>OX424551.1:12334867-12949867 GCA_949152445.1 Cerastis rubricosa
TATGTTGAGAATTACGATTACGAAACAAAAAAATAAAAAAATTAAATACTCACTGCATTTAAAATAGTTAAATTATTCCCCGACAGATCCAACTCCTTGAGCTTTAGCAATGCCACTTGCCAGTCAGGAAATACTCTGTTTATTTGATTTCCACTTAAATATAAGTTTTTTAACTCGTTTAACATGTCGAATGGCGAATAAGAATTAAAGTTCGAGTATCCTTCTTGCTCTAATGTCAAACGATTGTTTTTCATTGAAACAGTCTTCAGCTGCTCGGCTCCTTGGAACGTTGTTTTGCTTATTTTTGTCAAGAGATTTTCGTCCATCGATACATAGTTCAGGTATTTGAGTCCTGAGAATAAGTAGCTGGAACGAAAAAAAACTAGGATAAAAAAACTTAAAAAAAAAAACTGTTGTCCGACACGGGATTCGCAGCAGATGTGAGACATCTATGTTTTTAATAAAATGAATCATTAATAAAAACCTTTAAGGAAATATGAAAAAAAAAAATTAAGTTCCACGTTGAATTTTTTTTTTCTTTTGATTAATTCTATTAAAAACATAGATGTTTAACATCTACGGGACCGGGGAACTCTTATCCCAACTTATTTGGTGTCGGCGCAGCATGTCCTCTTCTTCCATACTTCTCTATTACTTGTCATCTCATCAGACACCTCCTTTCTTGCCATATCATCGTTCACACAGTCCATCCATCGTTTCTTTGGTCTTTCTCTACTCTTATATCCATCCACATTCATAATCAAAACTTTCCTCACGACATTATCTTCATTTCTCCTCATCACATGCCCATACCACGACAACTGATTACCACACATCTTTTCAGCCACCGGTGTCACTTTCAGACTCATTTTTAGGGTTCCGTACCCAAAGGGTCAAACGGGGGTCCCGTTTGACCCTTTGGGTCAATTGGGTTATTACTGAGACTTCGCTGTCCGTCCGTCCGTCCGTCCGTCCGTCTGTCACCAGGCTGTATCTCATGAACCGTGATAATTAGGCAGTTGAAAATTTCACAGATTATGTATTTCTGTTGATGCTATAACAACAAATACTAAAAACAGAATATTAACACATATTCAGTACATCATTATGAACACCATAAATAGATTTTTGTATCGGTAATTTAAAAATAATCAGCATTTTTATTCAGGTATTGCAGTTTAGTAGGAAACACCTGTTTTTTCTAAATAACCGTACTGAATACGTGGTAACTGTTTGGTCGTTCACCTTGTATGATTTACGATCGTATCAAATATGGGTTTATAATAAAAATCATCAAAAATATTAGCTTAGAGGGTCCGGAGCTTGAACTTGAACACTTTGCCCGACGTCAGAATTGAACCCACGACCTCATTTACAGCAGTCGTGCTTGCCACACCTAGACCAACGAGGCTTACTAACATCTGCCTGCCTTTCCCAACTTTATTGGGGTCAGCTTCCAGTCAAACCGGATGCAGCTGAATACCAGGATTTTACATGAAGGAAATGCCTATCTGATCTGCACAACCTAGTTAGTACTGGGTAATACGATACCCCTTGGTAAGACTGGACTGAACTGTAAAAATACATTTCAGTATTTATAATAAACTAACTACTGCCCGCGACTTCGCTCGCGTCAATTTGGAATTTGACAACTGGCTCGGACACGTGGCGCCATCTATTATCGTAACAACGTTATTGTTGTATTCCTCGGGAACAGTACTTTTTTTCGGGGTGAAAGGTTCCCTATGTCCGCTTCTGTACACCTGACAACGTATATGCAAATTTTCAGGTAATCGGTTCAGTAGTTTACGCGTGAAGAGGTAACGAACAAAATTACTTTCGCATTTATAATATGAAAACTTAAGAAATAAATAGTGAAAATTAAATTAAAAATTTAAAAACCCCTGGCACAGAGTCCACTTTGTTTTGTGCTTGTGCTAAGCGATCTATTTAGCGGTCCCCCGACACTACGACGAGCGACGCTTGGATTAATTTATTTTTTGTTTTTGGAGATTTTTGTGTCGGGGGTTTTTTTTTAATTTTTAATTTATCTTTTATTTCAGGCTTTTTAAAAATATATTATTTTTTCTTAACCTTGACTGTCCCACTTCTGGGCAAAGACCTCCCCCAGTCCTTCTACTTTTCTCGGTGTTACGCCTCTTCTCGCTAATTAACGAACACAGGGAAAGATATAAGTAAAAAAAAAAACCTGATCCTGATTTTCTTGAAACATAGCTAAGAACACGTTCGATTAAGACACCTTTCAAACGAAACCAACTTTATAGAAATCGGTTCATCCGTTCAGGAGCTACGATGCCACAGACAGATACACAGATACACACCTCAAACTTATAACACCCCTCTTTTTTGGTCGGGGGTTAAAAATACTTACTCGGGCAAAACCTCCAAATGATTCCTGTTCAAGTTAAGATATTTTAACTTTTTCAAAGGTGAGAAATCTCTAGAACTTAACGATGATATTTGATTAAAACTCAGATCTAATCTCTCCAAATGCTTCAAGTCTTTAAAAATATTGGCGGGAAGTGATGTCATCTTATTTCTAGTAAAGTCTATGG
This sequence comes from Cerastis rubricosa, assembly GCA_949152445.1. Taxonomy (NCBI): domain Eukaryota; kingdom Metazoa; phylum Arthropoda; class Insecta; order Lepidoptera; family Noctuidae; genus Cerastis; species Cerastis rubricosa. Next base: position 12,337,444 of record OX424551.1, read on the forward strand.
TTTGTAATGCGTCACATCCGGTTAGCAGGTCTTCCGGAAGGTTGGCGTCTGAATCTGTTATGATGAGGTTCTTTAATGAGGGTAGGTTTGCGAACGAATGTTTTTGTAGTTGCAAAGGCACTTCGTTGCTTTGTATTGTGATCTGCAAGAAATATTTAGTTTAGAATAGAATAGAAATAATTTATTTGCATTGAATGTAGGTCCATATACGAGTTGTTACAGTAGTAATTATTTGTTCCTGGTACATTGTACCATTTGGCATTTAGTCTATTATCATCATTTCAGCCGAAAGACGTCTACTGCTGGACATAGGCCTCCCCCAACGCCACATTGACATAAGGGGGGTTTGCCATAAAAGCTTGGCAGGCGGGTTGGCGATCGCAGTACGGTTGTTACAAAAGCACAGAGAACGCTGCTGCCCATTTTCTGGCAAGTCCCTTAGTCGGCTCTTACGACACCCACGGGAAGATATGGGATGGTGCTATTCTTTACGTCCGACACCATACAGAACTTAGTCTAAGAAGAGAAGATTTCTTAATTTATTACAAGTTTTCCTCTATTTAATTTAATTTGGCCGTGTTTCCTTACTATCTGCTCGAATCTTCTCCCAACTATGTCGGAGTCGACTCCCAGTCTAACCAGATGCAGCTCAATAACAGTATATTACATGGATCGACTGCTTATCTGACCTCCACAGCACAGTTAGTACTGGGTAATACGATACACCTTGGTAACACTGGTTGTCAGACTGACTACCTGTAACGACTGTCAAAGATCTACAAATGCCAGCCGGTACCAGCGGCTTAACGTGCTTTCTGAGGCACGGAGGAAACTCGATATGAGTGGTCACCTATCCACGGACCAACCTAGGAAAGCACGGCTTAACCTAAAGATCGACACGACCTAAAGATCGTCATCATCATCATTATTTCAGCCCAAAAGACGTCCACTGCTGAACATAGGCCTCCCCCATGTATCAAAACATTTTTTTTTTTGAAGCTTTCCCCACACTAGGAATTTCTCCTGTATCGTGGGCGCGTTTACAAACATTTAAACTAACATGACACAAACAGCCAGACGCGGAACAACTATCTGTAGGCCATACAAATATTTGTTCCGTGCGGGGATCGAACCCACGACACGCAGCGCAGCAGTCAATCGCTTAGCCACTGCGCCAACCGTGCCGTCAAACATTGACATAACCCGCCTGCCAACCGTGGCGGTTATGGCAAAACCGCCATAACCGCCACGCTTGGCAGGCGGGTTGGCGATCGCATTACGGTTGTTACAAAAGCACAGAGAACATGCTGCTGCATGCTGCCCATTTTAAAAAGATTATAAACATTCAACATAAAGATCAATACGGGAAAATCGCAATATGCGAAGAATCTTCTTTAAGGTGGAAGCGACAGCGTCATTTTCTTAAGTTTTTTGCAATTTCTCGATCAGTGTTTATGTTCCCATTTTATGTATATGTCATTTTAATATCGCGGGCAACCCTGTTGCTTCCACCTTAAGGGTGTTTTTACACCATTTATACTCACATTCTCCAGCTGCGTAAGATTATACATTAACCCATGCGGTAACTCTTTGATCTGGTTCATAAACAGCAGGATTGATCGGAGTTTAGGCACGTGAGCCAACGAGCCAGGTGCTATCGAAGATGTGTGGCAAGTCGTCAGTGAGAGGCTCTCCACGGAATCCAAACCTGGAATTATATAAATTTGGATTTTACTTAATGTCATGCAAAGTTAATTAAATTTATACGGGACCACCGCGCGATCTTCTTCTATCATATGAAGAAAGAATCACTCATATCGGGCCAGCGATCACGGACGGTCGAGGAACACACATTAAAAAAAACTATGCTGGTGGAACACATAACCACCTTCTTTTTAGGGTTCCGTACCTAGAAAGGAAAAAACGGAACCCTTATAGGGTCACTTTGTTGTCAGTCTGTCCGTCCGTCTGTCAGTCTGTCCGTCTATCTGTCTGTCAAGAACCTTTTTCTCAGGAACGCGTGGAGGTATCAAGCTGGAATTTATATCAAATACTCAGGTCTACTGTCCCTTGGAGCTGTGAAAAAATCTAACTTCTAAGCCAACGCAATCAAAAGATACAGCCGTTTATGCCGCAAACTTTCGACACTCACAAGCGAATCAAAACCTACAGGGTACTTCCCGTGAACTCAGAATCTTGAAATTTGGTACGAAACAACGTCTTACAACACAGATAAAGTAAAAATTGAAAAAAACGTAGATTTTTAGTTACATCATATAATAAAAATATTTTTAATAATTGTTGTAGGAACCCTCGGTGCGTGAGTCCGACTCGAATTGGCCGGTTTTTTTTAGAAAAAAAAATATATTTTGACACTTACCTCTAAAAGAATTAACACCAATTTCATTCATCTTGTTACCCCACATGTTTAAAATTTCCAAATTCGACAGGCCAGTGAAGGCATCTTCGGGCATTTCCTTTATTCCATCAGAGAGCTCTAGAAATCGGAGTTGCGTCGCGTTCGAAAACGCGTTGCTTTCTAGAGTAATGTCAGTACCGGTGATCCTGAGATTCCTCACACTGGGCAGGGCATGGACTACTGAAATGGGGATCGTCTTCTCAGGACCTGAAATTAAAGAGAAGGAGAATGAGCGTTTTGCCCCAGAGCTGTATCAAGTTGTGGTATTATATGCCGTTTGCAAGGTCTAAATAATAGCTTTACTTTATTGTATCGCACCAACAGTCAGATCTGTCATTATCATCATCAGCAGCCCATAATGTTCCCACTGCTGGGACACAGGCCTCCTCTATGACAGGGAGTGGGCTATAATCCACCACGCGGGCCCAGTGCGGGTTGATAGATGTCACATGTCTTCGAATTTTAGTTCTAGGACATGCCGGTTTCCTCACGATATTTTCCTTCAGCTTTTGCAGCAGCGATGATGAAATTAATTACACAAAGTAATGCGCCTGCCTGGGTTCGAACCAAACAGCATACTACTCGTAAGTTGGGGCTGCCACCACTGGGTCGCCGCTGCTGTCACATGTGTGCAAGGAAAAAAGCTATGATCGATTTTTGGTGTTCCCCGATGAAATGTTCATTAGTTCAGACTTTTTCAGCAACTGGTCCTGGTCAACGTTTGGCTGGCCATGTCTGCCGTATGCCCGACGAGCTCTGAGCCAAAACAACTAAGGTGTGGAGCTCTCACACCGCCAGAAGGCAACGCGGCAGACCTCGCAGGAGATGACGGGACAGGTTCACAAAACCAACGACTTGTGGTCCACATTGGGCCTTTGCCCAGCAGTGGGATGGACACAGGGTAACAGTAACAGTTAGGTTAGATATGCAATTGCACTGTTGCTACATCTAGTTTGAATTAACGGCCTCAAAGAACATGAGGTCAATCAATAAATTGATTTGGTGGTTTCTGGATCATTTCTATCCAAAATCCGCTTTTATCAAGGGTTGCTTAACCCCGCCCCATTAAAATCCTAACCTGATAAAGAGTTACTGAACACCACGCGTCCAAAACTTGACCTAATTAATGGTAGTTTAACGTCACCCCACCCATCAAAAACTTGGCCCAATCCCAATTAATTGTGGTTTCACCCCTTGTTACTCTCCGTTTGTAGCTTATCCCTACCCATCCAAAATCCAACCTCACCAAGCGTTGTTTGACCACCACCTATCCATGTCCACATCTTGCCCACAGCCGCTTACCTCTCGTAATCACCAAGTCAGTGACATCCCCCAAGCCAGCCACGTATTCTCCCTTCAGCGGCGCTTTACCATCCATCACGGTCACACACTTTGAGACTGAGGACATCTGCAGTGTTGCAGGCAAGCACTCCAGGATTGAGGGAGGACAGTATTGGATCGAGAGGGAGGGAAGAGGCATGCCGTTAGCGAAGTTGATGACCGGGAGGTCAGCGCAAGTGAAGTTTGAGCCCTGGAACACATAAAGGTATTTATTTTACACTCACATACAACTGCACGTCTGTCATCTCCGAAGAATTAGGCAGAGGTGTACCTAAGAGTACTCCTTAATGTAATAGGGGGCGAGCGTATTGCCATCAACTGGGTACAAATCCAGACTCCGTGGCTGCTACTAAGAAATTCCTGATGGAAAAACCCAATAACTTTTTGCCCGACCCGGGAATCGAACTTTGGACCTCATGCGCAGCAGTCCATCTTGGGACCACTAGAGCAACGATGCAGAGGCTCCCTAATAACATGGCCGAAATATTTAATTTGTGTAAAGCCTTTGCAAAAGTGCGCCGTTTACTTCTTCAGGACAGTTGAGGGACTTAACGGATCTGGGATTCGAACCCAAACCCACATGCTCCAAAGTTTTAAAAAAGAAAAGCAAGATCAAAGACGCAGACGAAGCCGCGGGCAAACTCTGTGTAAGGGTTGCGCCACATCTATCAACACGGAATCGCACGTCCCCATGCCTATCCTTTCCGTCGCTCCGAACAGTCATTGGCAAGAGCGGAACGATGCGACGCGCTCGGCTCTCTTGATAGATGACGTTCAATCATAAATTACTTTTGATTTCAACTTTACATACATCATCTGGCCTGCCTTTCACACTTTATTGGGGTTTGCTTCCCTCAGCTCAACACCAGTATTTTACATGGAGCGACTGCCAATCTGACAACCCAGTTACAACTGGGTAATACGATACTCCTTGGTAAGACTGGTTGTAAGACTTTCGGGCCACTGACTACCTGTAATGACTGTCAAAGATCTACAAATGACAGCCGAGACCAACGGCTTAACGTGCTTTCCGAGGCACGGAGAAAACTCAGTTATACGTAATGATGGTCACCCATCCAGAGATCGATCCTTGCGGCTGTTATTATGTAGCCACAAGCTCCTTTGACATCAACAATACATACCTCGCATATGATATTGACATAGTCATTGTTTCTTGCATTATAGGTAACATGTGATTTGCCAACTGGACAGTACACCTCCCGCTCGTCCGATATCCCACAGCTGCATAGTGTGGGGCACTCCTGTGCGAGTGACAGGGATAGAATCGCCGCTAGTATTACCAGACGCATCGTATTAGCTTGGGGACTGCATCACTAGAAAGAGAGAGAGAGAAATAGGTTAGTTTTAAGCTTAAGAGCTTGTCCTACAATGAGACTGAGCAACTTATGGTGTCATAAACGCGGTAGACACACACACACACACACTTACATACACACGCAAATACAGGCCTCATCCCCACCTCCACTCTACATATATACAACATAGTAACCACATGCTGTACTTTACAGAGTGTAACGGAAAGGGTATATACATACTTAAGCGTGTGCTACAGACCATCAAACTGAACATGTTTCTCCACAAACAAACATCGTAATAGCGAAAAAATTATCTGCTGCTCCATACAAATTTTCAATACCTATTCGACCCAAATGTACATTTGGGTCCAATGTATATTGAAAATTTGTATGGAGCAGCAGATATTTTTTTCGCTAATACGATGACATTCTTGATTTTCCAAATAAATAGTTTAAATAATAGTTCTTCCAAATATACAGTTCCAAATAAACTTTATTTTTATAAATTGGCAAGACGACTGACGAAGACGGCATCTATATCGGCACATACGAACTACAACTTATACTACTTCGCGATACATAACATAAGTTACGTTAAAAGTCACGCGTAATACAATTCATTAACCCCATTGAATGGCTATGTCCTGAAAAAGTCATTCCATGTATAACGTAAAAGGGTTGTATTTATGATTATAATTCCGTAAAAACATGCGCTCTGTATGGTGTCGGACGTAAAGAATAGCACCCTCATATATCTCCCCGTGGGTGTCGTAAGAGGCGACTATGGGACTTGCCGGAGAATGGGCAGCAGCATTCTCTGTGCTTTTATAACACAAACTGTGTGTTGTACTGTGATCGCCAAGCCGCCTGCCAAGCGTGGCGATTATGGCAAAACCCCCCATATGTCAATATGGCGTTGGGGGAGGCCTGTGTCCAGCAGTGGACGTCTTTCGGCTGAAATGATGATGATGAAAAACATGCAAATCATAGTTTGTTAAACATACAACTTGACACTGTCCGATTAATCGTAAAAAAACCGGCCATGTGCAAGTCGGACTCGCGCACGAAGGGTTCCGTACAATTGTTCGCGGTAAATTCTGCTACCAGGATATTAATGACAGCAGTAGTTAGTATGATGTCGATGTACGCGGTGGAAGGGAAAACGACGCGAAAACGCTTAGCACATACCCTGTACATGAATCTGAACCAGGGCCACATAGAAATTTATCAGCGGTAGGTAAATTAAAAAATATGCGGCCAGGTGCGAGTCGGACTCACGCACGAAGGGTTCCGTACCATTTTTTATAAATACGAGCAAAAAAAAATACTATTTTGTATGGGAGCCCCGATAAATATTCATTTTGTTCTGTTTTTAGTATTTGTTGTTATAGCGGCCACAGAAATACATAATCTGTAGAAATTTCAACTGGCTAACTATCACGGTTCATGAGATACAGCCTGGTGACAGACGGACGAAACGTCATCACGTCTAAGTTTTTACAAAACGATTATAATGTTATTGAATTGATATTCCAATTAGCCGCACAACTTACGGTCGTTGACCTCAAAAAAACATCGAAGTAATTAAGTCATTATTTTTATATGTTTATACTTAATTCGAGTTTGATACATATCGTCTTCTTGCCAGTTATTTACACAAAGCTTTTAAGCGAAGTAAATTTATATCTCTCACTGCATGCCAAGATAAACAATCTGATTTAAAACGGCTCCGCACATTTTCAAAAGCGTACTAACAATACTTAAGTAAGCTAAATAAAAACACATCCAATCCAACTGAATTTTCGTACGAAATGTGGGTTTTTGTACAGAAATTATTATGGCAACAATACCTGACGTTAAGTACAGTGCTGCAAGTATTTTCGAAATGACGTTTAACGAAAGAGTCAGTAAACATTTGTGCAATGCATCTGTACAACAAAATGATACAAAATGTATTACAGCGCCATCTATGACACTAATGAAGAACTAACATCAAAATTCTAAATCGTGCCGTTAAAGTTATCTGCTTTAAGACTATAATTAGAGAAAGCCGATAACAACTGTCGGGCAGTAGCCCACCAGATACAACACCAGTCTGGTCGGAGGATCCTCCCTTTGCTGTGGGGGATGAAGAACAATACCCCCCCTCTGCCCTTATCACAATTAATTTTGAGGTCGGTGCAACATATCATATTCTATGGCAGATGATATGTTGATACTTCTCTATTATTCGTTATCTCAGCTTAAGATTAAGCTTAGCCATATAACCTTCACACAGTCCATCCATTGTTACTTTAGTCTTTCTCTACTCATATAGCCTATACATTCATACTCAAAACTTTCTTCACGACTTTCCCCCGCATCATATACCATACTATGTCTGCGAAATGAACGATTGCAAGTATGTTACATTCAATGACTGCCTATCGAACTTGATGGAATGGATATCGAACTTGGTAAGACTCGTTGTCAGACTTTAGGACCTCTGACTACCTGTAACGACTGTCAAAGATCTACAAATGACAGACGGGACCAAAGGCTTAACGGACTTCCCAAGGCAAGAAGGATACTCTGTATAATAGATGGTCACATATACACGGACCTTGGCCAGCGCGGCTTAACCTTGAAGATCGACCTTTGCGTCCATCATTATTTAGCCACGAAATCCTATTCTTCGAAAATTCGTGTCATATAACAGCCGCATTATGTCCACATTGTATATAATCTGCTGGAGTCGAATATTTGCTACAGCTGAGTCATCGACTTCCTCTTATTTGCTAGGATACAACATCTCTCACTATCACTGATAACACCCCCGCGTTATGTATTTAATTCGTCACGTAAGTTCTTTATTACAAACATTTTTCTTGCAAACGTGCCAAATTAGCTGTCAGCTATATATTTACTAGCATATGCACGCGGTTTTGTACGCACGAGCTTCGATAAATGTCCCACGGAAACCTGCTGCCAGGATAAAAGTATCCAGGATACAAACTATCTTTATCTAATTTCAAAAAAATTCGATCAGTAGTATTTAAGTGGAAGAGTAACAACAAACATCTACCCATCGACCCATCATCACAAGTCGCGCTTTTATAAAGAAAGAAAAGAAAGTAAGAAAATACGTTTATTTGGCAGAAGCCATAAGTAAACACAGCATTAAAAAATAAAATGAAACTTAAATCTAAACACAGAAAAAAAAACAAAAAGATAGAAAAAAACATAATCAAAGGTAATGTGTGTCTGTGTGCTCTGTATCGGACTTAAAGAATAGCACCATCCCATATCTTCCCGTGGGTGTCGTAAGAGCCGACTAAGGGACTTGCCAGAGAATGGGCAGCAGCGTTCTCTGTGCTTTTGTAACAACCGTACTGCGATCGCCAACCCGCCTGCCTAGCGTGGCGATTATGGCAAAACCCCCCAAAATGTCAATTTGGCGACACTTGGGGGAGACCTATGTCCAGCAGTGGACTTGTTTTGGGCTGAAATGATGATTATGATGATGGCGATGAGGTAATATGTCTCACGACTGTACCAAATATACCCAGTGCAGCAAAATAACTACAACTAAGTGTGCGAAGGCATTCGGTCCCTGATTAAAATAATGGTATTGAAAAAACATTCAATTACATCGATTAGATAATGTCGCCTGGATACAAGAGTCATGAAAACAGAATAATTCCTATTCCGAGCCTATGTAAGAACTAATACGTACTGAAAAACAGGATTCGTCATCGTGAAAAATTTAAATCTATTTAAATAACATTCAAATATTCAAGTAAACATTCTACAAAAGGCTACTAGGATATTTTAGTCGGTCGAATGACTAAGATTTGTAAACTTTTATTTACAAATCATAATCACACAATAATATCCCATTTTTTTTCTGTTTCGTTTTAAATTTTTGTTTACTTGTGGCATATGCCAAATAAATATTTTTTCTTTCTTTCTTTCTTTTCTATATATCTGTGTCGTTGGTTTAGTGGTCGCAAATGCAACTGCTGAGCTTGAGGCTGGTTTAACACCCAGGTCGAGCAAAGTATTAAACCCTCCAGCAAAGTATTAAACCTCTTGATAAAAATGGCGCTAGCTGTCATGTAAACATTGTGCTCCCGCTACAAATTCTTTTTAATTGTTATTTGAACAGTTTCTACATAAATACGTGATAAAAATCAAGAATATAGTACAATACGTGTGTGAAAGTGTTATCAAAAGAAAACATTCACTGTGAACCATGTTAACAAAACTTATAAATATGGACAAAGTTTTGAGATAAAACAGTTTTATGGGTGGTATTTATGGCTTTTATGTAATGTAACCCACCAAATACATATCTAATAAACGTGTGACAAACAAAATATAGGCCATATCAACGTGTTATAAAAAGTGAATTAACAAAAGGTGACACAATGACACAGTGAAAAAATATTCAAATCGTTATAAACAACTGTCATCTTTAACGAACTTTTTTATTTAGAAGAGCCTAGTGGTTAACAATTTCGACTATTCAATTAACAGTTACAGTGTCGAGTTGGTCAAATGGCCTACACTTACTCTAGTAGCCTGTGACTCGAGTTCGATTCCCGCAATTTGTTTCTCTTTTTGTAATGTTTGCAAATTAGATAAAATTCATTAGACGGACAACACAAGCAACTTTGCACGTTTCGTTTAGTCCGGGAGGCAAAGTAAGACTAATAACACCAAAATGAATTTCTTGGAAAATATTACCTTCCGCCGTAATAGAACAAACTCGGAGTCGAACCTAAGCAACAGTGATTATATGACACATAATTTAAATAATACAGTCACTAGTGCACCTGAGATGTCAGACGATGAGTATGACGAACTAAAAAAGGTACAAGAACAGGTTATAACTCTTACGATGGAGCTTCAAAGTGCTCATTCAGAAATCGAATCATTGTCATTAGAAAACAATGAACTCAAAAAACTAAATGATATTTTGACAAAACAAAATGATTTACTCAAGAAAGTGACAAACAGCCCAGCTAAATTGAGGCCATCTAGTGCCAAAAAACAGAACAACAAACGATTAACTAGTAATAAAGAAATCCAATTTGAAACACCAGATAACAGAAAAAGTCAAGAAACTACAAAAGTAAACAAAAAATGTCCTAATATTCAAAATAACCAAACAAGTCCTAACCCAAATTCTAAGAAAAGCTGCAAAATATGTATTTTGAGTACAGATAACATTAATAAAGTTCTGAGCATTGCAGAAGATTCTATTATTCGATCGGAAATCTATCACCACATAACACCTCATGGAAATGTAAGCGTATTGCTAAAAGGACTTAAAGACAAAGTATCCGACTTTACGTTAGAGGACTACTGCATAATCATGTTAGGTGAAGAAGACTTCAGAACAACAAATAGCTACTTTGACATAATTTTGCATATCAGACAAGTACTACAGGAAATCAACAATACTAACTTTATTCTGTGCGCTCCAACTTATAAATGCAAGAATTACACTAATTTATACAATTCAAGAGTGGAGACATTTAATAACTTACTTTTCTTGGACATTTTGACTCACGAATACGCATATCTAATGGACAGCAATAAAAATCTCACCTACGACTATAGTGAGTATAATAGACGGACTGGCGCAATTAATAATAATGGAATCAAAATAATTTTTAAGGATATAATGAATTTAATTGATGACATAAAATATAATAACCAGATTATTTCGACTGGCATGAAATGTAATGTGGATAATCTGTCACACGGTGAACTTTTTCGTCACTAAACATCTCCATGTAATGCACCAAAACATAGCAGGTTTGTTAAACAAGGCGGATGCACTCACAGTGTGTCTGACTGAACTGACTGAAAAAAAAGTACAAGTGGATGAATAAGAATAAGAATAGAATAAGAATAAGAAGTTTTTATTTGTATAGAATGTAGGTATTACAATAAGATGTTAACAAAAGTTCAAGAATCCTTGTACATCCTGCCTTTCGGCATGCAAACATTTATGGGTAGACACCGGTACATACATATGACATAGCAGGTTATCAGCGTAGAAAAAAAACGAAAATATGTTCCTATATACTATCACAAGTCATCATTCAAAAAATCGGATATAGAATAGTAACATTTTTGCAACAATAAGTCAGTTAGTCGCTTTTTGAATATTCTAAATGGTTGTTCTTTTATAACTTCAGGTAACTTATTGTATATCTTTGGCGCCATACACATAACGCTTTTTTTTAACAGTGTGGTGTTATAGCTACCTGTGTGCAATAAATTTTGATACTGAGATCTCATACAATTTGTCCTCTTTCGTATCTCACGTAACGATGGAAACAGATGCGGGTTGCTTTTTACAAAAATGGCTATTTCTAGAATGTACAGACATGGGAAGGTTAGTAATTTATGTAATTTGAAAATAGGAACACAGCTGTCCGTAACATGTAAGTTAAAAATTGACCTAACACATCGTTTTTGGGCCTTGAAAATGTTTTCTCTTTCACTACTATTACCCCAGAATATGATGCCAAACCTCAACGTTGAAATAACGAGGCCATGGTAAGCAACAAGGACTGTATTGGTATTAACTTTTTTAGATAGGTTGTATAACATATAGGCGAAAGTACTTAACTTTTTACAAATATATTCAGCTTGAGATTTCCATGTTAATTGATTGTCAATTAATATTCCCAAAAATTTAGCTACCTTAACATTTTCAATCTTATGACCATTATAATTGACGTTTAAGTCTTTGGGATTAATTCGTTGGTAGAAATGCATGATATTAGTTTTTTGTATATTTATTTTTAAATTATTGTAATCAAGCCAGTTTACTATAGATTTAAGAGTGTTGTTAATATCATTTTCATAGTTTTCTTTAATTGTGCATTTAACTAGTGCTGTACTGTCATCAGCAAACAATATGATTGGATGGTCTATTTGAAGTGGAAGGTCGTTGATATAAATTAAGAATAAAGGCGGACCGAGAACGCTTCCTTGAGGGACGCCATATTTAATGTTTCTATAAGAAGATCTGAATTTTATTTCACGTTTTGTATTCAAACAAATATCAGAAATTTCAGTATACTGCATACGACCAGTAAGATAGGATTTAATTAAATTTAATGCATTTCCTCGAATTCCGTAAGCTTGAAGTTTGTTTATAAGTGTCTCATGATCTACGTAGTCAAAGGCCTTTGTCATATCCGTGAAAATGGCGCAAACTGGTGTTTTGTTATCTACGTTCACCATTATAGTTTTTAATAAATCGAAAATAGCCATATTGATGTTTTTATCTTTACGGAAACCTTTTTGTTCGTCACAAAGTAGGTTAAATTTTGTCAAATAATTGTAAATTTGTTCATATATAATTTTTTCTATTACTTTAGAGAACACAGGAATAAGAGCAATGGGTCTGTAATTTGACATATTTTCTTTATTGTTTTTTTTATGAAGAGGTTTTACAATTACTGTTTTGAGACTCTTAGGAAATACCCCGGAAGATATACTTGCATTAATAATATGACTTAAAGGACCAGAAATCACATTAGAAACGAACTTTATGACTTTAGTGGAAATGCCGTCGTAACCAAAGCTCTTTTTATTCTTCAATGATCTTATTACCCTTGATACGTCTTGCGGTACAACTGGGGACATGAAAAACGAATTTGGATTATGATGTATGTCCTTTACACGATGAGATGCAGATTTCGGTGAATCCGAGACTTGATCGACGAAAAAATCATTAAATGATTCAGCTATATCTTTAGGGTTAGTTATTATGACACCATGATTATTTATCTTAGAGATGGGTTCATTAATATTATTATTGTTGTTTATTATATGCCAGGCTGTCTTTGATTTGTTTTCCGAGTTTAAAAGTAAGTGGTTGTTTTGAGCTTTTTGAGTTAATTTGACGATTTTTTTAAATTTTTTGGAATAATTACGAAATTTTTGTTTATTTTCCTCTGTGGGTTTTATTCGTTGCTGCCACAGTAGGAAGCGCTGTCTTTTACTGCATATACGAATACCCCGTGATATCCATTTAATTGATTTTCCAAATTTAACAGTTGTGTATTTTATGGGGAAGCACAGATTGTATAGTGAAAGAAACAAATCCAAGAACATATCATATGCTAAGTTTGGATCCTCGCTATTATATACCTCTGAAAAAGTTAATGATAGCAGATGGTTTTTAAATTTGACTAGATTCTCACCCGAAATATCTCGTGTACTTTTACGCCAAGATTGTATCTGAAATGATTTATTAACTTTGATTTTGAGAATTTGCGCTGTGTGATCAGACAATGCTAAGTCTATTACTTCCCATTTACATTTTTGTCTGTAATTGTGAGCAAAATTATCTAAACAAGTGTTACTGTTAAGCCTGGTGGGAACATTTATTTCTAATTTTAGGTTATAGCTCAGGAGAAAACATTCGAGTTCCAATGTAAATCTATTTCTCAACATTGTATTTATGTTGAAATCACCACACAATACTATTTTAGAGCCATTTTTAGTACATATAATTTTTAAAATACTGTCTAAATTTTCATAAAATTTGCTTAGGTTTGTTTGGTTAGGTTGCTTAGGTTAGGGCATTTTAGGAGGTCTATATATACATAGAACGATGACATTTTGTTTAACAAGTTTTATGGCACAACATTCAATTATACCTGTTACAGAGTATCTCATTATGTCTGGTAGTTCCTTGTATTCAAGCCCTTGTTTTATCAATATGCACGCTCCTCCGCGCTTTATGTTATTTCTAGAGTAACATGCTGCTAATTTATAATTTGGAATGCGTAACAGTTTCTCTTGTCCAGACATTATAAAATGCTCTGTTATACATAAGACATCAATGTTCATTTGTTTGGATAGTAGTTCTTGAATGTGAACTGTTAATATATCTGATTTATTTAAAAGACCAGCTATGTTTTGGTGCATTATATAAAAGTGATCAGACACGAAAAAAATCAGAGTTTGTGTTTACAATGGGGTCATTATTAAGGTTAAATTCTGATTCGATATACATACAAGATTCTTCTCGGACAATGGTAGTTAGCATTAGTATATTACTCATTATAGTTCTCATACCATGATTATTAAGTCTTCCAGTAATTTTTGAGAACATAGTGGCATCGTAGGATAAATTAAGATTAGAGTCTAGTAGCGTAGCATAGTTGTATGTATGAATGTCCAAATAAAGTAGATTACTAAACATCTCAATACGGGAATTAAACATTACGGAAGATGTAAAGAATTTAAATGTTGGTAAGCAAATAATTATATTTGTGTGTTGAATTTTTCTTAAAGATGATCTTATCTCTAAAATTAAGTTTAAATAGTTCATAGATTTTTGAAAATCCTCTTCTCCGATCATTATGACACAGAAGTCATTTTTTGTAAAATCCACTAATTTAGTATGTAAATCACTAAAAAGCTGCATAATTCCGCTGTTTGGAAATAGATAGTGACATATCTGTGAGTTGTTAAAAGTTTCTTCAGCAATAGGTAAGATCTTATTCGTTTTGTTAGCACTGACAATGCATAATTTATTTATTTTTAAGGATTGGCTGCTTTCAGTTGTGTCAGGTATCCAAACATCACTGTGAGGCGACGATGTGATTTGTTCTTTGTTTACTTCTTTTGGTGGGTGAATTTCTTTTAAGACTGACTTTGTTTTCTTTTTAGACTGACTTTGTTTTCTTTTTAGACTTGTTACGTGGGGTCGCGATTTTAAGACTTTTGCAAGGATTGTCAGTTTCCATAGTTAACTCTCTTGATGCTTTTTTTAGAATTTCATGTTTGGACATTATATCATTTAAAGCTTTTTTAAGTTCACTATTTTCGATAGATAAATTATTGATTTCATCATGTGCAGAGTTCAGTTGCAAAGTCAGTTGTTCAATTTGTTGTTTATATTCTTGGACTTGAGTGAAGTTTTCATCTACCGATGTGTTTGGTAAGCTACTAGTGGTGCCATCTAGGTTTGAATGGTTCATACTATTATCAGACGACATTGCTGTTTCAGATAGTGTGCGTGTTTTTCTAAACGTTATGTTTTCGAAGAAATTCATTGTATCTTCAAATTATTTACTTAAAAAAACTTTAGAAAAGACTTTGTCTTCACTGGGGTTTGAACTCCCGGTCGCTATGCGCATGGGTTGCCTACCAGTCTCTTGGCCGACTAGACCAGCTGATAACTATTTCGTTTGACCAAATTATACTTCGCTTGGTTATATTTATAAATTTAGAATCGGGTATGTCGTTAAAATTCGAATATTTTTTTCCATTGACGGTTATCAATTTGTAAAATTTCGATACACTTTTTTATCACTTTTCGGTACTTTACACTGTTAATAGTCTGAGAAAACACTGTATTTGGAGATAAAATGTTAGTTATTTTGTTGTTTTGATAAAGTAATCACAGCAATGACAAAGTTGATGTCTTTGCCAAAAGTGTTAGCACTTGTTTACTTGAAATGCTTAAAACTTTTTAATATCCATATATTAGCACTGGATAACACTGTCACTTAGTTATTGAAGTTCACTTTAACTGTTGAACTGTTTAGATTACGTAATAACTTATAAAGACTATTTTTAAAAACATAAATAATACGGAGCTGATGTTTACGCGGCAACTAGCGCCATCTCTTCCTAATGATGTAATATGCGTTACAGAACACTTTATGATGGAAGGCTACGAAAACCAGCTGAGCCTACCAAACTACTCCTTAGCCGCTCACTATAGTAGAAAAGAAGTTAAGAGAGGTGGATCATGTATCCTAATTAGAAATGGACACGAATGGAAAGAGCTATTAAAAATCGCAAAAATGTCAATAACAGGGACATTTGAATGCTGTGCCATTGAGCTCACCAAGTACAAGACTGCTTTTGTATGTGTGTACCGAATTCCAAATATGAACAATCTCAATAGTTTCTTTAATCAATTTGAAATAGTCTTACATGAATTATCGAAAAATGCCTATACTAATGTTGTCATAGCAGGCGATTTCAATATAGACATATTAAAAAGGAATTATCAGTCGAGGGAATTTGAGTGCCTTCTACTTAGCTTCAATCTAAAACTAGCAATAAATCAACCTACTCGAATGGAAAGTAAAACATGTATCGATAACTTTGCGCATAATTATAACAAACGTTGTAAATCAGAAGTCATAGAGTTAGCCCTTTCAGACCACACTGCCCAGATATTGAAATGCCCGGTAAATAAAATATGTACGATCGACAAATACAGTGCTTTTAGACGCAATTACAGCAAGGAAAATATATCTAAATTTAAATATTGTATGAGCAAAATGTATTTCTCCGAAATATATGAAACTGACGACCCGAACATTGCATATAACAAATTTCATGAAATATTCTCCTTTTTCTATAACCTCTGTTTTCCTGAGACTAGGGTTACAGTAAATGTAATAACAAAGCCAAAGTGGATATCTAAAGGTATTAAATCCTGTAGTAAAAAAAAACGGCAACTTCTGTGGACTTACAGATTAAAATCGAATGAATTAAATAGAACTCGCTTTAAAGAATACTCTAAACGTTTTAGAAAAATTATAACTCTTACACAGCGCTCACAAAATAACTTTAAAATCAAAACATCACACAATAAATGTAAAACCGCCTGGCAAATTATAAATCAAGGTAAATTTAATGTACCCAAAAATTATATTTCGAAAATTAAAATGAAGAATGACACAATTACTGATGCGAAACAAATTGCTAATCAATTTAATGACTACTTTATTAATAAAATACAACCCACCCAGTCCAGTTACAAAACTACACGACCCATCGTAAACAACAAAAACTCGATGTTTATGGCACCCTGTACACCACAACAGGTACAGACAATTATTATGGCCTTAAAAAACACAAATAGCGTGGGGTACGATGGCATATCAACCAAAGTAGTAAAAGCTGTATCGTCTGAAATATGCAACCATCTGTCTCATATTATAAATTTATGTACTGTAGCTGGTACGTTTCCTGACGCACTAAAGATAGCAATCGTTAAGCCATTATTTAAGAAAGAAGATAGAGAGCTCATGGAATTCTACAGACCTATTTCTCTGATTCCTATTTTCTCAAAAATATTTGAGAAATTCATTCAAACGGAATTAAACGGGCTACATGGAGAAAAATAATATATTATGTAATGAGCAAAAGGGGTTTCGCGAAAATAAAACTATAAATATGGCGATCTACGACTTCTTATACACTGTATTGATAAAAGTGGACAAAAAAACACCGGTATGTGCTATCTTCTGCGATATGACTCAAGCATTTGACCACGTAAATCATGACATTTTAATAAAAAAACTTGAAGCATATGGTATAAGAGGCAATGTGCTTAATTTAATTAAATCCTATTTATACCATAGGAAACAAAAGACAGAAATCACTAGAATTAATACAATCTCTAAAAAGGAAGAGATACACTTATCAGTTGAACGTCATACTACTTTTGGGGTTCCACAAGGTAGTGTATTGGGACCTCCACTTTTTACACTATATATTAATGACTTGCCAAAATCAATTTCACACCCTATGACCTTATTTGCAGATGATAGCACGGTGACAATTTCCAATACTAGCAATGACATGATCCAATATAAACTTGACATTCACGATACCTTGACATCTATAATAGAATGGTTAAACAATAATAATTTAAAGATTAATTTAGATAAAACTAAAATCATACATTTCAGCCAACGTTTGACTTTAGAAAATATGGACATAAATATAGATAATAAAATTGTTGAAATTGTAAATACTACTAAATTCCTTGGACTAATAATTGATAAAAGGCTTGACTGGAAATTACAAATCGAGAACCTTTGCAAAAAAATCAGTAGTTCTGCTTTTGCATTGCACTCTCTAGCTGCAGTCGTGAACGTTGATACTTTAATTGCGGCATACCATGGCCTAGCTGAGTCTCACCTAAGATACGGCATTATATTTTGGGGAAATTCTACCGACGCCGACACGACATTTAAAGCCCAAAAGAGATGCATTAGATCTATGTTTGGGCTAAAAACGGTTGATACGTGTAAACCTTATTTTAAAAAATACAAACTATTAACTCTTCCTTGTATCTATATCCTCGAAACCGCAATGTTTGTTAAAACAAACCCAAATTTGTTTCCACGTCTACAGGACTTGGTACCGCGTAACAGACGGGATATGACTATTCTTCAAGTCTATCCAGCAAAAACGGCACTCATGCGCAAAAGTATCGTCTGCATGGCACCTACTATATTTAATAGATTGCCTAAACTTTGGAAGGAGCTGGGTGGTGAGGCATTCAAGCGTCAATTGAAAATGTTTCTTTTGCAAAAAGCATATTATAGTGTCTCCGAATATCTAGCGGAAAAAGATTTTTTTTGTGTGATTGAATAATTGTATCTTTTCCCTGACATTAATATTGTGATTTAATTTATTAGTATTGTGATTGAATAATGTATCTTTTCCCTGACATTAATATTGTGATTTAATAATTTTATTTTTGTTCCCCTGACATTAATGTTGTGATTGAATAATTCTATATTTTCCCTGACATTAATACTAATTGATATCGACATTAATACTGTTTTTTATATATATTTTATTTTTATCTTTTTTTACTGACATTAGAACATAATAATAATTTTTAATAGAGAGATACAGAGTTCCTAAATTGTAAACTTTTTAAGTGCCTATTTTAAGATTTTTTTTTTTTGATTATTTTCATTGATAATTATTAACAATGCTATGCGAAATATTTGTACGCCGATACTTACGGCTAAACATGATTGGACTCAAACGATGTAATATCTTGCATGCTCTTGTATGTATACAATGTTTAAACAAATAAATAAATCTTATCTTATCTTATCTTACCTCCACCCGTTCACAAATTATAAAGAAAACAAAAATAAAATTTATTCCGGGCGACCCTGTACTATGTAAAGAATCTAACTTCAAATGACAGCCGGGACCAACCGGCTTAACGTACTATCTGAGTCACGGAGGGTCTCGATAACAGACAGACGCGCGACAGTATCACCACAGCTTCGCCGTGGACGCCTACATCTCAGTGCCATTCAACATTCTCTTGCCCTTATCCCAATCTACTTGAGGTCGGCGCAGCATGTCTTCTTCTTCCATACTTCTCTATTACTTGTCATCTCATCAGACACCTCCTTTCTTGCCATATCTTCCTTCACACAGTCCATTCATTGTTTCTTTTGTCTTCCTCAACTTTATAAGCCATATTCATACTGAAAACTTTACCTATGAAAGTTTGAAATCTCAATGCCATTCAAACACAAAAATACAGCTTAGACCAACATTTGCCGTCCTCAGAAACGCCCTTGTGCCAACGTTTGGCCAACATTCTGCCCCCAATAAATAAGATAATAAATAATAATTCTGTTTTAAACATATAAATATAGCATTCTGTTGATAAAACTGTACAGCACCGCACATGTGGAGAGATCAAGTTTTATAAACATAATATCACGCTTGATTTCATCGAGGGACTAAGCAGTGATCTGGGTTCTTCTGTTATTTTAAATTACAGAACTTAAAAATAGACACTCATATTTTATTTGTTTGTATACATTATCTTTACATAGTATAAAACATATCGCTTCCGATACGCTTAGATCTTTTAAACTACGCGACGGATTTTGATGCGGTTTTCATAAATAGACAGAATGATTCAAGAGAAAGGATATATAATTGATGTATAATTTATTCCTGAACACATCAAAATTTCTACGCAAACGAAGTCGCGGGCAGCTAGTATAATTATGAGTAAAGTGTAATTTCAGTGAAAACAGGCACAAATTGTGATCGGACTAGTTTACGCGAATGTAAGGAAATTGTAAACAGCACTCGCGAGTAATGAAAAAGTTCCAGTGACATAGAACCAAATTACTCCTAAACGGGAAAGGCTACCTTAATGACGCCGTCTGCAATATTGAAGTACATTTAACAGCGCATCAGAATGTTACCAACTAAAAACGTAAATATTGTGTTTAAATTTTTAATTAAATGTTTTAAAAAATTGGGGCCATTTGGCCAATAAAACCAAATCTCTAAGTAGGGGTTTTATTAGGTGTAAACGTAGGTTTTGATAACTCAGTACATGGTGTTTCCTCCATGTGCTCTAAATACAGCTTTTACGCGATTGGGTATGCTGAATACCAAATTCCTCAGCATATGCTGAGGAATGTTCTCCCATTCTTCGATGAGCGCGTAATTCAAGTCACGAAGAGTAATTGGAGGTGGAACTCGTTTTCTCACACTTCTGTCAAGCTCGACCCAAGCATTCTCTCAGTAGGATTCAAATCGGGGCTCCTTGCTGGCCACTCCATTTTGTGGATTCCTACGTCCTGAAGATACTCATTTACAACTTGAGCAGTGTGGGCCCGTGCAGTATCGTGCATGAGCACTGCATTGTCGTCCATATTAGCCAAAAACTGACCAGCATGTTCATTGAGAATCTCATTGATGTATCTCACAGCAGTTAGGTTCCCGTTCTCGATTGGAACTAACGCTGTTCGACCCTCTGCAGAGATACCAGCCCACACGTGAACGGTACCTCCGCCATGTGACACTTTTTCTTCAAAACAAGCTTGTGCAAAACGTTCTCCTGGTCGTCGGTATACTCTTTTTCTCCCATCATGATGGTACAGCATAAATCTTGACTCATCAGAGAACATTACTCTGCTCATTCGTCCTCACCCCATTCTGTATGCTCGCGGGAGTATCGCAATCGGGCAACTTTATGATGCCGTTCCAGTTTTGGGCCATTTGCTGGCCTGTAAGGTTTCAATTCTCTTTCGGCAAGACGTCTCCTGACTGTCCACTCGTTTATTGGCTCCCTTCGAACTTGCAGAAGTTGTTGTTGAAACGAAACTCCCGTCTGATGTCGATTTCTTAACATGGCTGCCGCAATGAAACGATCTTCTCGGACTGTTGTGCACCTTGGCTTGCCAGTACCTGGTCTTCTCAGGTTTAATCCAGTCTCCCTAAACCTTTGGATCTATCGTCGGACAATAGTATGTGTCACGCCCATTATTCTGGCCGTATTTGTTTGGCTGGTCCCCAATTCCACCATACTGATGATTCTCGTACAATCCTCGGGTGATTTATGGTTACGAGAGCCGTAAGACTTTACAATTTAAGAATTCTTTCACAACGGCTAAAACAAGGATGAAATCAAAAGCAAAACAAAAAACGAAACAAATGTATTCCGAAATTTTCAAACCCCAAAATTTTTATTTTCTACTTTTTTTATCCATGTCTTCTTTTTTTTTGTGAATGGCATCTCGCAGTTCAACCTAGGAGATTGTCGTTTGCTTAACCGGACTATCCTGTGGGTGCCTTAAGAGTAAGGCCTCCAGCCAGGGCATAAAAACTTACAAACTAAGCGACTACACGCTAAGGGCACCCCCTGTGGGGTACGAGCCTCGGCTCAGGGCGTCGCTGGGGGAGGACAGGCTGGATCTGAATGATATCATTATTTAGGGGCTGATTTAAAACTACTGGCACAGCATCGCGGGCTGGCTCGAGCGAGGGTCGGGGAGGGCATGGATCGGGACGTCGCGACGGACCTCGACGGCGAGGTCGGAAAGACGGCGGTTTGTGTCTGAACTTTTTAAGAGTGCTAGTCTCTTTACTACTCTCCTGGAGGAGGGTGATCGCATCATCGGGAGTGACGAGGGTATGCCGAGGACGGCGTACTGTACTAATGCGCGAGGGTTCGTAACGGGCGGCCGCTGCGATCAGGGGATTACGGTGTTTAATGGCGTTATCGAAGAAACGCTTCGAAAGACGTTTCATAAACTGAAGGACGGTGGGCATTCTAAGGTCTACGTGTAGACGGTCATTACGGACATAAAAAGGGGCTCCCGTGACTCTACGTAAGAACCGGTTCTGCAAGGTTTGCATCCTATGGATGTACTTAGGCTTGGTGTGAGCGTACACGACGCAAGAGTACGTCATAATGGGGCGGATCACCGCGGTATAAAGGCGCAACTTGCACTTGAGTGACAACTTGCTTTTTGCCGAAATCATGAAATGAAGCCTACCCATAGCAAAGGCAGCTCGGTCGCGAGCTACTTTGATGTGCGCCGCGAAAGACAGGTGGTTGTCAAGTAAGACCTCTAAGTACTTGGCTTGCTTCTCCCAAGGGATAGGCTTACCGTACATAGTGATCGGGCTGAGATCCATGTCTTCAAAAATACCAGTATTTAAAAGAGTTTAAGTTTGCATAATAAAATATATTTCATTATAATTTTTAATTTAAGAAGCTAGGTTCTATGTCTTAGGAGACTTTTAATTTATGAAGCTAGGTTCTATGTCTAAGGTGTTTGTGGGCATTTTGTGGGTGGAAGTTTTTCATTGCTCGGCAGTGTAAAAAACAACAAAACATCGGGACTCAATGACCCGAAGGTATTTACACAGGTGTACGTATAGTTCACCCACATTACGGCTGTTGTGTTTAAGTCCCATCCCCATCTAATAGGAGGCGAGTCTATTGGCATGATCCGGGCACGGATCCAGACTCCGTGGCTGCTACTGAGAAATTCCTGATGGAAAAACCTATCAAACTTAACCGAAATGATTCCGGACAAAATGCACAATAAAAACAAACTAAACCAACCGTGCACGTTAGAAAAACAACAAATAGGTACTCCAGACCCGTCTCGTCATCATCTGCCTAGCTTTTTCTCAAATATGTTGGGGTTAGATTCCAGTCTAACTGGATGCAACTGAATACCAGTATGATTCATGGAGCGTCTGCCTATCTGACCTCCAAAACCCAGTTACTGGGTATCACGATACGTGATAAGACTGGTTGTCAAACTAGCTAGGTTCTCAGAAAAGGTGACCATGAAAACACAATTTAATTCAGTGATCCTGAATGCATAAAAAAACAAATATTTAAAAATATTTTGCTATCTAACAATGGACTGTTTTTAAAACCAAATACGTTAGGTCAAAAGTTGATAAAGTAATGTACATATAACGTATCTACTGAACAGTTTGATAACAACTCCAAACTTATTAATTACTTACATATTATAAATATTGTAATAATTATTTCAAAAACCACTTACATTGTAAAATTTAAAACAAAAAAAAAAATACTAAATCACTTATAAAAAACAACAAGATTCACTTTTACTTCACTGTGACCACGGATTTTATTTTGTAAATAAATGCGGAGAATGCAGACACGTCCGCTCTCCCCAACGGTCACTCTAATAGTACGAAATATTGCGGGAGAACGCGGTTGAGCGCATGCGCATTAAAATAATGACATTACGACGCGATAAGATAATCTAATGTCATACACTCCGAATACGATTTTTTGTTGTGAAACATCTATATACGCGACTAGGAAGTAAAATCGACTCGTATGCCGTGACGGGAAATGGCGTTCCACCCCACCCCTATGCCACGTAAAATCAACCTTTTCCGATTAAAATAAAGTTGGTTTTGGATTGATTGTTTTTTATCTTTATTATATTACATATAAATTTACATTATATTGTAGAAGCCACAAATAGATATTTATAAAATATGTACAAGTATCAAAATTACAAGTCGTCAAACAATTCGTCGATATCGCTGTCAACAGGCTTAGTGCCCAGAAGGCTG
The DNA here is from genome assembly GCA_949152445.1 of Cerastis rubricosa. Classification (NCBI taxonomy): domain Eukaryota; kingdom Metazoa; phylum Arthropoda; class Insecta; order Lepidoptera; family Noctuidae; genus Cerastis; species Cerastis rubricosa. Next base: position 12,361,204 of record OX424551.1, read on the forward strand.
GCCGCATTGCCACATTGGATGGCAATGCTGATTCTTTGGCTAAAAAAAGGCCAGCCGTCTCGTCACGTGAAGAGTCGACCAACCGTTCGGCGATATCCCGAAAATATATCCCGATTGATTATTGATCTTGTTTTGTACAAGGTCCACGTTCAAATTGTTTTTTTTAGTACTCCATATTTTATTACAAAAATACAGGGTGTTTGGTGCATCGTGTGCCAAATTGAAATGGTCGACTGGGGGAGTCATCTGCTATCCTCTCAGACCCCTAAACAATTCTCATGCCCTTTGGATTTTTTTTCATCGACTTTTTATTGTTTTATTAACAAAATACCCAATTTTTTTTACATTCAAATACAAATTAAAAAATAAGTATAAGTCGTAGACTCTGAATTTTAATTTTATTTAGATGTGTATTGTATTCCAGTACTTTTGAATTCAAAATTAGTGACATTAGCCACCTAGTTTTTTTTAATTAACACGCAAAGTTTCGGACTTCAATTAACGCTGACCATGTTACAGCTATTTACATGGCTATAAAAAAAAAACCAAAAGCGACCGGGATCTTCCAACTCCCTCAAAAATTCTCTAGTCTATCTTCTTGCTAGTGATGTGCCACATGCCATAAAAATATTTTTACAACTTTGTGAATTCGCTAGAATTGTGAATCAAGTCACAAAAAAATAAATTCCAAATTATGATTTAGAAAAATATTTTTGCCTTAAAAGTTACCTGAAAAACTGATTAAACCTGTTATCTCACTCTTATAAGGTAAAATCTGTCTCGTATCTCTCTTTTGGGGGAGAAAGGGGGGTTTTAGAAATAAAAAAAAATGCATTTTTTAAATTTATTTAATAATTTTGTTTGACGTTGTGTTCCCCAATGCATGGATTGGTTGCGATGGCCCTATTGAAGTAGTACCTCCCTAGTCGGAACCTCCGTGGCGTATACCAGCTCTTTGGCACATCTCCAGACATAAAAGTCTAGCGGAGTTAGGTCTGGGTAACATGCAATAGGGCCATCGCAACCAATCCACGCATTGGAGAATACATCGTCACACAAAATTATTAAATGTTTAAAATGCATTCTTTTTTATTTGTAAAACCCCCCTTTCTCCCCCAAAAGAGAGATACGAGACAGATTTTACCTTATAAGAGTGAGATAACAGGTTTAATCAATTTTTCAGGTATCATTTAAGCAAAAATATTTTTCTAAATCATAATTTGGAATTAAATTTTTTGTGACTTGATTTACAATTCTAGCGAATTCACAAAGTTGTAAAAAGATTTTTATAGCATGTGGCACATCACTAGCAAGCTGATAGACTTGAGAATTTTTTAGGGAGTTGGAAGATCCCGGTCGCTTTTAGTTTTTTTTTTTTTTATAGCCATGTAAATAGCTGTAACATGGACAGCGTTAATTGAAGTCGGAAACTTTGCGAGTTAATTTTAAAAAACTAGGTGGCTAATGTCACTAATTTTGAATTCAAAAGTACTGGAATACAATACACATCTAAATAAAATTCAAATTTAGAGTCTACGACTTATACATTTTTTAAAATTTGTATTTGAATGTAAAATTTGGGTATTTTTTTAATAAAACAATAAAAAGTCGATGAAAAAAAATCCACAGGGCATGAGAATTGTTTAGGGGGCTGAAAGGATAGCAGGTGACCCCCCCAGTCGACTATTTCAATTTGGCACACGATGCACCAAACACCCTGTATATTGATTATTTTTTCTTAGGGCTTTCTTAGTTATTATTTAGCTACGAGCTCCTCGCTCGTAGCTAAATAATAACAGCCGCACGGGTTGATCTTTAAGGTTAAGCCGTGCTTGCTGACGTTGGTCCGTGGATTGGTGACCATAATTACATACCGAGTTTCCTCCGTGCCTTGGAAGAAAGCACATTAAGCCGTTCGTCCGGTTGTCATTTGTAGATCTTTGACTGTCGTTACGAGTAGTCAGAAGCCAAAAGTCTGACATCCAGTCTTACACAGAGGTATCGTATTATCCAGTTACTGGGTTTTGGAGGTCAGGTAGGCAGTCGCTTCATGTAAAATACTGGTTCTCAGCTGGATCCGGTTAGACTGGAAGCCGACCCCAAGATAGTTTGGGACAAGACAGGCAGATGATGTTTTTTCTTTCCAGTTTCGGTGGGAACAAAGTAGCAGTATTACGAGTATATGCCATGGATAGTTCCTGGATACTGCTTCGTTGGTCTACTGGTCACCAACACGACTACTCTGCTAGAGCTCATGGGTTCGATTCCAAGGCAAAGTGTTATTGGTTTCTTTGATCAGAAAATTCTTAATTTGGCACAGAGTCTAGCGCCTGTAGATAGCAACCGTCTCCCTCCTGTTTCATAGGACTAAAACATAACTGGAGAAATGTGGGTTTCCTATAAGGTCAACACCACTGCCTTCGGGGATTTAAGGCGTTATGTTATGTAGATAGTTCTTCGCCCTGAAGGCCAATTCCTGATGAAATGGAAGAGATAAGCGCTCCATCATCAATATTCTCCTGTCCCTATCCCAATTTCTTCTTCCATACTTCCCTATTATTCAAAACTTCAGCGGTCACCTAGTTTCTAGCTATATCATCCTTCACACAGTCCAGTCATCGTTTCTTTGGCGTCCTCTACACTACTTTTGCACACCCCCGATTTATGCAATGTCGATATGCATTTAGCTCCCGCCACTGGTGAAGGAAGATGACTCATTTGCAGTTCAGATGCAGTCAATTTTCGTTCCAAACATCGCCGTTCGTATTCTTTATCGGCACGTCGTTGGATACGGTAGGTAGGGTCAAGTTCGCGCCTCATGAGGGCAATAAGTGCATTCAACTGCTGCGCGTAGTGCAAAGATAACAAGCAAACTTGAACTTAACTGCACCACAACTTGTTAGGTGCAACACGAACTTACGGGAAATAGTTATTAACACAAATGACAAATAACGTAGACCCCAGTACGCGGCCCTGAGGAACCCCGCGAGTAAGTGGAAGACCGTTACTTTAAAAACTGCCCACACGGTCTGTTGGAAATCGCCTAGTAAGACAACTATCGAAAGGTTTTATCTTACCCGCTAACTCCCAGACCCTCGAGTTTAGCAAGAAGTATGAAAAAAGTTATCGTATCTAACGCTTTCGCCAAGTCAAGTAACTTATTTTTTACATCAGCACTGCTTTCAAATTGGTGAAGGAAAACATCGTGAGCAAACCGGCATATCCTAGAACCAAATACCAAATATTCGAAGACATGTGGCCCGCGTGGTAGGGCCCAGTGCGGATTAGTAGGTGGCTTGATTACAGCATTTAAAGCCAATTTTGCTTCTATGGGCCTGGCTTCTTTTCCCGGTTTGGGCGATTTTATTGGGCTTTTTCCATTTAAAATCAGTAGCCCTCCATGGACACTGCATTTACGCCCGTAGATAGCAATAGGCTCGCCCCTATTACATGGGACTTAGACATACATAACTGGCAAAATGTGGGTGTACGATTAAGTACACCTCTGATATATCCTTCCTTCCTTACAGGCGTGATATTATGATGGATGATTGGTGGTCACGACAGAAGTATGTCGTGTTATCAACTTGGGTGTCCGGTAAATAATGTTATCAGCCGGTTTTACCCAGCAGACATATTTTTATTACGATCTGTTTTTAATATCAGCACTGTGTAACTAGATATTTCTTTGTTAAAATTGTGCATATATACATGAAAAGTTAATGTGGTTTTTATTGTTTATTACAACAACCATATTATAAGTAAATTTATCAATCAAATTATAGATTTCATTTCACTCCTTCTTTGTATCCATACATAATAGTGATAATTCAATTTTATTCATAAAAGTATGCAATCATTTCATCAATGTTTTGTTATGACGTTGTCAAGTTAAACTATCATCCTTAAACCGACTTTACAGATAACCAGTTTTTTTTTTATTGATAATCTTTGAAACTACTGATCCTATTCCGAAAATTCTTCCACTAACGGGAAGCTTCAATATCTCCGAGTGCTATAAGCTACATTTGAAACGTTTCCGTGAGTTAATTTCAGTACATAGCGGGAGCGAAGCCGCGAGCACAAGCTAATATGCTATATTTAAAACGTTGCCGTAAGATGCCTCCCGATCGCGTAATGCCAAACTGTATATTACCACAGACATCCATAGTCTGTGCTGGACCGCATAGTGCTCGTTACACTAAAGAGCCAAATGTATTTCAACACAGACATTCTCTGTATTAGTGTAAATTATGCTCGTCATTTTCAAAGCAAACTACGTACGCGTACAGAGCAAAGGATTTGGCAGTGTAGTGAAACACATTAAGGAGAACTTAGGATGCAAGAGCGAGCGAAGCGAGCTCGGGACATTGTGCACCCCGACTGGGACAGGTTAGGTTCGGGGCAGGTTTAGGGGATGTTGGGGTCTTAGTTCGTTCGTGTTAGGTTACTGCAAACCCTGCAGACAGAAATAGGAGCTCCGCGTAGCGGGGCTACGTCGACAACGCCTTAGTTTGGAGCTGTGGTTTGGAGTTTGCTTTAATAGGATAGCAAAATGTACAATTTTAGGTTAAAAATTCACATAATGGGGTTTTAATTTTGGTGATCATTTCTGGCAGTATAAAAATGTTTTCGCTTCTTTACTGTGGCATGAACCGTCGATCGCATCACAGAGGAGTAAAAGAGACATTCTGTTGTCTGTACTCGGATGTATTTTGCTCCAATATTCTAAAGCAAAATGAATTTCAACACAGACGTTGTCTGTGCAGGTATGTACTATGCTCTTCATTAATTAAATTAAACTACCTACGAGCACAGAGCACCCCGTGTCTGTGGTAAAATACAGTTTGGCAATACGCGTCCCGAACCTAACCTGTCCCAGTCGGGGTGCCCAATGTCCCGAGCTCGCTTCGCTCGCTCTTGCATCCTAAGTTCTCCTTAATGTGTTTCACTACACTGCCAAATCCTTTGCTCTGTACGCGTACGTAGTTTGCTTTAAAAATGACGAGCATAATGTACACTAATACAGAGAATGTCTGTGTTGAAATACATTTGGCTCTTTAGTGTAACGAGCACTATGCGGTCCAGCACAGACTATGGATGTCTGTGGTAACATACAGTTTGGCATTACGCGATAAGGAGGCATCTCACGGCAACGTTTTAAATATAGCCTATTAGCTTGTGCTCGCGGCTTCGCTCCCGCTATGTACGTTTAAAGGATGTCCCCTAATACGATGCCATATGCCATCTACGCTATTGTTACAAAAATAGTCGAACCCGCGACCTTTAGCACAAAACCTACAGTTATTAGACTGTTTTTTTTATATGTCAACTCCAAGATATCTTAAAAAATACGAAACGGGTTTTACCTTAAACAAAACAGGCTATAATATGTGATAGTAATTTTATTTTGTGGTCAGAGGTTTCAAGATAAAAATACCCCAATACGCATTTTAAGTAGATAAATACTGTTATAGTTCATTCGTAAACTGTTATCTATAAGAAAAAATCCCAATTGACCATTAATTAGCTTAAGGAACCTAATTATTTATATTACGACGATAAATCTAAACTTATAAAGAGGAAAGATTTGATTGTTTGTTTGCAGTGTTAGATAGCCCATTTATCGAGGAAGGCTATAGGCTATACATCGTGGAGCTCTGCCCCGCTTGGGCTAAGCACCGCCGTGTCCTAAAACTTCCCTCCTCACGACATTTTGCGCCGTTTTTACAAAAAAAGGGCGGCAAATAAATAAACGTCAATTTTCAACTTTTGGCTTTGAGATGATCGTTGAAAATGGTTTTGAATGTATGTCTAAGTTTCCGCCATTTTATTTTATTTTCAAAATTGCAGTTACGTATAAAACCTAAGTAAGTAGACCACTGAGTGCAAGCAGAGGAGATTTGCACAGAAAGCGATAAATAAAACGGTCCCTCGATCCGAGGATGAAAATATTCTACTTACATTAAACGTAAAAGGACGTTTTTAGAGGTTTTTTGGGTGTTTTAATTATTATTTTTTTCTCTTTTTTAGGGTTCTGTACCCAAAGTGTTAAACGGGACCCTATTACTGAGACTTCGCTGTCCGTCCGTCCGTCTGTCACCAGGCTGTATCTCATGAACAGTGATAGTTCGCCAGTTGAAATTTTTAAAGATTATGTAGGTATTTCTGTTGCTGATATAACAACAAATACTAAAAATAGAATAAAATAAATATTTAAGGGTGGCTCCCATACAAAACAAAATTGTTAATTGTTAAATTTTAATGGTACGGAAACCTTCGTGCGCGAGTCCGACTCGCACTTGGCTGGTTATTTGGCTATTCTCCTCCTTAGACACAGCAACAGACGCAATATCATATACGGCCTTCTCGTAGAAAACCAGCAGTGTGAATTGTACTATTAGTAATTGCATAAGCAATCAGCATAATGCATGCTCTGTATGGTGTCGGACGTAAAGAATAGCACCATCCCATATCTTCCCGTGGGTGTTGTAAGAGGCGACTAAGGGATTTGCCAGAGAATGGGCAGCAGCGTTTTCTGTGCTTTTGTGACAACGGTACTGCGATCGCCAACCCGCCTGCCAAGCGTGGCGATTATGGCAAAACCCGCCATGTTATGTCAATGTGGCGAAACTTGGGGGAGGCCTATGTCCAGCAGTGGACGTCTTTTGGGCTGAAATGATGATGATGAAGCAATCAGCATTACAGCAACAAGATCCGTAATTACACAATATATTAGTGGATAAACCCTGTGCTCGTAACTGCACAGATTTTATGTTAGCTAGTACGTTACTTACTACCAACTAGAAATATTGAGGAATGCATCTAGTCGCAAGTTCTTGTCCCACGGCGAGGAGAAAACTATAGACCGTTCGCCAAATAAAATCACGCATATAATACCAGAAGGACACACAATATTATCTTTTTATTTTCTGTTTAGTTTTAAGTTGTTTTTATTCGATGTATTTACGTGACGTTTACACTGCGCGCTCGTTCTAGGGTTTCCTGGTAATTCACGCATATCCTACGCAAATGATATCTAATTATAAACTACGCCACAGATGTGGCAATAGACTGCGGATTCATTATACCTTTTAATTGCTCCGCCGATTAAGTATTTAAACAGACATGGTCTGACAACTATCAATAACTCTGGGAACGAGATATCTATACAAATAAATAAAATTGATGTCTGTTTGTAATATTAAAATAACCGCTTTTTACTACACGCAAACACTTTATACAATTTTTGTGTCTGTCTGTCTATTACTTCCGGCTAATTTCTGGAACGGCTGGACCGATTTTAACGGAACTTTCACTGGCAGATAGCTGATGTAATAAGGAGTAACTTGGCTTGGCTACTTCGTTTAAAATAGAAGTAAAAACCCTTTAGTTCCGCTATTGAAATAGAGAGTGATATAATTATTACAAGTTGACTAGTAGAACTGGTTTTATTTATATTAGGTCTTTACCTATGAAATTGCCGTTTTGTTTGAAAAAAGTTAAAGTATTTTTTTTTCGAACTTATTTATTTCTTTTATTCAAAGTAATCACCCCTGCAATCAATGCATCTTTGCCAACGCTGTGGCAGTTTATGGATGCCCTTCTTGAAAAAATCAGCTGGACGGGAGACAACAAACTCTTCAAAGGCGTTTTGTACTGCCTCTCGGGAATTGAATTTTTTTCCCGCTAAAAAGTTGTCCAAATTTTGGAAAAAGTAATAGTCGGAAGGCGCAAGATCTGGTGAGTATGGCGGATGAGGGAGAGCTTCCAAACCCAACTCATGCAGCTTAGAGACGGTCTGTTGTGCAGTATGGGGCCGCGCGTTGTCGTGAAGTAGCAGTGGAGACGACCGATTGACCAAAGCTGGTTGCAGACGTGCGAGTTTCGCCATCATTGTGGTCAGTTCTTCAATGTACACATCTGCCGTAATGCTCTCGCCGTTTTGTAAAAAGCTATGATGAATCACACCAGCACTAGACCACCAAACTGTGACCATCACCTTTCTAGGGGTCATTTTTCGTTTTGCACATTGCTTTGGTACCGAACCAGGATCTAACCAACTTGCTGAGCGCTTTCGATTGTCAAAAAGAATCCATTTTTCGTCGCACGTAACAATTCGGTTCAAAATTCCTTCATTTCTGTGCCTGTTAAGCAGCGCAAGGCAAGTCTCGACGCGTACGTTGCGCTGGCGATCGTTAAGTTCGTGGGGCACCCATCTATCAAGCTTTTTTATCTTGCCAATCTGTCGCAAATGGACCAATATTGTTTTAATGCTAACATCAAAAGCTGCTGCCAGCTCAGCTGTAGATTGAGTTTCATCAGCTTCAACAATCACCTTTAATTCATCATTGTTGACCAAAGTTTCCGGACGACCACGAGGTTCATTTTTCAAGTCAAAATTCCCAGAACGGAACCGAGCAAACCAATAACGGGTTGTGCGTTCGTTTGTACAGTTCTCTCCGTAAACGTCGTTGATCGGAACTCATATTCCATAATTACACGAAATTTCAAAGTATCCATTATGAGGAAAAATGTTGAAATGTAATGAAAATACAACGCTAATCAATAAACAAAAGACTGATTTTGTAAATAGAATGTCATATTTTTAAAACAATATTAATTTGAATTTAGAACTCATAGCCAATCAAAACTTTTTTTTGTTTGAAAAAGTCTGTACTGCAATACGGCAATTTCATAGGTAAAGACCTATTATTTCCCAAGGAGGAATAACATTGATTTACCCACCAAGATGTTTTATCGTCCTATACGTCATGCTTGCTACGAAATTCAATTATTTATTTATTTTTTGTCAAACACAATTACAGGGAAATACTAATGCGTTTGCGTGGCCCTTAATTAAACTATCTTATATCAATGCTTTTACCCGACTGAGGGAGGGTAATATGTTTATCAACCTATAATACATGTATGTTTGTTCCTTTGTGGCACTCTAGAGACCAAACACGTGGGCTGATTTTGATGATTCTTACGTCAATCTATATTTGTAGTTGTAAAATTATTATTGCACAACTAGAAATATAGATTGACGTAACAGATTAAATTAATATATAGAATCTAGTCATTTTAAAAGATTCCCTTAAAAAATCATTGACATTATAATATGCTTTACTAGCTAAAAAATATTTTACTTTCCTTTTAAATGCTTCTACACTTAACTCTTTCCAGCAATTGGGAAGTTTGTTGAAAATAATGAGAGCCATGCAAAAAAAACTCCGAGACATCATTATGTTGGCAGAGTTGACTGTTATCACGAGAGGTCTCAAAAAATAATTCCGTATCTGATAATGGGCTCTGAGCTCTATGAAGTCGTGGGTTCGGTTTCCCAGGTTGGACCAAAGTGTTATTGAGTTTTTCCACCTGGAATTTCTTAATACCAAGCCAGAGTCTGGATTTGTGGAAATTTAAATATTGGGTTTACAAGAATCACATTGATGTCATACCCGTGACGTATGAAAGGCGAATACAGTAAAACCCGTAACAAAACAAATATTATGTACTTTTAAAATAACACTGATCCGAATGACAAATTATGTGCATTATACATAGTACGAGTATATACATTTCAGGAATTCTCCTGTTACATATGTATTTATTTCTGGACTCAGTTATAAACTACTATAATATTATGATGTGCTAGCGGTGCCCGCGGCGTTCGTCTGCTTGAAATTATTATAAAATACTATCTGCTGCCCGCGACTTCGTCCGCGTGGAAATTTTGATGGGTTTTATGGTATGAAAAATAGATGTTGGCCGATTCTTAGACGTTCCGGAGGAGTATGGTAACTAACATTGTAACACAAGAATTTTATATATATAAAAGATTAGGTACTTCCCTTTTTGAATTAGATTTTGTTAACAATTTCATTGGTTTTATATTTTTGCACGGCACCCTTATCCAATTTTAAAATCACTACATAGTATGAAACATAAAATAACTATCAGCCGGTAAAAGTTTTGGAGATTAGCCGGAGCGAACAGACAGACAAAAAAAAATTTTTTTCTCGCAAGCCCTAATAAATTAGTAACAAATACAAATTATACATATTAGTAACAGACAACTCAATTGTATTAATTTGTATCGATAGGGCCATGGTGAACAGGGTGTATAGTTATTCCGAGAGTCTGGAATCCAGTAGTTCAACTGTGTCAGAACCGAAAAAGTGGTAAAAAGTTCACGAGTGGCCACAGTGAGTTACGTGTGTCGGGAACAGAATCGAGTTGTGAGTGACAGTGGTAGTGGTACGGAGCGCGTAAAACGAACAAGAAAGAGGGTAGACCGATTAGTCTGCTCAAAACTTCTGTTTATCCGTGATCATGGCGTTTGCAACAACGCCGAAAAATCGGGAACTCAAAACAAATAGTAAACAATATAGTAAACTAGCTGTGCCCGCGACTTCGTCCGCTTGGAATTTAACAAAAGTTAGTTTATTTAGTTTTTTTTTCGTTTTTGCATTTTATTTAATTATTTTAAATTTCTTCTAAAATAGAAGTAAATTAAAAGTCTTCGTTTTTACAATAAACTATTACGACCGCGACTTCCCCTTTCCTCCCGTATTGTAAGCTAGTGCACACATATAAAGTTTAACATAAATTCTGACTCTGCCCTGGAGTGTATATGTGATGCCCTGCTGTTGTCCAGCTGTTTGTACATTACAGGAACTGATGGATGCTACAGAGGGCGCTAAACTAGTGGCTCAGTTCTGGGCTGACAGAATTTAGACTGCCATCGACAAACTAAGACAAAGGAGTCTCAAATATACAAGCTGTTGTTTTGCATTCTCGTCAAATTCAAGGACGTAAATATGCTAATGATTCTCGACCCGAATCAATAATAAAATGGGTTGGTAAATATCCTTTGTCTTATTTTCGGAAATCGGTAAGTGTGAACCACCAGTGTTTTAAACGTGACCTATCCGATCCTCGCCCTATAACCGCTCTTTCACACATACAAACAATCTCAAATGTTTATTCGATTATTTCTTATTACCTAAACCACGTTAAGGGGTTTTTTTTTCGGAAATACTGACAAACTCCAACAACAAAGAGTTTATTAATAATTAATTAGGTACCGTAATTTAAATTGATTATTTATGTCTTTTGTCACAACCCCCTGAATTTTGACGAGGATGCAAAACAAGTCCTTGTTTTTATATTAAGGGCCATACATAAACTACGTCACACGCTAAGGAGGGGGGGGGGTCGACGAAGTGTGACGTTGTGTGACAAGGGATGGGGGAGTCCTAAATTTCGTAACGTTACATTTCAAATACAATAATATATTCATGTATTAAACCACAAAATTTGAACTGTGTACAAAATTATTAAATTAACTAAAATAACAATTAACTACTCCTTAACGCTGTCAGCTGGCAATGTGCCCAAGAGACTGGCAGCATTGCCACGTTGTATGGCAATACTTAGCCACTGGCCAAAGTAAAAGCCAGCCCTTGGGTCACAGAAAGCGTCAACTAGGCGTTTCGAAATTACCTTAAAAAGGCTGTGAGCACTCGGACTCCACGGCCCCAGAGTTTCAACCCCAAACGGCTCGAAAATATAGTAACCACAAAGGTTACTATATTTACGCCGCTTGAGGTTCTCCGCAGCGGTAGCGGCAGCGCCAGCACAGCACGATGAGCTTGGAAGATGTGATGGCGCCAGAATATCGACGCAAGTTGCGACTGATACTAAAAAAACTTGAAAAATCTTAAAAACATTCAACTTTATCTGTATGAACGTGAAAAATTGCAATATCTGTGACATCAAACTAGGGAGGGGAGAGTCTACCAAATGCGAGGATGAGGGGTCAAAACATCATGAAATTCGTGTGACGCAATTTGGATGGCCGCTTCGTACAAGTATGTCTGAATAATATATATAGGTAGGTAGGATACATTCCCAGAACTCCGAACACATGGCCTCTGTTATGTACATTACTCATCGATTTAAAGATAAAATAACCACTTGCTTGCGTTCATCATTCATCTGCCTAGCGTACTAAGGGGATCTCCCGACTTTCGACAATTACTTTTGTAGCGACCTACAAAAAGCAACTTACTAAAAAAGGTACTACAGCGCCATCTATGACACGACGGAAGAACTAACATCAATTTCCTACATCTCACAAACAAAGTTTACATCGACTTAGGAATTTATAGAGAAACCCGACAACAACTGTCGGGCAGTTGCCCACCAGACACAACACCTGTCTGGTCGGAGGATCCTCTCTTTTCTATGGAGTATCGAGAAAATATACACCCTGTTCCTCATCATCATCATTTCAGCCCAAAAGACGTCCACTGCAGGACATAGGCCTACCCCAAGTGTCGCCAGATTGACATTTTGGGGGGTTTTGCCATATAATCGCCACGCTTGGCAGGCGGGTTGGCGATCGCAGTACGGTTGTTACAAAAGCACAGAGAACGCTGCTGCCCATTCTCTGGCAAGTCCCTTAGTCGGCTCTTACGACACCCACGGGAAGATATGGGATGGTGCTATTCTTTACGTCCGACACCATACAGAGCCCTGTTCCTCCTCCGCGGCTGCTACTGATACATTTCTCATGGAAAAATCCCAATAACACTTGCTTACCTAGGAATTGATTGATTATAAGCTGTTAGTTTTAGATTTCCTTACGATCGATGTTTGTTTTTTAGTTACCCGGATTTGAACCAACAACCTCGTGCAAGAGAGGTCCTAACCGCTGGGTCAACAAGACAGCGATAAAGGAAAACCCAAATTAGTGTAATATATGCCTACGTAAGTATTTAATATTATTTGACCTCCAGAAGTGGGGAATTACAATCTCTCAAACTTTACTGTAACCACAAAGATTTTACAATTTAGGTTTTTAGATACGTATTAACATCACGACTGTAATCCCCGGACGGGTAGACAGAAGTGTACGTTATAGTGCACCCACATTTCGCCAGCAATCTTTAAATCACACGTAATAACGAACGAGCTTCCGTGCCTAGGAAAGCACGTTAAGCCGTTGGTCCCGGCTGTCATTTGTAAATCTTTGACAGTCGTTACGAGTAGTCAGAAGCCGAAAGTCTGACATCCAGTCTTACCAAGGCGTTTCGTATTACCCAGTTACTGGGTTGTGGAGGTCAGATAGGCAGTCGCTTCATGTAAAATATTAGTACTCAGCTGCATCCGGTTTGACTGGAAGCCGACCCCAAGATAGTTTGGGAAAAGGCTAGGCAGGTGATGTAAGAAGGAATAAGCCTTTTGCCAGCAACCGGGCACAGATGTCTACTTCGTTGGTTTGCCGATCTCAAAAGCGACTGCTAAGCATGATATCCAAGGCTCTTTTAAGGTTTGTTTGGTTTTTCCATCAGGAGTTTCTTAATAGTTCAGGAGCCTAGGTTTGTGAAGAATTTGCGTTTGTAGAATCTTATTAATGACGATATCCGTCGGCTTCCAGTTTGACCGGATGCAGCAGAATACCAGTATTTTACATGGAGCGACTGCCTATCTGGTTCTGTATGGTGTCGGACGTAAAGAATAGCACCATCCCATATCTTCCCGTGGGTGTCGTAAGAGGCGACTAAGGGACTTGCCAGAGAATGGGCAGCAGCGTTCTCTGTGCTTTTGTGACAACCGTACTGCGATCGCCAACCCGCCTGCCAAGCGTGGCGATTATAGCAAAACCCCCTTTCTTGGGGGAGGCCTATGTCCAGCAGTGGACGTTAAAAGGGCTGAAATGATGATGATGATGATGACTGCCTATCTGACCTCCACAACACAGTTAGTACTGGGTAATACGATACCCCTTGGTAAGACTGGTTGTCATACTTTCGGGACACTGACTACTCGTAAACACTGTCAAAGATATACAAATGACCAACAGCTTAACGTGCTTTTCGAGGCACGGACTAAAATCGGTATGTAATGGTTGGTCACAATGGTCACCCATCCACAGACCAACCTAGGCAAGCGTAGCTTAGAAGAATAATCCGAGTGGCTGTTATTGTGTCGACATCCGTGATGTATTAAACATCATCATCATCATTTCAGCCGAAAGACGTCCACTGCTGAACGGCGTATGTTCAGCCAGTCAGTTTCAAGAAGGGGGGGGGGGGGGTGCCATAATTCCCACGCTTGGCAGGTGGGTTGGCGATCGCAGTACTGTTGTTACAAAAGCACAGAGAACGCTGATGCCCATTCTCTGGCAAGTCTCTTAGTCGGCTCTTACGACACCCACGGGAAGATATGGGATGGTGCTATTCTTTACGTCCAACACCAATACACCATACAGAACAGATGTTTTAAACAAAAATGGCAATAAAATCAAACAAAACCCGTTACAAACAATACTTAAAAATAACTCAGAATAACTGAATGTTAAAATATTTATGTGCATTATTCTAAATGTTTTAGTTACTCGAATATATTTTTTACTGAAGTGAGTCACTAATATAATGTTATTTTATTCATTTCGAAGTCGGCTTTTACCGTTTTTTTCACAAATCACAATGCACATCAGACGTAAGTGCAAACGCCAAGAGGAGACATCCTAGAAGGACATACTCTAGAATGATGTAACCAAGGTTTTTGTAACAAGATTCTGATTTAAAAGACTGTCCATGGAGTTTCTTGCCCATTCTTCTCCATAGAGATCTACGCTTTGGAATGGGCAACTACAGAACTTTCACAGTTATTATGTCTTGTGACTGGGACTGTAGCTTCATTTTTATTGTTGTTCGACTATACAAAAGTGCCTGTAACTGGACTACTTGAAATAAATGATTTTGATTTGATTTGACTGACCTTATTGGTTAAGTTCTTCAGAAAAGTCAGGAGCGTAGTACCTACTCGCAAACTGCGTGTGTGTGTGAACAGACGACGTTATGAACAGTAAGGCTGCCAGGCCTGGACATCCCACCCAGTACCTCATGGTCAGCACTACCACTAGAACGACGAGGCAATAGACAGATGTACAATAATTTATTTATTTATTCATGAACACTTACATTTGTTTTGACAGGTAAAACCCAAGCTAACAAAGGTAGTCATGTATATACATTGCTAATTGTCCAGTCCCAAGTAACGGGTCTGAGTAGAAGCACAAGTTATACAGTGGATAACATCCTAAGTGTCACCCTCTGGAATTCCGCCAAAGAGCAAGAAAATATGTCCAAACGCAGAGAGACACTATTGAGCACTCTTACTGCCCGAATCACTGGCGCAAACTTTAATAAGTTTGTACGAGTTGCCGGAACTTTAAAAAGCCACTCTCTCGGTCCCAACCGTAGCCTCCTGTCTGGAACGAGCAATCACAACGATTCCAATATTTGTGGATACGTTTTTGCCAGAGCGAGGTTGCGCTTCACTTCCAACTTATAGTACCCAACCATCCCTATAACAAAGAGAGTTGGATACATAAGTGGGAAGAAAGAAAGAAAGAAAAGATAAAACACATACAAACACAAATTCGCACTTTTCCACAGAAACCACAGAGCACCATCTGCTACGATCCTCACATCCTCCCGCCTCGTCCACGTACTACATCAGGTCACATACGCACGCCGCGCCGGTACCGAGTACTACGCACCTGACTATCTGAAGAACCTCACCAATATGGTCAGTGTACGTCCAACCCGCCTGCCAAGCGTGGCGATTATGGCAAAACCCCCCAAAATGTCAATGTGGCGACACTTGGGGGAGGCCTATGTCCAGCAGTGGACGTCTTTTGGGCTGAAATGATGATGATGATGTCCTTTTAGACTCTAGACATACATTGGCCTCATTGGTGATGAGATTTTATTTTATAACCTTAGAAGCTCTAGAATTTAGAGTTTCTCATCATCTGCGTAGCCTTTTCCCAAAATATCTTGGGGTCGGCTTCCAGTCTTACCGGATGCAGCTTTGTACCAGTATTTTACATGAAGCGACTGCCTATCTGAACTCCACAACCCAGTAACTGGGTAATACGATACCCCTTGGTAAGACTGGATGTCAGACTTTTTGGCTTCTGACTACTCGTAACGGCTGTCAAAGACCTACAAGTACAGCCGGGACCAACGGCTTAACGTGCTTTCCGAGGCACGGAGGAAACTCGGTACGTAATTATGGTCACTCCACGGACCAACCTCAGCAAGCACGGCTTCACTTCAGCATCCACGGACAACCTTAAAGATCGACCCGTGCGGCTGTTATTATTCTAGTTTTAGCGTTAGCTTCTAAGGTTATAAAATACAATCTTTGAGGTCATGTAACCAAAATTGTATGTTGATTAGTTAGTGGCAGATCATAACCGACTTTTTTTATAAAGTTGGTTAAGGATACCATTGGCTAGATGTCTTTTTTATCTCGTTCTACGTTTTGTAGTAAGCAACGATTTATTGCCAGGCCTACGTTGTCCTCCCATACTTAAGTACTAACGCTGTAACAGAAATATTGTAGAACCAAATAATTTTAAAAGAGTAACCATGGAGTTTCTTGCCGGTTCTTCTCCATAGGAAACGACCAACCCGAACCGTGCACCTTTTTGTCGACGTTTTAAAAGTGCCCATGTAGGCCTATGTAAAATAAAAAAAACCGGCCAAGTGCGAGTCGGACTCGCGCACGAATGGTTCCGTACCATTATTTATAAAAACGAGAAAAAAAATCACTTCGTTGTATGGGAGCCCCCCTTAAATATTTATTTTATTCTGTTTTTAGTATTTATTGTTATAGCAGCAACAGTAATACATAATCTGTAGAAATTTCAACTGCCTAGCTATCACGGTTCATGAGATACAGCCTGGTGACAGACGGACGAACGGACGGACAGCGAAGTCTCAGTAATAGGGTCCCGTTTGACCCTTTGGGTACGGAATCCTAAAAATTTAATTTGATTTTTTGGGTTTGGCAAACTCAAGCAACCCACTTGATGGTGAGTACTGGTCTTTCATCACTGATATCCTATCACATTGACCTTTATTCTCGTCTTAAAGGTTGACTGCCTGCTGGTCTAGTGGACCCAAGTGCGACTGCTGAGCATGACGTCCTGGGTTCGGGTCCCCGGTCGGGCAGTGTTATTGGGTTTTCCCATCAGGAATTTCTCAGTAGCAGCCACGGAGTCTGGATTTTTGTCCGGTTTATGGCAATAAGCTTGCCCCATATTACAAGAGTCTAATCTCCGAAACGGCTGGACGATTTTGACGGGTATTTATTTTACAGGCAAATAGCTGATGTTCTAAGGACTTCATATTAACTTGCGACTTTTTTTGGAAAAAGAATAAATGCTCCGTGCAAAAAAAAATACCCAGAAATTGTTAACAAAATCCGATCCGTTAGGGATATTATAAAGCTGAAGACTTTGTTTGTTTGCTTGCTTGAACGCGCTAATCTCAGGAACCACTGGTCCGAATTGAAAATTCGTTCTGTGTTAGATAGCCCATTTATCGAGGAAGGCTATAGGCTATATATCATCACGCTAAGACCAATAGGAGCTGAGCACTAATGAAGAATGTTTCAAAATCGGGGAAAATGTGATGCAGTTTAAGTTGCGCGGGACAGCTAGTCTAATAAATAAAAATCTCGTGTCACGTAACAGTGTTTGCTATCGAACAACTCCAAAACGGCTTAATCGATTTATATATTTTTTTTGTGTATTTGGAAGGTCTGAGAATAGGTCGTAGGCCATTTTTTATACCCCTAGGTGATAAGGGTGGTTAATTTCCACGCGAACGAAGGTCGCGGGGAGAGCAGCGGTGGCCCAGTGGTGGCACCCCCGACTTACGAGCAGCAAGCCGTGGGTCCGAACCCAGGCAGGCGCATTATTTTGTTCAATTTATTTCATCACTGCTGCTCTCAAAACGGTGAAGGAAAACATCGTGAGAAAACCGGCATGTCCTAGAACTAAAAATTCGAAGACATGTGACATCTACCAACCCGTAATGGTCCCGCGTGGTGGATTACAGTCTACTCCCTCTCATAGATAGGAGCTGTGTCCTAGCAGTGGAAATATTATAGCCTGATGATGAAGGTCGTGGGGCACAGCTAGTCCGTCAAAATATACCGTGCATGCCCGACGAGGGTTGGTAGATGTCACAATGTCTTTGAACTGACAATCGATCGCCTTACTCGAAAAACTTTTCAAAAACCAAAACACGTACGTCTCAGTTTTTACGACACTGAATTTTTAATTAGTATGTTAAGGATAAACCATAGCAATGAGGTGTTCGTGAATCAGTCATAAACTGTTTAGTAATTCAGAAGTCTGTACTGTCTTATAATTATAATATTACTAGCACTTCGCCCGCGACTTCGTCCGCGAAAATTGTGATAATAATAAAGCCAATGTGTGATGACAATTCGATCATGTCCGCTTCTCAAAATGGATGTAGGAACGGGTCCCGCGGTACTAAGGAGCTGCTCCTCATTGATATGGCCATTAACCAACAGGTTCGGCGTTCCCGAAGGGATCTGTCGACATGTTGGATATACTATAAGAAGGCCTACGACTCGGTGCCACATACATGGCTCATGAGGGTGCTAGAATTGTATAAAGTTGATGCAACTCTGCGCACCTTCCTGATGTCTTGTATGGGGCAATGGAGGACAGTCCTTCGCTATCCAGGATGTCGACATAACCAGAGGAATAGCGAACCGATACGGATAGAGCGAGGTATTTTTCAGAGCGATAGTTTGAGTCCGCTTTGGTTCTGCTTAGCCTTGAATCCTCTAAGCACGCTGCTGGAGGATTCAGGTCTAGGCTTTCGGTTGAGTAGAGGTGGTCAGGTTATATCTCACCTTCTTTACATGGATGACCTGAAACTCTTTGCCCCCAACAATTTGCAACTGATGGAGCTACTGAAGGTAACAGAAACTTTCAGTAGCGCCATCAGGATGGAATTTGGTGTAGACAAATGTGCGGTCATGCATGTAAAGCGAGGTGGGATTGTGGAGTCTGTGGGAACCCAGCTTTTTCCATAAATCTTAGATCCTTCTCAACAACCGAAACCTACAAGTATTTGGGTATGTCGGAAGCGCTGGGTATCAATGCTGTTGACATGAAGCAATCGTTGAAGGAGCGTTACTTTGGCCGCCTGAGAAAAGTATTTAATAGTCTTTTATCAGGCGGAAATAAGGTGCGTGCCTTCAATGGTTGGGTCATGCCAGTTTTGATGTACTCTTTCGGTGTACTCAAATGGAATCAAACAGAACTAGACGCCCTGGATAGGAAGGTCCGTACATTGTTGACGGCATATCGAATGCATCACCCACGTTCTTCGGTTATGAGACTGTATATCCCACGAAGGTGTGGTGGTCGAGGCTTTTTAAATGCCAAGACACTCCATAATCGCGAGATATGCAGTCTCAGGGAATATTTCCTAGAAGCCGACGTGGGGATGCATCGAGATGTGGTCGCGATGGACAAGGCCCTCACCCCGCTCTCTTTGGCTAAAGAAAACTGGCGCAAACCTGCAGTGCTTGACACTAATGACCGCAGGGAAGTATGGCAGAGTAAGGAGCTTCACGGACGCTACTTCAGTGCCCTGCATGGGCCTGATGTAGACCATGCAGCATCCGTAGCCTGGCTACGTTCCGGGGAACGCTTTGGAGAAACCGAAGGTTTTGTTTGTGCAATTATGGATGAAGTTATGATGACGAATAACTACCGGAAATTTATTGTGAAGGATGGCACGGTTGACATATGTCGGGCATGCCACCGTCCGGGCGAATCAATCCGTCACATTATCTCCGGGTGTTCTCGTCTAGCTAACGGAGAATACTTGCATAGACACAACCTTGTAGCCAGGATTATCCATCAGCAACTTGCTCTGAAATACAGCCTTGTGGAATCGGAAGTGCCGTACTATAGGTATTTGCCCGACCCAGTTCTCGAAAATGGCAATATCACACTGTATTGGGATCAATCCATCATCACTGACAGGACTATTGTAGCCAATAAGCCTGATATAGTGGTGGTGGATCGATCAGACCGGCGCGCAATGATTGTTGACATAACGGTTCCACATGACGAGAACCTCGTGAAGGCCGAGAAAGATAAACAAATCAAGTATATATTGACTTGACTCGTGAGGTTATCGACATGTGGCATGTTGACTCAGCGATCATTGTGCCGATAGTCGTATCAGCCAATGGCCTAATTGCCAAGAGCCTCCACCAATATCTGATGAGGCTCTCGTTAGGCAGCTGGATCAAGGGCTTGATTCAGAAAGCGGTACTCCTGGACACGGCTCGTATTGTTAGGAGGTTCCTTTCTCTGGAGCCCTGACCGCCGGTAGCTTGGACCCTGTTCCCGATACCGGTGGGCTACAATTTTATATTTTTAAATGTTTTTTTTTATTATTTATAAGGAATATTTAAAAATGTGAAGGCTCTTACCCGCTGCATCGGAATTACTTATGATATGTGGCACCAGATTTAATGATGATTTGATTTTTAATTAGATTAAGCAAACAGACGTCGGCGATCCGTCAACGTCCTGTTACGCGCCACCTTCCTTGACAACTACCCAAGTCAATATGGCTACCCGCAACGACTTGACGTTTCGCCAGAGAGAATTGTAGACCGCTTCTCTCTCGTCTGTGGTCACAGTTTAGTTTGCAACGTGAATCATAACGAAGCCTTTTTGCAAAGGCGCCGACATGGCCAGACTGACATACGACCGTCCTCGGGCGTTATTGCATTCCTGGAACAAACAATGTCTAATCACCAAGACATCCGCTCTTTCATCCTGACAAACTATGACAAACATTACTCTCATCGCAACTAACTGTTTCAGAACAAAAGAAAGCGTGCGTTCTTTCGATCACTCACGGACTTGACGGCATTTTTCTCCTACCAAGAAAGCGTGTGTCCTTTCGACCACTTACGGACCGGACGGCACCTTTCGCCCAGCAAGAAAGAGTGTGTCCTTTCGACCACTCATGGACCGGACGGCTCCTTTCTCCTACAACGAAAGCGTGTGTCCTTTCGACCACTCATGGACCGGACGACACCTTTCTCCTACAACGAAAGCGTGTGTCCTTTCGACCACTCATGGACCGGACGGCACCTTTCTCCTACAATGAAAGCGTGTGTCCTTTCGACCACTCATGGACCGGACGGCATCTTTCTCCTACAACGAAAGCGTGTGTCCTTTCGACCACTCATGGACCGGACGACACCTTTCTCTAAACAGTTAACACCTGGACCGGACGGGTGTGTCCTTTCAACCAGCCGCTATCAGCTGCATGGCCCGGACGACACTGTCCTTTCGACCAGTGAACACTTAAGGATGGACCGGATGAATGTGTCCCCTCAACGAGCCGCTATCAGCTGCATGGCCCGGACGACATTATCCCTTCGACCATACCAGTGTACGGACCGGACAACTGCGTCCCTTCGATCATCGTAAAGCATGAACACGACAACAGTGACATTTCGACTAAACACACTTTCTTTTCGACTGAAACATGTGGGCCAGACAAGCGCGTAGCTTCAGATGTCAAAGAACTTTTACAAATTACGCCAGCATCTAATAATTCCTGAACTTATAGGCCGACAACCTATTTTATCAAAATATCGCCTATTTTAATGGTACGATCTCCATCGTGCATTTCAAATCATAACCTTCGATGCCAGTAAGGTTTACTTATTATGATGTCACCCATAAACCAATTAAACAAGACATGTTTAAGCAATGCGCCAGATGACCTACTTATCGAAAAGAAAAGAAACGGTCTCACCCGATGATGTTGTGAGGGTACCCTCTTGATGATTTGTGCTCGCAGGTTTGGACGCTTTCCTTACCTCTCTGAAGTTGGCATGGCAAATATAGCAGGCAAAAATAAAGTACTGGACAATTAGCCGTTAATTAACCGCAAATTAACCATGGAAACCAAAAAATTTCCGCTCGCCGGAAAACCCGAAAATCGATTTGTATGCCAACTTCAGGTGAAGTTAGCATGTAAACATTTTAAAATCGGTTAGGAAAGACCTAGACAACTGTACCAAGGCTCATAATTAGCCGTTCATTAGCCGCAAATTAACCGTGAAAACCAAAAATTTCTCGCATGCCGGAAAACCCGAAAATCGCTTTATATGCCAACTACTCTACAATTTAGCATGCATAATTTGTAAAATCACTTAGAATTAACATAGCTGATTAGCCGTAAATTAACCAAATAATAAAAAAAAATGTAACGTTTGATTAGATAGTTTTTAAAAGAATTGTTACGTGTTTCATACATGTTGTATAATTACGAGAGGACCTGGACCTTAACACCTCAAAGTGCGAAATTTACCTCTCTGACGTGACTGACAGACAATCGACTATTGATAAATTTAATGCAATAGCCCCACAAATCAAAATTTTAGAAAAAAGTTCCCTGCACCTCCTAGGTTCACCTGTTTTAGAAGAAAGTTTTTCATCTTTCATCGAAGAGAAAATCAAACATTTTACTGATATTTCGGATAGACTCTCCAAAATTAACCTACATTCGGCTTTCACCCTTATCAGATATTGCTGTTTTGGTCCAAATTTTATGTATTTTCTCCGTTCTTCGCCTCTTTGGACGAAACCAGAACTTTTGGACAAAATTGACCGTATTATTCGCAACACATTAACATCCATTCTTAATGTGGCCCTGGACGACCGAGCGTGGCTGCAAGCTACCCTACCAATTCGTTTTGGTGGCCTCGGCGTCCGCAAAATTTCTAGTGTAAGCTTACCGGCGTTCCTGTCGTCTGTCCACAGCACTGAAAAGCTAACCAGGAAGATTTTAACTCTCTCCCTGGTTGATTCGGAAGTGCCGTGCTTGGCGGACGCAGAGGACGCCTGGAAAGTGGCTTGCCCGGACACGGATCGGCCCGAGAACCCATTTTCCCAGAGACAGTGGGATGAGCCGCTATGCAGGTTGGTACGGAATAAACTTATTAATACGTCTACCAATACTGCTGAGCGTGCCCGCCTGCTGGCTGTGGGTGAGTGGGAGTCGGGTCTCTGGCTTCAGGCACTACCGTCACCTAACATAGGCACTATGCTAGGTGACACAACATTCCGGCTCGCTACATGTCTGCGATTGGGCGCTCCTTGCGGGGCTCCACATCGCTGTCGATGTGGTAAAGCAGTCGACGGCCTCGGACACCATGGCCTTTCCTGCAGTAAGAGTGCAGGTCGGATAGCGCGGCACGCTAGCATTAATGATCTTATTCGTCGTGCTCTTGCCACCGCCGGGGTGCCAGCTGTCTTAGAACCCAATGGCTTGGCACGCGTCGATGGGAAGAGACCAGATGGCATGACCATAATGCCATGGAAGTTGGGTAGGCCTTTGGTGTGGGATGCGACTTGCGTCGACACCCTTGCGCCATCCCATCTTCCTAGCACGGTGAGCTGCGCTGGGGCTGCTGCTGCAGGTGCTGAAAACCTTAAACGGCGCAAATACAATAACTTAATTGGTAATTATGTGTTTGAGCCGTTTGGGGTTGAAACACTAGGGCCATGGGGCCCGAGTGCCCACCTTCTGTATCGAGATATCGCTAAACGGTTGGTCGACTCTTCACGTGACCAGAAGGCTGGCCTTTTTTTTTGCCCAAAGAATCAGCATTGCCATCCAACGTGGCAATGCGGCCAGCGTTCTGGGCACTTTTCCTGTTGACAGCGATGTGGACGAATTTTTTGACGCCCTGTAATTTTGATATTTGTACATATTTTATTATTATTTTAGATATATTTGTAGTTTGTAAATAATGTAAATATGTAATGATACAGGAATATATGACCAATTGACATTACGAGAGCAACTTAAAATGTGATTTTTTGTTTGTTGAGATATCTTAACAACTTTGGTGTCAAATAAAAGATCTAGGTCTAAAACCATTTTATACGTTTGAATCAGGTAAATGCGTCCACGCGTTTAGGAGATAATTAAGAATTAGTATAGTGAAAATGTAAATAACCAGAATGTTTGATGTTTTTGTTCTACATAATTATAGTCTTTATCAACAGTGGTTAATTTGCGTCTAGTTATGAGCTTTGCTTGGTAAAGTCACAAAATAATTAGTACAAGTACAGAAGAGGCACTTTGAGGAAACAATTAATAGAAATAGCGACTCTTGCCTAGCCCTTTTCTAATGCGTATTTGTGTCAGTCTCTGGCGCGGTATGACGCACTAGCTATGGCTTTAGGCTAACCGCTGCTACTATAATATTCATCGTCTATCTACCTGACTACGTAATTTATCTTATGTTTGATGCATATGATGATTACACGGTCAATTAGGTGGATAGACAATGAATATTAAAGTCCGTCATTTGTAATTAACAAATGAAAACAAACCTTCAATCTTTAGGCTACCTAGAAAGCTCTTTGTTTCAAATTCCTCATTAACTTACAATAATAATATTTTCACATTTTGCATTAGTTAAAAAGTTCGTAGAACAAAAACATCAAAAATTCTGGTTATTTACATTTTCACTATACTAATTCTTAATTATCTCCTGAACGCGTGGATTCATTTACCTGATTCAAACGTATAAAATGGTTTTAGGCCTAGATCATTCATTTGACACCAAAGTCGTTAAGATATCTCAACAAACAAAAAATCAAATTTTCAAGTTGCTCTCGTAATTATACAACATGTATGAAACACGTAACAATTCTTTTAAAAACTATCTATCAAACGTTAAATTTATTTTGTTAATTTACGGCTAATCAGCTATCTAGCCTTGGTTAAGTTGTCTAGGTCTATTCTAACAGATTTTACAAATTTTGCATGCTAGCTTGTAGCGTAGTTGGCATGTAACGCGATTTTCGGGTTTTCCGGTACGCAGGAAATTTTTAGTTTTCACGATTAATTTGCGGCTAATTAACGGCTTATTATGAGCCTTGGTGCAGTTGTCTAGGCCTTTCCTAACCGATTTTAAAATGTTTGCATGTTACTTCCACTGAATTTGGCATACAAACCGATTTTCGGGTTTTCCGGCACTCGGGAAATTTTTGGTTTTCACGGTTAATTTGCGGTTAATTAATGGCTAATTAGGACCCTTGGTACAGTTGTCTAGGTCTTTCCTAACCGATTTTAAAATGTTTGCATTCTAACTTCACCTGAAGTTGGCATACAAATCGATTTTCGGGATTTCCGGCGAGCGGAAAATTTTTGGTTTCCATGGTTAATTAGCGGTTAATTAAC
Organism: Cerastis rubricosa; assembly: GCA_949152445.1. NCBI lineage: Eukaryota > Metazoa > Arthropoda > Insecta > Lepidoptera > Noctuidae > Cerastis > Cerastis rubricosa. Next base: position 12,386,358 of record OX424551.1, read on the forward strand.
GGCTAATTATCCAGTACTTTATATGTTTGCCTGCTATATTTGCCGAAGGCGCCGACAAATGTAACAAATTTGTGTCTATAAATGAATAAAGGGAAGCCAATGTAACTCGGTAAAGATGTAGCTTTCTAATAGTGAAAGAATTAAAATAATCGGTCGAGTAGTTTTTGAGTTAAATCGTAACAAACAAACAAACAAACAAACAATCAAATTTTTCCTCTTTATAATATTCGTTTAGATTACAATAGCGAGCCCTACCTCTTCGCACGGCGCCAACCGGGTCTAAAACTATCCTTATCTTTGAAACTGGAACCAACAATACACATTCACAAAATGTCATTGAAATCGGTTGTGTGCTTTCGGAGATCAGTGAGTACGAACATGGTGCCACGTGGTTTTATACAAGTTCTAACGAACACTGGCGCTAAAACGGTGACCACGTACTCAGTCCTTCATGCTGAAGTGCCATGATCACGGATAAACTTACCTAATTTAATACTGATAAGATTCGGTATAAAAATCGCTATGGCGGAAATGTGTCTTCCGGTTGGAAGACAAATTTCCGCCATAGCGATTTTTTTTTTGTTCTTTTCATACATGGAAATCTTTCGGTGGGGCTCAAAGTTCCAACTTTTGAACAAGTTTTTTTTTTAAATTCGTTTTTTATGTTATAACCAGACGTCGGAATTAGGTAGGGTTATTTTTGTACTTACACTGATTTCATACAGCGAAAGAATAAAGTGGATATGCCTTAAATCCCGAGATTAATTTTTAAGAGCAGAAAAATCTCGTGATTGATTAATTACTAGCTGTCCGGCGCAACTTCGTTTGCGTCATATTTTCCCCGTTTTCGCAACATTTTTTATTGCTGCACCACTCCTATTGGTCGTAGCGTGATGATATATAGCCTATAGCCTTCCTCGATAAATGGGCGATAAGTAGTTTCAGAGCCTATTCAATGTAAACAAACACACAATCAAATCTTTCCTCTTTATAATATTAGTTTAGAAAAAAGTTTTTACTTTTACAAAATTTAAACCATCCGACATCGGATGTCCGAAGTTGCAAAATTCCAATATGCACACGCACGTTTTTACTAATAAAAAAAAAGTATGTTTATTATCGTTGTTTTATTTGTCTTAGCTATCTCTGAGGCTTTTGTTATTATTTATTTGTAATATTTTTGGCCACACGGGATTGTATTATAAATCCCGGGAGATCCATACTAATATCAACATTTCGATGCAAGTACATAAATAATCCTACCTAAGTCCGACCTCTGGTTATATAACTTTAAACACTAACCTCACTACCATCAATCAATACCCCCCCCCCCCGTACTATTCAATGCATTAATCAGCACAATGTTTTGAGTGCTTTACATTGAGTTTTACCGTTTAACGTGACTTTTCACCCCATAAAAAAGGCGTTTCCCAGCAAAAATTTTTGCGTACCGTTACTCGTACTTACTTTTAATGTACAGAATGCCTGGTTGAAGGCCTCGTGAAGGGCCTGTTTCCACCTGGCCCTCTATTCACAAACGCTCGGATTCGATTTGATAAGTCGTATGTCTATCTTGTATATTCTGACAATCGCCATTTTGCCAGTTCTTAGAATCGAAGTTCTCAGAACTGGCGCGGCCGTCGAGGCCATCTTTTGACTGCGCAACGAATGAGGTAATAAACAATCACAATCAATGGGCACAGTATTTTATAAACACTTATTAAATTTTACCAATGTTAATAATTCTATCATTTTTAGGGTTCCGTACCCAAAGCGTCAAACGGGACCCTATTACTGAGACTTCGCTGTCCGTCTGTCCGTCTGTCTGTCACCAGGCTGTATCTCATGAACCGTGATAGTTAGCCAGTTGAAATTTCGACAGATTATGTATTTCAGTTGCTGCTTTATCAACAAATACTAAAAACAAAATAAAATAAATATTTAAGGGTTAATGGGTTAAAGTGCTCTGTATGGTGTCGGACGGAAAGAATAGCACCATCCCATATCTTCCCGTGGGTGTCGTAAGAGGCGACTAAGGGACTTGCCAGAGAATGGGCAGCAACGTTCTCTGTGCTTTTTGTAACAACCGTACTGCGATCGCCAACCCGCCTGCCAAGCGTGGCGATTATGGCAAAACCCCCAAAATGTCAATGTGGCGACACTTGGGGGAGGCCTATGTCCAGCAGTGGACGTCTTTTGGGCTGAAATGATGATGAATTATGGGTTAAAGTAATTTCCATAAAAACCGGTCAAGTGCGTGTCGGGCCACGCACAGTGTAGGGTTCTGTAGTTTTTATAACAACCAAGTGCAGGTCGTATTCCCTGACTGATAGTTTCGGTATGACTACCTACCTAATTTTACTTCCTATACAAACAACAACAACAACAACAACTTTTTTTTTATAAAACTTATTTAGGAATGAAACAGCGCGATACAACTGACGCTTAGCGCCATCTATCGAAATTTCTATGGAGTTGTTCGAAATTTTCGAGTCAAATACAATTGGTCGACTATTACTCGTAAACTTGTAAAGGCCACTTAGGTGTGATAGTTTTCCTTTAAACTGCGTTATATATAGGTACTACTGCCGTGACATATGTCCCTAACAAAAATTGGTACTTTAAAGCTAAATAAGTCACGAAAGGTTTACTTAATCAAAAAACGGTCTTCCAAACCTCTAATGTTTTTGAAAGACCTATTCAACGATATCCCATACTACGGGAAGAACGAAAAAAAAAATGTCATCCCCACTTTACATGTAGGGGAGGTACCCTAAATAATTGATTTTTTCAACATTTTGTTTTACCACATTTTTGGCGTCATTAACGTATATACTCATGCCAAATTACAACTTTTTAGTACCAATAGTTTTTGATCTAAACCGCGGACAGACGGACGGACATGGCGAAACTATAAGGGTTCCTTGTTGACTACGGAACCCTAACAAAAAAGTGATTTTTTTGCTCTTTTTTATAAATAATTGTACGGAACCCTTCGTGCGCGAATCCGACTCGCACTTGGCCGGTTTTTACTTTTTATTGTTTCTTTATGTATTTAAGTAACAATATAATTACAACTGGAATTTGTGCAGAAAAAAAAAGACATTAAATATGTGTTTTTTTTATATTTTGGAGCGTATGGCACTCGTGGGCTGCAGCTGAAAATCAGCGTCAGGTGGTACACCTTGTGTTGCCAGCTTGCATTATGCTGAGCTGAGGCCCTTTTAGCATTAGTCTTGTTTGTTCATTTATTTTGTATAACTTTTAAGTTGTTATTAACGCCAAATAAAAACAATTTTCTTTCTTTCTTTCAATTCACAAGACGAGTGATCTTATTGACAGCGTCGTTGGTAATGATCGAGTGTGACTTCTGAACAGACTATCACGACTTTAATCCCAAGAGGTTTAGGCAGAGGTGCACCTGAAGTAGAACTAGATGATTCCCGGGACGGGCAAAAAGTGCTATTGGGATTTTTCATTAGAAATTTCTAACACGTGCATTTCGTCCGTTATTTCATAAAAGGAACCTAACTGTACATTACAACGATTAACAAACTAATAAATTAAATAACTAAAAAAACAATAAACTATAAACCCTAATAGCATTTATTGTTGGCATTTGGTTGGGCCATGTGCACCTCGTTAGTTGGACAACGGTTAGATTTGGCCATCTTATAGAGGTAGGGCCTACAACAAAGGGCCAATGTGGAATTTCCTACAGAGGGCCATTGGTTGTGGCCTACAACAAAGGGCCATTGTAGAATTTCCTACAGAAGGCCAATGGTTATGACCTACAACAAAGGGCCATTGTAGAATTTCCTACAGAGGGCCATTGGTTGTGGCCTACAACAAACGGCCAATGTAGAATTTCCTACAGAGGGCCATTGGTTGTGGCCTACAACAAACGGCCAATGTAGAATTTCCTACAGAGGGCCATTGGTTGTGGCCTACAACAAACGGCCAATGTAGAATTTCCTACAGAGGGCCATTGGTTGTGGTCTACAATAAAGGGCCATTGTAGAATTTTCTACATAGGGCCATGATTGTTTTGCATTATGGGGCCTTCTTACACAATATTGACAGCTACCCTACAATTGGCAAACGGTTGGGTTTTGGTTTAGTGTAGTATTCCAGTATCCCAGCTGTGGGACAAATATAATTAGAAATAAAAAATGATATTAAAATAAATTTATTTTATTCAAACAAAAATTAGTAATTTTTCAAAAAAAACATGGACACATACAAATGGGGTCGCTAGTTTCAAATAGAGGGTGTTTGGTGCATCGTGTGCCAAATTGAAATGGTCGACTGGGGGGGGTCATCTGCTATCCTTTCAGACCTCTAAACAATTCTCATACCCTGTGGATTTTTTTTCATCTTTTTAGAACTTTATACTTTATAAAACCATGCAATAGGGCCATCGCGCCCAATCCACGCATTGGGGAACACATCGTCACACAAAAATATTAAATAAATGTTAAAAGTGCATTTTTTTTATTTCTTGAACCCCCCTTCCCTCCCTCCCCCCCCCCCCAAAAGAGATACGTGACAGAAAGTTTTTAGGTATGTAACATGGACAGCTTTAATTGAAGTCCGAAACTTTGCGAGTAAATAAAAAAAACTAGATGGCTAATGTCACTAATTATGAATTTAAAAGTACTGGAATACAATACACATCTAAATGAAATTAAAATTCAGAGTCTACGATTTATACTTTATTTTTAATTATTATTTGAATGAAATATTTGCGTATTTTTTTAATAAAACAATAAAAAGTCGATGAAGAAAATCCATAGGGCATGAGAATTGTTTAGAGGTCTGAAAGGATAGCAGATGACCCCCCCCAGTCGACCATTTCAATTTGGCACACGATGCACCAAACACCCTGTATATCCCTTAATTTATCTAATGACTTAGCGTCATATTAACAAATGGCAAACAAACACATGTTTCATTTTCATTAAAATTAGGTAGAAGTAAACATTTTTTATCCAAAATGGATGAACAAATATAAACATTTTTAGAACGACAAACCTTATACAATGTGTTGTTTTGCATTCTCGTCAAATTCAAGGAGGTAATTATGCTAATGATTCTCGACCCAAATCAACAATAAAATGGGTAGATGTTTTTTTATATTTTTTTTCTTATTTACGGAAATCCATAAGTGTGAACCAGCCGTATTAAAACGCGGCCCGTCTGTTACCGCGCTTAAACGCACACAAAGAAACGCTAACAATACATACACAACGCAAACGCAACGAAGATACGATAATTTCATAGGTACCTATTCCCTACCACGCACGGCGGGGTGCGCGGGCGCACTCTGTCGCTCGCGCGCCTATCCACCCCCGCCGCGCCGCCGCCGCCGTCCCGGAACCAAATAGTGTGAATTTGTCGCCGACGCGTGCATACGCGTTGCGAATTCCGCTCCAAGGTACATCGTTGAGACGTAGGTGCAAAGTGCAAGATGACGGACAATTACTCAAACGTCGAGTTGGTAGAGATGGTCCGCACGTATGCCATCAGTGGAGACAGCCTACGTGGAGCAGTACGGTGTTTCCTCTCAATATGGTCGGCATGTACGCGAGTAGGTACTTAACCGAAAGGTTTGGTGACCATTGGATGGGTCGCGGAGGACCTGTGGCCTGGCCCGTTCTCCGGACCTGACGTCTCTAGACTTTTATTTGTGGGGAGACGTTAAAAGGATAGTTTACTCGGAGAAAGTGGCAAGTGTTACAGAATTACGTGAAAAGATAATTAGTGCTTTCGACACTTTAAAAAGGAATGTGATAGTGCTACGTAAGCTGAAGGAAAACCAGCTACGTCGTTGTCGACTGTGCCAAGAATGTGGTGGTGGCAACTTTGAACATACCTCCGGGTAACTTAAGTAGGTAATTTATTTATTTGTACTAGACTATCATTTTGTAAATACGTTGTTAGCTTAATCAATTTTATTAGTGTAAATAAGTTGATTTCAAATTTTTAACTACGCCAATAATACCTAACAGTCGAAAGTATTTCTACATACCTACTTAGCTAGCACATCTTTCCAATTCCAACAAGAGTAAAAAACATTTTTAGATTTAGTAAATCGGTACCTACACCAACTAAGGTACTAAGCACCAATAAATTCAATCCACAAATTCAAACAAAATCATTACGAAAACTTTAGGCTGAATTTACCTACGTACAATGTTCAGAGTGTTAGTGTAGATAGCAATAAAGCAAAACTAACATTTTATTACTCATCTGATAACTACCGAACTTAGGTAAGTACAGGTCAGTGAACTTTTCTTTGGCACACTAGTATTGTCGTCGTTAGTAAGATTTCCGTATTCCAATGATGCTTAAAAATTAGTTTAGCATCAAGCGAAATTTATGACAATAATGTAGGTGATTTTCGAAATAAAATTAGGTAAAATTGCTAGGTACCGGTCGCCGTAGGTCATCGCACGGTCGCAACACTGTTGCATTTCGTAGGTAAGACGTCGACTGTCGACTCTCACGCACACAGAGCAGCTGCATTGTCGCTGTGTGCGTACTTGGGTGATTCTGTTTTAAGTGTTTTGAATCAAGGGTTTTATTCTGATATACTGTTAAATTTCAACAATAAAAAAAGCAACGCTTATTAATTATAGACCGGTACCGAACTTTAAATTGATTATTTATGTGTTTTATGACAACGTCCTGAAATTTGACGAGGATGCAAAACAACACATTGTATATACCTAGGCGGCTACTTTCAATAGGTACTTTGTAATAGTCAGTCTTATCGACAAAACAATCACAACCTAATTTAAATAAGGGACTATCAGAAATATTTTCAATCGTTTTTATCCTAACAATATCACCATCTTTGGTAATGAAGCACGAATTAATACTTACATTGCAATTATTATCTAAAATTATCTTACGTATTACATTCTTCTTTTTGACTACGGTTGATATTTGACGCTTTTCACTGATACATTTCAATTCACCCATTCTTTTGGCTACTTGTTGTAATGGGTGGTTGTGCGATCGAACCATTTGTTTAATTTTAGTCATAAAATTTTCAAAAGGAAAAGCGGAAAAGTTATCTAGCTTTCCAAAGTTTTCAACATCTGCTGTAAGATGTAAAAGATTGTGAAAATTGTACACAAGAAGTTCTTTCGTATATAGTATTGGTACGTTACGAACAAAACAATGCAATAACTTATTTGCGTACTCTCGCCATTCAAATTCGGCACACAAATCACTACATAAACTATAAATTGAACAATGCAGTGTTAAAAAATGATTATACAATTTTTTTGATACGATGTTGGATAAAACTACAGGGCCGAGGTATAAAAGGAAAGATCTAAATTCTGTAGCCTTCCAATATTTAAATAACTGTATAGGTCGAGGTCGTCTAGAAAACTCCGTAGGGTAATTGTTTTTACAAATTTGTAGCAATCTCTCCGATATTTGAGTCACTTTAAATGCATTCAACTTACACTTTTTTGGTCCCCTTTCAATCCAAACACGGATCAACTTTTTCACTACTCCTAAGCACACTAAATGCATGTAATCCAAAGGTACTTGCGTCACTAATCCAATTTCAAGATTAGTAAGGACAGTCTTTGTTACCTGGTGGTCTTCATACTGTTCATTGTGAAAATCGTGATCGGTTCTAAGATTTAAGTTTGATTTATATTGCCATGTAGTCCTGCCGATATAAATACCTTCTTGGGTACATTTCTCACAACCATGCAAAGAATTGTGCGATTTTATACACTTTATAAAGGCTCTTGCTGGTGCATCAGCAACAATGCAACTAACTCGAAAAGCATATTTTTGTTCATTTAATGTAATACCATTTTTTTCCAAATCAATACATTCGTCCACAAAAGGTTTTAGACAATTATTCACTTCTTGTGGCTTTGTTTCGCCATAGTAAAGTCCAACAATAAAGGGTTTTGTATTGACACTCTGGTCTAACACACATAAATTAGGCCAGAATGACTTATTTGTACTAGAGTGTACTGGCAAGCCATCTATATTAAGGCTTACAGATAAAAGTAAATCAATATTCATTTGACGCATTTTTCTATCAATCATAGGTTAATGTTCTTGTATCAAGCCACATGAAGCTCTCTCTATTATATGAGTGTAAAGTCCAAAATAAATGAATGAACCACCCCCACAATCTATAACATTAATATCCCTTGGTGTACATAATAAAGTCCGCGAATCTTTAGGTAAAAACGGATGAAGTGGTTTTAAAATCTTCAACAAACCATCTATAGCAGAATGGGTAATGTTATGCTCTTGAGACCATGAAATAAGAGATTTGTTAAGATCAGTACCCTTAAAATCTGCATTTACAATTTTACGAGTAAAAGAAATATTACGTGTCAAAGTTTTTTCAGACAGAAATTCTTCAGTATAATGTTCTGATAAACTATTATTATGATGTTCATTGACAAATGATGGATTAGTACTTGAATTATTGCTAGTAACATTACTTTCATCGAGTATCCTTAATTTACTTCTTAATTCAATTTTTATTGCCTTTCGGTGACGCCTCCTCGTTCTTGCAGATAGTCCAGAATATTGTCGTGTAGAGCTGCTGTTATTAGCTGGATTTTGTTCGTCTGTTCTCTCGTCCGCCATTTCGGTCTCTAGCAAACCTAAACCAGCTTGTTATGACACCTGTGATTTCAGATTCAGTTGCTGTCTCTGCCACTTTGTTTCTTCGCACTGCAGCTGTAAACATAATTTGATTTAGGATAATGCAATCCATAAAGTTAAATAAAATTTCCTAGTAACAATTGCTTATAAATAATGCATGATATTGATTTTTTTAAACAATAGAAAACAAAATCAAATCATTTTTTTTTCCATTGATAGTCAATATAATACTTCGCATAATAATAAATTTACCTATCTACAAGTGTAATTTATATACTCATACATACCTATGATGATTTTAATCAGTTGTAAATCTTTCAAACTGAACTTATTATTCTTTCCAGTCCAGTTACATTGTATTGCCAAAGAGTTGGTGAAAACACGTTCCAGAATTCTTCTGGTAATTGTGCCCGTTCCTTTGCCACCAATATAGCTCAAATTATTTATCTGCAACAAAAAGAACACAACTCATAAAGCCAATAAGCAATTATATATGTATAAAAGCAAAACAATATATGCATACTAGATTATTATATTATAGTAGTATTATTACTACATAGTATTATACATCATCAGTGGGCTGGACCCACTGGCCTAGCTTACTTCTATATTTCTATTATAATAGTATTAGCCTTACCAATTGTTCTTTGTGATCTTCTTTTTCAAGCCAATTTATAATGTTTCTGAGATCGTCAATTGATTTCAATGGCATGTCTATCTCTAGTGGTAAAGTCGTTAGTGCAGTTGAAGAAGAGGATGATATTCTCAATAAAATATCATTTTGAGTTTGCTTCAGTTCCTCAATTTCGCTTTTCAGGTGTCCGAGACATTCAGCAATGACGTCTAAAATAATATTAGTAGTAAATTCCTTATATAGTAGTTTGCAAAACCATAATTATAAATAAAATCAAGCAAATTGATTATAAATAATCCATCCATAGTCATCTCATTGTTTTAAAAAGTTACCAGATCATTTAATACAATAATGTTTTCATTTTGAATCTTGGGTCAAGAAACTTTAATTTTGATGTAAATAACATCTTATTAAATATTTACCTAAAGAAGAGTTTATTTTTTCCAAGACTGGTTTTTGTGTACGTTTTGACCGCAATGTTGTTGGTGTAGTTTCTTCATCAGTTGGGTTATTCGAAGATGCTGGAGAATCTGTAGAGATAGCACTATAATTATCATAATTTATAAACAATCTCATTGGACAGTTACACATAATAATGTAAAAAACTAGCCAGCTTTATCTAATTTACATCACCCTAAAGTTGCCTGAAAGAAATTGATGATAGCGATAAGATCGCCATTGTATGCCAGATTTTATATCACCTGTATGTTCTACTTATAATTGTACATTCAGCAAAAATATCACAATAAAACATATTGTATAATTACTTCTGTATCATATAGGGTGACATTATCTATCAAGAAACTTTTTTACTTACCAACCATAAAATCTTTTAAAAGTCTTGGTGATGAACTAGTTGTATGTACCGGTGGTAAAATTACTTTTGGCGGAATTGGATATTTGATTTGACATTCATCATCACTTTCTTCATGGTCATCACTATCAATTTGAAGAGGACGCACTTTCCTCTTTCTTGTCCATTTTTCTGTTTCTACTTCTTTATCAGTCGAAGCCAATTCCGATTCACTTTCAGCCTCTTTACATTTTTGTCTGGCTTTAGATATGTCATCTGTAAGATTAAATTTCATTATTATGGTGTATACCTAGATACCAGGGCTTATAGGAATCTGATTGGCTTATGTAATAATTTTTATACTTATCGAGTATGAAACAGTTGTTGAAACTTTGGCTAGGTATCTACTGAAAAGTAAGGACAAATAAGAGTACGACACAACAGCCTTCTATAGTTCTCTTCGCACACCACAACAGTACAAAACTACAAATTTAAAAGCCGCAGATTGTTCAGTACTTGAACAATCCGCGGATTTAAATTTGTAGATTTGTCTTGAACTTCATGAATGCCAATACTGACATCAAAGGCGGAGGCGCCGATACATGAGGCTTAAAACAATGGATCTGGTCTGATCAGGTTTAAACAATTATGTTACATTTCTACCAAAAAGAAAGGAAACCTTTATTACTTGCTTCCCGCCTAAATAACATAAGAGCGCTTTTTGTTTATTTAGGCGGGAAGCGAGTGACATTTAGGTAGGCCAGGGGGGACGGAGCTTCACGGTAGGGCGCCATACGTCAGCCATGAATGCTGCGAGTGCTGCGACGGGATTTAACTCACCTGTTTCGTAAAAAGTACGTTGAATTGAATAAACCTGCCAATCTTCGTCTGGCACTGCTTGGGTCATTAAGCACTTATTAAATTTGGAAATTATTTTGTGAGGCGGCCACAGACATTGTCTTTTACGTGGAGTCATCCATTCTTTTCGGATAATGCCTAAACTGGCATCTTGAAATTCTACCACCTTAAACATTTTCAATTTACTTCTTTAACAGAAAAATTCACGAGCCCTGCAACGACAGAGTATAGGTACATTCTAATATACTGAAACTAACAACTAAAACTTTGTAATAAGTTAACTTACTAAGATTTAACCGCCTAGCTACCTGCAACCTGCAACCGACCGCCGAACACCTTGCACAACAAAAATGGCCGCACGTACGTACGACTGCTGCGCGCGCGAGGCCGCGTGTTGCCAGATGATCGTCTCGCGATCCCCCCAAACTTTCCCGAAATACCCCTAAAATTCAGATTTTGGAGAAAAAAAAGCCCCGCAAATGGCAATCTTTTTTAAAATTATTGTATCTTTTGAAATGAAAAAGAAAAACATATTTAAGCTATTTAAGCTATAGCTTTCATTACACAGTCAGCATCTTCATTCGCGTCGTCAGCAGTGTCGTACATTTCTTCCAAGTTAAATCTCTTTAACATATTTGCACTGGGTTTGAAATGAATACATCCTTCTAGAATAAGATACTTCTAGATACTCCTTGTATCTTATTCTCAAGATGGTTTCCGCAGTGATAATTAGTGTAAAGATTATGTCCCCCAATGGTCCCCCCGTAACTTTAAAAAAACCCCAGTTTTGGGGGGATTCCCCCCAATCTGGCATCACTGCAAGTGCGCGCGCGCGGTAATGTAGTGCGGCTGCAGGGTTGCCAGACTATTGCGAGTGATTAATCTTTTCGTATTAATATTCAAAAATATTATCGTACCAGATGAAAAATGATTGTACAACAACTGCCAGAGCCGCCCGGAACGCATAGCTAGTTCGCAAAACTAGGAATAGGATAGGAATTTTATGAAGTTGTGAAATGTGAAAAAAGTAACATAATATTAATGTTTTTCAGTTCCACCAAGCCACCAACCTTAACAACATTCTTGAGATTGAGTTTTTTCGCATTAAGCTGAAAGTAAATCCTCTTTATCAGTTTTTGTTTTAACTGTATGTTTGTTGTTTGTAAGGTAATGTAAGGTAAACGGATATGAAAACGTCGGGCAACGAAACCGGCCGCGGCATGACGTAGAGCCAAAAATTCGAAAACATGTGACATCCACCAACCCGCACTTTTACAGAGAGGAAGCCTGTGTCACAGCTTTGGGAACATAATTATAGGTTGATGATGATAATGTTTGTTTCTTATTCTGGTTTTCGTTACTTTATTCTATTAAATATATCTGGATTAAAATAAGTGTACTTATTATATAAAACTTTCGTTCTACTTTTTCACTGAAATATTTATGACTTTTCGATAAACTAACACTCAATACGAAACCTACACTTATCTCCCACTAAATTTGTATAAAATTCATAAAAGTTTAAGATTACTCACCGGTTTTTTCTTGAATTCATTGTGCACACAACAGCAACACGTAGCTTTTTGACGATTTTTTTTATAATATTTTCAAATATTAGGGCGTCATCATCTCACACTACCGGAGACGGATTAATTTAAAATAACTAAATAAATGTGATACGTATTAGATAGTTGTGTCAACTAGAAAAAGAGTCCAACAGTCTATTTTAGAGTACGGTTACCAACCCTAGCGTAGGTACCTACATAATGATAATAATTTCAGTGATAATTCTTCCCGCCCGCTGTCGCTTAAAAATGTATTGTATGAATTGAACGGTTTTTAAACCGCTTTACAAATAATGTTAAAGGTACTATTCAAATAATTTAACTTATATAGTACAGTACATAATTGATAATTAAAGTGTTACCCATCAAAACTTGGCATAAAGGTCTTAGTTACCAGGCCAGAATCTTAAAAAAAAATAACTTTCATGATAATACATATTTTACTGCATTGGGCCAAGGTTAGTTGATAATCTAATTGGGGCTACGATAAAGTTAGGTATTTATTCATATTTAATTTAGGCATATTACCCATAATTTGTTAGTTTTTAAGTAGTTACAACTATGTTAGTACTTATTTATAATTAATTAGGACAAACATAAACAACTAGCAACAATTTAATACAATAATACAACACAACATAACACTAAGTAGGTATTTCTTGTACAGTCTGTAAAGTCATGAAATTAAATGTTTGAGGAACTCGCGTTATTCAAGAGTAGGGCAACACTAAATCAAAGTACATCAAATGTCATCGGCTGTCCGCTGTCATGCATGAACTTGTTTTGTAACTCGCTAAATTGCATTTTTTATTGCTTTTCAAATCTACGTGGATAAAACTTCGAAGAAACGTGTTACATAATATGAGGATAACAAATCGGAGTGGAGCTTGGGAAATTATATTTAAAGTTTGGTGTTGTACACCAAGCTGGACAAATTTTATCAAATTTGGATGATGGATGATGCTCGAACAGCAGATAATTGCTTTTTATCTACCAGAAGTTACAAATTTACTAAATATACGATTTTAAGACGAGATTAAGGATCGATTACATTGCGCATTATGAGCGTTTATACCATACGGCATTTCATATAAACTTTCAAGTCGTTATTTTCCGAAATGACAAAACAGATTTTAATGAAACTTCCTACTCATAAGCAGTATACATAGGTCTAAAAAGTTACTAAAAAACATTTTCGAAAAATAATGTTACAGCTAAATTAGACCGATTTTTAATTATCTATAAAAACAAATTTCCAATTATGTTCATTTTTAAAAGACATTGCGAAAATGTTTTTTAGTAACTTTTTAGACCTATGTATACTGCTTATGCGTAGGAAGTTTCATTAAAATCTGTTCAGCCATTTCGGTAAATAACCACTTGAAAGTTTGTATGAAATTCCGTAGGGTATAAACACTCTTAATAGGTTTTATTACAAATTATTATGTAACAGTGTTCTCATTGTTGAGAAGCCTAATAAGAAATAAATAAGTAGGCCATATTGTAGTGCAACCAGAACTTTTGATACTTTTTGGTGATCAAATTTGCCGCTGATTTTGAATCTAAATAAGTTATATCATGTCTCAATCAATGTCAATTCAAATCATGGTCTAGAAAAAATAGTTCTATAAATTTTTTGTTAGATAATACATATTTTTTTTTTTAAATCATTATTTCAGGAAAATCTAAGAGTAGGTACAGTGAAGCGTATTGTAGATGAAGGCTATAAAAATGATGGCAAATTAGAAACCCTGGCAAACAGATTAGACCATCCTAAGGTAGAAATGGATGACTGATTACTGTGCAGCTGACAATGAAACTATTTTTTTTAATTAACATAGAATATTTGGAATCAGATGTTATCATCTGATTCCAAATATTCTATGTTAATTAATTACTTTATAGTAATTAATTATTATGTTATGGGATATTTTTTATTAAAATTAAAAAAAGGTAAAACATAATAAAAAATATGTATGAAAATTTTTCTTTTATTTACTCATTTTATTTAAATGAACAAGACAATAGATTTGTGCTATCTGATTGTATAAGCAAACTAATGAATGTCGCAGAAAAACAGGTACTAACACTGAAGAAAAGCAGTTTTTAACTAGGTAGGCAGTAGTACTTGACCCAATGTTGGTAAATGGTTGGACATAAAGATAATATTTTACTGCATTGGGTAATTATTAGTTGATATCTATTAGGGCCTGTGATACATGAGACTGCTGAAATGCCAACTGTTTTTAACTAACGGTAGATAGTAGCAGCATTGGCCCAACGTTGGTAAATGGTTGGACGTAATGATAATGTTTTACTGCATTGGGCCAATATTAGTTGATATCTAATAAGGCCTACGATACATAGTCTGCTGAAATGCCAACAGTTTTTAACTAACGGGAGACAGTAGTAGCATTGGCCCAATGTTGGTAAATAGTTGAATGTAATGATAATATTTTACTGCATTCGGCCAATATTAGTTGATATCTAATAGGGGCTACGATACATAGACTGCTGAAATGCCAACAGTTTTTAACTAACGGTAGACAGTAGTAGCATTGGCCCAACGTTGGTAAATGGTTGAATGTAATGATAATATTTTACTGCATTGGGCCAATATTAGTTGATATCTAATAGGGCCTACGATACATAGACTGCTGAAATGCCAACAGTTTTTAACTAACAGTAAACAGTAGTAGCATTGGCCCAATGTTGGTAAATGGTTGGACGTAATGATAATATTTTACTGCATTGGGCCAATATTAGTTGATATCTAATAGGGCCTACGATACATAGACTGCTGAAATGCCAACAGTTTTTAACTAACGGTAAACAGTAGTAGCATTGGCCCAACGTTGGTAAATGGTTGGACGTAATGATAATATTTTACTGCATTGGGCCAATATAAGTTGATATCTAATAGGGCCTACGATACATACACTGCTGAAATGCCAACAGTTTTTAACTAACGGTAGGCAGTAGTAGCATTGGCCCAACGTTGGTAAATGGTTGAATGTAATGATAATATTTTACTGCATTGGGCCAATATTAGTTGATATCTAATAGGGCCTACGATACATAGACTGCTGAAATGCCAACAGTTTTTAACTAACGGTAAACAGTAGTAGCATTGGCCCAATGTTGGTAAATGGTTGGAAGTAATGATAATATTTTACTGCATTGGGCCAATATTAGTTGATATCTAATAGGGCCTACGATACATAGACTGCTGA
Organism: Cerastis rubricosa; assembly: GCA_949152445.1. NCBI lineage: Eukaryota > Metazoa > Arthropoda > Insecta > Lepidoptera > Noctuidae > Cerastis > Cerastis rubricosa. The sequence goes on from OX424551.1 coordinate 12,402,099, forward strand.
AGTGCCAACAGTTATTAACTAACGGTAGACAGTATATACATTGGCCCAACGTTGGTAAATGGTTGGACGTAATTATATTATTTTACTGCATTGTGCCAATGTTAGTTTTATGCTGGCAATCTAACTAACTATATTCCAACGGACTCCCCACTGTTGGCCAATGGATGCCAACATAAAATGCTACTAGGGAAAGGCCGCCAAAAAACTCCTCCTCAACGCTTGTCAGCTGGTAATGTGCCCAAGAGACTGGCAGCATTGCCACGTTGTTATTTCGTCTGTTAAGTTTATTATTACGTTTTTGATGAATTATTATTTTTTTGGCCATGCAAATGGATTCCCTTCCCGACCTTCTCATCATCTGCTTACCTTGCCTGGGTGTAAGCAGAAGTTACTGAAGCCTGTCGAGAGACGAGAACAGACGAGTGTTAATGTACGTTTGCATGCATGTAATAATTTAATTACAACGTCCACAATAGCGTACATCGCTTGAAAGATTACTCATGCATTCATAATTAAAGTTATTAAGAAAACACACCTGTGCGCGCTGTTTAAGAATATTTCCATAGATTTATTACAACAAGTCTTCATGTTTAATATTAATTGTGATTGTTTTCAGAAAAGTCAGGTGCGTTGGAGCGTTTACGCCTTACGACATTTCATACAAACTTTCGAGTCCTTATTTTCCGAAATGACTGAACCGATTTTCATACGCATAAGCAGGATTCGTAGGTCTAAAAAGTTACTAAAACATTTTCGAAAAATAGTTTTACAGCTAAATTAGACCGATTAAAAATTATCTATAGAAACAGATATTTCCAAATACATATCACTTTTTTAAAAGACATTTTGAAAATGTTTTTAGTAACTTTTTAGACCTATGTATCCTACTTAAGCGTATTAAGAGCGTTTATGCCCTACGGCATTTCATACAAACTTTCAAGTCGTTATTTTCCGATATGACTGAACCGATTTTAATGAAACTTCCTACGCATAAGCAGTATACATAGGTCTAATAAGTTACTAAAAAACATTTTCAAAATATCTTTTAAAAATAAAGATAATTGGAAATTTCTGTTTCTATAGATAATTAAAAATCGGTCTAATTTAGCTGTAACATTATTTTTCTAAAATGTTTTTAGTAACTTTTTTGGACCTATGTATACCTACTGCTTATGCATAGAAAGTTTAATTAAAATCTGTTCAGTCATTTCGGAAAATAAGGACTTGATAGTTTGTATGAAATGCCGTAGGGCTCCAGTGCAGGAACGTGGACGAGGCGACCAGGAGTATGTTACGAACGTTTAATCATCTGCTACCGGCTATTTCTGAGTATAGACCGCTAGATCTAGGTGTTACCGTACTTCGGCTTTTACACCGTAACATAGTTACGTTGACAGCAGCGGTGGCCCAGTGGTGGCAGCCCCGACTTACGAGCACGTTCGAACACAGGCATGCAGGCGCATTACTTTGTTTAATTTATTTTATCACCGCTACCCTCAAAAACGGTGAAGGAAAACATCGGGAGGAAAACGGCATGTCCTAGAACTACAAATTTGAAGACATGTAACATCTACGACACCGCACTGGGCGCGTGGTGGATTACAGCCCACTCCCTCTCATAGAGAGGAGGCCTGTGTCCCAGCAGTGGGAACATTATAGGCTGATGATGATGATGACAGTTACTTTTCGAACATTACCCAACGAACTTGGATAATTATTTAACCCGGGTAAACCTAGGCTTCTAGCATTAGCTGTAACGTAACAGTTTTAGGGGGGGGGGGGGGGGCGGTGAAAGGTACGCCAACGCGAAAACGAAAATAATTCAGTTGTTCCATACATTTGGCACTTTTGTAGGAAACAGCCGACTTATTTTTAAAATTACTGATGAAAAAATCTATGTTCTGAATAATGTACTGAGTAGGTGCTAAGCGTTTTCTCAACGGTGTCTCTTAGGGCGCGTACACATAGAACGTCTGATTTTCCATTAGGATCCTTTTTAACTGATCCGTCGCTACTGGAGGTAATATTCACACAGCATTTACATTACCGATTTTAACGGATCCGACGCTACTGGACTTTTGTTCTTCAGTGTATCGTCTACTTTCTACGAAGATGGACGTTGTCGTGTTGTATTGGTACTATTGTCGTCTGCGTCGGAGGAAACCCCGGCGTTTCGATCCGATAAAACGGATCAGTATTTCCGTTGTGTGTGGGATTTTTACTGGATCCGGAATACTGTCATGTGTGTGAACTCGCTCATACAACTACATGCGCTTATAACATATAGGTACGTTTAAACGGATCTGTAAAACGGATTGCTGCTTATTTTGTCGGATCGGAGTTTTTTTCGGGTCCAGTTGAAAACCAGCGTCGGGCACTAGCTGCTCGGCAGTTTGCTGAACTGGGCCTATTTGGCGCAGCCGTGAGACACACAATATTATCTTTTTCAGTTTTAGTTTTATTTTTTATTGTGTGCATTTGTGGCATGTGCCAAATTTTATAAATATGTTTTCTTTCTTTCTTACTGGATCCTGGAATACTGTATTCTGTCTGAACTCGCTCATACAATTACATACGCTAATAAACATAGATCGGAGTAGGTAGATTATTGGTAGGTCATTGATCCGAAACGTTTATATTAATATGGACATTTCTCCGTAATTGGTTGATTTGAAAAAGCGCAACAATTTATAAGAAGTGGTAGCCTTATAAAGGATAAAAAAAATGCTTCGATCGGAATTCGATTGTTTTTATTATTCAACAGTTAAATAATAAATTAATTTAGTTTTGATACCTTCCTTTAAATTTTGAATTGAGTAGTAATAATATCACTACCAACATTAACAATATTTAATTGAATCCGGAAATACCGGAATTACTTTCCGGAAAAATGGCTTATCCATGTTATTCTTTCTGTGTGCATTTATGATACAAGTACCAAAAACCGGCCAAGTGCGAGTCGGACTCGCGCACGAAGGGTTCCGTACCATTATTTATAAAAACGAGAAAAAAAATCATTTCGTTGTATGGGAGCCCCCCTTAAATATTATTTTTTTTCTGTATTTGGTATTTGTTGTTATAGCGTCAACAGAAATACATAATCTGTAGAAATTTCAACTGGCTAACTATCGTTCATGAGTTACAGCCTGGTGACAGACGGACGGACGATCGGACGGACGGACAGCGAAGTCTCAGTAATAGGGTCCCGTTTGACCCTTTGGGTACGGAACCCTAAAAATCAATCTACCTACTCCGATCTATGCTAGTAACATTTACGTTTAAACGGACCTGTAAATCGAATGTTCTATGTGTACACGCCCTTAAACCCTGTATACCTTTGAGAGTAGAATAATTTGTATGTTATGTTTATGTGTTTGAAACCAACTAGCTAGACCGCAACGCGTGAAACCTATTAAAATGTTTTTAATTACAATTTTTACCACTTACAAGCGAATATCAACTTTATAAACGTGTCTATTAGGTTAACTTCACAATAAGTTGTACTTTTGTTATAATCCACATTGCGAATGCACTGAAAACTGAACGTTATGACGTACACTTTAAGTTGATTTTCTAAAATCTCATATAATTTGTTTACATGTTTCGAATCAAAAACGCGAAAAAAGTTGCGCTTCGTCTGGCATGCAACATTAATAGAAACTAAATACATACACACATCATACATGCCATACATCACGTCATCACCAGAGGTCGGAATTAGGTATTTGTGTGCTTACACTAATTTCATACAGCGAAAGAATAAAGTGGATATACCTCTAAACCCGAGATTAATTTTAAAGAGCAGAAAAATCCCGTGATTTATTAAATAAAAAAGTTATTTACATTTACACAATTTAAACCATCCGACATCGGATGGTCGAAGTTGCAAAATTCCAATGCGCACACGCAAGGGAATATCCATATTAATAACAACATTTCGATGCTAGTACAAAAATAACTCTACCTAATTCCGATCTGCCCCCGTATTCACAAACACTCGGTTTCGACTTCGATTCGATAAGTCGTATGTCTATCTTGTTTTGGCATTACGAAAGCGAGCGAGATAGACAAACGATTTTCCGAACCGAAACCGAAACCGAGCGTTTGTGAATAAGGGGCCTGGTCATCACGCACGCCGTGTATGAGCAGATGTATGATGATGGACGAGGCTCAAGGAGTGTGTAGGTGGCTATCTGTGGTGTCTGCCTATCCCCATTGGGATAAAGCGGAGTTTATGTATGTATGTGCAGATAAACTCATGAAACTGATCACCTTGCAGGTCTGTAATGTTGTATGTTGAAGAAGATTCGTGATCGTAACAAATATGGCCTTACAGAGTCAAAATTAAAATATTTTATTTCACATAGGCCTACATGGGCACTAATAAAACGTCGACAAAAGGTGCACGGTTCGAGTTGGTCGTTTCCTATGGAGGAGAACCGGCAAGAAACTCCATGGTAGAGTAATATAATAAATTATGAAATAATCATTGATATCAGCAATACAAGTCTATAGGTTCGAACGACTATTTCATGAAAAAGTGATTAACTCAAAGGGTTCTTTGATTAATGATTTTAACGATTATAATACTGTACCTAGACCTACATTATGTACGTTTTACGAACGCGAATCATAATTATATTATATAATATATAATAATATAATATACATAATTTATCATCTGCCTAGTCTTTTCCCAAGCTATTTTGGGGTCGGCTTCCAGTCTAATCGGATGCAGCTGAGTACCAGTATTTTACGTGAAGCGACTGCCTATCTGACCTCCACAACCCAGTAACTGGGTAATACGATAACCCTTGGTAAGACTGGATGTCAGACTTTTGGCTTCTGACTACTCGTAACGACTGTCAAAGATCTACAAATAACAGCCGTGACCAACGGTTTAACGTGCTTTCCGAGGTACGGAGGAAACTCTGTATGTTATTATGGTCACTCATCCACGGACCAACCTCAGCAAGCACGGCTTAACCTTAAAGATCGACCCGTGCGGCTGTTATTATTTAGCCACGAGCTCCACTGACCTGCTCATTGCAAAAAAACCAAAGATAATTTTAACTTCGCAGCCTACCCTGGGGCTTCCACCTTAAAGCCGAACTTTTTCTAAACAAGATGCTTTAGGTATTTGAACGCCTAGGTAGGTACGTACATCATCATCATATTTCTGCCCCAGTCCCATATTGCTTGGGATCGGCGCAACACGATTCTTGAAGTGAAACTTCTTATGCGACTTCCAACAAGGTTGCGTTAAACGTTTAACGCTACCATGGAGGGGGTATGAAACCACTGTTGCGTCAGTTTCGCTTCTTCCGCGCGGAGGGACTCCACGCACTATTTTTTATTCTGTCTACGTATACGACGTTAGTATTAATTTTGAAACACAAACATTTCCGAAGCGCATTCCTTTTCTGGTTATTCTGTGTTGTACACACGCGACCAATCAAGCTACACAAAACCAGTGAATGAGGATCTCTCATTGTACGGGAAACCTATCCAAAGCGAGGTCATGTTATACTGGGAATGTATAGCATAATGTGTCACTGTGTGTTTTTGTTGATTCTTATTTAAGAAAGGACGACGCTATCCGCTAATTTAATCATTTTTTAAGTGTGTGAAGGATGATATGGCAAGAAAGGAGGTGTCTGATGAGATGACGAGTATTAGACAAGTATGGAAGCAGAGGACATGCTGCGCCGACCCTAAATAAATTAGGATGAGGACAGGAAGAAGATGAATCTATTGGTCTAGTGGTCGTGACTGCTCAGCATGAGGTCCTGGGTTCGATTCCCGGGTCGGCCAAAGTGTTATTGGGTTTTTCCATCACGAATTTCTCAGTAGCAGCCACGGATTCTGGAATGGATCAGTATTTGCACTAAAAAATATATAATTTATTTGATGAGGTCTACATAATCATAATGGTAGCGTAAGAAGGAAAGAAATTCTTCTATTTGAAAGTAGCGTTTTTGAAAAATTCTTTATTGTCAACTGGTTGCGTAAAAAGAAAAAAAAACCGCCCAAGTGCGAGTCTTACTCGAACACAGGGTTCCATAGCCCCAAACAATACATATTTTGAACTGGCATTCATGTAGTAGTATTAGTTAGTAAACTTCCACTCAACCGGAAAACTAAATTGGTTTTTCATAGTATGTTAATGAAAAACAAAGTTACTGCTGCAGTTTGATGAAAATGTCCCATATCTCAAAAACTAAACATCATATCTTATTGAAACCAATGTTCGTTGATAGTTTTTTTTACATTCTACAATCCTAAATATTTTTAGAATTTTTATACTCTTACTTTAGAAATTAGAGGGGGGGGGACACACATTTTACCACTTTGGAAGTGGCTCTAGCGCAAACTATTCAGTTTAGAAAAAAATGATTTTAGATACCTCAGTATCATTTTTGAAGACCTATCCATAGATACCCCACACGTATAAGTATGATAAAAAAAAAATTTTTGGTTTTCAGTTCTATGTATGGGGAAACCCAAAATTCATGTTTTTTTTTTCTATTTTTGTGTGAAAATCTTAATGCGGTTCACAGAATACATCTACTTACCAAGTTTTAACAGTATTGTTCTTATAGTTTAGGAAGAACGTGGCTGTGACATACGGACGGACGGACAGACAGACAGACAGACAGACAGACAGACATGACGAATCTATAAGGGTTCCGTTTTTTGCCATTTGGCTACGGAACCCTAAAAACAACTAGTTGCCAAGAAAGAAGAAAGAACGAAACTCAGTTGCCATGGCGCCGGGGATTTTTGGCCGTTTGACGGCAATAAGCACGCTCCATAACACATTAACTGGCGAAATGTGGGTCTACAATAAGGTCCCCCGATGCCTAACCCTTCGGGAAGTACAGGCGTGATTTACGTACTTTGTACTCGACCGACGAGATAAAAATGGCGTTCGAAGAATGCTAAAATTAAAGTGTTTGCATTGGGTAGTGACTCAGGAGTCAGGGGCAAGGCACATTCCGTCATCCTGATTGGTTGATTGTCTATTTATAATTCGGGATAAAATATGTATAAACCGAACCGTATTTTTAGCCTTAATTCATAGATAAAATCTTATTTTATTTGCTTATGTAGCTGTTTAGAAAGGTAATTTCAGTATCATCATTCTCCAACGCTTATCCCAATTTAATTGGGGTCGCAGCATGTGTTCTTCCATACTTCCGTAATAATAGTCATCTCATTACGTCCTTTCATTATTATTTTACAGTAAAACTACCTTTATTCTTGTTGACGTTAGGTAAATTCCCCACGAAAACACTATCAATTACTAGGTGAAAAAAATATTTATAAAAACATGTAATGTCAGTTCACTAATTGTCACAAATAAAGCTATTAATTCCAAGAAATAAACAACATAAAGTGTAATAAACAAATGAGTTTACAAACAAATTGATTATTCTGTTCTTAAACTTGAATGGAAAAAAAAATAAGACGACCTCAAAGTCGTAAGTTTGTAACCAACCTTAATTCCACGGCAAAACGTAGAATTTCCAATGAAATGAATGAATAACACACTCTTAGCTGCCACTAACGTTAAAACTATCACTAAAACAATACACTAGGACACTTATTAAATCATTTTGTAGCACATCACATAGTTTCTTATGTAAAATACACGTAAATAAGTTTGTTTTTATTATTTAGATAAGGACCGACGCAAAAAGAGTGATGGCAACGTCAATTTACGTCACAGACTAACAATAATTTTGTTGTGTTCGGTGTTGCCGTGCTTTATTTCAAATTCGCACGGAGCACAGATTATAAAATGGTGGTAATGTTTGTTTATAGTTCTGAATGGAATTTAGTATTATAGTCTGTGGCTGTGTTTTTGAAGGGCGTTTTTGGGGAATGTCTTTTGAATAAATAGAGTAAATGACTGTTGATTTAGTTCAAAGTGGTTTTAGTTTATACCTATATAGAAACGAATGAATGTTAAGTTTTACACAGGAAAAACCGAGTTCACAATAGAACTTGAATGTGTTACAGGATGATTAGGATGTCCTCTTTTACAGTTGGCCTGTGTGCAAAAAGTTGTGAAGAATTGTGACCTATGTACATAGAAGGGAATTGGAGGAAGACAGTTGCCAGGCTCCAGCTGCGAGGTAGTTCTGGCTAGATGTAGTTATTTTTTTTTTATGTAATCAAATGTCAGTATTTTTAACTGTGATAGTTATAAAATAAATTTGAATATAATCAAGCTCAAAGCAAAATAATGTTTTTAATTTTACATTAGATTTTATAAATAAAAAAAAACGGGTTGCACTCCGGGAGTGCCGGCAGAAGTGAAAACTTGAATAGTAACGTTGTGCATTTTTGGATATGGTTAGGAAATAATTTTGAACGAATTGCTTTAATTATCTAGTTCTATCATTTATGTGGTAAAATACAATATTCATTTATTGCGCTATCATACACAAACATGACAACTTACATTACATAACAAATTTAACACAGAAATATTACGATACGTTTTACGAATTTTACCTCTTTGGAGAAATCGAAGGTTTTGTTTGTGCATAAGATAATTATCCAGTTTTGGAAAACCTAACTCAATGACAGATGTCATAAAGTTCAAATTCCTTCGCAACCTAATGTCAATTCGTCTTACGAATTTTCGATCAGGACACGTGACCTGACGCGAGTTTAAGATTTTATACCCATTACAGAAAAAGTGCTCAACGCCGCTAAAGAAGTTTTCACTTCAAAAATTACAACAAAATTTGAATAAAATTTTATTTACCAAACTTCCTCCACAAAAGGCCAAATTTCGCAATCTAGGCAACACCATCATCTGGTTTCGTTCAAGCAAATTGAAACGGATGTAACGCAACCACGTTACTTTTACCGCTACAACAGCCTCTGTTACAACCGACTAAAGATCATTTTACTTTACTTCAACACTTCAATAACTTTGTCACTAACGTTACTGGATTGATTTTTACCAAATCAATTTGCGGTTTTTAAAATCCTTATTGTACAAGTAATAAGGTGTAGATTTGTTTGAAAGGTAAGTATAATAATGGCGGGTAAATAAGTCCATGCGAGACAGGTTTCTCAGTATAGTATTGAGGTCTTTCTTACTACTACGATTACTCGGCCTTGTGTATTCGCTTGCAAAATCACAAATAAAAAGCCATATCGTCCGCCATCTTGAATTTATAATTACGTAAAAACCATCTCCGTGTTTACAAATTGGAAAATCTATTGGTGCATCTTTTTTTCCAAGATTAGTATAGGTTAAGGTTATTTTTAAGTAAACCAGTTTACCTTTTCTTAATTTAGCTTTATCTGATCAGGAATCCATTCTATAATTATATTATAAATTCACTAGAAGGAACTTCGTCTGCGTCACATTTTTCCCGTATTTGCGACATTTTTCATTGCTGCTTCTCTCCTATTAGTCGTAGCGTGATGTTATACAGCCTTTAGCCTTCCTCGATAAATGAGCTATCTAACAATAAAAGAATTTTTCAATTCAAACCCATAGTTCCCGAGATTAGCGCGTTTAACCAAACAAACAAAATCTTCAGCTTTGTAATGTTAGTACCTACGCAGTACCTGGTCTTTCATTTCAAGCCCTAACAGATGAACGGATATTGATGGAATAGTGCACAAAAATAGACCATAACTTGGGTTAGTCAGGACGTAGTAATGATCCTGGTCTGGTACATTTCCAGTATAACATGGACTCGTTTTGTATAAGCTTTCTGCACCATGAGAGATCAGCTTATACTGGTTTTTAATGGCTTGGTATGTCCTCGTGTGTACCGTTAAGTTTATCGGTGGCACATTAGAATTTTATTAACATTAATAAGTTAATAACAGTTGTCAATATCTAGTTTAAAGAAATAACAATAGCAATATTTAGAGACGAGTTTTTCAAGTTTTAACACCTACGGACAACTTCTTCTACTTATGCTTAGTTTTTTTCCAACTGTGTTGAGGTTGGCTTCCAGTCTTACCGGATGCAGCAAAATACCACTACCTATTTTACATGGAGCGACTGCCTATCTGACCTCTACAAGCCAGTTAGTACTGGGTAATACGGAACACCTTGGTAAAACTGGATGTCAGACTTTCGGCTTCTGACTACTCGTAACGACAGTCAAAGATCTACAAATGACAGCCGGGACCAACGGCTTAACGTGCTTTCGGCAGCACAAAGGGCAACCTACGTAGCTAACCAATAAAACTGACCCCCGAGCCGCCATTGTTATTTTATATTCCTATTACTGTTTAAGAGCGTTTATACCCTACGGCATTTCATACAAACTTTCAAGGCGTTATTTTCCGAAATGACTGAACAGATTTTAATGAAACTTCCTACACATAAGCAGTATACATAGGTCTAAAAAGTTACTAAAAAACATTTTCGAAAAATAATGTAACAGCTAAATTAGACCGATTTCGAATGGGGTTTCGAATCCCAGCTCGGGCAATACCTTATTTTTCCATCTGGAATTTGTCAGTAGCAGCCATGGAGTCTGAAATTGCTGTTGGCCTCGATTGATGGCAATAGTCTCGCCCCTAGGGACATGGGACTTAAATTTAATTGTACTATCTAGTACATCTCTGCCAATCTCTTCGGGGATTACAAGCGTGATGCTCCGTTATTATGGTTTAAAACCTGCGCAGACCAACCTCGTTTAAGTCTAGCTAACCATGCCGTTACTCTCATACTCTCCTTTCTAAATATTTAGTATGCGCACACGCATGGTTCGTGTCGCGCGGAATAAAGAATGCCATTATGATTGATCCACAATACTGTACGTGGGTGTACAGAGAGACAAGACAATGGGACGTTGGGTTTTACGGACTATACTATAATGCCTGTGTATCTGGAAGGTGTAGGCAGAGTTCGTGGTACACAGCCACCCAGGTACGAAATAATACGACAGTTCTTCTTCTTGTCGTATCGATCATCATCATTTCAGCCCAAAAGACGTCCACTGCTGGACATAAGCCTCCCCCAAGAGTCGCCACATTGACATTTTGGGAAATTTTGCCATAATCGCCACGCTTGGCAGGCGGGTTGGCGATCAGTACGGTTGTTACAAAAGCACAGAGAACGCTGCTGCCTATTCTCTGGCAAGTCCCTTAGTCGCCTCTTACGACATATCGTCGTATCGATGTTTCTCCCATATCAGAATAAATGCTTTGAGTTTGAGTCTGATATTACAGTTCGGACCCAGTAGATGGCCATGTTCATTGCAGCGTCAGAGACGTTATTCAGCTGGCCTACCATGCCGTCATAAAGCAGTATTGTTTTAATCTTATTCCAGAGCGGGAAAGAGATGGCGCTAGATAAGTCCTCTATAGCTCCGTCTCATTGCCACACTGGAATAAGATTAAAAAAATACTGCTTTATGACATTGTCCCAGGTCGTCGAGAGTGCAGGTAAACGGACTGGGACACTCCAGCAGGTGGAATATTACACTATGGCAATTAGATACGGAAAGTTGGTCTGTAATTTAAGTGGAATATTTAATTATGGAGTCTAACCTCGACCTAACTTCAAAATCTTCCTGCCTTTCCCCAGAAATGTTGGGGTCTAACCATACGCAGCTAAATATCAGTATGTTATATGGAGCGACTGCCTATCTGACTTCCACAACACAATTGGTACCTACTAGGTAATGATACCCCTTGGTAAGACTGGTTGTCAAACTTTCAGGCCACTGACTACCTGTAACGACTGTCAAAGATCTGCAAATGACAGCCGGGACAAACGGCTTAACGTACTTTGGAGGAAACTAGATGGTTGTTGAATGGTTTTTATTATTGTCTTTGTTCGACTACACAAAAGTGCCTGTAACTGGCATACTTGAAATAAATGATTTTGATTTTTAGGGGTACGAGGAACAGGGTGTAAAGTTCCTCGATACTCCTAAGAAAAGGGAGGATCCTCCGGCCGGACAGGTGTTAATTTTGGTGGGCAACTGCCCGACAATTGTTGTCGGGTTTTTCTATATACTCTTAAGTCGATGTAAACTTTGCATGTGAGATGTAGGAAATTGATGTTAGTTCTTCCGTCGAGTCATAGATGGCGCTGTAGTACTTTTTGTAGTAAGTTGCTTTTTTGTTGGTCGCTACAGATTCATATTTTTTGCTTTCCATATTGAAAGAAAGATGTTACAAGGGGCTTAAAGCTAGGTACATAAATATGGACCCTGTAAGGGCACAGCAAAGTTGGAGACTGGGAGAGGGCTTTAATTTTATTAATTAGTTGTTGGTGTTATTCGATTTGATTAGGTCACCCATCCGCAGACCGACCTTGGCAAGGGTTGCTTAACTTATCGCTGTTGTTATAAATATAATAATCCTAATAAAGGTTGTTATAACTAATCCCCGAGGCACTCCCTTTTGTTAATACCTACCTACTATATTATATTACTATCGAAGTTAAAATAAAACCAAAATGATATATTTACTTTAAATGAAACAGTGTAAGTATTAAACCACTTAGATTTACTTAACTGTGACAAAACCTGACATTAGTACCGCTTCGATGCGCGTGAGTTGATTTTAAAGTCATAACGCGAACAATACTCTACGTTTGACAAGGATAGCAGATACTATCGTACGTTAGTTAGAGAGAGACGGGTAAAGTTTGGTTGTTGTGAATTATTTGCGTGATGGCATTTTTATTATTTGATCATTGTACTGTTTTCGTTTTAAAGTATTTTAACATAAAAAAACTTCGTCTATTTATAGGTTTTAAGTTGTTATTGCTTTATTAGGAGCGTTTACACCTAACGGCATTTCAATACAAACTTTCAAGTCGTTATTTTCCGAAATGACTGAACCGATTTTGATGAAACTTCATACGCAAAAGCCGGATATTTATCTTTTCGTTTAAAAAGTTAAAATTTTTTTTTTTCAATAAATAGTGTTACATCTAAGTTAGACCTATTTATTATTAATTAGCCATAGAAACAGAAATTTCCAATTATCTTTTGGTTTTTTTAAAGACATTTCGAATTTTTTTTAGTAACGTTTTAGACCTATGTATCCTGCCTATGCGTATGAAGTGTCATTAAAATCGGTTCAGTCATTTTGGAAAATAAGGACTTGAAAGTTTGTATGAAATGTCATTAGGCGTAAACGCTTTTAATATGTAGAAAAAACTAAAAATTAAGCGAACTTGGATGAACCAAAGGATCACGTAAGTGGAACTATGTTGGGGTCGCCTTCCAGTCTGTCAGTCGGATGCAGCTCAATACCCACAACCCAGTTAGTACTGGGTAATACGATACCCCTTGGTAAGACTGGTTGTCAGCCTTTCGGGCCACTGACTACCTGTAACGACTGTCAAAGATCTACAAATGCCAGCCGGGACCAACGGCTTAACGTGCTTTCCGAGGCACGGAGGAAACACGGTATGTAATGGGTAGTCAGGGTCACCCATCCACGGAACAACCTTGACAAGCGCGGCTTAAGCTTAAAGATCGACCCGTGCGTCTGTTATAATTTAGCCACGAGCTCCTCATTTGGTATTACCCACACATAAAATTCGAAAAACATGACGGAAACTCCCCGATGACTAAATTGGTGTTTTTGACTAATTGAAAAACCAATCACATTTCATCGATTAAGTATTAATTGAATTATGTTATTTTATACCACAAACGTTCTGTCACCCATCCACGGTCCGACCGCAGCTAGCGTTGCTTAACCTTCATTTCGCAGTAGTAATTTGCATAATTTCTTAGTAGATGCCCGGTTTCTTAATTTTTGCTCGGTTGATGGCAAAAGGTTCGCTCCTTATTAAATACGGCTCAATCGTAATTGGTTAAATATGGGTGTTCAAAGTCCACGTCACAAGGCATATAAATCATCATCATCATCATCATTTTAGCCGAAAGACGTCCACTGCTGGACATAGGCCTCCCCAAGTGTCGCCACAATGACATAAGGGGGGTTTTACCCTAATCACCACGCTTGGCAGGCGGGTTGGCGATCGCAGTACGGTTGTTACAAAAGCACAGAGAACTCTGCTGCCCATTCTCTGGCAAGTCCCTTAGTCGCCTCTTACGCTACCCACGGGAAGATATGGGATGGTGCTATTCTTTACGTCCGACACCATACAGAATATAATTATGGAGAAATACGGGCAAAAAACTCCATGGACACTGCTTTAAATTATTCTATGGACACGTACACCTCTGTCTACCCTCCCGGGGACAGTAGCCATGACGTTATGTTATCATCATCTCCAAGTTTTCCTATTGATTAGTTGGAAGACGATATAATTGTTTATTTATTGACTACAAACTTATGATAACACACAAAATACAAAGAAGTTCGACTACGTACTTACTTGGAGCGAAAACAAACATACACACACATTACATAGACATAAAAAAAACATAACTAGTAAAAAAACATTTTTTATAAAAATCAGCTGTTCACTTGTATTGCACTTTTGTAGAAACTGGCTGTTTTTAGGGACCCAAAGGGTCAAACGGGACCCTTTACTGAGACTTCGCTGTCCGTCCGTCTGTCACCAGGCTGTATCTCATGAACCGTGATAGTTAGCCAGTTGAAATTTCTACAGATTGTATATTTCTGTTGCTGCTATAACAACAAATACTAAAAACAGAATACAATAAATAAAAAATGATTTTTTTGCTCGTTTTTATAAATAATGGCACGGAACCCGTTCGTGCCCGAGTCCGTCTCGCACTTGGCCGGTTTTTTTTTTATAATTAGCTATGAAAAATGTATACGTGTCCCCCTCAGAATGATGTAGGTACTGAGTAGGTGGTAACAGTGTTCGCGCCGGTGTCCCTTTCCATCTTGTATACTGCTATTGTAGCACTCATCATCATCAGCCTATAATGTTCTCACTGCTAGGACACAGGCCTCCTCTCTATGAGAGCGGTGGGCTGTAATCCACCACGCGGGCCCAGTGCGGGTTGGTAGATGTCACATGTCTTCGAATTTTTAGTTCTTGGATATGCCAGTTTCCTCACGATGTTTTCTTTCACCGCTTTTTAGGGCAGCGGTGATGAAATAAATTACACAAAGTAATGCGCCTGCCTGGGTTCGAGCATACGGCTTACTGCTCTCAAGTCAGGGCTGCCACCACTTGACCACCGCTTCTCTCTGTAGCATTCACACACAGGCATTTCTTTAACGATTCTTCCGACTGTTTTAATACTAAATTAAGGCTAGTATACAGTTAGCGAATTGCGACTGCTTCGCGGCCGTTTTGCGAGTACATCACTAAAGTGTTCGCGCTTTGTACGAAGTCGATCTTCTGTATTTATCTATTCTATGTACATAATGATGCTAACTGGTTATGTAAAGATACAAGTCTTTGTAAGGAGTTATTATTACCTATCTTGTCTCGGAAGATTGCTGCATTAGTAAATATATGTATAATCGTTGCGGTGTAAAAACCTTGTGATAGGGACAAAACATATTCCTTGGAGCTTTGGAATGGGCAACTACAGTACTTTCACAAGTTATTATGTCTTGTGACTGGGACTGTAGCTTCGCGTTTGATTCTGTTTTTTGTATTTCAAAAGTGCCTGTAATGGTCTAATTGAAATAAATGCTGAGTTTGAGTTCTTGAAGATTTATTTGTTTTATTTATACCTGCAAGGAAACAGGTACTATACTGGTCCCAAGTAGTTAGTGGAGCGAAAGTCTGACAACCAGTCTTACCAAGGTGTATCGTATTACCCACAGAACAGATAAAAGAGGTCTTTTAAAAATACCTCTTTTATCTGTTCTGTGGTATTACCCAGTACTAACTGGGTTTTGGAGGTCAGATAGGCAGTCGCTTCATGAAAAATACTGATACTCAGTAGCATCCGGCTAGACTGGAAGCCGACTCCAACATAATTGGGAAACAGCTAGGCAGATGTTGATTGCCACATTAGATTACATATTCTGTGAGCTATGTCCTATATTATCAGACTCAATGCCCCAGAGCACTAACAAAGCCACTAAAAAAAAATATGAAAAACATACATTCACCCCTCTTAATAAAAAATATAACTACCCTTACTACCACCCCTGAAACAAAGAGAAACAACCCCTTCCATTAAATTCCTATAAATATTTTATTAGGGGTTGTAAGGCGTGGTTTGAACACACCCCTTAGAAAGGCGGGGTGTAAATAGGCCACGCCTACTGAACCCATCTCTTATGGCAGTATCATCTTGTCTCCCTTGAAGATCGTATCTCTAAGGTTATTTACTGATGTGCGATTTTGCGTTTTTGCGATTAGTCGTGCGTTTTTTGTGAAAAGTGTGTTTGTGGCCCGTTTGGAACTGAGTATGGTGTTTTATTTTTAAACGTGGTTGCTTGTACCTTATGTACTTATTTTTATTTGGTACCCCTATGTATATCATATACAAAGCTCTCTTATTTAACAAAAACGTGTGATTTTGCGATTGGTCCACAAAATATCATAAAAGATATTTATAAAAAAGATAGATGTTTAATTAATAATAGTTTATAAAATAAATAAAGGCTACTATTGATTAATATAAATTATAAATATTTGTATATATAATTTTTATTAAATAAGGACTAGTAATGTTAAATAAACTAATTATCTACAACATATGTATAAATAACGTTAAGAATGAGACCTCTTTGAACGTCAAATTCCACAACACAGTCTCCCAAAACGTGCTCCCTTAACCACTCCCTAGTGGTTTATTTAAAAACAATAAACATGGTAAATATCCCGTTATTGATACCTAAGATCCCTTTCCTCATCCGAAAACTATATTATTTGGGTAAGTCCGAAGCGTGTCCCCCTCGATATCACCAAGTTCCTGTGCCAGCCAGATTATGTTCCTCCAGGTTTATCCCCCAATGGCAACTATGTCGTCTGCCCTCGTCCCTCTCACCGCCTGAAGACCCTCACTTCTTCTTCCCAGTTCTTGGACGCCATTCGGTGACCGCCTTAGTCCACTTGTAAAGGATGGATGGACTGTGTGAACGATGGCTGGAAAGGTCGTGACAGCTGAGATGACGAGTAATAGAGAAGTATGGAAGAAGAAGACATGCTGCGCCGACCTCAAATAGATTCAGATAAGGACAAAAGGAAAATTATGAGTGAGGGGTTCTGTATGGTGTCGGACGTAAAGAATAGCACCATCCCATATCTTCCCGTGGGTGTCGTAAGAGGCGACTAAGGGACTTGCCAGAGAATGGGCAGCAGCGTTCTCTGTGCTTTTGTGACAACCGTACTGCGATCACCAACCCGCCTGCCAAGCGTGGCGATTATGGCAAAATCCCCCAAAATGTCAATGTGGCGACACTTGGGGAGGCCTATGTCAAGCAGTGGACGTCTTTCGGCTTAAATGATGATGAATGATGAGTGAGGGGTAAAGTTACCCCTTAATTTATACATTCCACAGACAGGTCCATTTTTTTTTTTAAAACAAATAGGCTAATCGCCGAATCACTCTATTTGATTACAATTTTATTTGCAGCGGTCTATCTACTAAAAACTACTTAATAAATATTTAATGTAACTTTTAATACTAAGTACAGTGAAGTGCAGTGACTATTTATATCAAGTGTTTATATTAAAGTGCGCCTGGATAATATATTTAATTGCATCGGTAAGTACATAAATAAATAAATTTAAACTAATATTATAAAGAGGAAAGATTTGATTTTTTGGTTGTGTGTTTGTTTGTTTGCATTGAATAGGGTCCGAAACTACTGGTCCGATTTGAAAAAATCTTTCAGTGTTAGATAGCTCTTTTATCAAAGCCTAGGCAGATGAGGATGAAACTAAGTAACTTTACGCAAAAAGTATGATTGCTGAGACACGACTTTTTTTATGGGGTGAAAAATCACGTTTTACGGTAAAACTCAATGTAACGCACTCAAAACATTGTGCTGATGGATGTATTGAATAGTACGGGGGTCGTGGAGGTGTTAAAATAGTATAACTTTACTTTATACATTAAGAACTAATATGTAAAAAAAAAACCGGCCAAGGGCGAGTCTTACTCGCACACAGGGTTCCACAGCCCCAAACTATATTTTGAACTGTCATTCATTAGTTAGTAGTATTAGTTGTAAACTTCCACTCAACCGCAAAACTAAATTGGTTTTTCATAGTATGTTAATAAAAAACAAAGTTACTGCTGCAGTTTGATGAAAAAGTCCCATATCTCAAAAACTAAACATCATATCTTATTGAAACCAATGTTCGTTGATAGTTTTTTTTACGTTCTACAAACCAAAATATTTTCAGAATTTTCTTCCTCTTACTTTAGAAATTATAGGGGGAAGGACACACATTTTACCACTTTGGAAGTGGCTCTACCGCATACTATTTAGTTTAGAAAAAAAATGATATTAGAAACATCAATATCATTTTTGAAGACCTATCCATAGATACCCCACACGTATGGTATTGATGAAAAAAAAATTTTGGTTTTCGGTTACTATTTATGTGCAACCCAAAAAAAAATTTTTTTTTCTATTTTTGTGTGAAAATCTTAATGCGGTTCACAGAATAGATTCAGATTCATTTATTTGCAAAAACATGTGTACATAATATACATAGTAAGATGCTTATTATAGGTGTTAGAAGGTCTTCCTTTAGGTTCAACATGTTTTACCATGGCTGGTGTACAAATTTGGTCGAAACACAATACGATACATCTACTTACCAAGTTTCAACAGTATAGTTCTTATAGTTTAGGAAAAAACCGGCTGTGACATACGGACGGACAGACAGACAGACAGACATGACGAATCTATAAGGGTTCCGTTTTTTGAAGTGAAAACTTGAATATTAACGTTGTGCATTTTTGATATTTTGGGGAGCAGTTAGGGAACGAATTGCTTTAATTATCAGTATAAAAGTAGGTACTATCATTTATGTAGTATAATACTATATTCATTTATTGCGCTATCGTACAAAAACATGACAATTTATATTTCATCACACTTGCACGTAAACAGTATCTAAACATACAGGTTAACTTTGCCGTAATGCCCCATACAAAACCCTCGAGCTTTGTTTTTGTCATGAAAGCCAAGGTCAAGAAATTTTCACTTCAAAAACTTGAGAAAAAGTGGGAACTTTGACCCCCAATATCTTCGTAACTAGAAAATTCTTAGGTTTGGTTTAGAACAAAAAACGATCGCAATGACGGGGAGAACCTTTCGCCTCCGTTAAGGGTACTGTGCCAAGCGTGGCGATTATGGCAAAACCCCCCAAAATGCCAATGTGGACACTTGGGGGAGGCCTATGTCCAGCAGTGGACGTCTTTTTGGCTGAAATGATGATGATGATGATGATGAAGGGTACTGTAACACCAATTAGAGAAAGTCACCGGAGCGCTCGCCTGCTACGTAACAATCTAAGACTCGATAATTACACTGCAATGCTCTCGCCACTCACTGATGTAATACTCAATTCTGAACTGTTACATATTACTAGCTGTCCCGCGCAACTTCGTCTGCGTCACATTTTCCCTACTCACTTACTCCTATTGGTCGCAGCGTGAAGTTATATAGCTTTCCTCGATAATAGGCTATCCAACACTAAAATAATTATTCAATTCGAACCAGCAGTTCCCGAGATTAACGCGTTTAACGAAACAAACAAACTCTTCAGCTTTATAATACTCGTATTAGTATAGAACATGCAAATGCTCCCCGTAAGGGCACGCCTTAAGACGTACACTGACCTCACTCCTAATCGCAATTACCGGTGAGGTTCTTCAGAAAGAGAAAAGTCCATCTCCATGCCAGCGTGAATTTATGTTGCTAGGCAACCGTTATTTCCTTTTAGTAACCTAGCGACTGAAAATTGTCTACTCATTGCTTTAAAAATTTGTTGATTTAAGTAAATAAATTGGCATGAAGTGTAACAATAGGAAAGTTAATTTTAGAAACGCGTCTACAAGTCTACTGCCTGAAAAAGCAAAGCGGGTCTTTAGTTGGTTCACACCGCGAGCGATTCGGACCGCGGTGTGAATTTCCCAAGTGCTCTTTTTGAATAGGTCCTTTCACATCGCGGTGGTTGGAGCGGTGCGAATGGCCCAATATATCTTTTGAAATGGGTCTATTCGGACCACGGGGCGAAACGTCCTAATGCTTTTGTCGTCAGTTCGATTTGGAATTATATTAATAATTTAAGGACTCCTATTATTTCTTCGTGCAGATGAATAGTAAAGTTTTAACCCTGCTTCCGACACCAGCGGAAACCCCTTTTTTATTTTTTTATTGTTTTTGTATTTTAATAAATAAGTTAAAAAAAATACATGAATCAATGAATAGAGGAAATGAATAAGAAATTAAAATAATGCAAGAAAGTACAAGGTTAGCATCCATGGAGGACCTAAGTATAATGCTCGATGACCTTAGTAGAGCTTACGAAAGAGTGGGTCTTAAAATGAACATGGACAAAAACCAAGGTCATGTTGAATACCCATGTAACACCCGCTCCTACTCGTATCAAGATCGGAGACTCTACACTCGAAGTTGTTGACGATTATATACCTGGAACGAACGGTCCAGTTGGGTAGGTCTAACTTCGGAAAAGAGGTCAATCGTCGAATCCGACGTTCGGAAAGTTGCGTCGTATCTTCTCGTCCAACTTACCGCAGTGTCTCAAGACAACAGTCTATGACCAGTGTGTGTTGCCAGTGATTAAATACGGGACCGACACGTGGTCGGTCACAATGGGCCTCATCAGAAGGCTTAAAGGCAACCAAAGGGCAATGGAGAGGGCTATGCTCGGAGTTTCTTTGCTTGATTAAAGCAGAAATGAGGATATCCGCAAGAGAACCCAGGTTACCGGCGTAGCCCAAAGAATTGCCAAGTTTAAGTGGCAGTGGGCAGGGCATATTGCTCGCAGAACGGATGGCCGATGGGGCTGAATAGTTCTGGAGTGGCGACCGCGATTGCGATTGCGATTGGGTGGGCGATTCGCAGTTCAAGTCCGAAGCGAGCCTATTGCCATCAACCGGGCACAATGTCAGCCTCCGGGCTGTGGTGAAAAACCCAATAACACTATCCCCACCTGGGAATCGAACCAGGGACTTCATGATCGCTTGCGACTACTACACCAACGAAGCCATCAAAATTTTTGTCTCCACTGTCATATTATAAACCTCTCAGACACACAGCAGGGTGTCTGCTTACCCCCTAAACGGATACAACCGCGAAGACTACCAAAAATCGTTCCTTTCATCTTTATAATCAGTTCAAAATTATTGACAGGTTTATCTTAAAATTACCACGCTTTTTTACCGTCGTCAAAACATTTTTTATTCAACTTATGAGTCTTATTTTCTTATACATAAAATCCATAATCGCAATCTATTTAAGTTACTGAACTACAAGTATAAAGTTGTCATTCTTATTTGCAGTTGATAAAATGTTCCAATAGCTCGTATTAACATTACCGTAAGGTTTGAAATTGTATGGCTATGAGTTTGGTAAGCTTATAAATAAGTTGGTTTATAATTTAGATGTAAGTTATTTTTGATTCGCGCTGCGGGATGTCACCTGTAGTAGGGTGACCTTCACTTTGCTAGGAAGGTGGGATAGTTCCTGAGGCAGATTTTGCTGTAACTGAGAATCCATATTTATTCATATTTCTATACTAAAATAGTAAATTCATGCGAAATTATGTCTGACTGCATGTCAACTGCCTCACTGGTCTTGTGGTGGCAATCAGGACTGCTGCGTATGAGGTATTCAGTTTGATTCCCGGGTCGAGCAAAGTGTTATTGAGTTTTACCATCACGAATTTCTCAGTAGCAGTCACGGAGTCTGGATTTCAAAATCAAAATCATTATTTATTTTACATAGGCCTACACGGGCACTTCTAAAACTTCGACAAGAGGCACGGTTTGGGTTGGTCGTTACCTATGGAGAAGAACCGGAAAATCATTTAGTTTTACAATATTTGAATGTTACAGCGTTAGTACTTAAGTATGGGACGATAGCGTAGGCTTGACAATAAGTCGTTGCTTACTACAAGAGATAGAACAAGACAAAGGAAAAGAAAGAAACTACCCTGGCAGTTTGAGTACTTTAAGCGACCTACCCAAATGTCCTTTCTTTGGTATTGTTCGTCGTTTCGTTGAGCTCCTTGAGTTATAAGTCGAGCTACACGATAATTGACAAATGCTTGCACTGACTGGACAGGTCCACTCAAATCTGTGTGGTTCTTTCTTCAAAAGACCATTTCAGACACGTATCTGCATAGTCCTCATGTGAGTTTGCCAAGATTTTGTCTGGACCTTAAAAGAGACTGTGACCTCTGAGTTTGTTTCGGCTGTTTCTTCTCAGAGTAGTCAGGTACGAAACACCGGCCCCATCTAGTTTAAAAAATTGACGTGTAAAAGTGTTTGTAAAAACCTACTTGCAAAATAAACATCATTTATCATTTACCAATGTACAAAGCCTACAATGTCCACACATTCACAAAAATTGGTAAATGAAAAAGAATCTATATAAAAGTAAAAATAAAACATTATAAGAAGACTAAATTAAACAATTGACACACATGTTGATGATTTGTGCCCGGTTGATGCCAATAGGCCCCCTATTACATGGGACTTAAATAACTGGCGAAATGTGGGTGGACTATTAGGTGTGATTGCACAGTTTTCACGACATAACTGTTGAACGGATTTCTATGACAGACATAGGTAGATCCTTAACCTTCTCAATATTATAACAGGGGCACATTTTTATGTAGTAACCGTTTGACATTCATCATTTCATCATCAGCCTATAATGTTCCCTCTACTGGGACACAGGCCTCCTCTCTATGAGAGGGAGTAGGCTGTAATCCACCACGCGGGCCCAGTGCGGGTTGGTAGATGTTACATGTCGTCGAATTTTTAGTTCTAGAATATGCCGTTTTCCTCACGATGTTTTTTCCTTCTCCGTTTTTAAGAGCAGCGGTGATGAAATAAATTAGACAAAGTAATGGGCCTGCCTGGCTTCAAACTTAAACTTCGGCTTACTGCTCGTAAGTAGTGGCTGCCACCACTGGGCCACGGTTGCTCTCTGTTTGTGCGTCGATGTATTCCACCTTGTATATTTTCCTGACTGCAGATATTACTTACAATTCTATGAAACAGTAACGTAGTGGCCCAGAGGTATCGGCGCCAACTTCGGAGGATCCTAGAACTAAAAATTCGACGACATGTGACATCTATCGACCCGCACTGGGCCTGCGTGGTGTATTACGGCCCGCTCCCTCTCATAGAGTCAAGAGAGGAGGCCGTCTCCTAGCAGTGGGAACGTTACAGTATGATTATGCTATGCGGAATGTTCATACTGAAATTATCCCACATCTTCTTCAAACACACTCACCCTACACCTGCTCTTGACATTCAAGCGACGTTTGATCACCGACTTCACCCCCGTGTGACGTCACAGCACCCCGCTACACCCCTCACTTCACCCCCTGAGACGCCCCTCTGCGACAATTATTGAGCAATATTGTTGATGTTTTACCAAATATTAGGGGAGTTACTGACTTATGATTTGAAAGAATATGATCGGTTATCGAATTTTAGGGTAAAGTTTTTTGAAGATTACTTGTACAAAGCTAAATAATACAGCCGTATGGGTCGAACTTCAAGGTTAAGCGGCGGTCGCTAAAGCGGATCCGTGGATGGGTGACCACATCTATTGCATACCAAGTTTTCTCCGTGCCTCGGATATAACATTAACTCGTTAGTCCCAGCTGTCATTTGTAGATCTTTGACAGTCGTAACAGTCACCTGAAAGTCTGATAACCAGTCTTACCAAGGGGTATCGTATTACTAGTACTAACTGGTTTGTGGAGGTCAGATAGACAGCCGCTCCATGTAATATACTGATATTCGGCTGCACCGGTTTCAGTAGAAGTCGAACCCAACAGTTGAGATAAGTCTAGGCAGATATTATACTCGTCAAAACCCGCTGAGCTGGAGTGGGATTTTGCTGCCGCATGCCCAATGAGCTGTGAGCCAAAATATCTACTTGGTGGAGCCCTGACACAGCCAGAAGGCGTCGCGTCGTAAAAGATGGCGGGATGAGCTGGACAAATCACCAATGGTCCATATTGTCCCTGAATTGAAACAACTGGAAATCATGGGCATGAGCTGGGCAAAGGCCTTGCCCAGCTGTGGGATGGGGGGGAAAGGGGGCTCGTCGCTAAGTTATAACCGCATGTTTCGATTGGTCAAGTTAAAGCATCCACTATTCACACCAAGACGATTCCTCAGAAACCACTATTGGTCCCAGCTGTAATTCAGCAGATCTTTGGCCATCTTAACGGATAGCCAGTTCAGCTGAGCTAGGGTTAGGTTCCAGTCTAATTGGATACTGCTGAAAACCAGCATAATATATGGAGCGACTTCCTATCTGACCTTCACAACCTAGTTGCAACGTAACACGATAGGTACGCAGGTAAGACTGGTTGTCTGACTTTCGAGCTTCTGACTACCAGCTGCTTTTAACAGCTGTCAAAGATTAAACGAAAGATCGATAAGAAAATGGTTGGTCATATGTGCTTATCTATCAGTATGACCTCGGCAAGCATTGTTTCACCTTGATCGATTGACTGCACATGGGGCTTCTGTAAACCTTTACTTCTTGTCCACGAGCTTCATTATAACGCCAAAGAAATAAGTGATGCCCGAGCTTGTCGCACCTCCCCGGGCCTTTATAACACTTCAGATAACTGTCAATCTATCCATCTGCCACTTGCCACCTGTGGAGCGTCCCTAAACATAACCCTATCACCGAATTAGGAGCACCCCTAATGTAGCTGACCGAAGGGACTCTTGGTGTAATGTCATTTGTTTGAGGAGTGTCAGTTTCGGTCAGGAAAGGGGTTAATTCGATTTTAAAGGGGAGTTTATTTGTGTGCTCAGGTTTTGTGTGGTCAGGGCTCAACAAGGTGCTCAATTTTACATAATTATGCAGAGACACACAACAAAATTTAAACTTGACTGCTGTGGTCTCTTTGGTCACACACTCTGCTGCTAAACATGAAGATCATGGGATCGAATTTCGGTTCCGATAAAAGTTTTATTGAGTTTTCTGTTTGAATTTTCTTAGTGGCTGGGGCTGCCCGGAGTTTGGAAGTTGGAGGTACCCCGTGCCTCGGAAAGCAGGCTAAGCCGTTGGTCCTGGCAAGCGCGCCACATTATTCCCAAAACCAATGCAACTCCTGAAAGCCAGAATCTACAGTGGCGACCACCAGAAAAACCCCGACACAATGAAGCTCGACAAAGTCCCCAAAAAACAATTTATCTGACTTGGATCCCGAATTTGGATAACGTACAATTAATTACAAAGAATACTGGAGGAGTGGGACAAACATAATTTCACTTATCGTGTTCTTCGTGTCGGCTTGCCGTCCCTACTCCCTAACGACTATAACAGTAAAGGAAGGAAGAGTGCACCTGTTTTTGCACATACACTTGTGCACTTTTATAACTTCCGTGATCCCGTTCCGCAACTACAGGCCATCGCTGAGATTGAACACCGCGTCCGAAATACAGTCTCGAGGATTCTTACTACGTAGTGGTGGCGGCAAATTACCGCTAATCACTAAACCCACCTGAAGCGTAACCCCTTCACCGCTGCTAATCAAATGGTGACCACTCAACGTAATGACACCCCTGGGGGTCGGGACGTTGACAATGTGTTGACACTTCGCGTATTTGTACACCCTTGTTCGTGACGCTGATGGGGCGTTGTGGCGAATTTTGTGGAGATATTTAGTCGAGTTTTTGACGAGTGAGAACTGAAGTTGATAAGTTTATTATTTACAGTGAAGTCGACCTTTACCATAGCTTTATCATTCGAACTAAATAAAACGGCTTCAGGCGGCAATACCATCGATTCACAATCTATGAAAGCTTTTTCATAGAGTTTAGACAAATTGCCGTCATAAGAAAATAGGGCGTTTCTACTTAAAACTGAAAAACAAAATGCGATTTTTATGATAAAACTAGCCCTATAGCCATGACAGCAAGCTGTGTGTGCTGTACTGGTGGTTACTCATACAAGGTGATAACGTAGGTACCAGTGGCGAAGGGTGAAAATTTTGAAAGGGGAAGCCGAAGAAAAAAATGAGAATTTAAAACTTTGTTTTGATCATCAGCGAACCCGAAAACCCCGAAAATGACACCCATGACGAAAATACCAGAAATTTACGTTACGCTCCGGCGCTATTTTTAATTTTGGCGTCAGTATCTCATGATAAAAATACCAAAAAAATTCTAAGGACCCGACTTGATCATTTTTTTCATAACTTATGTATTATAACGATTAAATGCACAGGAACTATTAACAAATAAAAATATAAGCTAAAAAACTTTTTTGAAACAAGCTTTTATAAAGATGCACTGAAAAGAAGGAAATAAATCTTTGAGTAAATGAAAACGATATAGGATAATTTTCACAAAACCTTGTCGCGTTTAGTTTTTAAAGCATTTACCATTCACTCGACAAGCTTGAGGTAACTATAGGAATTGTGTTTATTTATAAAAAGTGAACGCGTATGCACACAAAGTTTCATGTCTGAGCTATTAACCGTTGAGGAGTTCCCTCGTGAGGAGACGATCTTGGCGGTAGGATGAGTTCATGATACAAATCGTGATTATCCATCAAATATGAACTCGAATGCAAAGTTTCGTATCTGTGCTATTAACCGTTGAGGAGTTCCCTTGTGAGGAGACGACCCTGGCTGCAGGATTAGATCATGATAGAATTCATATATATCCATCAAATATGAACGTGCATACAAATTTTCGTGTCTGTGCTATTAACCGTTGAAGAGTTCCCTCGTGAGAAGTCGATCCTGGCTGTAGGATGAGTTCATGATACAAATCGTGATTATCCATCAAATATGAACTCGCATGCAAAGATTCGTATCTGTGCTATTAAACGTTGAGGAGTTCCCTCGTGAGGAGACAATCCTGGTTGCAGGATTAAGTTATATCTGTCATAAGAATGTATTGTTCTTAGAACCAAAGGTGTGTGCAAAATTTCAGCTCAATCGGAGATTGGAAAGTGGTTCTAATTTAACTTTCTACACATAGAAACTTTGTCGTAACTCGATAAATTTCGGCTTACCTAGTTCCTACAATACGCTGCTGATAGCCGCGAAGTCACGTGTCCGCGTCCATACGAATTTAGTTCTGAATTCTGACACCCGAGCAACGGCTTACTGGCGCCACATGTTGCTTTCTTTGTTGACATTAAATTTTTTGATATTTTTGTAATGTTTTCAATCCTATGATGTATTCAATGTCTATACTGTGATGTGATACCTACAGATGTGTACATAATTTACTATTTGACTACAGTAGACACTACGTACTTGTTCCCAAAGGGAAGCCGGTAGGAATCGGCTTATTAGGTGCCTTCGGGCCTGGTAGGTACCCTTCACGAAGCTGCCAGGCATTCTGTACTTTATCAAACTAAGTTACTTTACTCAAAAATGTTTACTGGGAAACGACTTCTTTTTGGGTGATACTCGTAGCTCACGGTTTACGGTAGCGCTTAAAATAACGCACTCAAAATATTGTGCTGATGGAAGTAGGGAACAGTGGAGGTTATGTAAAAAGTACATCATCCTATACTCCGCTACATGGATATTTATTATAACTTTACTATAGATACCACATCTAAAGTAAAGTTATAATAAATATCGATGTAGCAGGGTACAGGAAGATGTACTTTTTTTTGTAGTAAGCAACGTTTTATTGTCGGGCCTACGCTGTCCTCCCATACTTAAGTACTAACGCTGTAACATTCAATATTTTAAAACCAAATGATTTTAAAAAAAGATTAACCATGGAGTTTCTTGCCATAAAAATGAAGCTACAGTCCCAGTCACACAATAACTGTGAAAGTACTGTAGTTGCCCATTCCAAAGCGTAGATCTCTATGGAGAAGAATGGGCAAGAAACTCCATGGACACTCTTTTAAAACAGAATCTTGTTACAAAAACCTTGGTTACATAATTCATGTTGAGATGGTACATTTAAATACCTCCATGACCCGTTTACTATTTAGTGCATCCATCAACACAATGTTTTGAGTGGGCTACACTAAGTTTTACCGTAAAACGAGATTTATCACCCTTTAGGGGAATGAGGAACAGGGTGTAAAGTTCCTCAATACTCCTAAGAAAAGGGAGGATCCTCCGGCCAGACAGGTGTTATGTCTGGCGGGCAACTGCCCGACAGTTGTAGTCGGGTTTTTCTATATACTCTTAAGTCGATGTAAATTTTGCATGTGAGATGTAGGAAATTGATGTTAGTTCTTCCGTCGTGTCATAGATGGCGCTGTAGTACTTTTTGTAGTAAGTTGCTTTTTGTTGGTCGCTACAACCCAAAAAAAAGTAGTTTCCCACCAAAAATAATTGCGTAGAGTTATTAAGTGAAGGTTTAGAGAAGGGTCTGTTGTCCTTGTATATTTGTATATGATCGGGTCAAGCTGTCAGATGTTTAACCAATGAATAAACGAACAGAATATAAGCTAGGAGTCTGCAATACCGTGAGGGTTGAAGGGATTACAGCAGTAGCGCCATTTAGCTGAAGAGTGGAAGTAAATAATAGATGTGAGCCGTCATCGGCCATGATACTGGCGTTATGTTGGGCCATGGAAGTAGCGGGGAGCAAAGATTTAAATCATAGAACCGCGCTGAAAATGTTTAGTCCGGGGCTTTTAGATTTGAACCCTGCATTAAATATAAACAGCGTTTTTTTTCTTGAATCGTGTACTTGACCTTAGCTCTTCAAATAATAAAAAAAAATTAAACATTTTCCGAGACCGGATCAAGCTGAAAAAGACGAAAACACATTTTTGTGAATAAAAACATGGGAAAAAATGTTAACAGGACAAATTTAGTTACTTTAGGTAAAGAATTGGTGACATTAATATATTTTTTCAGAATTAAACATTTTCGTCCACGGAAATTACGGTAAAAAAACATTTACGAAATTTTTGGATTGTACTTAAGGCAAAAATATAAACAGCGGTTTTTTTACATAAAATAACTTAAATTAATATATTACACCGTCAATCAACAAAATTAAACAAATTGTACTACCGGAAGTTATTATTACCAGTTTTTTTACAATAGCGGTTGTTGCAAAAAGGTAACAGGGTTTAATTTAGTTTAACTTTCATCTAAAGGCTATTTCTCACCTATTTACGCGAAAATTAAACACTTTAAAGCAAATCGTGAAAAAAAAAATCAATTAATGTTTACGTAAAATACGTCTGCAAGCTTTATTCATGTATTTGGCGCAGCACTTTTATAGGAATTTGATCTTTCCGTAATAAAAATAAGGTGTACAATCGCGTAACTCAATAAAACACCGACTCAAACAACAACACAGTCATACGCACACAATGAACGCAGCGCTTATCTTGTTTACGCACACTAGCACACGCCGTACGCCCCACGCTGCTTAGCGCTGACACCGTGCATCGTAATTTAATTTTTACTTTGACAATATTAATTATCACTCTAATTTGTTTAATTTTGGGGGATTAAGGTTTGGATTCATATATTTCTCATTATTAAATGAATTTAAATCCTGTTACATTTTTGCCGTAAGTAGTATTTAAGATTTTTTGATTTTCTTGATTTTCTGTGAAGACCGGAGCAGAATTTGTTTAATTTTCGTAATAATAGTTAGACATGGTGATATAAATCATTTTAGCACTATTTTTGTCCTGTTAATATTTTTGCCTTAAGTACGAAGTCAAATTATAAGATTTTTTTTTAAAAACGAGTGTTCCGTGGACGAAAATGTTTAATTTTCTGACCTACTTGTAGTACTCATTCTGTTCTACAAATACTCCAAATAAACATACCTGTTTATATTTTTTTCCACCAAGTTATATACATATTAGACGTTTTCTTAAAAAAAACATAGACGCGGAGGTGAACTTTTCGCGGGATACAGCTTAATATACTCTCCTGTCCATACCCTACACATTCAATGAAAAAAATCGCTGTTTTTAATTAATGCAAAGTTAGCCTAATATTCGGCGTAAATTCCCCGGGCTAGTTCACGTTTCTATTTCGTTGACAACGAGATGTTAATCAAAATCAAAAGTCATTTATTCAAATTAGGCTGATAATCAGCACTTTTTGAACGTCAAAATTACAAGAGACAGTCCCCTAAAACGCCAGCCCTTCGCCACTTCCTAGTGTTAGTGTGTGTGTGTTGTGTTGTTGTTCCTAGTGTATCTCAGTGTAGAAACGTTTTTGCGCTATCTAAGTATGGTCAGTGCGGCACATGTAGGCTGATAAAGGGTGTAAAAAGAACCTTAACGAAAGGCATTTTTTCTCCTCGGCATGCGCCATTGCGATCATTCTTTTTTGTTCTGGGCCATGAACTCCCCTTCTATGGAGATCAACATTTCTCGACGCGGTAATCAAACCAAGAACTCTGTACTCGGCAGTGGCGCTTACAACCACTGTACCAGCGAGGAAGTCAGTGGTCATCCATAATCTGCCTAGCCTTTTCCCAACTATGTTGGGGTCGGCTTCCAGTCTTACCACATGCAGCTGAATACCAGTATTTTACATGTAGCGACTGCCTATCTGGCCTCCACAACCCAGTTAGTACTGGGTAATACGATACCCCTTAGAAAGACTGGTTGTCATACTTTCGGGGCACTGTCTACTTAACGACTGTCAAAGATCTACAATTGACAGCCAATGGTCATCCATTGCATAAAAATAATCCCCGCTGTTTTAACAGCCCCTCACGAATGTAAAGCTTTTAATGAAAAGAGCAAGCTAGTTAACCCTCTGTTTGCTGACGGAGGGACTCGGGGGGCCAACGGCACAGGGATCGCGGCCCAGGGGCCCGCGGCGATAATGTTATGAATTTTATTGTTTGTCTAACGTCAATTTTGATTCGCGGCCCATCAGTTTTTTCTTTGTAAATTGTTATTTTTTGTTGGTGTGTTGGTGTTAAGCTCTTCTGCTGAGTATGAGGCCTTCGGATCGATTCCAGGGTCGTGCAAAGTGTTTTAAGGTTTTTCCATCCGGAATATCTCTGTAACAGCCCTAAGTCTAGATCATAGCCCAACTGTTAGCAACAAAAATCATACAACCGAATTGAACCAGAACCTGAGAACCTTCTCCTTTCTTTGAAGTCGGTTAAAAATGATCGGGCCTTATACGATTCTAGCTTATGCCATTAGCTAGCGTTTCAGTTCGGGAATTTTCCCACGGGATCGTACTAACCCAGTAACATGCATCCTGTCATGTAAATATTCACCCCTTCTCTGGCCTTCAAGTATTTGCTTAAATAATTAATTAATGACCTCTTATCTTATAGAGAAAAACACACAAATTAATTCAACCACTAAAAAACGCATAAAAAAACTCGCTAAATATATTCAATCCTTTACTGTTGATCCCCTGTAAGCGTTATGCAAGTCGACTCACCGTGTAATAGCCAGTGTAAATAATTTAGACTAGACAACGAGTTTGGGGCCACTAAATTATTTAGGGGCCTTTTGGACCCGCCGCGGTAGTGAAAGGGTTAATTTTGTTAATCCGATCGTTTTGTTTTTATGAGTTTTGATGAAGCGTAATCCAAATTGTGTGAAAGTAAGTTCGTAGCTATGTCTATTACTTATCACGCCGGAAGCTCTGCTCTCGCAATTGTTTAAGTTTGATCAAAGACTATACATATATATTTGATAGATAAGTCTAATATGTAAAAACAAAAACACTTTTAAAAAACTGTCAAACTGACGGCACAAATTTTCACACTTTTTACATAAATTAATTTGAAATTTTCAAGAAAACCTAGAATATTGGTGATTAAGTAAATAAAAAAGGGATAAAAAATAACTATTTAACGCGTGTCCTGAACAAATGTAAGATTTGTGACAGTTGCAGAAAATATAGTTTCATGATGTTTATATCATGATGTTTGTATCCTGTGAAGTTTCAAGGATAAGGAGCGCAAAAACTGATGGTGGTTCCTGATCGGCGGCGGCGATTCGGGGCGGCGGCAGCGCGGCACGGCGCGCACTGGCGACGTCTGCTCCGAGCTCGTCTGCGAGCTGGAATTGACCTGACCGCTTACCCGGTTTTCCTGCGACTACGTACGGCGCTGGCGTTTCGTGGTGTTCGTGCAGGTCCAGAAAACCAGTGTTATAACCAGTGTTTGTGACTTCAGTGTTTTGATATTAATTTAGTTTATTATATTTTGTTTTGTTAAGTCTGTATTTATGCATAACAGCAGCAGCGATGTGGTCGGTAATAGTGCATGTCAACCTTCAACGTCGTTGACCACCCTGGAGAGATGCCCGCTTTGTACCCAAGCACGGTTTTTTAAAGGTAAGCGGGGTCTGAATGTGCATATTGGAAAAGTACATAAACTACAAAATGCACCAACTTCAGGCCCTGTTTTAACACCCTCAACCGCAACACAGGCAATATCTTCTTTCGATCCACTTTGGAAAACCCTATCAAAATTCAAAAACTCCGTTCCTATACTGAAGCGAGTTCCCCGAGGCGCTAGACCAGTTGTCGCACAAAACCTAGCAGGTTGCGTGCGCCTTGCCGTCCGGGAGAACTCGCTAAGTGCTTGGGAACAACTGCTCACCTTCCCTTATCGAATTCTTCACGTACAAAAGAATTTGGCAATCAAAAAATCTTTAACATCACAAATTAAACAAAATTGTAATATTTCGGCTCGAGATTTAGACACCAAATTACCGACACAGAGATATACCTCTTCAAGAGGTATATCCCATTTGGTGGAAAACAAGTTAGGGGAAGGTGACATTAGTGGAGCAGCCAGGATTCTTTTCAGTAGCGATGTGCTGGCACCATGCTCCCCAGAAACACTCGCAGCTCTGGAGACCAAACACCCTGCCCCAGCGGATGGCCTTTCTTTTCCCGACCCTCCTGATTCAGACATACACTCCCTCACCATCACAGGTCGAGAGGTGGCCACAGCTGTTTGCTCCTTCCGGAGCGGCTCCGCCGGTGGCCTCGACGGCCTAAGTCCTCAACACCTAAAGGACCTTATCTGTTCAGGCGCCGGGGAAGCTGGTGAGCTACTCTTGAAGGAGCTCACAGCTCTGATTAACCTTATGCTCTCCGGCAAGGTGAACGAGGCCGTCATCGACGTCCTATACGGGGCAAATTTATGTGCCCTGCGCAAGAGGGATGGCGGCATTCGTCCCATTGCCGTGGGAACTGTCTACCGTCGTATGGCAGCCAAGATTTGCTGTAAATTTTTTGGTGAGGCTGTTTCGAAAAAATTTCAGCCCCTGCAGCTAGGTTACGGCTCTAAAGGGGGCTGTGAGGCTGCCGTACACGCTTTGTCAACCTACCTAAATTCTGGCAAAGGTGAGGTCATTCTGAAGGTTGACATAAAGAATGCCTTCAACTCAGTAAATAGGGACACCTTGCTAATAGAAACAAAAAAAGAACTACCCCAAATTTATAGTTTTCTTTGGCAATGTTACAGACACCCATCAAAATTACTATATCACGACAACCTTTTGGAATCTGCTGTTGGCTGTCAACAAGGTGACCCCCTCGGGCCAGTGATTTTTAGTTTAGCTATTCATCCAATTGTTCGACAACTAAATTCTAAATTTAACGTTTGGTATCTTGATGATGGAACCTTGGGAGGCGATGTAGATACCGTGTTAAATGACCTAAATTTCTTAAAAAATGAATTTCATTCCATTGGCCTTGACCTAAATCTTTCGAAATGCGAGTTATATGTAAAGGACAGTACCGACAGACAACAGACTATTTCCAAATTTAACGCAATAGCCCCTGACATCAAAATTATTGAAAAAAGCTCTCTTCGTCTCCTCGGGGCTCCAATCCATGAAAATTCTTTTCCCGATTTCATAGAGGAAAAGATTCAAAATTTTAATGATGTTTCGGAAAGATTGCTCCAAATTAACATGCATTCGGCCATCACCATAATTCGGTACTGCTGTTTCGGTCCTAAATTAACATATTTCCTTCGTGCTTCCCCTTTATGGAAGCACACACATCTTTTGGACAAAATGGATCAAATTATCAGACATACTTTATCATCCATTTTAAATGTGGCTTTGGACGACCGAGCTTGGACACAAGCAAGTCTTCCCATTCGCATGGGAGGACTCGGCGTCCGCAAAATTTCTAGTATTAGTTTACCGGCTTTCATATCCTCGGTCCACGGCACTGAGAAATTAATCAGGAATATCCTGGCTTCCACACTGATTGATTTTGATGTGCCGTGCCTCTCCGAGGCCATCGATGCTTGGAAACTCGCTTGCCCGAATACTGAAGAACCCGACAATCCATTTTCCCAGAGACGGTGGGACGAGCCGCTCTGCAGAGTAGTTCAGGACAATTTACTTCACACAGCTGCTACTACTGCTGAGCGTGCACGACTGCTTGCTGTGGGTGAATGGGAGTCGGGTCTTTGGCTTCACGCACTCCCGTCGTCGAGCATAGGCACTTTGTTCGACGACACGACCTTCCGCCTCGCTGCTTCCTTACGTCTAGGTGCCGCCTGCTGCACTCCTCATCGCTGTCACTGTGGTGAAGCTGTCAACAGCCTCGGACACCACGGCCTGTCATGCAGCCGAAGTGCGGGCCGTTTTGCGCGGCACGCGAACATAAATGACATCATCCGTCGAGCTCTTGTTACCGTCGGCGTTCCAGCTATCTTAGAGCCCAATGGCTTGGCACGCGACGATGGCAAAAGACCGGACGGCATGTCGTTGTTTCCTTGGAAGATGGGTAGGCCTTTAGTGTGGGACGCAACATGCGTCGATACTCTTGCGCCATCACATCTTCCAAGCTCATCGTGCTGTGCTGGCGCTGCCGCTGCGCCTGCGGAGAACCTCAAGCGGCGTAAATATAGTAACCTTTGTGGTAACTATATTTTCGAGCCGTTTGGGGTTGAAACTCTGGGGCCGTGGGGTCCGAGTGCTCACAGCCTTTTTAAGGAAATCTCCAAACGCTTAGTTGACGCTTCACGTGACCCAAGGGCTGGCTTTTACTTTGGCCAGAGGCTAAGTGTTGCCATTCAACGTGGCAACGCCGCCAGTCTATTGGGCACGTTACCAGCTGACAGCGTTGAGGAGGAGTTTTTTGACGCCCTTTTATAATTTGTTGTTATTTTAGTTTTAATTATCTAGTTTTATGTTTAGTAATTAATTTAGATTTAGAAATTAGTATTTTAATATGTAAAATATATGTTTTTCATACCCCTAAAACCCATCAAAATATCCACACGCAAATAGCCAGCAGCTGGTAATTATTTATAGACAATTTCTTTAATATACTGTTCAGTCAGGTATTTGTTCTAGAAAATGATGCAAATACGGAAATTGTCTAGCTAGAAGTAATAGGTCTTACCCGTGGTTTTGCCTGTTTGGGTCGGAAATTATGTTGCGGGAAACAAGAATCGCAAAAACGAACCATGTAAATCCAATCAGCTTGAACAGCCCCCGTATTCACAAACGCTTCGGAAAGTCGTATGTCTATGTCGCTCGCTTTCGTAATGCCAAAACAAGATAGACGTATACGACTTATCGAATCGAAATCAAAACCGAGCGTTTGTGAATAGGGGGCCTGGTTACAGAGAGGCTGACAGTGAAGTAACTCTGTCTGACTTACTGTCCCGATTATTATATTAAACTTATCATCATGCTTGTAGTCTCCAAAGGTATAGGCAGGTGTACCTAATAGTACACCCACATTTCGCCAGTTATGTTTAAGTCCCATGTAATAAGGGGCGAGCCTATTGCCATCAAACGGGCACAAATCCAAACTCCGCGGCGGCTACTGAGAAACTCCTGATGGAAAAACTGAATAGCACTTTACTCAACCCATGAATCGAACCCTCCACGACCTGTTCAGCAGTCGCGCTTGCGGCCACTAGACCAACGGGATAACTATATTATTAAAAAAAACCTTACAAGGTCTTAAACAAATAATAAAAGAATTATAACAATGAAGCGCCAACCGCAGGTGTGTTGTATCGAGACACTACACAATTAGCTAATGAATTGGGGTTCCGCACATAATAGGCAATCTCTATTGTGTCCCGAGTCAAACTTAGTACAATGGACAAAAGGGAGCTGGTGTTGAAAGAAACTTGTGTTTGTTTTGTCACCTTTGGTTCAATAGTAGTAATGGTTACGGAGCCGAATTACGAGTGGGTGGTTTGATGTTCGACCCAGACAGGGGGCATATCATAGTATGTATAGTTTTAGTATAGTAGTACTCTTTTCAATTTTTGTCACTACATGTTCTACATAAGGTCATCCTCATCATCATCATTTCAGCCGAAAGACGTCCACTGCGGGACATAGGCCTGCCCTAAATGTCGCCACATTAACCGGTCCCGTGCGACTCGCATCCAGCGGATCCCCGCAACCTTCACCAAGTCATCGCTCCACCTAGTAGGAGGCCTTCCAACGCATCGTCTTCCGGTTCGCAGTTGCCATTCCAGAACTTACATACGGTCAATTTGGACCCAAAATGCCGGAACCGCCCTATTATAACACCGCCTGCTATGAAATGCACCGTGAACTAAGTACAGTATACATTGTACACCCCGGGGTACAGGCTCACCCCCGAGGGAACACGGAGCTTTAGCAACAGTTAATATTTTAGGGACGTTAGCTGCTGATACCGGGGTATGTGTGTTGCTGTTTTAATGCAAATAATCATCACCTGCTTGCCTTTTCCCGACTTTATTGGGGTCGGCTTCCAGTCTAACCGGATGCAGCTGAGTACCAGTATTTTACGTGAAGCGACAGAGAGTTTTTCGATGCATCAATTGTCCTTTTTCAAGTGGCAATGGTAAAAACGTTTTTTGGTAACAAAAACTTGTGCAAAAACTCCCATAATATTCAATAAGTTTCTTGAAAATAATCCTATTTTCATATAATTCGTTCACAATATTCCAATAACGTCACAATTTTGGCTTCTGCTAAAGAATTGATGAAGAGATTTAATAAAATCTCGCCCCGAGGTTACTAGGGGTTGTTCTGTATCAGACGATATTTTTTCATTGAATATTGAAATTATATTCAGATCAGGTTTTGATATTTTAATGACAATAGGAGTCGGTGTGAAAAATTGAAGATTTGTGGTTTCAATCAAGTGACTTGTGTGTAGCTTTTTTACCGACTTCAAAAAAAGGAGGTTGTTCTCAAATTGGTTGTATATTAGTTTATGCTTCTTCCCTCGTAACTCTGTAATTTATAAGCAGATTTAGAAATCATTAGAAATTATTTAAAGGATATGTTTCCCGATTGGTAGTGGTATTGGTGGTAGAAATTTGATCAAATTCGGTTCAGTACTTTGGTTTTTTTCTTCTTCACCTAATTTGATGACATGATTGTCCCTTTAATAACTTCTAGTTACAATGTAACATTAATTCATGAAAAGAATTTGTTTGACAAATTTTGGCGAGACGACTTAGAGGCGTTTATGAGAGATTGACCAGAAACCCCCACGGAGATAAGAGTGGAAGGCTATGGGGGAGGCCTTTGCTTAGCAGTAGGACAATATTATAGGCTAATAAAAAAAGTAAAAACAATTTTTTTTGGAATACTGCAACTATAAAGTTTAAAATAGTGAACATTTAACAAAAAAAAACCGCGCCATCGCCAACCCGCCTGCCAAGCGTGGCGATTATGGCAAAACCCTCCAAAATGTCAATGTGGCGACACTTGGGGGAGGCCTATGTCCAGCAGTGGACGGCTTTTGGGCTGAAATGATGACGATGAAAATAAAACCGACTTCCAAAAAAATCGTCTAAATACTTAATTATCGGAAGACGTTAGCTAAAAACTCAAAGAAACAAACAAAGTCACCGATTGTTGTTTATTTTATGTGCTTTTTAGCATGTTAGGGGTTCGTGACTCAATGAACAACAGCTGCAGGGATGATCTTCAAGGTAAACCATCGATTGCTGAGGTCGGAACATAGATGGGTGACATTCCAATACCCCTAGTGCCTCGGAAAGCTGGTAAAGCTTTGTTGACGATTTTCAAGGACTTAACCTGCAACACCTAACACAAGCATCTCCTTGCTTAACAGGTGATCTGCAAATCATGTATGTTTGAGAAACTTGTAATTGAAATAATCATTTTTTTTTTACTTATTTACCGGGAAGCGGCAGGTCCCGGCTGCCATTTGTAGATCTTTGACATTCGTTGCAGATAGTCAGAGGGCCGGTAGTCTGACAACCAGAGTTTAACCAAAGGGTATCGTATTTCCCAGTACTAATTGGGTTGTGGAGGTCAGATAGGCAGTCGCTCCATGTAACATACTGGTATGCAGCTGTATCCAGTTAGACTCGAAGCCGGCCTCATTATGATGACTATCATTTCTTTCTTTATGTTTTGGAGGTCTTTCAAATCAAAAATTCAAATTCAGTCTGAAAAAAAAAATTTACAATAGTCTGCTGCCCACCCTTCCGTGGAACACAGGCTTATGGTCTAGTGGTTGCAAGCGCGACTGCTGACCCTGAGGCCCTAGGTTCGATTCCCAGGGCAAAGTATTGCTGGGTTTTTCCACGCAGTCTGGATTTGTGTCTTATTGATGGCAATAGGCTCGCCCCCTATTACATGGGATTTAAACATAACTGGGGGGTTACAGGCGTTGTTGAGCATGAGAGGTTTTACAATTTCAAAGCTTACTCTAGCTATTAAACAATTGTGTCTGTAGCTGTACGTAGGGCGGGCGGGCGGCGATGGGCGGGGCCGGAAGTAGCAGCGCCCCCGTACTTTGCATGTTTCAAATTGAGAACAGACGGGATATGACGTCGTATAGTGTATAGAGATAGAGAACTGATTTGATTTGTTTTATAAATGATGGAATTTTGAATAGATATGCAGTCAGAAAAAAGATTTTTCTAGCCTGCACTTTGTTTTACATAATCAGCTCATGCCCCTGGCTTCGCCGACGTGTAGTTCGGTAATTGTCCCACAGAATCGTACTACTGGGATAAAATGTATCCTAAGTGTTAATCCAGGTTATAATCTATCCGTGTGCCAGATTTCATTCAAATCGTTCGGTGTCACTCATCGACGGACAACCTAGGCAAGCAAGGCGAAACCGGCAGGTCGAAGAAAACGGCTGTTATTATCTAATTAATGTTTGTGGCTAAGCCACGAGCTCCAATAAGAAAACGGGTACGAAATACTCAAATCAGAACCCGAATCAATTAACCTAAGGTTGAATGTCGTTAAGACCGCCGTTGTAACCATAAACTTATTATTTTTGTAAGCCCGTTATGTTTAATTTTTGGTGTACAATAAAGTTATATTCGATTCTGATGTCAATTGTCCCTCATACACGATAAGTAACAAGTGATTTTCGAACATCTACGCCAATTTCAACAGGAATTACAATAAGATTTTCTGTAGTTCTACTCAATCAATCATCATCATCATTTCAGCCGAAAGACGTCCACTGCTGGACATAGGCCTCCCCCAAAAGGGGGGGTTTTGCCATGATTGCCACGCTTGGCAGGCGGGTTGGCGATCGCAGTACGGTTGTTACAAAAGCACAGAGAACGCTGCCCATTCTCTGGCAAGTCCCTTAGTCGCCTCTTACGACACCCACGGGAAGATATGGGATGGTGCTACTCTTTACGTCCGACACCATACAGGACAATCAATAAACAATCAATTATTAAAACAAAAAATAATGTATGGTTCATTAAATTCCATATGTACGTTACTTAAAAACTACAAAATAAAAATAAAATATGTACTGAAAAAGACTATCAAAATTACAGGTCGTCAAAAAATTCGACCCCATTGGCTGTCAACAGAAAAAGTGTCCAGAAGGCTGGCCGCATAGCCACGTTGGATGGCAATGCTGATTCTTTGGCCAAAAAAAGGCCAGCCCTCTGGTCACGTGAAAAGTCGACCAACCGCTTGGCGATATCTCGAAACACAAGGTGGATACTCGGGGCCCCTGGCCCTAGTGTTTCAACCCCAAACGGCTCAAATACATAATTACCAATAAAATTACTAGGAAGATGGGATGGCACAAGGGTATCGACGCAAGTCCCATCCCACACCAAAGGCATACCCAACTTCCATGGCATTATGGTCATACGATCTGGTCTCTTCCCATCGTCGCGTGCTTGCATGCGCGGTTCTAAGACAGCTGGCACCCCGGCGGTGGCAAAAG
Organism: Cerastis rubricosa; assembly: GCA_949152445.1. Classification (NCBI taxonomy): domain Eukaryota; kingdom Metazoa; phylum Arthropoda; class Insecta; order Lepidoptera; family Noctuidae; genus Cerastis; species Cerastis rubricosa. The sequence continues at coordinate 12,442,327 of OX424551.1, forward strand.
CACGACGGATGAGATCATTAATGCTAGCGTGCCGCGCTATCCGACCTGCACAAAGGAAAGGCCATGGTGTCCGAGGCCGTCGGCTGCTTCACCACATCGACAGCGATGTGGAGCCCCGCAAGGAGCGCCCAATCGCAGACATGTAGCATGTATAATTTATTGATTTAATCTTTATATATTAACTGTTGGGAATGCCATGGCGCTAATAAAATAAGAAATGAGTACATAAGAAGTCACGGCAACGAAAGTGGCGCCGCGCGCCGGTGACTGAAAAGTTGTGTGGTAATCGATTGTCGTGGTATGGTCGTGGTGGCATGTGATGCGGAGGAATAAAGAAAATGTCGTGAGGAAAGTCTTGAGCACCAATGTGGATGGGTATTTTAAAAGAGTAGAGGAAGACCAAAGAAACGATGGATGGACTGTGTGAAGTATGATATGGTAAGAAAGGAGGTGTCTCATGAGATGACAAGTAATAGAGAAGTATGGAAGAAGAAGACATCATGCGCCGACCCCGAAAAAAAGTGGGATAAGGGCAAGATGGCTTCCTTAATACAGCGCCTGCATGGTAGTGACAACAGCATTTTTATTTCAGCAAAATTAAAGTCTGTATTGACACAATAGGTTACAGAAACTTGTTTGAAGCCCCTGACTCCTGAACTAGCTGTATGTCAGAAGTACATTCTGGAGATGATTGCTGCCAGACCGGACTGATCCTTCCAGAGACCCTGGGTTGGGACAGTCTTAAGTCTAAACAAATAATAAAGTTCTAAACACTAACAATACTATCGTACATAATATTTTATTACGTAACAGTTCCCCTGGGGTTGTAAATAAATAGCTCAATATCATTAATGAGCTCTGTCATCGTCACATGGGGTTTTAGGGGAACATGGGGTAGTCCGCTGCAACGAGTATAGTTTTCGGAAAACATGGGGCTGTACGCAATCGTTTTGTAGTTTGGTCAAAAAGATGTATCTTGGGTGTAAAAATACACTTCACGACAATTTTTGCGCAGAGTTAATCGAAAGAATCTTTGGTTGACGGCTTCTTGAAAAGTCTGTTTACACCTTGTACTAGACCTAAAGTTTGAGTCTCATGTAATAAGGGGCGAGCCTATTGTCATCAACCGGTCACAAATCCAGGCGCCGGAAACCATGGAAACACCCAATAACTTTTTGCCCGACTCGGGAATCGAATTCGGGGCATCGGGACAGGACCCCACGCTCAGCAGTCGTGCTTAAAAAAAATTGCTGTCCCTGACCATGACCCAATAAAATGTAAATAAAATTTATTCCTTCAACAGAATCTATCCACAAACTAGTTACCAATCCAAATCAATTTTCAATGGAAAGTATTTAAGCCCCGATCCCGGGAATCACGCCGGTACTCGCTCCGGGACGTCGCTCCGGGACGTCACCCCGGGAAATGAACGCGGGATTTACTTCCGCCCCGCGATTAGATTTCAAACAATCTCGGATTATGAGAGAAGGATCGATTTTTAAGATGTTTATTTTTGCGGGAAAGTGTCTCCGTTTGGAGAAATTCTTGGTTACAGACCAACCATCCCAACCAACTGTAAGAAAATTATATAAAGAGCCAAACGGGTCGATCTTCAGGTTAAGCCGAGCTTGCCTAGGTTGGTCCGTGGATGGGTGACTACCCATTATATGCCAAGTTTCGTCCGTGTCTCGGATACCACGTTAAGCCGTAGGCCCCTGTGTCATTTGTAGATCTTAGACAGTCGTTACAGGTAGTCAGTGGCCAGAAAGTCTGACAACAAGTCTTACCAAGGGGTATCGTATTACCAGTAGTAACTGGGTCTGTGATGGTCAAATAAGCAGTCGCTCCATGTAAAATACTGTTATTCTGCTGCATCCGGTTAGACTGGAAGCTGACCTCGAAAAATATCTGATGGAAAAACTCAATTACAATTTGCCTCACCCTTTAATAGAACCCAGAAAGAACCTCGTGGATTTATAATAGTTGCAAAATCCAAATAAATTGGGATTAGCGCAAGAGATATGATGGCCAAATTTTCGGTTATAATTCTATTTGCTGATGACACTTCGCTAATCTTTAAAATTGATAGAAAAGATACGGACGTCTTACATGTTAACGAAAGCCTAACTATTCTCTCGAAATGGTTCGCAGCCAACAATCTTTTATTGAATACGAATAAAACAAAATGCCTTAAGTTTTCTTTACCAAATGTACCACAACGTGACCTAAATTTAAATCTTGACGGCAAGAAGCTTGATGTTATAGCGGAATATAAGGCAGTTAACTGATATAGCCACAGCTAGGTTAGGTTATACTACGCTTATTTCCATAGTATTATGTCCTATGGCATTCTGCTGTGGGGATCGGCAGCAGACGTTGATTCAATCTTCATACTGCAAAAGAGGGCAGTCCGCGCTATCTACAAAATGGGTCCTCGTGAATCCATCAGAGAAAAATTTAAAGAAATCGATATACTGACTCTGCCTTCACTTTATATTTTAGAATGTATTTTATATGTCCGCAAAAACCGAGGACTTATCAAAATTAGAAGCGACTTCCATAATATAAATACACGCAGTAAACACGAAATTGTAATACCCAAATTCAGATTTTCTTATAAACAGTATACGCTTTTATAATAAGTTGCCGAAGTCAGTTACAGAACTGACCGATGGAAAGTTTAAAAAATATATTAAACGTGTCCTAATTAAAAAAGCATATTACAAAATTAAGGACTACGTTGAAGATAGAGAAGTTTGGCCTTAGCCCCTTCGCACAAGCGGCTTCCCTGGTAGCTCATAAACGGCACAAATGTGTGGATGTCTCTAACTATTCTCAATCTTATTTTTTTTCCTTTCTTTTCAATCAGATGTTTTACAATAGTTTTTAAATCATTTCACCTTTTGTTAAGAATAGTTACAGCACGGATGACAACATTTGTGTCACTTATTTGATCTAGTCTTTTTGTGATATTTTCTATTTATTTTTTGCTGTTGTATAGACTCGATCCTTTTCTTATTTACCAATTGTTTGTAAATGTGTGGACATTGTAGGCCTTATAGATTCTTAGATCCTTGGTAACTTTTTATTTCGTTCTACATTTTGTAGTAAGCAATGACTTATTGTCAGGCCTACGATGTCCTCCCATACTTTAGTACTAATGCTGTAACAGAAATATTGTAAAACCAAATGATTTTAAAAGAGTAACCATGGAGTTTCTTGCCGGTTCTTCTCCATAGGAAACGACCAACCCGAACCGAGCACCTTTTTGCCGACGTTTTATAAGTGCCCTGTAGGCCTATGTAAAATAAAAATACTTTGATTTTGATTTTGAGAGAGTGGTTATAAGGATTTTTCAACATCCTTTTTAACCGACTTCAAAAAAGAGAGGTTCTCAATTCGATTAGTATTTTTTGTATGTATGTACACCGATTACGCTTAGATTTATGATCCGATTTACGTGATTCATCTTTAGGTTGATGCGGAATAGTTGCCATTTGGTCCCATAAAAATTTAACATAGTTTGGCTCAGTAGTTTTCATGTTCATTTTTCTTTTATTTTTGTTTCATTTCATGTATGTATGGACGATGTGCTGACTGCTGGTGTCTAGTTACAATGTAAAATTGATACTTGACTGGAATTTATGTGAGAAACCACATCTAAAAGCGTAAAATAAAATATTTTTCACAAAAAAAATAACCGACTTCCAAAAAATGGATAATAACTATACTTTATATAAGACCCTAAAAGTTTTTTTATGCGATAAAAGAAAAGTAAGTAACGCAATGTAAATAATTTCTCAGGCTTGGTACAGTTGGTAGTGCGTCAAACGTATTTCCTTCATTGCTAGTCGTGTCGCGCCTCCCGGCTCCACCTGACGTTTTGTATCTGTAATCAAATAGCCGAGCTGTCTGTCAATCATAAAGTATTATATCAGGAAGAGTCTCTGACATACTAAGCAGGTGGATTTTATTCGTGCTGATACGATCCCTGAATTCAACTTAAGGGACACGACAGTTTGTTGAGGCCCTCTAATCACCTGCTCGGCCTTTTCCCAACAATGTTAGGGTAGGCTTCCAGTCTGGGGTGAGTACACCTCACTCCCCCCAAGCACGAGGCCTGCACTGGTCAAGCGGGCCGGCACTAGTCCGGGGCAGCGGAAGGCGCATTCGTTCCCGCTGCCCCCCGACGCAAGTGTGCGAGGGAACACCGGTGTGGTTTTAGTCAGTACGAGTCTGACAGACCCCTTCGCTCTCCCCAGGGCGGGGGACATTCATCAAGGATTTCTACATCGTAAAAAAAACTGAATACTTACTAGTATGTTACATGGAGCGACTGCCTATCTGACCTCCACAAGTCAGTTAGTATCTGACCTCCACAAGCCAGTTAGTATCTGACCTCCACAAGCCAGTTAGTATCTGACCTCCACAAGCCAGTTAGTATCTGACCTCCACAAGCCAGTTAGTATCTGACCTCCACAAGCCAGTTAGTATCTGATCTCCACAAGCCAGTTAGTACTGGGTAATTCGATACCCCTTAGTAAGACTGGTTGTCAGACTTTCCACTGAGTACCTGTAACGAATGTAAAATATCTATAATTGACAGCCGGACCAACGGCTTAACGTGCTTTCCGAGGCACGGAGGAAACACGGTAGGTATTGGGTCGTAAACTCATCCACGGACAAACCCATGCAAACCATTACTTCGGTTTTGTGCGGCTTAGGTAGTTTATAATTTTTCATACCTTATGTCTTAAATAAATAAATAAATAATAATAAACGCGGCGTAACCTGCAGATCAACTTTTATTATTAACCACAAACACCTCCTGTTTTTGAAGTGATAACTTTTTATGGGAGGGTAAACCGCCTCGTAACGTAACGCGTTACGGCGCCACTCTGTCTGGCTTCCCTTTCTCTCACGCAAACGGCAGCAGTAGGCAGGCTCTTTCAATATTAAATAGTTCAACTAAGATTAGTTTTTAAGTTATCACATCTGTCGACCGTCCCGAGACAAACACGTTTTTTTTGTTCAATTCAATTGATTTTTAAGCCACCCCAGTCTTTAAACAGATTATTCGAATTTACTTATACATGCTGGTCTCGTATCGAGTCCGATTGACGCGTACAATCAACTGCATGCATATTGTATCAGTTAGACATCGACAGCGCTGATATTACGAAACAATAAGGTTGGTTTTTGTAGCTCAAGTTTAAACAATGATGTAGTTGACTGTACAGTTATATCCGGGAGGGGAGTAGTATTGAACCCGGATTTGCTTGTGGTATGTCTTTTAAAGGTTTATTTATAAAGCAGATATGTGTACTTTTAGGTAGGGCAGGTTAGGCCTCTACGTAACACTTCGGGAATAACAGTCGTGATATTATGCTATGTTGTATTGTATTGTATAGCGGGCTGGTTTCCGCAACTCCATGTCTAAAGCGCGTATTTTGCGTACAGGTGGGAACGTTACTCCAACCACCCCAGCTCCCCGAGAAAGGCCAGCAGCTCCTTGGTGTTGCTGACGATCTCGCGGAGAGTACCTGGGTTACCTAATCACTTTGCCCTGTATGTTGCAACCTCTAGGCAGTGTAGAAGCACGTGGGCTGCTGTCTCGTCCTCCTGCATGCAGGCTCTGCACAGTGGGCTATCTGTGACTCCTAGGACAAAGAGGTGTTTATTAAAAGAGCCGTGACCAGTGATGGCGGCTGTGACTATGCGGAGCTGTAATTTGGTCAGCCGAAGCAACCGTTTGGTGAGGCGGCCGTCTATAGTAGGAAGTGCCTCCTTGGCCTGCTTACACTCACCATGGTCTAGCCACAGTTTGTGGTGTTGATCCCTGGTGCGTTTCCTTACCAGTTATGCTATGTAACAAGGCCGATGAAGCGCTATGCTTCCACATTTATTGTGCGAACCGCGAGACTGTGGAATTCACTGCCGCCTTCTCCGTTCCCCATTATAATCTGGGTCTCTTCTAAGTTCGAGTGAATAGGTGTCTTCTAGGCAAGCGTGCTCCACCGTAAGCAGCGTTATCGCCTCACAATAGGCGAGTAGGCAAAATATTTTTTTTTTAAAAGATGTGATAAACGCGAGCTAGGGACGCGTGACTTAGGATACACAGAAATCTATATGATGACTTATTCTTCGGAACCGTTCGTTGTGGAGGTCTGACAGGCAGTCGCTGACCCTAACATTATTGGGAAAAGGCAGGCAGATCATTAATAGTTGACGGCACGGTTGGCGCAGTGGCTAAGCGATCGACTGCTGCGCTGCGTGGCGCGGGTTCGATCCCCACACGGAACAAATATCTATTTGTTCATTTGTTCCGTACGGCCTACAGATAGTTATTCCGAGTCTGGCTGTTTGTGTATGTGAGTTTAAATGATTGTAAACGCAACCACCATACAGGAGAAATTCCTAGTGTGGCAACGTATAAAAAAAAAACCATGGGTGCTAGCCTGCCTCTCAGGACTTATCACTCACGATCAGCAGGTAGGAGAAAATCTCAAATAAAAAGGTATACAAACACATCGAAGCCATTTGCAAAAAAATGAGCCGTGTCGCTTGCGACTAAAGCAAAGAGAAATCTTAGTCACAATCACAACTCAATAGAGCTTAATTTCATATTTATCTAAGAAACGTTGCCTCTGCAGTAGTATCAGATCAGTGCTACTATTCACAGGAAATGTCGTTACTCGTTCCTTCTGCACCAAGTCAGAGGATTTTTGCAGTTTTTATTACTGTTTTTATATAGTTGATGCCTAAAATGGTGTACTTCGATTTGTTTGCAACATGTCAGGTGTTTTCTGACTTTATTTAGTTACCTTACAGCCTTTAGCTGTTCCTTTGACATTAATAATTTGTTACGAGCTTGGTATGGGATAAATTAAAATACTACCGACAAAAATTCACTACTGCACACTGCTTCACTTAGATATCGCACTATAGTAGTTCACTTTGATCGGAGGAGCTCGTGGCTAAATAATAACAGCCGCACGGGGCGATTTTTAAGGTTAAGCCGTGCTTGCCGAGGTTGGTCCGTTGATGTGTGACCATAATTACATATACCGAGTTTCCTCCGTGCTTCGGAAGGCACGTTAAGCCGTTGGTCCCGGCTGTCGTTTGTAGACCTTCGACAGTCGTTACGAGTAGTCAGAAGCCGAAAGTCTGACACCCAGTCTTACCAAGGGGTATCATCGTTTTACCCAGTTACTGGATTGTGGAGGCCAGATAGGCAGTCACTGTATGTAAAATACTGATACTCAGCTGCATCCGGTTAGACTGGAAGCCAACCCCAACAACGTTTGAAAAAAGGCTAGGCAGATGATGAAGTCACTTTGATCGCTTCGTTGTGAAGTTAAAATCAGACTGATCTGATCCTCCCGCTAACCTGTTGGCTATTTATATAGCCGACCCATTTTTCGAGAAAGTTCTATAACTTTCTACCTTCTAGACAGTTCCAGAGTAGAACATTTTGTACTCGAACATAATCCTAGAATGTTCTCGTAAAGCAGCCTACGTTACAGAATAAAACTGTTTTACGCCTGGTTCTACTTCCGTCACATCACTCTCTCAGGTCCAGTTATAACATAATTAACAGTTATTTATTCTCAGGTAACTTTGGCTCATGGATAAATATCTTACAGACTGACATACACATCGTAAAAATACAACAAAATGCTCCTCCCCCCATCCCAGCTCCCCCCTATTAACCGAATAGCTGAATATCCTCCTCCTCTTTTGGAAATCAGATAAAGGTACCTTAACGCAGAATCTGGAGAAAATGTGGTTTCCCCCGAAACGAGAATGTTTCGGGGGAAACCACAATTCTCTTCAGATAACTTCCCCTGAAGATGAAAATGTTGCCTGTCACAATGATCGTATGCTCTTTTGCAGGTCCTCGCGATGATCAAGTCGCTGAAAACTCCTGAGGAGTGGTGACATGGCTGCGCAGGGCCAGCCGTACCCCATACCCTGGGGCACAGGCCTGCACTACCAGCACAGGTAAGTCCTGACTATCGGTTGGTGACATGGCAGCTAGCGAAACACAGACGTGATGGTTACGATATTTAAAAACTAAAACAAAAAATACTTCAAGCCATGCCAGCAGCAATAAATTACCCAAAAAAATTGTTTCTTTAAGTTCAGATATCGATCATCATCTTCGCCTAGCTTTTTCCCAAACTATCTTGGGGTCGGCTTCCAGTCTAACCGGATGCAGCTGAGCATCAGTATTTTACATGAAGCGACTGCCTATCTGACCTCCACAACCCAGTAACTGGGTAATAAAATCTGGGTGATGATGTTTAGAAATCGATCCATCAGATCGGTGAAACAAAGATATCTCGAACATGATCCATGATCGTCCTCTTTTCTTACAGAGACTCCGCCACCCCCACGTCGACGGGGCGTCCCTACGAACACCCCCACACCCACACTCACCCCCAGCTGTACGCCAGGCATGCGCACACACATGCGCACACACATGCGCACACCTTGATCGACCAGCATGAGCCGTGAGTATATATCGTACTGTTATCTAAATAACGCTTGTAAAATCAAGTGCACACTTGTTAATGATTAGTTTTGCACTGCTGATGAGAGCCGCGGTGGCACAGAGGTGGCAGCCCCGACTTACGAGGAGTAAGCTCGGTTCGAACCCAGGCAGTAGCATTACTTTGTATAATTTATATTATCACCGCTGCTCTCAAAACGGTGAAGGAAAACATCGTAAGGAAACCGGCATGTCCTATAACCGAACATTCGAAGACATGTGACATCTACCAACCCTCACCGGGCTCGCGTGGCGCATTACAGCCTTCGATCAATATTACAGCCCATTCCCTCTCATAGAGAGGAGGCCCGTGTCCCATCAGTGGAAATGATGTACAAGCTGATTATGCGTATGCATGCACAGCTCCTTACCTACCCTGCATACCTACCCTGCATACCTACCCTGCCTACCTAACCTGCCCACCAACACTGCCTACCAAACCTGCCTACATACCCTGCCTACCTAACCTGCCTATCTTCCCTGCCTACCTACCCTGCCTACCTTTCAACACTGCCTACCTACCATGCCTAGCCACCCGACCTACCTCCCTAAGTCCCTACCCTGCGGACGGGCAACGTGTTATTGGGGTTTTCCGTCAGGAATTTCTCAGTAACCGCCAGGGAGTCCGAATTTTTGCCGGATTCAAGACGATAGGCTCACCCTATCATGGGACTTCAACATAACTGACGAAATATGGGTGTAGTATTAGATACACCTCTGTCTATGTCTTCTGGGTTTACAAACGCGATGTTATGCTGTGTTTATATGTCTTATATAAACCCTAGTGAAATAAACCCTAACAGATGCAAAGGCGAAGGGGAGGAGACTCGACCGGAGTACAGGGACTACGCGGAACAGTTGCACAGGTGAGCTTTGAAAAGGGGAGGTAAGAAAGAAATCACGATTAATAACTTGACTATCACTTGTATTTTTTCGTGCGACGACAATTGCAAATTTATTCAGAATCAGAATCTTTATTGTATGACGTGTAAAATTAATTTCTGAAATTATCTGTCTCTTCATTAATAAATAATACTCGAATGCTGTGAGGGCTAGCCGTAAACCTCACGACGTATCACCAAAGGGGAAGGGGTCTACAGAAGTGGCCTAAGAGCCTTACGTGAATAAAGGATCTAAATATTAGCAACCAGCAGCATCTTCCGAGGTTCCCCTGGGCTCTGTGCTCTGTCACCTAAACCCATCATCCATCATCAGCTTACAAAAGTCCACTGCTGGACTTAGGCTCCTCCAATTCTTGGCAACTCTCATGCAGTTGCTACCAGCCACCCTGCGAAGATCGTCGATCCACCGAGGCTGAGGTCCCCCCCCCAACGCTTGCCGATTCGCCGTCTCTACTCAAGAACACGTCTAACCCACGGCCATCGGTTCTACGGATAACATGGCCGGCCCATTACCACTTCAGCTTACTTTGAAACGTTTTACTTGTATCCAGGTGCAGCTCATACGGCAAGTGTGTGGAGGAAGTGCCGGAGGAGGCAGGCGACAGAGACGAGGCCGTCACCAGCACAGAACACCACCAGCACTGGGATGAAAAGATAGGTGAGGTGGAGATGTAGTACTAACTCTTTTAACTAGATAAAAAAAGCAGTGATAGCCTAGTGGTATGACCGTCGGATTACCAAGTCATAGGTCACGAGTTCGAACCCAAAGCAAGCACATCTGATTTTTCGGATTCATGTATTGTATCACTTACATCGCGAGGAAACCAGCATGCCTGAGAGATACGACGGCATGTAAAGCCAAGTCAGAAGCCCATGGGCGGCATAAAAACTAAACAGACACCAGGTTAGGCACTTCATCATCATTTGAGCCGAAAGACGTCCACTGCTGGACATAGGCCTCTCCCAAGGAGGGGGTTTGCCATAATCGCCACGCTTGGCAGGCCGGTTGGCGTTCGCAGTACGGTTGTTACAAAAGCACAGAGAACGCTGCTGCCCATTCTCTGGCAAGTCCCTTAGTCGCCTCTTACGACACCCACGGGAAGATATGGGATGGTGCTATTCTTTACGTCCGACACCATACAGAACAGTTAGGTAGGTAAGCACGATAAACAGGTAAGTTAGGCAGGCAAGGCACTTACCTCACGATAAAGATGAGAAAGAAAGACCTCTGCCCCTATCGAAGCATCAGGCACAATGTTATGTTATCATTGTATTTCTGATTTCCACAGTGAGCAGTTCTCTGTGCCCGACGTCTGCGTCGGCGCCGTCCACGCGCACCGATGCCGCCTCCCCACACCAACACGTCACCACTACTCATGCTGGTAAGTGCCCATCATAACATAACATTCATTTATTCTCAGGAAACTTGGGCTCATAGATATACAAGGTGGAAAGGACACCGACGCGAAAACGATTACCACGTATTCGGTAGGTACATCATTATGAAACCCCCCACATATAAATACAGAACTACAAAACTGTAATACTACACTGCACACCTAAATTACAGATGGATTCTGTGTTGGGGATCAGAGTGAAGGACTGAATACGTGGCCACGGTGACTCGTGATACGACGTGCTTACCATGAAGTCTTAAAACAGTACCTATTCTTTTAATCTCATTCCGGAGAATGGGAAAGAGATGACGCTAGATATCCTCTATGGATCCGTCTCTTTCCCACCGTGGTGTATCATTCAAACAATACTGCTTTAAGACGTCATGGACTAATGGTAACCCCCCAGAACGGATATTTAGTAAATTTTAAGATACACAGGTGTAGGTTCAAATGCAAGAAGCTTGCTAGAGAGGCGCTAGAATGGTGCTACAACCCTGATGTTTGCAGGTGGGGGTCGTCGTGGAGCGCTGCAACTGTGGCAGTTTCTCGTCTCTCTGCTGGCGGAAGGAGCCCGCTGCGTCGCCTGGACGGGTAGGGGCCTGGAGTTCAAGCTGCACGAGCCTGAGGAGGTGGGTAGCACAGACCTGGAAGATTTCAGGTGGTAAGGGGAGGAGTTAACAGTGGCAATATACTAATAGAAACGGTGCCAGGGCTGGCAGGGGGCAGGAGTACAAGCTGCATGACCCTGAGGAGGTGTGTAGCACAGACCTGAAGTTTCCAGGTATTGGGGGGGGGGGGGGGTGCTACTGAGGCAGGTGCACTAGTAAAAAGTGCACCAGGAATTGCTGAGGGCTGGAGTTCAAGCTGCACGAGCCTTAGGAGGTGGGTTGCACAGACCTGGATGTTTCCAGGTGGTAACGGGGGGGTGCTACTGTAACTGTATACTAGTAGAATGAAATGAAATCTTTTCAATACCTATATTTTCTTTTCCAACAGCCTTTTTACTTCCTATCTTCAAACTGTTCTGCTTGCAGGTGGCTCGTCGTTGGGGCGCTCAGAAGAACCGTCCTGCGATGAACTACGACAAACTGTCCAGGTCACTTCGGTACTACTACGAGAAAGGAATCATGCAGAAGGTCGCAGGTACACATCATCACCTGTCTGCCTTTTCCCAAATATGTCGGGGTCCGCTTCCAGTCGAATCGTGCAGCTGAATACCAGTATTGTACATGGAGCGACGGCCTATCTGACCTCCACAACCCAGTCCTGGGTAAACACGATGCCGCTTGGTTAGGCTGGTTGTCAGACTTTCGGGCCACTGACTACCTGTACCTGACTGTCAAAGATCTACAAATGACAGTCGGGACCAACGGCTTAACGAGACGGTGGAAACTCGGTATCTAATGGGTGGTCACCAATCCACAGGCCAATCTAGGCAAGCCAGTTTCAGTCTAATCGTGCAACTGAATGCCCAAAGAGTCCACAGTTCTGGGACTTTGGTATCCTCTCAGTGAAATGGAGTGGTCTACTAGGTCTATCATGCGGGCGCAGTGCGGATTGGCGGGTGTCAGATGTCTTCGAATGTTTGGTTCTAGGACATGCCGGTTACTTCACGATGTTTTCCTTCACCGTTTTGAGAGCAGTGGTAACAAAATAAAAAAAAATACATAGGAACGTGCAGTCTGGCTTCGAACCCAAAACTGAAGAATTGCAAGTCTTTATACTACAGGGCTACGACTGCTCACCAGGAATTCAAATACAGTAAAATGAGATGAATCCAACAACCCACAAAGTGCCGTCTGTCCCCGCGTGGTGGATTACAGGCCTGTGTCCCACCAGTGCAGTGGGAGCGTTAAAAACTGATTACGTCACCATCCCCATCAAAGGACGAGCAGAAATACGGCGAAGAGTCACTGTTATATGTTCGAAGTTCCCGAACAAAGCGCTTTGCTTTCACATTAGTTGTGCGAACCACCGGTCTGTGGATTTCATGGCTTATCTATTCCCTGATCATTATAATCTGGGTCTCTTCTATGTTCGAGTGAATCGGTGTCTTTTTGGCAACGTGCTTCACTCTAGGCCGCGTTATCGCTTCACATCAGTGGAGTGGCGGACAACCGCAAGTCTATCTCATCATCATCATCATCAGCCTATCGTTTTCCCACTGCTGGGACACAGGCCTCCTCTCAGTGAGAGGGAGTGGGTTATAATCCACCACGCGGGCCCAGTGCGGGTTGGTAGATGTCACAAGTCTTCGAGCTTTTAGTTCTAGGACATGCCAGTTTCCTCACGATGTTTTCCTTCACCATTTTTGAGAGCAGCGGTTTTGAAATAAATTACACAAAGTAATGCGCCTGCCTAGGTTCGAACCCACGGCTTACTGCTCGTAAGTGGGGGCTGGCACTACTGGGCCTCCACTGCTCTCTAGAACATGCGTATCTAGAATAATAAAAATATTAAAAAAGTTCTGCTCTTGTCTCCCCAGGTGAACGCTACGTCTACAAGTTCGTCTGCGACCCTGAAGCCCTGTTCAGCATGGCGGCGCCCCCCCGCGCGCGCTCCCCGCCCGCCGCGCACCCCCCGCCGGCGCCCTACGACGTGCTGACGTCACTGTACGGGGGGGTGTACCCGCAGTACCTGCAGCCGACGCAGGGGGAGTATCAGCGGAGGTACTATCATCATATCAATCATACTGGTCATTATGATACGTAGGTGAGAGGATGCGGTTGAGCGATTTTTGTTCTTAACGAAAGGTGCAGTTAAGCCAGGTACGATATGCGCTTCGGTAATTTTCGTTTTGACCCGTACTTTTGTGAAACGTCTCATTTGGTAGTACTAACTTCACTTTCTTGAGACTTCTCTGAATTTAAAGAAACTATTTTTTTTGGTTTCTTACTCTATTTTTGATTCATAGTTTGAAATTCTTCCTTCTTTGCAATATGGTAAATGTTGGGGGGATATTTGACTTCATTTTCTTCATCGATCAATCACAGTGATCTTTATAAATACATAACATCAAGACTGTTATCCCAGAGGAGTTCGGCAGAGGTGTTCCTAATAGTACACCCAAATTTCGCTAGTTATGTTTAAGTCCCATGTAATGGGGGGCGAGCCTATTGCCATCAACCGGGCTCAAATCCAGACTCCGTGGCTGCTACTGAGAAATTCCTGATGGAAAAACCCAATAACAACTTTTAGGAAAAATCACTGTGAACTTAGAAGATACTGTATGCGGTTATTAATAAGGTGATTCATTCCATTTTGGTATGTTGTTAACCTAACCTCAAAAATTGTACAGTAAAATAAAATAATATAAACTAGAAACTGCACTGTTTTTTATAATTAAAGTAAAATACTCCATTCCCATGTAGTCTTACTTCCTCATAATAATGTTAATGACTATTATAATAATGAAATTACGTAAGTGGCGATAAAAATATTAATAATGCCTGTATTTTACAGTCCTTGACCTCAAGGTCAACTTTTTTATCATGTATACGAGTAGATATCACCTATTAATTTATTTTAATTTATTTATAACCTGAAAAACAGAATCAGAAAGATATTTTCAGTACCACAGATCACTCTGAAATAAACTCCCTAGTTAGTCAAAATTGAACCAAAACGTAACATTTTAGTCTTATTTAATAAGTAAATAATTCTAGTCAATAATAGTTTATGATAAATTAAAATTGTGCAATATTATTATTAGTGATTGTAGCTACGAATAATAATGTGAAAAAATAAGCAATCTTGTGAATATTATAATGTTTATTACGATTAAAACGCGTTTTTCTTATCACCAAAACCCCAACTAACTATCAAGAAGATAGGTATCCTTCACACCACATAGTCCATCAATCGTTTCTTTGGTCTTCCTCTACTCATATTACCCATCCATCCACATTCATACTAAAAACTTTCCTCACGACATTGTCCACATTCCTCCGCATCACATGCCCATACCACGACAACCGATTACCACTTTTCAGTCACCGGCGCCACTTTTATACTTCCTCTTATGTAGATACGCATGGTGTCCCCTTGTTTTGCAGACAGAAACATAGAATTTCGTTTCCCAGATATTGTTTCACATAATGCGTACCTACTGATTATTCAAAAAAATTATAATTTGAGAAAAAAATGATGTGAAACGAAATTCTATAAAACTCATCTCATCATCATCTGCCTAGAATTTTCCCAAACTATGTTGGGGTCGGCTTCCAGTCTAACCGGATGCAGCTGAGTACCAGCATTTTACATGAAGCGACTGCCTATCTGACCTCCACAACCCAGTAACTGGGTAATACGATACCCCTTGGTAAGACTGGATGTCAGACTTTTGGCTTCTGGCTACTCGTAACGACTGTAAAAGATCTACAAATGACACCCGGGACCAACGGCTTAACGTGCTTTCCGAGGCACGGAGGAAACTCGGTATGTAATTATAGTCACCCATCCACGGACCAACCTCGGCAAGCACAGCTTAAATTCTTAAAACTATTAGCTATAAAACAATGTACAACCAGATACTCATTTCTTATTTTATCCATTCTCGTTACTCCATAGCATTCTCATCTCAGCCACATGCAAATGCCTTTCATGCATCCCCTTTACGGCCCAACATTCTGATCCATACAAGAACTTTCAGTTTAAGGGGAATACGGGAGTCGCATATTGTTCCCGTGACCTGCCACCATTTCGTCCATCCAGTATTAATTCCTTATGGATAATATCTATAACTAATATTTGTAGACCAACGCTGCGTCGGCTCATTTTTATAAAAAAACCCCGTGCACATGATGACCACATCTGTTTACCCATAGCATAAGTGGTGAGTGGTACTCTGTATGGTATCGGACGTAAAGAATAGCAGTGTCACTGACTCTGGCAGGGCCACCATCAGGGATTTTAATTTTGAAAACACAAAAAATTGTCGCTAATTTGTCGAAATTTGTCGCCAAATATCAGAATTTGTCGGTCACTGGTTCAAAAGATATAAGCCGATATAGGTGGCCGATCTGGAGAGAGTCTCCCCAGCAGGGCCACATTTATATCTCAAAAACTATGCCACCTAGCAAAGATCTGTTTTCTCCCATATTTTGTCGCCAATTAGTCGGAATCAGTCGCCAAATATCAGATTTTGTCGGTCACTGGTTCAAAAGATATAAGGGTTTATAGGTGGCCGATCTGGAGAAAGTCTCCCCAGCAGGGCCACATTTATATCTCTAAAACTAGGGCACCTAGCGAAGATCTGTTTTGTCCTTTATTTTGTCGCCAACTAGTCGCAATTTGTCGCCAAGTTACAGATTTAGTCGGTGTGTAATTAAAAAGATATTAAAGAATTCAATTTCCCCATACAGTGGTACAAGCGAGTACAAAATACTTTATGTAGTTTCTAGACACTATCTATGACGTCTTATGGAGGAATGTTTGTTTCGAATTAAAAATATAAACTTATTCTGTAATTTCAACCCACCATAGGACAGCTTGATTCATTACCTATAAATAAATCTACAATAAATATATTTAATTATTTATCTAATACAATGTGCACTTACCACTTAGTCGCTGGCAGATAGGATAGATCGCTGCGCTCCGTTTCATTTACGGTAAGTAAGAAAGAGATAGATGCGTGTGTATAGACGAGCTGCTTAGAACGAGTTGCCCGTCACGTAAGTCAGCCAGTTTAATTAAAGTGGAACTTATTATGAATAGTTACGAACTGGAGTGTTGTTATTTCTAGGTATTCCGAAAATATAAAAAAGGAGAAAAGAGCGAGATATAATAAGATTTGATTACAGTTGACAATACTTTTTCAACGTTTAAGTATTTTAAACATTTTACTAATGGTACGGTATTTTTTTATTATTCTAACGTTAATTAGAGCTTAACATTGTAAACTGGTAAAACAGTTGCATGCGACTGTACATCTTGACACCAAATAGACCAAGAGCAAGGTTTAATGTTTTCAAAGAAGTTTAAGCCACTCTATCCTAGTAATTGAAAACATAAAAAGCTTATAAAACATAAAAACTTGAATGATGGCTGATACATGCGTCATGTTCGTGAACGGGCGCTGTCAGTTGTGCCTGGACATCTCTTAGCTGCCACGGTTTATTTTAATTATTTTATTTTTAACTTTTTTTCGAATTATTGATTTCGTCTTTTACTCTGGACGCTCTTAACTTGCCCGTATTTCTACATCGTTCTCACATACTAGTAATTCTCAACACGATTGATGTAGCGCACTCAAAACATTGTGTTGATGGATGCACTAAATAGTAAACGGGTCATGGAGGTATTTAAATGTACCATCTCAACATGAATTATGTAACCAAGGTTTTTGTAACATATTTTGATTTAAAAGAGTGTCCATGGAGTTTCTTGCCCATTCTTCTCCATAGAGATCTACGCTTTGGAATGGGCAACTACAGTACTTTCACAAGTTATTATGTCTTGTGACTGGGACTGTAGCTTCGCTTTCTTCTTTTTTGTTCTTTGACTTTGAAAAGTGCCTGTAATGGTCTAATTGAAATAAATGCTTTGAGTTTTGAGTTTGAGTTTGAAACATGAATTTCATTGAGAATTTATCTCTCTCGGATATTTCTAAAGACTTTAGACCGATAAAACTAGAAGTATATTACACATATTAATAGAAATATTTTTTCTTGGTATTTTTTCGTGAACTCTTCGATCTAGCTCTTGGACTATACCTTACTAATTGAACTCATTATATCTCCTAAACTAAGAACCGATTAAATCTGTGACTTGGCGACAAATTGCGACTAGTTGGCGACAAAATATGGAAGAAAAAAGATCTTCGCTAGGAGCCCTAGTTTTCGAGATATAAATGTGGCCCTGCTGGGGAGACTTTCTCCAGATCGGCCACCTATAAACCCTTATATCTTTTGAACCAGTGACCGACAAATTCTAATATTTGGCGACTGATTCCGACTAATTGGCGACAAAATATGGGAGAAAACAGATCTTTGCTAGGTGCCCTAGTTTTTGAGATATAAATGTGGCCCTGCTGGGGAGACTCTCTCCAGATCGGCCACCTATAAACGCTTATATCTTTTGAACCAGTGACCGACAAATTCTGATATTTGGCGACAAATTTCGACTAATTAGCGACAATTTTTTTGTGTTTTCAAAATTAAAATCCCTGATGGTGGCCCTGCCAGAGTCGGTGACACAGAATAGCACCATCCCATATCTTCCCGTGGGTGTCGTAAGAGCCGACTAAGGGACTTGCCAGAGAATGGTCAGCAGCGTTCTCTGTGCTATTGAAACAACCGTACTGCGATCGCCAACCCGCCTGCCAAGCGTGGCGATTATCGCAAAACCCCACTTGGGGGAGGATGTCCAGCAGTTGACATCTTTTGGGCTGAAAGTATAAGTGGTGAGTGTCCACATTTCGGCCCGTAAGCCATAACAGGCAAGACGTACTGATTGTAGTCCTTAGTCTTGAGGCTCTGTGGAATACGCGACGAGAAGACCCGACGAAGCTTCCAAAATGGTGCCCCAGTAAACAGTACTGGATTAGAAACTACCACCAAGGATTAAATAGAAACACAAGTTTTGTTGTAAACATTTATTTGAGTCTATACGAGTCACAAGAACATTGAACAGTCGAAGCATAACAATCTTTACTGATATTCAGAATCTCAGATAAAATCTACATCATTTGCCAGTCAACTATGTACCTAAACATAATGCGAACAAAGTTGATTTTTGAGTGACCCGTTTTATAAAGAGGTCCTACTTTTTTGGCGCAATGGAATTAAAAGTCTGTTCTGTAGAATCTTGGGTTGTAATTGCTTGATGATTAACTAAGATTCTGAATTCAAGCTGTCATATTCACTACTTTGAGTAAAAGCAACTGAGGAGAACTATATCGTTTGCTACAGTATATAATTAACAATTATTACTACAATATTAATATATTATTATTTTAAAAGGTAGTGCCCACACTAGTCGACGTACAGACGCCAAAACAGCGAGCTATAACAATCTATCAAACTTTAATAGATTTTCAACTTAATCGTTAAAGAATTAGAGTTCAAGTATGGTTGGGGAAAAGTTGACATATTCGGGTAGTTTCGTGTACTTGGCGTCTGTGTACATTTAGTTCGGCGCAGTGTCGCTTTTATTGCAAAGACATAAAGCTCATTCTGCTCGGATCAAGTCGATTCTACGTCGACAAGTATGGTCACTCTCTAATATGGAAGAACTTTGATATCAGTTATAATCTAAGGTTTGTGGACTTGTGATGCACTGCCGCGCTTAAACACGACATTGAATAGTAGTCGATCATTCACTTTAACCTTTTGAACGCCATTGTCACATATACATGACAAGCAAGCACATACCCTGTACGCCAACGACACAAATATGTGACAAAGGATGTGGTGCACTATAACACGAAATAAGCAATTTAAATCATTGTTTTTGTGTGTTTATTTATATATCTTTAAAATGTGATCTATATATCCTAAATATTAAATGTCTTGTCAAGAATTAAGTTAATAATACTTTTGAAATCCCTTTTTTTATTAGTAATTATAGCGGTGAATTTGTGGCATGACGTGGAGGGCACGCGCGTGCGTTTATGCTCTGGTGTTCAAAAAGTTAATTGAAATAGAAGACAAGCACCTCAGATTTTTGGGATACATGTGCGTATTGTATAATTATCACTTGCTTCGGTGATGGAAAACATCGTGCGGAAACCAGCATGCCTCAGAGATATTTCTCGACGGCATGTAAAGCCAAGTCAGAGGCCCATGGGCGGCATTAACACTCTGACACCAGGCACTAACCACATGATAAAGTATTGAAATATACAAATTGTAACTTGACATGTGCCAAGATAAGGAACTGTTTTACTGAAGTTAACAATTGATTTTATTTTAACCTTTTGAACGCCAGACCAAAATCGCACGCGCGTGCCCTCCACACCGAGCCACAAATTCACCGGAAATGCTTACAAATAAAAAACGGGATTTCAAAAGTGTTGTTTACTTATTTCTTGATAAGACATTTAATATTTAAGATATTTATATCACATTTTAAAGCTTTATAAATAAACACACACAAAAACAAAGATTTAAATTGCTTATTTGGTGTTATAGTGCACCACATTTTTTGTCACATATTTGTGTCATTGGCGTACAGGGCACGCGCTTGCTTGTCACGTATATCTGACAAAGGCGTTCAAAAAGTTAAATGAGGACTCTAAATGCGGCAGTATGAATTAAACGAATACAAGGTGTAATAGAAAAAAACTGAAATAAAACTTTTAAAATGGACCGATACCGAAATCGCGTAAAAGATCATAACATCATCACGCAGAGGTGTACCTAATGGTACACCTTTATATCGCCAGTTATATTTAGGTCCCATGTAATAGCGGCAGCGCTTATTGGCATCAACAGGGCTCAAATCCAGACTCCGTGGCTACTACTGAGAAATTCCTGATGGAAAAACCCAATAACGATTTGCCTGACCCGGGAGTCGAACCCGGGACCTCATGCTCAGCAGTCGCGATTGCACCACCAACGAGCCAGTCAAAAAATCATGATTCATATATTTCATTTGCATCTTGTAGAAAATTTGTCATCTCCGTGTATTTACATTAACAAAGCAATGGAAAGTCTCAGTTATTTCTCTAATGACAACTTTCACCAACATTAGACCACCTAAAACTATGCCTAAATAAAACCATATAGTTGGAATTTCAACTCTAAGCGGTAAGCTGAGAGTCGAGAATCCAATACTGCCAAAACATTTAGGCACTCGTTTAGATGTCGCTTTTATTTATAAATAGCAATAAACAATACAAGTAATACTTTTACTTAAAAAATAACAACAAAAATATATATTTAACAAAATAAAAAGAATATCTCGAGTTGCACTCGTCGTAAAGGGTTCTGCATATAATTGGAGGACTAGATAATACAAGAATCGGGTTCCGTAAGTGCTGAGCAGAGCTATATTGCACGATTTAGTTACAAAACGGCCAAAATTAATTCTAAATTGCACTTGAAAATGTGTTTAAAAAACAAATATTTTTCATAAAACCTTTAGGCCACACTTGCTCCATTATTTACTAATAACTTTTAGTGCTAAACATGATTCTAACTTCATTTTGTCTGTATCTTATAGGGGTCGTAACATAACATAATATCACGACTGTAATCCCCGAAGGGCAGAGGTGGGCAGAGGTGTACCCAATAGTACATCCATATTTCACCAGTTATGTTTAAGCTTTTGAACGCCATTGTCACATATACGTGACAAGCAAGCGCGTGCCCTGTACGCCAACGACACAAATATCTGACAAAAATGTGGTACACTATAACACGAAATAAGCAATTTAAATCATTGTCTTTGTGTGTGTTTATTTATTTATCTTAAAAATTAAATGTCTAATCAAGAAATAAGTTAACAATACTTTTGAAATCCCTTTTTTTATTACAAATAAAAAAAGGGATTTCAAGTATTTGCGGTAATTTTTTGGCTCGACGTGGAGGGCACGCGCGTGCGTTCATGCTCTGGCGTTCAAAAGGTTAAGTCTTATGTAATAGGGAGCGAGCCTATTGCTATTAATTGGGCACAAATCCAGATTACGTAGCTTCTATTGAGGAATTCCTGATGGCAAAACCCAAGTTAAAAACCCAGTTTTAAAACCCAGTGTTTTAAATTCGTTTAGAGCTAAATGCTATTAGTCATGTTTGGTGCAAGAACTTAGAACCCAAGTTAATAATCTCATAAAATAACATGATTTTCTTAAAATTGTTGACACAAAGTAGTTTTTTTACCCTTACATAACATTCGATTACAAAACGTGTGACACTACGGCGCAATTTTTAAATACAACATCTAAATAATTTAATATAATTTTATTAAGTAAAAAATATAATCAAAATGAGTCATAAATTAATAGAAATTTAATAAAATCTTATAAACATGTACATATAATGTGTAGGTACTCGAAATTGCCAATATTTTATAAGCGACTAGCGTTTGCCCGTCACCTCACCATGGCGTCTTCAAGCAGGATTGTTTAAATCTATCTTCTGTGTGGAAAAGAGACGGGTCTAGACGTCCTGTATAGCTGCATCTCTTTCGCACACCGGAATAAAACAAGTGACCTCCCTATTGAAAGATCTGGCTTAAAATAAACTCGTTGACATTTATTTTTTGTAATAAAATAGTTGGTCTATATATAGTCTTGAGAATAGACAGTGGTTCTCAAAAAAAGCCTCCATTTTTTGTAAAAACTCTGAAACGTACATTTTTGAGAAAAAAATCAATATAAAAAAATATTTATTTACAGAGTGGAAACTTTCAGAGGTTCTTCAGAAAGAAATAAACGATTTTTAGATATTTTTGACAAAATTACGAACCGTCTACGTAATCATTTGTCGTTTTTTTTTAGGGTTCCGTACCCAAAGGGTCAAACGGGAACCTATTACTGAGACTTCACTGTCCGTCCGTCCGTCTGTCACCAGGCTGTTTCTCATGAACCGTGATAGTTAGCCAGTTGAAATTTCTACAGATTATGTATTTCTGTTGATGCTATAACAACAAATACTAAAAACAGAATAAAATAAATATTTAAGGGGGGCTCCCAAGTGATTTTTTTGCTCGTTTTATAAATAATGGTACGGAACCCTACGTGCGCGAGTCCGACTCGCACTTAGCCGGTTTTTTTTTATATTTCGGTTTCTCAAATTCTTTTCGAGTAGCTGCAAACGGTTAAGATAGTTCCTCTTACTGCCACGCTGAAAGTTTCCTTGTAGATTAAGGAGTATATCCCTAAGACTAACTTCATTCACCTACATCTACACAAGAAGAAGAGAACAAATTAAAAGTATATGCTTAGATACTCAAATCAACAACTACAATACTTTAGAGCTTAAAAAAATAACGTAAAAAATGCACTAAAATACTGCTATTAAGGAGAATTTTACTAAGCACTTGTACATCAAATCATTACTAATAGAGGAGGCTAGTTTTATGAAAACCACTGTCTATTATCATCATCTGCCTAGCCTTTTCCCAAACTATCTTTGGGTCGGCTTCCAGTATAACCGGATGCAGCTGAGTACCAGTATTTTACATGAAGCGACTGCCTTTCTGACTTCCACTACCCAGTAACTGGGTAATACGATACCCCTTGGTAAGACTGGATGTCAGACTTTTGGTTTCTGACTACTCGTAACGACTGTCAAATATCTACAAAAATGACAACCGGGACCAACGACTGTCTATTATAAATAAGATAAAATTTAAAACAAATAACATAATAATATCGATGTGTGCGTAAAAATACTCTAATTAAAGGTTATTTTGCAGTGTTCGGGAGAATACGCATCGTTGTGTTGCGGGGCGCAACATTGTCGCTGCGGGCATTATACAGGGTGTAGCACACGGACGTACAAACGGTTACTATGTATACAGGGTGTAACGGAAAGGGTATATACATACTTAATGGTGTGCTACAGACCATCAAACTGAACATGTTTCTTCATCGGACAAACATCGTAATAGCGAAAAAATTATCTGCTCCCCATACAAAATTTCAATACCTATTCGACCCAAATGTATGGGACAGCTGATGTTTTTTTCGCTGTGACGAGGTTTCTTTGTGCAGAAACATGTTCAGTTTGATGGTCTGTAGCACACCCTTAAGTATGTATATAGCCTTTACCTTACACCCTGTATAGTAAATCATTCTGAATTTCTGACCACCCCACATTTTTTATGCCATTTAATAAATAGTCTGCTATGCCATACATTTTGACCGTGTAGACCACTTTTGTAGTTAACAGCAGATTTTGTTTTTTACCGAAGCCAAATTTCTATAATGGGGTAACTGTTTGTGCACCGTTGTCCATTGCGCCCTTGTTTGGCGCCCTTAAGAACGTTATCACCTTACGGCATTTCATACAAACTTTCAAATCCTTATTTCCCGAAATGACTGAACCGATTTTAATGAAATTACATACGCATAAACTGGATACATAGGTCTAAAAAGTTACTAATTTTTTTTCAAACGCTCGATCGGTTATACTAAAGTCTTGTCTCCAGATAGTCAACAAAATCGAAAAATTCCGTCATTGTACGAAATAAGTGGGATTTCTTTAATTTACCTTCTGACATCAAGTATTAGAATCAGACTATTTGTCAGAATTCGCTGCCGTCTGACCCCCTATCCACACTAAAAAGTCTGACTTAGTTTTTCTAATATCTAATAAAAATTAGACGAAATGTCAGACTTTTCTGAACTTTCTGACTTCTGACGGATTATTTTGTTGACTATCTGAAGAATATCAGATATCTCTATAATATCATTTTTCGTAGTATATTATTGTCAAAATTCAGTCACTTTTACAAAATGAAAGATTAGGCTGAAGTCTATAAAGCGAATTTTGACTCGACTCAAGCAACAGAGTAGCATTTTATACAAAAACCATCCTTATCTCTTATACATAATGTTCATATTCCTATGAAATGCTTGTGCTTGACCGCAGTCGCTCATAGGAAAATGTACGTTAACTTCATACTAACAAGGCTCATTTTCGCCGAGCTAAGTTTAGTGTAAGTACGCTTTACAGAACTTGACCTTAGAATATTGAAAACATAATTTATCATGACGCCTATACTACCGGAAGGGATCGGCAGATCCGCAGATGTGTATAGTGCTTGTATATTTCGCCAGTAATGTGTAAAGTTCGAGAAAATCATTAACATCTACTTTGTAACAGTCTATAATATAACACCATTTATAACTCTTCTGACAGCCCAAGTGACATTATACAGAGTGCGTGACTTTGTCATCTTAGTACTTGGATACAACAGCTTCCATTTTGACAAATCATCAGTAATTAGGAGTATTCTCAATATTACATTTTCCTTTACATTACAGTTTAAAGCATAACATCAATCCTGTAATCACCGAAAGGATAGGCAGAGGTGCTACCTAATTGTACACACACATTTCGCCAGTTATGGGGACGAGCCTATTGCCGTCAACCGATAACAAGTCCAAAATGCATGTAAAACACAATATGGTATAATACTGGGTAAAGAAAACGAAATTCTTTTTTGTTATCAAAATATCAAAAAAATACTTAGTTAAAACTCATTAAAGTTGGAGAGTGGAAGCTCACAACGTCACAAGTAGGTATAAAATTAAATTACCTACACGTGACGTCATGCGCCGTTTCAACTCAATATATCGCCGTAATTTTATGACCACGTGAAAAAAGAAAAGAATCCGTGTCCAATACTTTTCAATAATCTACTCGACAGATAAAGAAAAAAAAAATGTGATTAGCCCCTATTGCCATGAACTGTCAAAACGAAAGCTATCGCGCCTGTCACTGTCAAACCAACTGACTGTAGACTGTAGACTAGCTCAAGCGTACGGCGATGTCTCTGAGGGTGCTCTTGATTTTGTCGTACGTCGCGAAGGAGATGCCCACCGCTATGGGGCCTTTCACCCAGTTCATGCTGAGACCTTTGTAGAAGCCGCGCCAACCTTCCGATCTGGGGAAGAAGAAGAACATAAATGAAAAGGTTATCAGCCACGGGACGCCCGGCAGATGTAAAACATCTATGTTTTCAATAGAATTAATCATTAATAAAAAACTATAACGAAATATGGAAATAAAGAAAGAAAAATAAAATTGAGCGTGAAACTTTCAAAAACAAAACAAGATCAACATCATCATCATCTGCCTAGGCTTTCCGCGAACTATGTTGGGGTCGGCTTCCAGTATAACCGGATGCAGCTGAGTACCAGTACTATACAGGAAGCGACTGCCTATCTGACCACCACAACCCAGTAACTGGGTAATACGATACCCCTTGGTAAGACTGGATTTTAGACTTTTGGCTTCTGACTACTCGTAACGACTGTCAAATATCTACAAATGACAGCCGAAACCAACGGCTTAACGTGCTTTCCGAGGCACGGAGAAAACTCGGTATGTACCTAATTATGGTCACCCATCCACGGACCAACCTCGGCAAGCAAGGCTTAACCTTAAAGATCGACCCGTGCGGCTGTTATTATTTAGCCAGGAGCTCCTCAAAACAAGATCAACAATCAGTCCAAAAAAGGAAAAGATTGATTTTACGCGGCATAGGGGTGGGGACGCAACACCATTTTCCGTCACGGCATACGAGTCGATTTTACCATCTACTCGTGCATATAGATGTTTCATATAAAAAAACCCGACAACAACAGTCGGGAAGTACCCCACCAGACACGACACCGTCTGGTCGGAGGATCTAAAAGTATGTATAATCTCAACATGAATGATGCAAAGATCTTGTAAAAATATTTTAATTTAAAACCATGTCAATGGATTTTCTTGCCCATTCTTCTCCATAAAGATCCATTATATTATCATAGAGCTGGCTTGTGACTGGGAGTGTAGTTTATCCTTCTATTTTTGGCATTCAAAAGTGCTGTGAGGGTCTAATTGATTTAATAATTGAGTTTGAGTTCGATCCTCCGTTTTCTTCTGGAGGATGAGGAACTTTATACAGGGTGTAACGGAAAGGGTATATACATACTTAAGGGTGTGCTACAGAC
This sequence comes from Cerastis rubricosa, assembly GCA_949152445.1. Classification (NCBI taxonomy): domain Eukaryota; kingdom Metazoa; phylum Arthropoda; class Insecta; order Lepidoptera; family Noctuidae; genus Cerastis; species Cerastis rubricosa. The sequence continues at coordinate 12,468,793 of OX424551.1, forward strand.
CATCAAACTGAACATGTTTCTACATCGGACAAACATCGTAATAGCGATAAAATTATCTGCTGCCCCATACATTTGGGTCGTATAGGTCTCGAAATTTTGTATGGGGCAGCAGATAATTTTATCGCTGTACATACCCTTTCCGTTACACCCTGTATATCCTGTTCACATGACATAACATTACACATCACGTCTGTTATCCCGGAGGGGTTCGGCAGAGGTGTACCTCACAAGTACACCAACATGTCACCAGCTATGTTTAACACGTTCAGTGCCATATCACGCGACGTGGACTGAACCGGTCTGTACTAAGGTCGACGTTCACGCGACGTGGCGTGATAGTATTTTGCATGTGGGAGCCAAAAAAATAGCGGCCGCGGCATATTGGGTTCCAGTATTTGGTTTGGCGACTCGGGAACGAACGGATCGAATTTTAGTTTGGCCATCTACGTACAGACAGCGTCATTAAGTAGTGGGTTACAACCGTTTAGTTGGTAGAGGGGGGACACTTGACTCTAACGAGAATTGGTACTTTAAAGCTTGATAAATCACGAACGGTTTACTTAATCAAAAAACGGTCTTCCCAAACCCCTAATATTTTTGAAAGACCTATCCAACGATATCCCACTTACACCACAAGTAACCCCCCTGGCGTACTCGGCCGGACTGTAGAGGGGTTAGCACATACAGACGCTGTCTGTACGTTTAGCATTTTGGTTTGGCAATGAACGTGTGTTAAGGTCCCATGTAATACTGCTTTATACTTACTTATAGACTAGAACCAGTGTATCCTTGATGCTGGCGTATGGGAAGGTCCCATCAGGGCGGCGCTTGGCGGTCTGCATGCGTCTGCGCACTATGTCCAGCGGGTAGGAGGCCGTCTGAGCGATGGCGCCCGCCGTGCCGCCTAGCACTACGTTCACCATCGTGCCTTGAGGCTTGCCGAAGTATTCTGGAAGACGAGACGATGATGTAATGAGATATCTCGGCTCTTACAAATAAGCTTAAGAACTACAAAAAGTACTACAGCGCCATCTATGACAAAAATGAAGAACTTACATCATATTCTTAAAGCGCTCAGTTAAAGTTCCGCGACCTAAGAGTTTATAGAAAAACCTGACACAAACAATACAGAAAGTGAAACGTCTGATTTCAAGTTACGGGTGTGTTTCCTTCTTAGACTATGTTGTTTTAATAATTGCAGTTCCTAGAGTCTCTTTTTGCAGACATCGAAAGACTATTTAAATATTTAATAAGTTTAAAGCTATTATTATAAGCTGTAAGTCATCATAATCATCATCATTAGTCTATAATGTTCCCACTGCTAGGACAAAGGCCTCCTCAATGAGAAGGACTGGGCTTTAATCCACCACGCGGGCCCAGTGCGGGTTGGTAGATGTCACATATCTTCCAATTTTTAATTTTAGGACATGCCGGTTTCCTGACGATGTTTTCCTTCACCGTTTTGAGAGCAGCGGTGATGAAATAAATTACACAAAGTAATGCGCCTGCCTGGGTTTGAACCCACGGCTTACTGCTTGTAAGTCGGGGCTGCCACCATTAGGCCACCGCTGCTCTAGCGGGCTGTAAGTCTATAACTAAAAAGTTCCATGTTCCCAGGTTGGTCGCAGCTAGGAAAACCTGCTCAGGTGGAGATTCACTGGAGTGCTGGAGTGTAAATGTGGTGCTGTTCCACAAACGATGCGGCACTTAATATCGTGTCCGGCGTGTCCTGCTGTTTGTTCATTACAGGAACTGATGGACGCTACAGAGGGCGCCACTTGCAGGCCGACACATTTTAGAATGCCATCGACACACTAAAGAAGAATTTCAACTCACCTAAATATTTGCGCTTGAGCGTGTCGTATGTGAAGAATGACACGCCGGCGTACGGGATCACACCCAGCACTGTCGCCGAGTAGCCCCTGGAACGTGACAACCATAACATCACGAATGTAACTCCTGATGGTTTAAGCAGAGATGGACCATCCAAACTGGGTACCGGACCACGGTAACGACTATCCTTGCTTGCAGTGTTAAAACATTTAAAAACTTTCTATTCCTTGTTCCCTTTTTTTGTTTTATTCCTATTAGTCGAAAAACGGTGGTCAAACATCTGGGATCCTTAACAGAGCCAGAGTTTTTTTTTAAACAAAACATATTAGCGTTTTTTTTTGTTTAAGTACTATTGGTCCGCAAACTATTTGTGCCGACCAATAGAAGTAAGGGTGTTAAACAGATGTGGTCATCGTTTTTGGGGATTCACACGGGATTTTGTTTGAAAAATGAGCCTATCCCCACTTTTCTGATAGTACCTAATACACCCACATTTCGCCAGTTATGTTTAATTGGCATGTAACAGGAGGCGAGCCTATTGCCATCAAAAGTGCAAAAATCCACACTCCGTGACTGCTACTGAGAAATTCCTGATAAAAAAACTTCCCGACCTGGTCATCGAACCCAGGCCCTCATGGTCAGTAGTCACGATTGCGACCACTACACCAACCAGTAACAAAAATCAAGACTGATCATGACTGTGACTGAAAATATGTGTTGTTGTCGTGGTATGGGCACGTGATGCGGAGGAATGAGGAAAATGTAGTGAGGAAAGTTTTGAGTATGAATGTGGATGGGTATAAGGGTAGAGGAAGACCAAAGACACGATAGATGGACTGTGTGAAGGATGATATGACTAGTAAGGAGGTGTCTCACGAGATAACATATATTTAAGTTCAAAAATGTTCACAAGCAGAAATCCTTATTAATTTCTTATTGAGAAATACATTTCTTTAACCATAACAAATAATATAGGAGTATTTTGTTAGCCCAGAACTTTGCAACTACAATCGCGTCGTCGGTGGTAGCGCAAAGGTCACTTCGGCTGCATGGTTTCTTGGCTAAGAGGACAGGATAGGAGGTGGAGCATAGTTTGCGACACAGCTCCACAAGCACACCTCGCTGATGATTTGCGCTACCGACGACGCGCCGGAAGAGGCGAAGTTCTAGGTTTACAAGATACAAAAAGAAGAATAGAGATGATGACATGCTGCACCGCCCCCAAATAAATTGAGATCATCATCATTTCAGCCGGAAGGCGTCCACTGCTGGACATAGGCCTCCCCCAAGTTTCGCCACATAGACATAACATGGGGGGTTTTGCCATAATCGCCACGCTTGGCAGGCGGGTTGGCGATCGCAGTACGGTTGTTACAAAAGCACAGAGAACGCTGCTGCCCATTCTCTGGCAAGTCCCTTAGTCGGCTCTTACGACACCCACGGGAAGATATGGGATGGTGCTATTCTTTATGTCCGACACCATATAGAACTAACAAATCGAGATAAAGGCCGAAAATTATGAAGTTTGTGTAGACACAGATGCAGTCTTACCTGTACAGTGTCATGAGCCCCTCGTCCCTGGATACGGTGACGAACACGGCCCGGAGGGTGCTGTACTCGGCGGCGTTGGTGACAGCCATGCGCGCGCGCGCCACGTCCAGGGGGTAGGTAGCCGACTGTGACGTCACACCAGCCAGGGAGCCCGCTATCAGGTGTAGCACGGGGTTCGCTCTGGAACAACGGATGTGGGGGTTTAGAGGACATTCTGTCTGTTTTTAGGGATCTGTACCTCAAAAAAAAACGGAACACTTATAGGATCACTTTGTTGTCAGTCTGTAAGTTAAAACCATATACTCAGGTTTACAGTCCTTGAAGCTGTAAAAAAAACTTAATTATTATTAATTAACATAAAACAAGTGCGAATCTGACTCGCACAACGGAGGGTTCCGTACAAACCTGTAGGTATTCATCATCATCATCATCATTTCAGCCTTATACGGCTGCTGGACACAGGCCTCCCCCAAGTTTCGCCACATTGACATAACACGAGGGGTTTTGCCATAGTCGCCACGCTTGGCAGGCGGGTTTCTTTACGATGTAACTAAAAATTTACGATTTTCGCAATTTTTACTTTATCTGTGCTATAAGACGTTGCTTCGTACCAAATTTCAAGATTCTGAGTTCACGGGAAGTACCCTGTAGGTTTTGATTCCCTTGCGAGTTGCTAATGTCATAAATTTGCGGCATAAACGGCTGTATCTTTTGATTGCGTTGGCTTAGAAGTTTTGATTTTTTCACAGCTCCAAGGGACAGTAGACCTGAGTATTTAATATAAATTCCAGCTTGATACTTCCACGCGTTCTTGAGAAAAAGGGTCTTGACAGATAGACAGACAGACAGACGGACGGATGGACAACACAGTGATCCTATAAGGGTTCCGTTTTTACCTTTCGAGGTACGGAACCCTAAAAAGATACGGGCGTTTACGCCGCAAAATACGTATATTTTGAATCAAAATTAATAGAGTACTTTTCGTTGACGTAGAACTATGAAAGGCAAGTAATATCGTATTATACTACAAGTACAGGGAGAAGTCTGAAAACTATACATAATATTATGTAATTAAATCATAAAAAAATAGATTCCATTGTTGAACTACGCTTGGGAGCAAATAATTCGAGCCACTTCCTTTTTTTCACGTACAATGGTTAATATTTTTAGTAATATGTGCTCAGAAAAATCTTATTTAATTGCTACCGTGACGTCTGTGACGAACTATAAATATAATTTATTTTAAGCATTGTTCTCATGTAAGTGACCTTGTGTCTTTTTGAGAATAAAATATCTTTAAAACTATTCATTAAATTAATGAAAAATTGTTATTCATTATAATTGTTAATATACGTAAAAAAAGGAATTGGCTCGATTTATTTGCTCCCCCACCAAATGATCGGTAAGTAGATGAATGACTTTAAGAGTAAGTGCTGTCGCTGCCCGGGGTAGGTGGGGACTGGTTGTCAAGGATCCATAAAGCTCACGCTACGTTTATTACAACATCACATATTTTTGTACAGTCAACTAATTGGGTATCGGACCACCGTAAGGACTATCCTTGCTTGCAGCGTCCGGCCGCTATAGATGCGGTTATTTACGCTCATCTACCAATAGCATCGCAGCATCTGTTTTTTGCTGACCCCTTGTTGCAGGCACTAAAAAAAGGCCGAAAAAAAAAACAAAAACCGGCCAAGTGCGAGTCTTACTCGCACACAGGGTTCCATAGCCCCAAACAATATTTTGAACTGTCATTCATTAGTTAGTAGTATTAGTTGTAAACTTCCACTAAACCGCAAAACTAAATTGGTTTTTCATAGTATGTTAATGAAAAACAAAGTTACTGCTGCAGTTTGATGAAAAAGTCCCATATCTCAAAAACTAAACATCATATCTTATTGAAACCAATTTTCGTTGATAGTTCTTTTTACGTTCTACAAAACTTAAATATTTTCAGAATTTTCCTCCTGTTACTTTAGAAATTAGAGGGACGGGGGACACACATTTTACCACTTTGGAAGTGGCTCTAGCGCAAACTATTCAGTTTAGAAAAAAATGATATTAGAAACCGCAATATCATTTTTGAAGACCTATCCATAGATACCCCACACGAATAGGTTAGATGAAAAAAAAAAAATTGGTTTTCAGTTCTATGTATGGGGAACCCCAAAATTAATTATTTTTTTTCTATTTTTGTGTAAAAATCTTAATGCGGTTCACAGAATACATCTAATTATCAAGTTTCAAAAGTCTCTAGCTCTTATAGTTTCGGAAAAAAGTGGCTGTGACATACAGACGGACAGACAGACAGACAGACATGACGAATCTATAAGGGTTCCGTTTTTTGCCATTCGGCTACGGAACCCTAAAAAGGGTCGTTTTTATTTCTGTGGCTATTGTGATCTCTAAATCAAAGAAACACTTGTCCGCAAAGTATTTGTGCTGACAAAAAGGAGTACGGGTGTTAAACACATGTGGTCATCGTGTGCACGGTTTTTGGTTTGAAAAGGTGAATACGTTGATACGCACTCGATCCTGTATTGTGGGGCTGTAACGGCTTGTCGTTTAGCTAACGTCAAATTTCACAACTGTGACGTAGCTACTCGACCAAAACCAGCCGTACCAGCCTGGCAACGTAGGATCGAGTGCCGTATCGACGGGACCAGGGTACTCATCGGCAAACTATACTGCTTCAGGGAGGGCAATACACCTTCACATTCCCACTTTGGCGATAGTACGGACCCCTGGGTGGGGAGTCCGACTCGCTCTTGTCCGGTTTTTTTAATCTCTCCGACTCGGCTGTCTTGTTGGTCTAGTGGTTGAGAATTTCTCAGTAGCAGCCACGGAGTCTGCATTTGTACCCATTTGATGGCAATAGGCCCCCTATTCACGAAACTTATAATTAAATATCTGGCAAAATGTGGATATATTTAAAAGTACACCTCTGCGTAATCATTCGTCCATTCCTTATTCTTCTTTATTTATCATCCAACCGCATGCTCCAGTCATCCCCCGATCATGGCGCTTGCAACAGCGTCGACATATCGGGAACTCAAAGTAATAATCACGTAAGTGCCAGTGCAACTTCAGTGGCCAGAACTTACTTGGCAGTCTGCGGCGTGTCCACTCCTAACGCCTTCTTCCACTGCTCGTGCGCCGTGAACTGTATGGCGGCGTAGGGCACGATGCGCGCCATCGTGGCGCTGTTCCCCCGCCACAGCGCCACGAAGCCCTCCGTGCGCGCGCTGTGCACCAGGAACCTCACCGCCGCGCGCCCGGAGTACGGGGTCTGGCTGCGGGGGAGAGGGACGAAAGGCAGCACTTTAATTTGATTCGTAAGAGTGAGTTAAAGGTGTGTTTTACAATCGGAAACTGTTACCTTGAAGTCAGTACATAATTCATAAGCGAAGCGCCAGGCTACCCAGCGTGTTTCAATATTACTTTGGTTATTAGAATTATAATCAGAATTATAATCATTCAATCAAATCATCAATAGGTGCAACCCTCTCAAGTTCATTTAATCCCATTCAATGGCGGTTCGCACAATAAATGTCGAAGCAAGCGCTTTGTTCTGGTCCTACCATAAAACGGTGACGCTTCGGTGATGAGAGAATGGTGATGGAGGAATTAGATGGTGTAATTCTAAAGCACACTATCCGAAATGTAACCAATAAAAAACCGATAGGCTGGGAACTTGTGCTAAAGTTGTGTTGTACTCACGAGATCTGGAAGTTTATCTTAGTCCTGTCCAGCGGCGCGATGACAGTCTTGGCGAGCGCGCCGGCTGTGGCTCCGGCGATGAGGGAGGTCACGACTGTGGTGCTGTTGCCGAGCCGCGAGTGGTCCAGCGGCGCCTTGTGAGCGGGGGAGTCTGGGGGCAGGATAATATATCTTATAGCAGCGTTTCCCAAATGGTGGATCGCGACCCGGTACCGGGCATCAAAATAAAATACAGGGTCACAGCAATTCCGCCTTGTTTTAAAAAAATATTTATTTATTTATTAAAACTTAATGCACAAGTAAAAAACTGTATAAAGGCGGGCTTAATGCCTTGGGCATTTTCTACCAGTCCACCTTAGAAAAAATTGCTCCATTCGCGCAAACTAGGCGATTCCGATCTATTTTACTTAATGTAATCAGCGGGGGAAGAGGTTTTAAAGTATTGAGTGGGTCACTTAGGGTGTGACATTTACGGGCCATGGCAGAATGTTTGGGAAACACTGTCTTATAGTATAGCGAGATAGTATGATGGTGCGCGCGATCTTTTAAGTAGGTTTCCTTCTGTTAAACCGGTGAACGAAAAGACCATACGGAATCTTACTTAGACAAGGTGTATACTTCACGAAACCGTTAACCTGTAGGTTGTGTGGTGTTGGTGAAGTTTGAGGTTTTAGTATTATACAATAATTAGTAAGTAACATGATGGAATGTATAAATACATGTGGTCACTACAACCAAGTATTCTGTACATCAAATTAGGGAACTCTACGCAAAAAATATTGCTGGACACCTTAGTTTTTTGGGGTGAAAAGTCACGTTTGATGGTAGAACTCAATGTAACGCACTCAAAACATTGTCCTGATGGATACTTTGAATATGCTCGTGTACATCTCTGCCTGTCCCCTCATACAGTGGAAGGGACATCGATGCGTAAACGAATACCACGTGTGCATCATTCCGACAGTTAGAACAAATTAAACAGACGTTTTCTATCGGCAAATAAAATATGTCTATATGGTGTCGGATGTAAAGAATAGCACCATCCCATATCTTCCCGTGGGTGACGTAAGAGCCGACTAAGGGACTTGCCAGAGAACGAGCAGCAGCGTTCTCTGTGCTTTTACAAAACAACTGTACTGCGATCGCCAACCCGCCTGCCAATCGTGGCGGTTATCGCAAAACCCCCCCTTGGGGGAGGCCTACATCCAGCAGTGGACGCCTTTCGGCTGAAATGATGATGAATGATGATTAAAAAAAAAACAGCTGTTCTTGCCCCCTATTCACAAACGTTCGGATTCGATTTCGTTTCGATAATAATCTTGTTTTGGCATTACGATAGCGAGCGAGATAGACATACGACTTTCCGAAACGAAATCGAATACGGGGGCTGTTCCATACATTTTGACCGTGTAGAAAACAGCAGATGTTTTTGAAAATTTCCTATGGAGAATTTCTGTCTAAATATTTAAGAAGAATCTCTCAACATGTACTACTCAGTAGGTAGTAGATTGCTATCATAGATAACGACGAATAGCTTGTTATTTATCAATTTACTCTTATCTACGAGTGACAGCGGGAGATGTATACTTGTATAGTGATGCGACTCAGATATTTTGTCGGATACGGAAACGAATGTAATAATTTGCTTCTTCTTCTTTTCGAAACGAATTATATTAAACTAGCTTATATCCGCGACTTCGTCCGCGTGAACTTCGGAAATGGTCAACTACCGGGATTAAAGTATTATAAATTGTTAAAACAGTTTATAAATTATCTGTGTGCTAAATTTTATTTTAGTAGATTTTTTTTATTAAGGAAATCTATTATTTATTATAAACCTACTATCCAAGCTCATCGTGCTGTGCTGGCGCTGCCGCTGCGGAGAACTTTTGTGGTAACTATATTTTCGAGCCGTTTGGGGTTAAAGTTCTGGGGCCTTGGGGTACGAGTGCTCACAGCCTTTTTAAGGAAATTCCCAAACGCCTAGTTGACGCTTCCCGTGACCCAACGGCTATATTTTACTTTGGCTAGAGGCTAAGTATTGCCATACAACGTGGCAATGCTGCCAGTCTCTTGCTCACGTTACCAGCTGACAGCGTTGAGGAGGAGTTTTTTGAATCCCTTTTATAGTTTATTGTTATTTTAGATATTTAATTTATTAGTTTGTTAATCGTTGTAATGTAAATAGTTAGTAGAAAATAGATCGTTGTATAGATTTCCCGTACAATGTGAGATCTGCATAAAATGGTTTTGTATAACTTGGTTGGTGGCCGTGCGTACAGACGGCACTGCCAACGAACGTATTCTAATGTTCAATTGTTTCCAAAGTTGCTGTTATTGCTCCGGTCAGCGCAGTCTACTCCCAAATAAGGCAAACATTATGTACATTTATTGCACAAGACGGTTCAGAGAATCGGCCTTGTAGCTTGCCACTGCTGGGACACAGGCCTCCTCTATGAGAGGGAGTGAACTGCAATCCCCCATACGGTCGCAGTGCGGGTTGGTAGATGTCACATGTCTTGGAATTTTTGGTTCTAGGACATGCCGGTTTCCTCACGATGAAATGGTGAAGGAAAACCTTTACCATTTCGCCGTGAACAGGACCGTACTATGGTACGTTGGGTCACAACATCAGTCAAGACTAGGTCTGTAACACCTCATCTGCCTAGCCTTTTCCCAAACTATCTTGGGGTCGGCTTCCCGTCAAACCGGATGCAGCTGAATACCAGTATTTTACAAGAAGCGACTGCCTATCCGACCTCCACAACCCAGTGACTGGGTAATACGATACCCCTTGGTAAGACTGGATGTCAGACTTTTGGCTTCTGACTACTCGTAACGACTGTCAAAGATCTACAAATGGCAGCCGGGACCAACGGCTTAACGTGCTTTCGGAGGCGCGGAGGAAACTCGGTATGTAATTGTGGTCACCCATCCACGGACCAACCTTGGTAAGCATGGCTTAACCTTAAAGATCGACCCGTGCGGCTGTTATTATTTAGCCACGAGCTCCTCGACTTTAGACTAGGTCTGTAACACACGGATTAAATTATCCGAACGTTTCCGTAATTTAGCTGTGCTAACCTAGGGTAACGGCTCCGAGTTGCAAGTTGAAAATACCATAAGATCACGCTTGAAATCCTGGAAGGGAAGGCAGTGATGTAAGTACCTAATAGTGCACCCACATTTCGCCAGTTATGTTCAAGTCCCATGTAATAGGGGGCGAGCCTAATGCCATGAACCTGGCACAATTGCAAACTCCGAGATAGCTATTGACAAATTTCAAAAAAAAACAATAACACTTTTGCTCGACCCGAGAATCGAACCTCGCTTGAGACCACTAGACCATGAGGCAGTCAACAAAGTTACGAGTTGAACATGTTTACTTTAACACCACTGCTCTGAAAATTGGAACGTAAATCACCGTGCGCAAACAGAGAGGTTCTAAAACCTAAAATTCCCAGACTTGGCTTGGAATGAGTTCGTAATACTCAACATGATTTTGAAAGAGGAGGAGGATAAAGTTTCTTGCCTATTCTTCTCCATAGAGATCTACGCTTTGGAATGGGCAACTACAGTACTTTTTACAAGTTATTACGCCTTGTGACTGGGACTGTATCTTTTGTGGTATGTTTCCCAGCAGTGGGATTAATGATATAACATTACAATTGGGTTGATTATACGCTATCTAAACTACTGCATCGCCCATCACTATTTAATTAATGAACAGTATAAAAGACGGACTCATAATATTTATTATTTCATATCCTACTTACGATAATAGCTTATCAGCTGCTATTTACTGCCAGCTCTAGATATCATTACGTGTACTATTTACTTTTATATCTGATAAAAATGGCATAACAAAACATCACGCCGGTAATCCCACAGGAGCTAGGCACAGATGTACCTAATAGTACACCCACATTTCGCCAGTTATGTTTAAGTCCCATGTAATAGGGGGTGAGTCTATTGCCATCAATGGGACACAAATCCAGACTACGAGGCTGCTACTTAAGTACTGAGAAAATCCTGATGGAAAAACCCAATAACACTTTGCTCGACCCGGGAGTCGAACCCACGACCTCATGCACAGCAGTCGCGCTTTCGACCACTAGACCATAGATGTACCTTATTGATTATGATTGCCACTGAACCTCTAGAAGATACTTTATTCCTGCCACCAGCATATGCTTGGAAACACCGGGAGCCGGGAAACGCTCTGGAAAGACACTCTGACCGACCTAGCCCCCTATTCACAAACGCTCGGATTCGATTTCGATGCGATAAGTCGTATGTCTGTCTTGTTTTGGCATTACGAAAGCGAGCGAGATAGACGTATACGACTTTCCGAATCGATTTTTTTTTTCGAATGGGAAATCCTCAAATGACTCCTCCCGCTCTGGGCGGAGCGGAAGGGATGTCAGACTTGACTGACTAAAATCCATCCATGTTCCTTCTTAGCCCTTTGTGTTCCAGGGCCACGGTATCTGTTTCGAACAGTCCCGCAGCCCTGGCAGGCATCGGCCCTCTCGGACCCCTTCCGATGTGCTGACATCTCCTTGAGGCGCGCGTGGAACACCAACGCGCCGTCGGCACAGCCTGTGGTCATAAGACGGATGGACGGTGAGCTAGCCCATAACTCACCGGCCACAGGCCCGCGCCTACGATGGCCGGGGGCCACTGGTTGCCCCCCGACGCCCAGGGCGTCTCCCGCGGCGGCTGGGACGTGAGGCTCTTTCCCTCTTACGCTCCGCCACCTCCTTCGCTAGCTGATGTGAGGTGCTTCAGAAACGTCAGGTGCAGTACTCGCTACCGGCATGCGTGTATGACCTGATGTATGTACGTGGATGAGGCGAAGTAACTAATTATAGATCATAGCAGTTGCCGTTCCGTTGTTCCTGCTTACTCCCTGGGAAAGGGCGTGAGTTTACATAAGTATATATGTGCTACACCAGCTGCACACGTGGTACGGCTTGATTCGGGTGGCAAACTCGAAAAAGGCTCCTGTTGCGTCGAAGGTAACGAGAGCGAATGTGACCTCGGCTGCCCTGGACTAGCCGGACAGCTTGACCTATAGGCCTCGTCACGTCTGAGGATTGTCGTGTAGAGAAGCGTGCGTCGAACACTACGTTCTGACTTCTCTAGCCTATGACTGTGACTGATCTGACAGTTTCAATATTGACTTAATATCAGTTTTAACTTGAATATCATTCAAGTGCTTAATGAACTATGCAGCACTGTTACCAGTGGCGTAGCTACTTTGGGTCCCTGTGCGGAAGTTCGTGGTGTCACCCCATCCAAAGTTAAAAGCAATAAATTTTATATGATAAACGTCATAGATCGTTTAATACTTATACTTAAAATATTGAACAAATACCTACCAAAACAATAACAAGTAAGACACAAAAAAAATGACACAATTTAAATCTCTTCTTTCTAGCTTTGACAGCTGCTATTTAATTTTTCGAGCATGCAAATATATCAATATCAATGAACTTTGAATCGTAAGATTCCAACATTCTATGAATAGGGCAGCGTAAGCCGGAGAGATTTTACCGCTCCTGGCAGAGATGAGTACTGTGACGGACTATACCTCTTGGCGTCCGGGTGACTGACCTCTACTGAAGTCAGTAGAGGTCAGTAGTGTTGGTGACTATATTATTAATGGGTGACGACATTATGCTAGGTGACAGTCGAAACTACACTGGATTACTGACCTGTCTTGGCCTGATGCGCGGGCGCAGGCCGGTCCCCGTGCAGCAGAGGCACGCGCGCCTCGCCCACCGCCATCTTGTCACGTCACAGATTCACATTACTCACGACATCTGAAAAGGAGAGAGATCTAAATTATAAATTACGCCTAAATACACAACCACGGCTTGCTAGCAAGAATAATTATACATCACGCCTCACCGAAGGGTCAGGCAAGTACAATGTAATAGGGGGGCAGCCTAAAGCCACCGACCGAGCACAAATCCAGACTCCGCGGCTGCTACCTACTGAGAAATTCCTCATGGAAATTACTCAAAAAGACTGGCTGCCCCATGAGTCTACCTTTCGGGCAACTGACTACCACTAACGACTGTCAAAGATCTATAAATGACAGCCGGGACCAACGGCTTATCGTGCTTTGCGAGGTACGGAGGAAACTCAGTACGTACCCATCTACGGACCAACCTAGGGACCACGAGCCAGGAGCTCCTCGCCACAATAATTTTGCATAAATATGTTTGGGCGACCACCTCGTGCTACACAAACGCAGTAGTCCCTAATCGTGAGGAAATACCATTGTCGTCCAATTGATTAGCTACGTTTCAATTGAAATTGAATTGACCTCAATAGCGCAAAACTGGGGCGTCTTTATTCTGGGTAGTGTGTCGAAATATAATGTATAATGTTTTTTTATGAAACAGTTTTTCATGGGTCTTTCATGGGCGTGGTCTCTTAGTTCTTTAGGGGTCTGAAGAATAGGGTGTAAAGTTATTCATCTCCCATAGAAAAGGGAGGATCCTCCGACCAGATCGGTGTTGTATTCGGTAGGCTACTGCCCGACAGTTGTAGGCGGGTTTTTCTATCTAATCATGTTAGTTACGGTTAACTTTGACACTCGTGCAAAGCTTATGGCGAAATAGATCGTAATGTTAAGCTCAGAATAAACATTGGATGGATGAAATGGCGGCAGGACACGGGAACTATCTGCGACTCCCGCATTTCCCTTAAACTTAAGGAGAAGATTTATAGAACAATGGTTAGTCCTGCTGTCTTGTATGGGTCAGAATGTTGGGCTACAAAAGGGATGAATGAAAGGCACTTGCATGTGGCTGAGATGAGAATACTGAGGGGGATGTGTGGTGTTACGCGAATGGATAGAATAAGGAATGAGTACATTAGAGGAAGACTGAAAGTGGCGCCGGTGACTGAAAAGATGTGTGGTAATCGGTTGTCGTGGTATGGGCATGTGATGCGGAGGAATGTGGAAAATGTCGTGAGGAAAGTTGAGTATGAATGTGGATGGGTATAAGGGTAGAGGAAGACCAAAGAAACGATGGATGGACTGTGTGAAGGATGATATGCAAGAAAGGAGGTATCTCATGAGATGACAAGTAATAGAGAAGTATGGAAGAAGAAGACATGCTGCGCCGACACCAAATGAATTGGGATAAGGGCAAGAGAATGGTGAACTTAAACCACGCGATTTGGGAATTTGATGTTAGTTCTTCATTTCTATCATAGATGGCGCCGAAGTACTCTTTTTTTATATGTAGCTGTAGTACTTTTTTTATACGTAGCTGTAGTACTTTTTTATACGTAGCTGTAGTACTTTTTTATACGTAGCTGTAGTACTTTTTTTATATGTAGCTGTAGTACTTTTTTATACGTAGCTGTACTAGCTGTAGTACTTTTTTATACGTAGCTGTAGTACTTTTTTTATATGTAGCTGTAGTACTTTTTTATACGCAGCTGTAGTACTTTTTTTATACATAGCTGTAGTACTTTTTTTATATGTAGCTGTAGTACTTTTTTTATATGTAGCTGTAGTACATTTTTATATGTAGCTGTAGTACTTTTTTATATGTAGCTGTAGTAGTTTTTGTTGCGCCGCTACAGTTTTTCTAAACTGATGGGTTTTGGTGCAATTTTCACCGTCATTTTAACGTTTTTATTTCGGATAGTTTAAGTGTTATTATACGATTTTAACTGTTAATGTCTGAAATGAATGTTAACATCCTAGCTCCCTGGTGAAAGAAACTCACTCGTAACACAACATCACGCCTGATATCCCTGAAGGGTTTGACAGAGTTCTAGGTACCTAATAGTACCTACACACGCAGCTATGTTTCAAGTCCCATGTAATAGGGGCGAGCCTATTGCCATCAACCGGGCACACATCCAGACTCCGTGGCTGCTCCTGATGGAAAAACCCAATAACACTTAGCTAAGAATCGAACACGGGGCCTTATGCTCTGCAGTCGCGATTACCACGACTAGACCAACGAGCAGTAAGGTCACGCAGCAGTGCATTCATAATTAATGTTTCTTTGATCTCTATTCTCGATCCCTACTCTTTTACACATTCATGCTCAAAAACAACATTCAATAGTTTTTGAGCAAGTCATCTTTCATCTGCCTAGCCTTTTCCCAAGCTATGTTGTGGTCGACTTCCAGTCTGACCAGATGTAGCAGAGTACCAGTATTTTACAAGAAGCGGCTGCCTATCTGATCTCCACAACCCAGTAACTGGGTAATACGATACCCCTTGGTAAGACTGGATGTCAGTCTTTCGGCTTCTGACTACTCGTAACAACTGTCAAAGGTCTACAAACGACAGCCAACGGCCAACGGCTTAACGTGCCTTGCACGGAGGAAACTCGATATGTAATTATGGTCACCCATCAACTGACCAACCTCGGCAAGCACGGCTTAACCTTAAAAATCGACCCGTGCGGCTGTTATTATGTAGCCACGAACTCCTCCGACTTTTTAAGTTAAGTTTGTACATAATTTCCGCGCTCAGGATTCACTGAACTTTTGTGAAGGCACCTTTAAAATAACGTGCGTCATTTGTGAACTCAAATAAATAAGATAAACAATGTTTTATTACAGCAACGATAACAGTATTACAGATAGTTATGTAAAGTTAAATAATATGCTAAAATACACGTCACGATAAGGATCTAATGAGTTTTTAAACAAAACTTATTTCCACTTCAAAAGAAAACACTAAAAAGTGGAAAATAACTTTTTTAATACAGTTGCTCAAAAAGTGGCGTATTGCAGGGACGTATAGCGTTCGGGATGTGAGCTATTACACACTCGAGCTTTTTCTTTACCTTGTCCGAACTCGTGTGTTCTCTTTCCCAACTGTCAAAATAATGTCTATTAAAAAGAAAAAAAACCAACCACGGAGTTTTTACTAAAAAAAAATCATAGAAGTTTTTATGATTCATGCAAATATTTCTAAAAAGAAGCTACTAATTTGTTTCAATATTAGATTTAATGGCTTGATTCAATGAGTTACGTTAGGTTTCATTTCATTTTCATTTCATATCAATTAAAAAAATTCTACTGAAGACTTGGCTGTATGGGCATAGTTCCCTTTGCCTACCCAGAATGGGTAAAGAAAACAAAAAAAAAACTCTGCTTATATTCTCTTACGGTTGGCGCCATTTTCCAAAAATGTTCTTTATTAAATTGCTTAATTTTTTCGCAACTATATTAAAAATAGTTGTTCAGTACACGTGCGGAACCGTCATTGCAACTTGTTCCGACTGTCAACCCTCACCTTCGGCTGCGCCTCGGCTCGGGTAGACATTTGTCGGAACTCTTTGCAATGATAGGCTTTCCGAACTCGTCATGAAATATACTATTTTAATACAGTTGCTCAAAAAGTGGCGTATTGCAGGGACGTAAAGCGTTCGGGATGTGGGCTATTACACACTCGAGCTTTTTCTTTACCTTTTCCGAACTCGTGCTTTCTCTTTCCCAACCGTCAAAGTAATATCTATTAAAAAGAAAAAACCAACCACGAAGTTTTTACAAAAAAAAAAATTGAAGTTTTTATGATTCATACAAATATGTCTAAAAAGAAGCTACTAATTTGTTTCAATATCAGATTTAATGATTTGATTCAATGAGTTAGGTTAGGTTTCATTTTATTTCATCTCATTAAATTTCATTTTCATTTCATATCAATAAAAAAAAATACTGAAGACTTGGCTGTATGGGCATAGTTCCCTTTGCCTACCCAGAATGGGTGAAGAAAACCAAAAAAAATCTCTGCTTAAATTCTTTTACGGTTGGCGCCATTTTCCAAAAATGTTCTTTATTAAATTGCTTCATTTTTTCGCAACTGTATTAAAAATAGTTGTTCAGTACACGTGCGGAACCGTCATTGCAACTTGTTCCGACTGTCAACCCTCACCTTCGGCACCCTTCGGCTGCGCCTCGGCTCGGGTGGACATTTGTCGGAACTCTTTGCAATGACAGGCTTTCCGCACTCGTAATGCAATATACTATTACTTTCGAGAGGCGGTGACTTTTGTTCGTTGCATTGATTTTTTTGCCAACGTCTTCCGATAGTAAAGTTAAAAAAGTTTTTGTTTTAGTCTTTTTAGTGGCATCCCAGATAAATCATAATAAAGTATCAATAATTTCACATTGCAACTTCACACCAGCACCTCGTCGACAATAACGAACAAGAAAAAATGCATAATAAAGAGGATAACTCGAAAAGTACCGAAATAAACTTAATTAAATTCATATGGGACCACCCAGCGAGCTTCCTCTACTAAATGATAAAAGAATCATCTAAATCGGACTAGTAATACACGGAGAAATAGGTGTACGGTCTGCAAAGGACATAAGTTACCAAGTTCTCATTCGACTAGTGTGAGAACTTGGTTACTTATCTCCTTTGCAGACTGTACATATATGACTAAAAAAGGTGCTGGTCGATTATATAACCACCTCCTTTTTAAGAAGTCGGTTAAAAATATACAGAATGGTTTTTTTTAGTGAGAAGATCGTGGTTACAAAATAACAGCCGCTCCTTTGTTAACTATACCTATTACATACCGAGTTTCCTCCGTGCCTCGGTAACCACGTTAAGCTGTTGGTCACGGCTGTCATTTTTAGATCTTTTTCAGTCGTTACAGGTAGTCAGTGGCCTGATAGTCTGACAACCAGTCTTACCAGGGGTATCGTATTACCCAGTACTAACTGTGTTGTGGAGGTCACCGTCTGGAGGTCTGCTCTTTTTTCCGGTATTAAAAGGAAAAAAAATAATTATGCATTTGCGTAAAAAAACATTTTGTATTTATCTTTAAGCGTGAGAAATACTATTAATACGAACTCTCTATAAATACGCATGAATCGAGTTATTTTTATCGAACTAGCTAAAACAACACGCTCTCTGCGAAATACATAAAAACTAATGTTTGAACTATTTGTGTGCGTTCATCATTCATTTATGTATTTACATATAATATATTATTCATTACACACATTATTGACGTTGCTCAAAAAGCTACGCGCTAAAATGAAGTGGGTCTGGACTGGCCACGTCTGCCGCATGCCCAATGACTGTGGGCCAAAACAACTACTTTCTGGAGCCCTGAGTCGGCCAGTAGACGGCAGACCTCGTAGAAGATGGCGGAACGAGCTGGACCAGCAACCAGTGGTCCACATTGGCCTGGATCGAGACAACTAGAAGGCATACGAAGAGGCATTTCCCCAGCAGTAGGATGACGCAGCGTAAAAATATCCGTACTCTGTTTTCTTTGCCCACCACCACGTTTGCGAAACGCACTTGCATTCCCAATGGTATCCAATTTGATAATTCAAAATTTTTCATTGCTTCATTTATATTTAAGCAGACGACTACTTCATCATCATCATTTTAGCCGAAAGACATCTGCTGGACATAGGCCTCCCCGAACTGTCGCCACTTTGCACTCATAAGGGGGGGTTTTGCAGTAATCGCCACGCTTGGCAGGCGGGTTGGCGATCGCAGTACGGTTGTTACAAAAGCACAGAGAACGCTGCTGCCCATTCTCTGCGAAGTCCCTTAGTCGGCTCTTACGACACCCACGGGAAGATATGGGATGGTGCTATTCTTTACGTCCGACACCATACAGGCTCACGAACTACTTATTCAAACATAACATGAGTGCCGAAGAGTTACGGTGATTAGGGTAAAATATACAAGTCCGTGATTCAACCTGTCGTACAGTCGTACTATATGGAGCGGAATGCTGGACTGCGAAGAACACGTTTGAGAAAAGATTGCAAGTAGCCGAGATGAGACTGTTGAGATGGATGTGTGGAGTGACTAAAATGGATAAAGTTAGAAGCAGGGACTAAAACACCTTCATAAAGGTTACATAATTATAAGTTTTACATGTTGAATCGGTAACAGAATCAAATATGTAACAGATATGTAACTGTAACAGATATGTATCTGTAACAGATATATATCTGTAACAGATATAAAAGTGTTAACAGTGTTAATAAGTGTAACAGGTAAACGCGGCGTACTAAAGCTATACTTGATTATTTCAGTTACACATATTAACACTTATTAACACATATATAAGGTTACAGTTTGATTCGGTAACAGCATTGTATCTGTTACATTTAAAAGTGTTTTTCTGTTAAATCTGTTTTAAAACCAGTGTTAAAAACACCTTATTACGGTTACAGTTTGAGTCCCTGGTTAGAAGTGAGAATATAAGGGGAAGTTTAAAGGGGCCCCTGTTACAGAAATGATGAAAGGGAATCGTCTGTCTTGGTATGGACATGTGATGAGGAGGGATGGGGAGGGAGAAAAATGCCCAAGAAAAGATGGATGTATACAAGCCCGCCACACTATTCACAAACCACTGTAACTTCTGTAAGCCAGAACCAACAGTGGCGACGAAAGATAGAAGGATAATGTGAGGGATGATATGAAAGAAAAAGGAGTAAATGATAGCGTGACGGGCAGAACGGAAGAAGAACAATACTCGCCCTCTATGTATAACATAGGACTTACAAATCATCATCCGCCAAGCCTTTTCCCAAACTATCTTGGGGTCGGCTTCCAGTCTAACCGGATGCAGCTGAGTATCAGTATTTTACATGAAGCGACTGCCTATCTGACCTCCACAACCCAGTAACTGGTAATACGATACCCCTTGGTAAGACTGGATGTCAGATTTTTGGCTTCTGACTACTCGTAACGACTATTATAGATCTA
The DNA here is from genome assembly GCA_949152445.1 of Cerastis rubricosa. NCBI lineage: Eukaryota > Metazoa > Arthropoda > Insecta > Lepidoptera > Noctuidae > Cerastis > Cerastis rubricosa. Next base: position 12,488,636 of record OX424551.1, read on the forward strand.
CAAATGACAGCCGGGACGAACGGCTTAAGGTGCTGTCCGAGACACGGAGAAAACTCGGTATGTAATTATGGTCACCCATCCACGGACCAACCTCGGCAAGCACGGCTTAACCTTAAAGGTCGACCCCTGCGGCAGTTATTATTTAGCCACCAGCTGCTAACATGGGACTTGCAATACTACCGAAATCTAGGTGTAGGTACTATAATAAGGGACAATATCTGCCAAACCAATATTTCATTATGTAATGCATTTTTGACAGCACGTGTAGGCCTTCGAGTGTTGCATAAGAACCCTGTCAGCAACAAATCCTACTACATATATCTAATTATGTGTTCTCATTAACACTTGCGTTATCGCGCTATCACATAGTTGGCAGTAGCAGGCCTGTTCGCTGTAGTTGGCAATCAGAGCAGGGTTTATAGCGTTTGGATTGATTACCTATTAAGTACCGTGTAGCTATGTAAGTAGGTTATGTAATGAAGACTGGTTATGTACTGAATATGAGAGGCCATTAAACTTGCATCCTAATTAAGAAAGACATGACCATAGATTTGATATATAACCTAAAAGCAGTATACAGGATGTAACGGAAAGGGTATATACATACTTAAGGGTGTGCTACAGACCATCAAACTGAACATGTTTCTCCATCGGACAAACATCATAATAGCGAAAAAATTATCTGCTGCCCCATACAAAATTTCAATACCTATTCGACCCAAATGTATGGGAAAGCTGATATTTTTTCGCTATTACGATGTTTGTCTAATGGAGAAACATGTTCAGTTTGATGGTCTGTAGCACACCCTTAAGTATGTATACACCTTTTCCGTTGCACCCTGTATATCCTAAAAGCAGTATATAATTAAGAATTTTGGATTATTCATGCAATGAATGGAACCCGAACGATAATGTTTCGAGATACTTCGGGACGCTCATGTCTCAGTGACTGAAGCAATTACTAAAATACGGAATAAAAATCGTATGTTAAGAATAACATACTATCACGACTGTAATCCGAGAAGTGTTAGGCAGAAGTGTCCCTAAGGGATCATCCCTATAGTACGTCACACGTTAAGGGGAGGGAGGGCGTCGACGAAGTGTAACATTGTGTGACAAGGGGTGGGAGCGGTCCTAAGTTTCGTGACGTCACATTTCTTCGTTCAACAAATCTTATACATCTAAATGCTGAAAGGTTAAGCCGTTTGACCGTCATGTCATCTCTTGCCCTGTACGAACTTTGTTAGGTCGACTTGAAAGCCAGTCGATGGAGCCGCACCGTCAACTTCAATGCGTTCGTGGTGCGAGTACCGAATTTTTATCTGCCCATCGTGATGCAGGAAGACTTTTGGCCGCAGGACGTGGTGTTCCGCCGCTTCCGCGGACAAGTTCCACTGGCCAACCAGCACAAGTGAAGTGTAAACAAGTGAAGTGCTACTAACATAGTTTTTAGTTTTTTGTTTATTTACTTTTATATATGTTAGTTTATAAGATACTAGCTGTCCGGCGCAACTTCGTCTGCGTCACATTTTCCCCGTTTTCGCAACATTTTTCATTGCTGCTCCGCTCCTATTGGTCGTAGCTTGATGATATATAGCCTATGTCCTTTCCCAGGTTAAAATCTATCTTCTTGCCAAATTTCACTAAGATCCGATCAGCCGTTTAGTCATGAAAATGTAACAAACAAAAAAAAAACATACAAACAAACAGAGTGACTTTCGCATTTATAATATTAGTATGGATATATCTATGGGCCATTGTAGCCTGAAATAAATGATATTATGTTCTGTTAAAATACATAATAATATGTAGGTATGCACATATGATAGCCATTTGCTATAAATATGTAATTATCTATGCCTACATAAGTCTACAAGATTAGCTTATTATTATACAATTACTAATTTAAAGCCTTAATACATTGATAATAGATTTAAATGATATGATAAGAGTAAGAACAACAATAGTAATGAATATTATTTACAGAATTGGGAAATACATTTTTAGATCCGCCTGCGAAGCCCGTCAGTCTGACAACCAGTATTTTACATGGAGCAACTTCCTATCTGACTTCCAGAATACCGTTTTTGGGTAGCGTACAACAACCCTTGGTATGACTTCTTGTGACTTTCAAGCTTTTGAGAACCCGTAGCAGCTGGCAAAGAAATTAACCTATCTATCTATATTATTTATAATATAAATTTCGTGTCACGTTGTTAATTTGTCGGAGATGGACTCGTAAACTACTCAACCGATTTTAATCAAATTTGCACACCGTGTGCAGTTTGATCCAACTTGAAAGATAGGATAGCTAACATCTCAATTTATAGTTGCAATATTATTTTATTGCAAATTAAGTCTTTTATTATCTGTTAGCTCCAAACGATTCTAACAGATGGCGGTATCTGTTGACTGGATTGAGTAAGTATTCAATAGATGGCGCTGTATAGGACCGGAGCAGCATTGACAAATATTGCGAACACTGGGAAAATGTGACGCAGACGAAGTTGCGTGGGACAGCTAGTAGCCTATAAAAGGTCCAGACAGAACAAAACATCACGCCTGTAATCCCCGAGGGGTTCGGCAGACGTGTACCCATCAGTACACACACCCACATTTCGCCAATAATGTTTAAGTCCCATGTAATAGGGGGCGAGCGTATTGCCATCACCCGAGTACAAATCCAGACTACGAGACTGCTACTAAGAAATTCCTGATGATCAATGAAAACTAAATAACAGGTTGCCCGACCCGGGAATCGAACCCGGGAGCTCATGCTCAGCAGTCGCGATTTTGACAACTAGACCGATGAGGAGGTCCAGAGGTTTCGGCCTCAAATAACGGGTTCCAGGTCTTTGGGACTTTGTGGCGACCTACAAAAAAGCAACTAATAACAAAAAGTACTACAGCGCTATCTATGATACTACTGAAGAACTAATATGGTCTGAATCTGTCAAGCATAGTTTACTTCGACTTAAGAGTATATAGAGAAAACCCGACAGCAGCTGTCGGGCATTTGCTCACCAGACAACACCTGTCTGGTCGGAGGATCCTTTCTAAGGAGTAACGAAGATCTTAATACCCTATTTCTCATACTCCTAAAACTTCTTTTCATCACTACTGCTCTCGAAACGGTGAAGGAAAACCGCGTGAGGAAACCGGCATGTCCTAGAACCGAACATTCCAAGGCATGTGACGTCTACCAACCCGCACTGGGCTCGCGTGGTGGATTACATCCCACTCCCTCTCATAGAGAGGGGGCCTGTGTCGCAGCAGTGGGAACATTATATGCTGATGATGATTAAAATTCTGAAAAAATACGTGTAAGTATTTTATTTTCAACTGTCCAAAGTTCTATTTTGATGCGTTTAGCGGATCACGTTTGATTCGTACATATTTAGTAATTGCTCTAACACACTAAAGTAAGAAGTCACACGCACGTCGCGTCGGTTGCACGTCATATAACAAACATAAGTAGGGTAGAGTAGGGTAGGTAGGTAGGTATGGTAGGGTAGGGTAGGTGGGTAGGTAGGTAGAGTAGGGTAGGTAGGTAGGAAAAGTGCATTGCAACGCAAGCCGGGTACAGCTGGTATAATATAAAATATAGATAGATATATATAGATTAAATCGAATTTAATTTAGAGTCAACGTCTGAGCAAGTAAGTTCACGGTCGTCGTGATAGCGATACCGCGCGTTATCAATCAATATTAATAATTTTAGAAACAAATCAAAGTCATTTATTTAATTTCTATATTGGGTTGATAGTCAGCACTTTTTAAATGTCTACAAAATACAGTCCCCCGTACATTAAGGTGCGAAATTCAATTTCCTTACGTTTTTTGCAATTTGCACGGCAGTGTCAAGTTTTGTGTTGATTAAAATATAATTCGCAGCCGTAAAAAACGTGGCTTAACAGAATTATAATAATTAAAATCATCAATACAACGCTCTTAAGTTCATTTAATCCTATTGAATGAGTATTTCATGAAATAGTCATTAATAGGTAAAATTAGCTAATATGATATACGTACGTACCTATGTGAACAATGTTAGTGTACTATGTATTGCCATAACAAAACAATAATTCTGCTGTTTTTATATTTTTCTTTCGCTTACTCTACATTGTTTCAATTAGTATCAATCCTACAGTTAACTATGTAATTGTTGTCAAGGCCACATAATTATCTTGTTCAAAATAAAAGTTATCTAACATGTTTACTAAATATTTGCTATCAGTACTTGTGGGCCTTTTAATTACCTCCAGTAAATATTATTGATAAGGTTCCAGTCTACAATTTTATAATTATGAGCGTTCGCGGCGCAGTGGCTGCAACTTCACAGTAGTCAGCGAGATTGAACCCAGACAGGGTAGGACTCAATGTACCGCTCTTAAAACACTGTGCTGATAGGTGCATTGAATAGTACGGGGGTCGCATTCGTATTAAAAATAAAGTTATAACATTAAAAACTTATGTTTAAAACAAAACATGTGAAAAAGTAGGTACTATGACCCCTAATATCTCCGTTACAAGAAGGTAAAGTTATGGGTGCAATAAAAAAAAATCACTCAATGACAACATTGTCCCCGAACATTCCTTTTTTTTTACTCTTTTTTTTTGGGGCCTTTTGGCTTCTTAATGGGTACTTCTACAGCCATTATTATAGAATTGGTAACTTTAGTCATTCAATGCAATTATGTATACAGAATGGAAGAGCGACCATCGCACAAATGGTTTCCACCAACTTTCAGAATGCCTCCTCTGAACACTAGTCATCACCTAATATCCAAGTAACATCACTCCATTTTCAAAGCTTGGCTTAGCGCCAAAAGTTGGAATTCTTATTCCAGTAAAAGTTGGTTAGTATTAGTGAACACAAATGTCATTGTGTGTGATTGAAGAGGTCATTGATCTAACCTTAGTTGGAATCTATGTATAAAACTAAGTTTATTTTTGTATCCGTCTGTGGGAATGCTCTGTTCTTCTATAGTCTAGCTAGACAGTGGATGTTGATGTGCACCATCAAACCATGTGTGTTGTTCACCATCATTGTCCGCATGCGTTTTCCCAACTTTGTCAGGCCAGCTGCGAGTCTATCCAGCTGCAGCTGAGTACCAGTATTTTACATGGAGCGACTGCCTATCTGACTTCCACAACCCAGTCAGTACTGGGTAAATTGAAAACTGGTTGTCAGACTTTCGGGCCACTGACTACCTGTAATGACTGTCAAAGATCTACAAGTGCCAGCCAAAGCCAACAGCTTAACATACTTTCTGAGATATGGAGGAATATCAGGATGTAATATATGGCCACCCATCCATAGACCAACCCTGGCAAACACTGCTTTACCTTGAAGATCAACGTGTTCAGTTGTTATTATTTATAAGCCACAAGGATTTACTCCAGAAATTGATATTGCGCAGTTATCTAAATTCTTTGACATGTTATAAAAATTATGTCCATATATCACACTCTTGCAGGGTTGGGCTAATTTATTAGTTAATAAATATATTTGGCATTAAAAAGTTTGTACAACACCATTCTGATAACCTTTACAATACATTGCACAGAAGATAGTGAAATTAAATATCTATATATACAGGGTGATTGGAAGATGGGTGCAAAGCTTTAAGGTGAAGATAGTATAGACAATTTAGGACCATTTAAACCATGGTTGTCTTAGACGAAGTCTTACCAAATTTTTTTAACCAAATTTTTAAGTTTTTTTTCGGAAATTCTCAAAATTTAATGAAAACTGCATAATTATGGCCAAATTGAATGATAAATGAATTAATTTTTTATTTATTTAATTAAAGTAATGTGTAAGCAACCAAGCAAAACATGTTTTAGGCTTCTGTGTCATTAGACATTTTTTTTACAGATATTTAAAGCTCAGAAAAAATAAAAAATTTGTACAATACGTCTTTTAAACCTTATTTAAAAAAAAAACGGAGGGTGCTTTTTTTGTTCAAACCTTTTTGAAGACATGCTTGATAATCGCTCTTTCTTTTGAGGTATCATTTATGCGGATATCTTACAAATTATTGAAATTAGGACCTAATAAACCAAATCGAGGGAGAAATTTTAAATTTTAGGCAGTCTAACAAAACACAAAATTTTTGCTTAAAAGAATACTTTATGTGCTCGAAATGATAACATTGTTCAATTCTAAGAATTTTTGGCACATGCAGGAACCAATTGAGGGGAACCCATTGAGGGGATTCTCTAAACAATGGCCACCGAGCGCGGTGCGACGGCATTTCCAGGTAGAACGCCCAATGAATAGCAAAAAGCGATAAAGAGTTGGTTTTTACAGCAAAATGGTCTTAGTTACTGAGGCAACAAAGTCGTTTTTCTTTAGTCAGGGTCAGTCGGTCTGTGATGAAGCCGTTACATCTTTTACTTATTAGTCAAACTACTGCCCTTGTGAGTGGACGTTGTCGTGTTGATTCACAATTTACCGTGTTCAGTTGTAGCCCTTTGCGTTCCTGCACGTGTTGTTTGCGTTAGTTTTGAACTTTTTTGTTTCACCGTGTCCAGTCGTAGCCTCGCGCTCCTGCACGTGTTGATTTTTGACTTAATTGTGTTGAGTTGACGTTTAGTGCGCTCCTACGCCGTTTTTCTTAATTGTTAAGTGACTATGGCTACTTTTTCCAAACAAGAATATGCGGATATCGTATTTATGTACGGTAGAGCAGACGGCAATGGATCTTTGGCGCGACGGATGTATCAAGAGCGCTATCCGAATCGCAGGATACCGAATGTCCGAGTGTTTTACAACACGTTTCGTCGTCTTGCCCAAGATGGGTTTCACCGCGTGGAACCTGGAGTCAACCCGGGCAGACACGAAACTGCCGTCGACGAAGACATTTTAGCAGCATTTCAAGCGGATCCTACTACCAGTACTAGAGCAGTAGCTCGAAATTTAAACATTTCTCAATGGAAGGTGTGGCATACAATGCACCAAAATGATAAGTATCCGTTCCATGGCAGGAGTGTGCAAGGTCTAGTAGAGCAAGATCCTCAAAGAAGAATTCAGTTCTGCCGTTTCCTCCTCAACAGAGACATCGAAGATGCGTGGTTTCTGAAATCAATCTTGTGGACGGATGAAAGTAAATTTTCAAGGGAAGGTATTACAAACTTTCACAACATCCATGAATGGGCCGACGTAGACAACAATCCACATTTTAAGAAGCAGGTGTCATTTCAGATGAAATTCTCTGTGAATGTATGGGCTGGAATAATTGGCAGAACATTGATTGGGCCCCACTTTTTGCCTGATCGATTGAATGGCGAAAATTATTTGCAATTTCTGCAAATTGATTTACCACTGCTGATAGAGGAATCAGGTGTCCCGATCTTCGAAAGAGACCGAACAGTCATCTTTCAGCAAGACGGCTGTCCAGCGCATTGGACTTTAAATGTAAGGGAACACCTCAACAATTGCTTTCCTGATAGCTGGATCGGCAGGGATGGACCCATCCCTTGGCCCGCTCGCTCCCCAGATCTGACCCCGTTGGACTTTTTCGTGTGGGGCCGGGCCAAGGAACTGGTGTATAACAACAAAGAAATTAACACTAGAGAAGAATTGATACAAAGAATAAATTCAGCGTTTGAGACAATGAAGCAGGAGATGATGTTGAAAATAACGACTACAGAAGTTAGAAGACGGGGCCGTGCTTGTATTAGGAATCACGGCCGTCATTTTGAACATGAAAAATAAATAATTTTAATTCAAATGTTGTTTTAATTAGTCTGCCTAAAATAAAAAAAATTCTCCCTCAAATTGGTTTGTAGGCCCTAATTTCAATAATTTGTAAGATATCCGCATAAATGATACCTCAAAAGAAAGAGCGATTATCAAGCATGTCTTCAAAAAGGTTTGAACAAAAAAAGCACACTCCGTTTTTTTTTGAATAAGGTTTAAAAGACGTATTGTACAATTTTTTTATTTTTTCTGATCTTTAAATGTCTGTAAAAAAATGTCTAATGACACAGAAGCCTAAAACATGTTTTGCTTGATTGCTTACACATTACTTTAATTAAATAAATAAAAAATGAATTCATTTATCATTCAATTTGGCCATAATTATGCAGTTTACATTAAATTTTGAGAATTTCCGAAAAAAAACTAAAAAATTTGGTTAAAAATATTTGGTAAGACTTCGTCTAAGACAACCATGGCTTAAATGGTTCTAAATTGTCTGTACTATCTTCGCCTTAAAGCTTTGCACCCATCTTCCAATCACCCTGTATAAATTACGTGTCACGTTGTTTGTCGGAGATGGACTCCTAAACTACTTAACCGATTTTAATCAAATTTGCACACCGTTTGCAGTTTGAACCAACTTGAAAGATAGGAGAGCTTACATCTCAATTTAAAATCGCAATAATATTTTATTGCAAATTAAGTCACAATTATCTGTTAGCTCCAAACGATTCCAACAGATGGCGGTATCTGTTGACTGGATTGAGTAAGTATTCAATTGATGGTGCTGTATAGTAGCGGAGCAGCAATGAAAACAATAGCGAAAACGGAGAAAATGTGACGCAGATGAACTTGCGCGGGACAGTTAGTTACCTAATAAATATATTTGGCATTAAAAAGTTTGTACAAGACCATTTTGATAACCTTCACAATACATTGCACAGAAGATAGTCAAATTAGATATTACTTATAAATAGAATAAATAATGTTGGTGATATAGACGCAAGCGCTACTGCTGAGCATTAGGTCCCGTGTTCGATTCCCTGGCAAGGTAATCTGTTATTGGGTTTTTCCATCAGGAATTTATCAGTAGCAGCCACAGAGATTCGATCCGTGCCCGATTAATGGCAATAGGCTCGCCCGCTATTACATGGGACTTAAAAATAACTGGCAAAATGTGGGTGTTCTATTAGGTACATGTCTGCGTAACCCTTTGGTGATTCCAAATTTTATGTTATGTTAGAAGTTAAGTCTGGTAAATATTATGAAATTTTGACAAGAGTAGGAAACACCTAAACTATGGATAGACTATTTTGAAATGATATGATATGGCTAGAAAGCTGCTGACTGCTGAGATAGCAAGCAATAAACTAAGTATGGAAGAAGCAGACATGCTGCTCCGACCCCAAATCAATTGGGATATCGGCAGGAAAATTATGATTAGTACCACAGAGCATTGAAACCCTTCAGCAGCAGATGGCGCAAAACAAGCAAGTCACTGTTTACTAGCACACTTTTTGTGCTACGACCTATGTACCAATTTTACTTCTATATTAGATGCCGATTGCGAGAGGTTTCTGTTCTGTACATAGAATAAATTATTGATGGCCATGACAATGACATAACAAAAAATCATATCTACTAGCAAATTTTCATCTCAAAAATAAATGATCAAATAAAGTTATTCATAATCATCAAAGTTACACAATATGACAAATGGTAAATTAAGAACATCGCGAAATTATGTCACAAGATCAAATTTTAATGTTTACAAACTTGAATTGAGGCAAAGGCAACTGATACGATCGGACTTAAAAAAATATTTTGATTATCATATCACTCTCGATAGTTCAAAGTCTAAACGGTAACCTTGAAATAAATATTTTAGGGGCTAACGAGCGATAAACGACCTCTATCATCTAAAAATAGATTCATAGGAAATGTTTCTAGTAGCGTCACACATAAAAAAACTTACCCGTAGAAAATATTTGGGCACACCATCGAGATTTTCGTAAATATTTTAACTATTTTTGAAACTATCACGTAAAAGTACAAGGTTATGAGAAGTTTAGGAAGTAAAGAATTTGATTTGTAAAGTATTGTCACTAGGAAAGGTAGTTGTTTAGTCAATAATTTTCTTAAACAAAGAAAATTGTGAAAAACACTGTACGTAATAATCGGCAATTCGGCACTGTACAACTTGCTAAATCAGCTGTCAAACGTGTAATGACAGGTAAATGACACTATGACAGACAGCTGTAATGGTTGATGACAACACCGCCTGGGGTGCCCTTGAAGGGATTCAAAATTATACTGTTTTGTATTCCTACCTTTTATTTTTACTTTATCCTGTTCTACCTTTCTCCCATACTTATTTACTAACGCTGTAACATTCAAATATTGTAAAACCAAATGATTTTATATGCCAGTTCTTCTAAATGACCAACCCGAAACGTGCACCTTTTGTCAACGTTTTATATATGAGGTTAAATAAAATATTTCGATTTTATTTTCCTGTTGGTGTTTTTTTTTTACTTCAGTTTTTGACTGAAGAGTATTAGGTACTTACTGTAAATGACATCCCATAAACGTCATAATGACGAGACGTACTCTTGTAATTAAGATTCTAACACGTATATATAAAACCCATTTAGTTCTATTTTGTACCAGTCCCGAAATTTTGGTACCCCACACGGCACAAATGGATTTTCACAAAAAAAAGGTCTCGCCATTATGACGCGTCAAGCAAGACCACGCCTGCATCCCAAAACTACAATAAATTACATCATTCTGATCAAACAAATATTTAGCACCTGATTTAGTACCTTCAAAAATCAACCGTGAATTTTTTATTTTTGCCATTTTCTTCACCTGAATGAACGAACAAAATTACTTCAAGTAACATTTCCAGCTACATTTTGTGCGCTTTATTATCAGTTAAATTATAACATAATTTGAGATCCTAAGATCCGTTACAAAAAAAAAAACTCAACACCAAAAAAAAAACGGGTTGCACTCCGGGAGTGCCGGCAGAAGTGAAAACTTGAATAGTAACGTTGTGCATTTTTGGATATGGTTAGGAAATAATTTTGAACGAATTGCTTTAATTATCTAGTTCTATCATTTATGTGGTAAAATACAATATTCATTTATTGCGCTATCATACACAAACATGACAACTTACATTACATAACAAATTTAACACAGAAATATTACGATACGTTTTACGAATTTTACCTCTTTGGAGAAATCGAAGGTTTTGTTTGTGCATAAGATAATTATCCAGTTTTGGAAAACCAAACTCAATGACAGATGTCATAAAGTTCAAATTCCTTCGCAACCTAATGTCAATTCGTCTTACGAATTTTCGATCAGGACACGTGACCTGACGCGAGTTTAAGATTTTATACCCATTACAGAAAAAGTGCTCAACGCCGCTAAAGAAGTTTTCACTTCAAAAATTAAACTCAAATTGTATTGAAAGACCAAATGTAGTAAATCATCAAACTTGATAATTATGTCACGAATGGCCACTCCTCCTCAGACCAACCTCGATAACCGTTACTTAACCTTGAAGATTGAACCGTACGTCCATTTTTGTTTGGCTACGAGTTCCTCAAGAGGTAAGGAATCTCTAAATGTTGAACTTGGGCGCAACCACAGACAGATTACGTAAGATAAAAGCATTAACGTATAACCTAAAAAAAGAAAAAACCAAACTGTTAGAAAAGGTGTTTATTCAAAATATCATAATAATATGCGTACACACGGACAAAATATAATAACCCAAACAAAACTAGCGGAAACTACCAGACTACCACACCGATAACTGGCAACACAACACGAATGCTCAAACAATAACCAACTTTAACTTATTTGCAATAAAGTCTACAATTGTTTAGCACCATTCACACATACATAACTTTTGATAATACATCATATATTTTTAAATAACCGTGTAGTTACATAATAAATATCAGTACTTCTAATTTTTTTTACATCTACGAGCAGCGATCAAATATCAACCTTCTAGTACCTGAAATAAAGGTCACTTTTATTTTGACAGTGATGCAAAAACAGAAGTAAAATAACTGGAAAGTACTTTGTTTACATTTATAGTCATTCTCCTAAATTACATACATAACATCACGCCTGTACTACCCGAAGGGTTAGGCAGAAATATATCTGATAGTACACCCACAATTTACCAGTTGTGATTTAAGTCCCTTCTAATAGGGGGCGAGTCTATTGCCATCAACCGGGCACAAATCCCGTGGCTGCTACTGACAAATTCCCAAAAACACTTTGATACACCTGGGAATCGAACCCCGGACCGCATGCTCAGCAGATACGAGGCGTCTTCTAAATTCTATACTTATAATATTGCTATGGATTTTGAAGGCATAATTTTGAGTGACAAGCGAGGTTCGAAACGGAATGATTTAAATTGAGTTCAAAAGTATTCAACAATTTATTTAACCTGGCAACACCGACCAGATATAATTGCTATAGACAAATATTAGCGACAATACAAACTGCCGTACTCAGAGGCTTAATATAATTTAGTACGTATGAAACAGATTAGTGATAGTTAGTCGCTAAGATCTAGGTCAGAGTCGGAGTCCGCTCGTCCGCGTATGGTCTTCTTGCTCTGGATCTGCAGCATGCGAGCTTTGCGCGCGTCGGCAGGCGGGGTCAGCAGATCGCCCTGGTATTCTATCACATCAGCCCTAGGGGGAAGAGGGGGTGTTAGATTAAGGGATAAAAATGCCTGTAATCCTCGAAGGGCAACACCTCTGATTTTTCGTATTCGTGTACGTATTTACAATAGGGATGATGACTTCGTAACGAAAACGAAATTTTATTTAGTCTGTCAGTCAGGTAATACACAAATATTAGACACGTATTTTTTGTTTTATTAAATTAACAAATAATGACTTAGTTAAAACGCATTAAAGTTGGAGAGTGGGGTCTCACTACGTCACAAGGAGGTATACAATTTACTCAACCGTGACGTCATGCACTATTTCAACTCAATATATATCAGTAATTTTTTAATTATTTACGTTAAAAAAAAATACTTGTGGTAGATTTTTGTATGAAGCGTGGCCTGCGTTCGCCATTTTATTTATTTTTCAAAATCGCTCCTATAACACCTATACTAATCAATGGCTAGAATCAACACAAACTATTTATATGAGATAAAATCTTCTAAAGCATAAAAGTTCAGAAATATAAGCTGTCAAAGCTGTGCTGATGGAGCAGATTGTAACTTTGATGGCTTGTATCTCAGAAACGTGACGCTTTAGTAGGTTTTCTCGCAACTAACCTACTATTGATCAATGCAGGTTTAATACGTGGCCGCCATTTAGAAAATAAATAGCGGTGAGGCACGCTAAATAATTCAACGCCCTTTTAAGTTTCGCGGACCCTGGCGCTTCCGCCTTAAGCTGGAAGCTCCAAGGCAGGCCTGAGAACAGCGTGCGAAAAAAAATTTTGTTACATTTTTAGCAATTTGCCAATCAGGTTGTTGTGTAACAAAATATGATTTGCGCTCGTAACTTGCATGTATTTACAGAATCAGATCCGATCAGTTCTGTATGGTGTCGGACGTAAAGAATAGCACCATCCCGTATCTTCCTGTGGGTGTAGTAAGAGCCGACTAAGGGACTTGCCAGAGAATGGGCAGCAGCGTTCTCTGTGCTTTTGTAATAACCGTACTGCGATCGCCAACCCGCTTGCCAAGCGTGGCGATTGGCAGGCGATGGCAAAACCCCCCAAAATGTCAATGTGGCGACACTTGGGGGAGGCCTATGTCCAGCAGTGGACGTCTTTTGCCTGAAATGATGATTTACAGAATTAGAATCATTAAAATCATCAATACAACTTTCTAAGCTCATTTAATCATATTGAATGACTTTTTCATGAAAAAGACATTCAATAGCATTAAATGAGCTTAGAAAGTTGTATTGATGATTTAAATGATTAGAACTGTGTAAAGCCATACTTATTACTATTGCAAATCATGTTTTAATCAACATACAACCCGACACTGACCTGACAATTGCTAAAGAAGCGACAGGGTAGGCCTCAAAGTTAAAATTTCCGAATGTAAATTTTAATTTTGAGGCCTACCCCATCGCTTCCACCTTAAAGTGCGTAACGAGGCCCTGTCAAACTCCGGACTACTAGATCGCGGCTGATCTTGGAGTCCTGTGGTCTTACCATGACGTCTTAAAGAAGTATTGTTTTATTGTCATTCCAGTGTGGTAAAGAGAGAGTTTTAGAGGGTGTCTAGCGCCATCTCTTTCCCACTCTACAGGGTGTAACGGAAAGGGTATATACATACTTAATATAAAAAAATCTCTGCTCCCCATACAATTTCAATACCTATTCGACGCAAATGTATGGGGCAGATGCATTTTTTTCGCTGTTACGATGTTTGTCCGATGGAGGAACATGTTCAGTTTGATGGTCTGAAGCACACTCTTGAGTATGTATGTACCCTTTCCGTTACGCCCTGTAGAATTAAATTAAAACAATACAGTTTTAAGACGTCATGGCAGGCCGCCTGGGGTCGATGACATACTTAGCTATCCGCCACTCCAGCATCTCAGTAGAGAAGTCGTCGCGGTTGCCGACGTCGGTGAAGCCCACGATGAAGTCCGTCGTCTTGTTCCCCTTCACCAGGCCTATGGTCGGCAGCACGTGGATCTTCAGGCGGGCTGCGGGCCACAGGACACGGTTAGTACCACAACATATTTTTTGTAATGTACTGGCTATATACATAGGGTGACTGGTAATTAGTGACCGATACTTAAACAAGTGATTGTACTCATGATAACAAACAACTTTCCCTAGGGGGATGAATGAAAGGCACTTGCATGTGGCTGAGATGAGAATGCTAAGGGGGATGTGTGGTGTTACGCGAATGGATTGAATAAGGAATGACTACATTAGAGGAAGTCTGAAAGTGGCGCCGGTGACTGAAAAGTTGTGTGGTAGTCGGTTGTCGTGGTATGGGCATGTGATGCGGAGGAATGTGGAAAATGTCGTGAGGAAAGTTTTGAGTATGAATGTGGATGGGTATAAGGGTAGAGGAAGACCAAAGAAACGATGGATGGACTGTGTGAAAAATGATATGGCAAGAAAGGAGGTATCTCATGAGATGACAAGTAATAGAGAGGTATGGAAGAAGAAGACGTACTGCGCCGACCCCAAATGAATTGGGATAAGGGCAAGAGAATGATGATATTTTAAGCTAAACCAAACTGTCAGTGCCACTTAAGCGCCTTAGCGCCATGATCGCGAATCACGGAAGATATCCTTAAATGACAGTGTAAGACCATTTATTATTGTTTTGTTGTTATTATATTGATCACCTGCTTGCCTTCTAACTGGATGCAACTGAATACTGGATTTTACATGGAGGGACTGTCTATCTGACTACCATGTTTTTTTTATTATCTTGTTCTACTTTTTGTAGTAAGCAACGACTTATTGTCGGGCCTACGCTGTCCTCCCATACTTAAGTACTAACGCTGTAACATTCAATAATTGTAAAACCAAATGATTTTAAAAGAGTAACCATGGAGTTTCTTGCCGGTTCTTCTCCATAGGAAACGATCAACCCGAACCGTGCAGTTTTTTGTCGACGTTTTATAAGTACCCATGTAGGCCTATGTAAAATAAAATATATATACACAGGCAGTCGCTCCATGCAAAATCCAGTATTCAGTTGCATCCGTTTAGACTGGAACCCTCGACTGGAAAAAGGCTGGCAGATGATGACTCTCATCTCTCTGTCTGTCTCACAGCCCCCGCTACACCGCTGCACTCACCAGTGAGGAAGGGCGCACGTTCCACATCCAGCTTCACAAATCTGGTCTCCACATGTTTATTGGCGAGCAGCCTCAGATGCATGTCCACGATCTTGCAGCGAGGAGAGTCGCTCTTATAGAAGTGGCAGACGACGTTGACACTCTTGTTGCAGATGGTGAAGAATTCTTTCTCGCCGTCTATTTCTGAGTAGACGCCGTGGCCCTGGAAGTAGCGTAGAACATACTTAAGAGAGTTTACGCCTTTCAAGTCCTTAATTTCCAAAATGCTGAATCGATTTTAATAAAACTTCATACGCATAAGCAGGATACATATGTCTAAAAAACATTTTAGAAAAATAGAGTTACAGCGAAATTAGGCAGATTATAAATTATCTATAGAAACAGAAATTTCCGAATATCTTTTTTTTTTTTAAAGACATTTCGAAAATATTTTTTGTAAGTTTTTAGACCTATTTATCCTGCTTATGCGAATTAAGTTTGATTGAAAATGGTTCAGTCATTTCGGAAAATAGGGACTTGAAAGTTTGTATGAAATGCCGTAAGGTGTAAACGCTCTTAATAACATTACGATTCGAAATACTTGAAATGGTAGAACATTACCCAATAGAAGGCACAACAACCAATCAAGCTATGAAAACCAAACTAAGCTGATCTCTCATTGTACGGGAACCTCATAGAAAGTGAGGTCAGGTTATGCTGGATATGTACAGCTTGATTTGTCCGTGTGTACACCCACATTCCCCCAGTTATGTTTGAGTCCCATGTAATAGCGGGCGAGCCTATTCCCATCAACCGGGCGCAAATCCAGACTACGAGGTTGCTACTAAGAGATTCGTGATGGGAAAAATCCAATAATACTTTGCCCGACCAGAAAATTGAACCCAGGAGCTCATGTTCAGCGTTCGCGCTTGTGACAGCTAGTCCAACGAGCCAGACATTTTTTATCAGCTGCGCAAAGGCCTACCCATATCCTTAATTCCTTCTAGGTACTCTTCCCCTGCGCCACTAAGAACCAGCTTTTGTTCTACGCGTCCAAGTCATGTCGCCATCGCACCACAGAGACGCTAGCACATCAAGGTACCGATACTGTCAAGTTTTCCCTAAAACGTAAAACTTTAATGATAAAGTAGAAAAGGACCTTGATTAATTTTGGACCAATTACTCAACAGTGAAAAAACCTATCCCATATGTAAGCTTTTAGGGTATTATTAATTTCTAATTTGTGCATCTACATCGAATTCAAGCGCGAACATGGTGTTTTGGAACGTTTTCCATACTGAGAAAACATCAAAATTCATAGTATCAAAACTGTAAACAAAATATTTTTTACTAAGTATAAATAACATTTGTAACGGGATATTTACCATGTTTACTATTTATTTTGTCACAGGTAAAACACCGAAAAAACTTTTTTTTTTACTGGCTTGTGTTGCAGCTTGCAGCTACCCTGGCTGAAGGAATTTACTTTTACCAAAAGGTATTATTTATGGCAATGACGACAATACAAAAGCGATAATAATCTGTAATGGGACATACATCTATATTGAAAAAAGCAGTAATTTTCTCTTCCAGAGGTTATCATATAGCCATCATATGTTCCAAAACCTTTTAAAACCATTTGGAATAGTTAGTAGTGACGATTACATTATAGATGTTCTTGGTCCATACCCAGAAGAAGCTACCAATAAATATATGTTCGAAATCACCTTGTTGGCGCTCGATTTCGGCTTGGCTCCCATAGTAACAATTAAATAATACCCCAAAATCTTTCTTTTGGAGTAGGTTTCATTAATGTTGAGGATTTGGTTTAGTCTCCATACAAATTTGCCCATGGTCCTTTGACAGATTGTTGTAGCTTGATATGCTGGTGCCTGTACCTTTAAACCGACAAAATAATGTTCTAGCTACTTACATTGGCCAGCCACTCCTGCTTGCACTTGGCTCTCATCTTCATCTCAGCGATGCGCTGCTGTCTGATCGCTTCCAGGTCACTTGTATCCAAAGTTTCCAGCCTGGTCAAAAGAGAGACTTAAATATTCATATTGTAATGCCTGATCCTGGCGGGTTTGAAAGATATTTTGTTAAACTGACATGATCAATAACACTAGAAAGGGATATTTACTGTTTGATTTGAGTTCCCGATATGTCGGCGCTGTTGCAAAGGCTATGATCACGGATAAACTGAAGATATGGTGGGTGGGTGTTTATGAGCAGACAAATCGGTCTACCCTCTTTGATTTGTCAACTAACAAACATGGTAAACAACAACAAGTAAACATGGTAAATATCCCATTTATAGTGTTTAGAAGGGTTTGAAACATACCCACAAAACTAATGATGGTTGAAATTATCTTAAGTTGTAAATGTGTGCGTAGACCATAGATCTATGAAAGGGTGTAGATGGAGAACTGGTAGACCATTGACATAGAAAATTTTATTATTATTTAAGACAATGTTGTGTATGAATGTGTACAGGTATAAAAGTAGAGGAAGACCAAAGAAACGATGGATGAACTGTGTGAAGGATGATATGGCAAGAAAGGAGGTGTCTGATGAGATGACAAGTAATAGAGAAGTATGGACGAAGAAGAAATGCGACCCCAAATAAATTAGGATGATGATGATGAATGCTTTTAAATCTATGTATGTGACCCCAGTTCAGCACTGTATATGGATATGTGGATATGTGGTTGGTGCCCCTTCCACGCTGTATATCTATGGGCCAAAGGTGCCCGAGAATAAATGAATGTTATAATTTCCCCACCATTACAACACCGGCCTCCTCTCTATGAAAAAGAGTAGCCATACACCAATACGCAGGCCCAGTGCGGGTAAGTAGATATCCTATGATCTTTGAAATCAAACACATACTGGTTTCCATAATTATGTTGATTTCCTTCACTAATTTGAGAGCAGTCATGACTGGTCTATTTGGAAAGTGCTGACAATGCAGAATCTAGCAGCGGCTGCGGGAGTCATTGCAGTCTCCATGCTCTGTAGGGATCCCTTGTCGAGCAGATGTCTTTTCATTGGGATGATAATGATGATGTTGGTATTACCTTTCAATCTCACTGTCCAGCTGCTTCTCCATGTTGGAGGCCACATGATGCAGTAGTTGATCCATGATGGAAGGTTTTTATCTGAAAATATCAGAAAAATTGTGACTTTTACATTTTTTATTTTAGTTGTTGTTTTTCCTATTTTGGAAAGAACTAATCAATTACGAAACATAATTTTATAAATCTGTGCTGAACTATTTACTTTTAAATATTTTTATTTTAATAAAAATAAAAAAAAACTAACATTTATCTTCTCTTTACACTTTCTCTGTAATTACTTACTGTAAACTAAGAGTTTACAAATATAAAATGTCTTGAAACTCATGTGAATCACTTACAATAACTGGAAAATAGTACTTCTTCAAATTGGAACGAAAGCGGAGGCGTAATAAATCTATATTTGGTAATAAACCAACAGAACTAGTTTCTTTAATGGTTTTAATCCTATCTCTCCCTCCAAAAACATCATCAAGGTGTTTTTCATATACTGGATTATTTATAAACACCCAGTATCTCAGAAAATGCGTCTCTATAAAAGATGCAAACCTTATTTTTGTGTTTGATGACCTCATAGCAACTAACTAACACATGTTGTTCGATCAAACAATATCACAAAATCTTACCTTTTTCCGCCTTGAAAGAAACTTGAACTATATATAAACAAATTTAAATCTTGTATTAAAACAGTTTCCAACGATATTTATCGTCAATTTATCAAATTAAAGCGATTTTTTGTGAACTTAGCCCAGGCACCGCTATTTTGTTCACATAAAAACTGACATTGTCATTTTTGACAGAAGTTCAGTGTTGCCATAATAAGTGTTAATACTGGCTTGTAATAAAAAACCGTGCAAGTGCGAGTCGTACTCGTGAACACAGCATTCCGTAGCACCAAACAATATAATAACTGCATTTTAACGCTCATCATATGTAAAAACACTCAACAGCAAAACTAAATTTGTTTTTATAGTACATTTATGAAAAACAAGGTTACTAAGTAACTGCTCTTTTTTCTGGAGAATAAATAACTCTTCTGCCAACGTTGCTAATGTAGGTACGACGTATGTAATATAAGAAAAGTGGAAATAAGATTTTTTCTCAAACAAAAACCTGTGCGCACTATGACCACTGTTTAAAACTACTTACTACTATAATTGGTCCGCACAAATAGTATGCGGACCAATAGACGCGACACTTTTTTTAATGTTATTTAAAAAAATCACAGTCTTTCTTAATGATCCCAGATGTTTGACCATCGTTTTTCGACTAATAGGAATAAAACTAAAAACCGGCCAAGTGCGAATCTTACTCGCACACAGGGTTCCATAGCCCCAAACAATATTTTGAACTGTCATTCATTAGTTAGTAGTATTAGTTAGTAAACCAACCACTCAACCGCAAAACTAAATTGGTTTTTCATAGTATCTTAATGAAAAACAAAGTTACTGCTGCAGTTTGATGAAAAAGTCCCATATCTCAAAAACTAAACATCATATTTATTGAAACCAATTTTCGTTGATAGTTTTTTTTACGTTCTACAATCCTAAATATTTTCAGAATTTTCCTCCTCTTACTTTAGAAATTAGAGGGGGGGGGGGACACACATTTTACCACTTTGGAAGTGGCTCTAGCGCAAACTATTCAGTTTAGAAAAAAATGATATTAGAAACCTCAATATCATTTTTGAAGACCTATCCATAGATACCCCACACGTTGGGGTATGATTAAAAAAAAAAATTTTGGTTTTCAGTTCTATGTATGGGGAACCCCAAAATTTATGTTTTTTTTCTATTTTTGTGTGAAAATCTTAATGCGGTTCACAGAATACATCTACTTACCAAGTTTCAACAGTATAGTTCTTATAGTTTCGGAAAAAAGTGGCTGTGACATACGGACGGACAGACAGACAGACAGACAGACAGACAGACAGACAGACAGACAGACATGACGAATCTATAAGGGTTCCGTTTTTTGCCATTCGGCTACGGAACCCTAAAAAGGGACCAAAGAATAGAAAGTTTTTAACGCTGGAAGCAAGAATAGTCCTTACCGTGGTCCGATACCAAGTTTGGGGATGAAAGAAAGAAATAAAAGAGAAATAAGAAAATTGTTTTTTATTTGGTTATTAATAAAACCATAAAAATTATACAAAATAAATGAACAAACAAGACAAATGATGCCAAAAGGGCCTCAGCTCGGCTTAATGCCAGATGGCAACACAAGGTGTACCACCTGGCGATGGATGGTACTTGCTGCTGGTGCGCACTTACATAGATACATATACTCACGCCATTTTCCATGGGGGTAAGTAGAAACTACAGAAGTCCTGCTACGATTCCTAGTTCTTATATTCTCCTTTTACTTCCTTCACGTTAAAAACACTAATGTTCTCACTCTAAAATGGAGATGGACAGGCCACAAAGAAGTGCTCAAGAATAGGGGATTAAAATTGTGACGAACTGGTTTCCCACAGATGGTAAAAGGAAAAGGGGCACACAACATAAGTTATGTGTAGACGAGCAGAAACTTCCCTGAAACCTTGAGAATGCGGGACTTGGAATGGAAAATCTTAGAGACCATTAGGGAACTATATTTTAAACTGGCTTTGCTGGGCTTCTGTGCTAGGGTTAGAAATCATCCCACGGTAACGTCCTGTATGTATTCTTTGACACTCGCATTAAACCTGAGTGCCATAGGATAGGCTACAAACAGGACGACGATCGATAGAAAAAGAATTTTCGGAATTGGAGATTTTCCGTACATTAAAACTTACAACTGTAAAACATACAAAAGTGCAGGATAAATGACTGATTAATTTACAACATAAGTTCATAGACAAGAAAAAAACAAACTGTATCACAAATTCATCAAAAGATTTATTGGTTGCAAAGATTTCGATAACATTACATTAATTATATACTGAAAAACTTCAGTTTGTAAGATTACTTTTATGTTTGACTCGTTTACTCATCGATCTATTAAACATTTACAATTCAATGTCAATGTCATTCTTAAACATCGGATTATGTGTATTTTTGCACAATGCAAATTCATTTCGCGCAACGGGACCAAAGGAGTCGGACGGGGTGGAGAGGGTTAAACGCAATTTTTTGTACTTTATAATCAATAGTGCTTATTTTTAGTAGGTAGTTCAATAAACCCGGGTCTTCTGATAATAAATAGCGTATTGATTGTGCATATTTTGCCCTGTAAAGTGCATATTTTGACATTGCATATAATCCGATGTCTAGTCATTACATATCCCCGCCCTAGCAGTTGACCACGAGCTTAACGAACATACGAAACGCGTGTCGCGCGTCACGGGGTTTACAAAATAAAAGAAGTTGCTTGGATCATCGCACCAGTCAACGCGACGGTCTAGCCAGTACGCGTCTCCGCACACACTTAGGTGGATACACCCCAGCTCTTAAGCACCTCCTCTCCGATATAAGTTTTGAAACTGACATGGTCACTAACACTATAATTAACACTGGAAACGAGATAGTTTTTCTGTGATCATGCAGGCGCTTGCAAAAGCTCCGAAATTTCCGGGAACTCATAACAAATATAGTAGCCCACCGGTATCGGGAACAGGGTCCAAGCTACCGGCGGTCAGGGCTCCAGAGAGAGGAACCTCCTAACAATACGAGCCGTGTCCAGGAGTACCGCTTTCTGAATCAAGCCCTTGATCCAGCTGCCTAACGAGAGCCTCATCAGATATTGGTCGAGGCTCTTGGCAATTAGGCCATTGGCTGATACGACTATCGGCACAATGATCGCTGAGTCAACAGGCCACATGTCGACAACCTCGCGAGCCAAGTCAATATACTTGATTTGTTTATCTTTCTCGGCCTTCACGAGGTTCTCATCATGTGGAACCGTTATGTCAACAATCATTGCGCGCCGCTCTGATCGATCCATCACCACTATATCAGGCTTATTGGCTACAATAGTCCTGTCAGTGATGATGGATTGATCCCAATACAGTGTGATATTGCCATTTTCGAGAACTGGGTCGGGCACATACCTATAGTACGGCACTTCCGATTCCACAAGGCTGTATTTCAGAGCAAGTTGCTGATGGATAAGTTTAATATTTGTACGTGTATACGAGATATTTACAAGTAAACATGGTAAATATCTCGTTTTCAGTGTTAATGATCAACTCCTCTCCGCTTCGTACATCTTCGTTTTGGTAGAGTCCGGGCATAAAACTACTTTCAGACCGTAACCAGTACGTCTGATGTCAAACATACGAAGTCACCACTTCATCAATGCGAAATCAGCTTCTGCCGGTCTATACAGGGGGTAACGGAAAGGGTATATACATACTTAAGGGTGTGCTACAGACCATCAAACTGAACATGTTTCTCCATCGGACAAACATCGTAATAGCGAAAAAATTTCTGCTGCTCCATACAAAATTTTAATACCCATTCGACCCAAATGTACGGGGCAGCTTATATTTTTTTCGCTATTACGATGTTTGTCCGATGGAGAAACATGTTCAGTTTGATTATCTGTAGCATATCCTTAAGCATGTATATACCCTTTCCGTTACACCCTGTAGAAAGCTTGTAGTGGCACTCAACATAGAACAAAAGCTACTATAGCGCCATCTATGGCACGTATGAAGAACTAACATCATTTCCTACAGCGCGCAGTTAAAGTTTTCCGCGACTTAAGATTATGTAGAAAAACCCGAAAGCAACTGTCGGCCAGTAGCCCACCAGACGCAACACCCGTCTGGTAGCAGGTTCCCCCCCTTTTCTATGAAGTATTGAGGAACGAATTTACACCCTGTTCTTCAACACGGCATGAACCAAATCGGATGATCGTTAGTCGGCTCAAGCGTATTCCGCGTCGATGGGTGTGGATGCTCCCTCATACAATCGATTTATTATTAGATTCTAGCTGCTAGATTGTCAGACTGCTTCTGCGACAAATTTGCATTGATTTTATTATTCTGAACAGTCTGGGGGCCTACCATATTATCACCCATTTTAAGAGGCCATCTATAAATTAGGACGCCCGAATTTCATGTTTTCTTTTACCCCCCCCCCCTCGTCCTTCTCACAGCTGTTCACATTTGTGAGACTCCCCCCTCCTTAAAGTGTGGCGTAATTTATGGATGGCCCCTAATGCCACTTCAGTGTGCGAAAGAGATGAAGCTATACAGAACGTCTAGCGCCATCTCTTTCCTACACACATTGAAATAATACTGGTAACTCTTAACTAGTTTTAAAAGGTACTTAATATTTAGATTATTTACTTTGAGATTTATTTAAAATAAAATGCATTTATCAGACTATTATGATGACCAACGCTAGGGCCGACAGGGCAGAGCTGCAAAGGGAAATCCCCTTTGATGCCTCCAGGTCGACCTCTGAACATTGGAATCTGCATCTTGTTACCACTATCTACATATGAATTTACATTGGGTAAAGATAAACTACTCTGCCCGTCCCCGGTTTACGCGGGCGTTTACAAGTTTAAAAGTACGACATCTCTAAACAAATTACTTCATCTGCATCACAAACAAATATGCTCTTATTTAAAATTAACTGTATTTTGTTAGAGGTTAAATTCTAATATCGTTTAGCAGAACGATTTTATACAAAACTAGATTATAACTATTACCAGATAGCCTATTATAGCTCTGTAGGCAGTCTAAAACCCGTAACATCTCATACAAATATGACCTTTATAGACAAACAATTATTTATACAAATATGAATATTAAACACATAATAATTGCCAAGAGCCTCGAACAACATCTGATGAGGCTCTCGTTAGGCAGCTGGATCAAGGGCTTGATTCAGAAAGCGGTACTCCTGGACACGGCTCGTATTGTTAGGAGGTTCCTTTCTCTGGAGCCCTGACCGCCGGTAGCTTGGACCCTATTCCCGATACCGGTGGGCTACAATTTTTATATTTTTTTAGTATTCATTTTATATAGGAATATTTAAAAGTGTAAACAATAAGATATAAAAATGAATAAACGACATAAGATCACAATCGAAAAATCACTTTCAATCGAAAAGTAAAATGAAATTATGGTTAGTCAATGCTTCGAACATGAATTTAGTCTTTTTTTTTCACAATAGATTCAAACTTATATTCAGAGGTCGGAATTAGGTAGATTTATTTATGTACTTGCATCAATATGTTGATATTAATATGGACCTTCCTGGGATTTATAATACAATCCCGTGTGGCAACAACAATATAACAAATAAATAATAATAAAAACCTCAGAGAAATATAAGAAAAATAAAAGAAAGATAATAAACATACAATTGCAACTTCGGACATCCGATGTCGGATGGTTTAAATTGTGTTAAAGTCAATTTTTTTTTTTATTTGATGAAGCACAGGATTTTTCTGCTCTTTAAAATTAATCTCTGGATTTGGGACATATGCACTTAATTCTTTCGCTGTATGAAATCAGTGTACGTACATAAATAACTCTACCTAATTCCGACCTCTGTTTATAAAGGGTGTAAAACACCTCTTAACGAAGCCGAAAGGCACTGGTTCTCTTGCGATCATTTTTTTGTTCTACACCATACCTGGGAACCTTCTAGTTACGGAGATATTAGGGGTCAAAGTTCCAACTTTTTGACAAGTATTTTTTTAAATACAAGTTTTTAATGGAACATTTTTACTTTAAACACCTCCACGACCCCCGTACTATTCAATCCGTCCATCAGCACAATGTTTTAAGTGCGTTACATTGAGTTCTACCACAAAACATGATTTTACACCCCCCAAAAAAAAGTCGTTTCCCAGCAATAATTTTTGCGTAAAGTTACTTAGTTTCATGTACAGAATGCTTGGTTGACGGCTTCGTGATGAGGTGATTTACACCCCGTATTGGTTACCACTGAAATATAGTTTGTTAAAGTATAAAACTTCTTAGATTATTACTATTCACAATCATCATCAGCCTGCCTTTCCCCAACTATATCGGGGTCGGCTTCCAGTCTCACCGGATGTAGCTGAATACCAGTATCTATTTTAGATGCAGCGACTGCCTATCTGACCTCCACAACACAGTTAGTACTGGGTAATACGATACCCCTTGGTAAGACTGGTTGTCAGACTTCCGGGCCACTGACTACTGTAACGACTGTCAAAGATCTATAATTGACAGCAAAGCACGGAAGAAACTCGGTATGTAATGAATGGTTACCCATCCACGGACCAACCTAGTCAAGCGCGGCATAACTTAAAAATCGACCCTAGGGGGGGGGTTAATACTTCAGCCACAAGCTCCTCAAAGTATAGAGCTATTAAAGTATAAAACATCTTAGATTACATTTTTTATCGTACACAGTAAATACAGGAGGGTGGGCAGAAAGTATAACCTTACACACATTTTTTTTTATCAATTACTTTTTTATAGGGCGGGATAAGCTGAACAACACCAGTGGCCCACAAATGCCTTGCAGTAGGGGTGAAGGCTATCGTTAACGGTTTGTAGTACATACGCCATCAGGTCAAGCTACCCGAAACTGTCAAATTGTTCCGTAACATTACAAAACGATGACGTTAAAAACCTATTAAAGAAAGGGGTTTGGGTAAAAGTGGCGTGATTTTATAAGTCTGCGGCCAGTAATGAAGAATATTTCATTAGTAAAAACACAATAAGACATTCATTTTCTTCTATGAACAATTATTTCCAAAATGCATCGGAGCCGAGATATACAGGGTGAATTTTTCAAGTGGGTGGAAGACTAAATCCGAAACTATGAGAAATAGGGAAAAACACTCATAGGATTCACGAGCCCGATTTTGATAAAAACTTTTCATCATTGGTTTTTAAAAAAAAAACAACACCCTGTATCATTAAACCATTGGATAGTGTCGTAGCTAAAGATGTAAAATAATTAATAATAAAAATACATAATAAAAATTCTGGGAAGTAATGACATACGGCAAACGATAGGTAATAGTTAATTTTTGATAAAATACATAACAGTATGCAAACTGTAAGTAGGAACAACACAACTTTGACATCAGATATTGCTGCTCCGATAATTTGTTTGGCAAAATTCTTTCAGGAGTCATTAATATCATATATTCCACTAGATAGAAACAATTATCTTTGTGGCCGCTGTGAAAAAAAAATCACGCCACTGGTCCATATAAACTTACCCAATGCCCTTTGACAGATTGTTGTAGCTTGATGTGCTGGCGTCTGAACAAACTTAGTCGATTTTAAATAAAAAATAAACTACGATTCAACTAAGAATAGGAATGACCTTGCGCCATTTTGTGACGTCATAGCTGTCAAATCGAACCAGTGAGGTAGGGATGGTCAACAATACATATTTTTAATGATAAAATATTGGTTGCTAACTAGTCAAATCTTATACGTTGGGTAGCAATACAGAGCGACGACGGTTATTCCAAAAATTACAGTTGCAAAAAAAATGCGTATATTTAAATCAAAATGTAATCTTTGATAAAAATGATTGACAATTGATTTGTGTAAAACGCATTTTTTTTTGCAAATGACCAGTGATTGGAGTAGGTAGATTGATTTTTGGTACTTGTATCATAAATGCACACAGTATTAAAACTAAATTAATTTATTATTGAATAAAAAAAACAATCGAATTCCGATCGAAGCACTCATATATATATTTTATTATTAGCCTTTTTTGGCCACAACTTCTTATAAATTGTTGCACTTAAATTTCTATCAAATCAATCAATTCCGGAGGAATGTCCATATTAATATATACGTTTCGGATCAATGACACCAATTCAATCTACCTACTCCGATCTATGCAAATGACAGACCTATTCTTATTTGAATCGCATTGTAGAATCAGTTTGCACGGCTTTATAAATCCTTAATCTCGACTCGGATAGGGCTGCTAATATACTGCTCCCATTTATCTGCACGGAACATACATCCAACGCGGGCTCGGCAGCCGGCAGGGACATGGTCTTCGCCCCATTCAAACCATGCAGGAATAGGGCAGCATCACTCTCAGAATGAGCTGCCACCCAAGTGGAGCCCGGAGCCCGACAGAACGTCGCCCTGGACATCACTGAATTCACAGCCGATCCATTGATAACGTTCTCCACTTCTATTTCAGTCCCCTCACTTAACGTTGGCATCAAGGCACACTCAGCCAACTTCGATCGCTCAGAACCTTTCGGACGCATAGAAATTAAAGCTTTTCGAGATTCAGAGTCATAATACATTGACATAAACGCGCCAGTCACAGGGAACGGCTTAGGGCTCCATTCACCGGATTTCGGTTCCCAAAGCCAGCAGGAATTCAACTGGCACGATAGGAGACCGTACTCCGTTGAGCAGACGGAGACAACTGGTGACATGTCCCCTGTTCCTGTGAAGGTACGCAGACGTGTGGAGGTGTTCCTGAAGTCGTATTGATGAATCATGCCGCTTACACCGCCGACGTAAAACTCGTTGGTTCGTTGGCAATCCCAAGCGCACGACCAGAGAGGGAATCCAGCGTTTATCGACACATTAGGAATGCCTCTTTCGACTATCCTAGCAGTTCTGTCTAACCCCACACTGAGAAGTAAATCACTCGGCTGAGAGTACACAATGTCCCGGATCGGTTTAGGATGTAGATGAACAAACTGTCCTAGGGTATTGTCTATGCAACTGACCTTCCTGATACCGTAACCAGGGAACAGGCTGTTGGAACTTTTCTGAGACACGTATAACTCGTACGTCCTGCAGTTGTAAGTTAAGACTCTGCATCCGCCATCTTTGCAGATCTCCAAGTTCTTCTCGAGAGCGAACCTCCAGGATTTACTCGCAGCCTCTTGCTTGGTCGCTATTGTCTTCGAAATAGTTTTTTTCAAATGTTCCAATTGTGCTGCCAACGCGCTTTGAGTAATTTTCGCTGTATGTAACTTTAATTCTGTCCTACTCTTTTCTGCCTGTAATGTTTCAACTTGATTCTGTAGCCTAGTTATTTCTGTGGTATCTGCTGCCTTTAACTTCCTAGCGTAAATGAATCTTAGGTCTTTGAGTGAAGCTCTACTTTTGCAAGTAGGACATGATCTGTTTTTAGCAGCTTGGGCCTTCAACCAGCGTTCTACGCATTCGGAGCCAAACAGATGCCCACATTTTAGAGCTACTAGTCTATGGTTACCGGAGTTACCCCAGATGTCGAGACAGATGGGGCAAGTCTCTCCGTCTAAATCATCGTTTTTATCCGGGGAGTTGATCTTTCTAACTTTAGCTGGAGGTTCTTCAATTGCTCTGTTACTATTGCAATCGGTCTCTGGTAAGAATTGGATAGACTCTTCACTCGTTACAGAAAAAGCAGTGCTACTATCCTCATTTTGCACAATCGGGGCCGGTGGGAACAACTGGAATCCGTTGGCACCAACAGTTTCGAATTGGTATTCATCTTCTGAAGTCTCGGAGGCCATGCTTGAATCTGTCGGTGTCGGCGACTCCACATATCGGGTCACCATAGGCACTAAAATGCTGGGGCTACCCGGGTTGATGGGGCTGGGGCTACCCGGGTCGATGAGGCTGCCTCCATCAGAATGGGTACCCCGTCCAGAGGCGCTAACCTCGTCAGGTGGTGCGTTACTCAGCACCAGTCAAGTAGCATCTGTAAAGAAAAGGTCAAACTGATCATAATCGTTCTCCTGCCCTTATCCCAATTTATTTGGGGTTGGCGCTTCTACATCTACCTGTTACCGGTTATTTTAAGACCTTGCACATATTATTTGATGTATACTCATGTTTTACAATTTAAAAAACAATACATAATTATATTGTATATGACGGAGTAAATGTCTCCGTTCCGTTTTTAAAAAGCGTGACGTCAGCATAGCTGACGTCACTGACTATGTTCAGGGTGATCACTCATCTTCGATCTTCCAAGTAAAACACCACAAGTACACTGTATGACTCGTTTATTCAACCGACAGCGTAACGACTTATTTACATAGATCCGTACAGTTCGGCGGCTCAAGCAAGACTGCTTCGATCGCCTACAGTGCGGCCGTATTTATAGGGCTCGACGTACGTGCACGTTTCATTTTAGGTTAAGTATTGAAATTACAATGATGACATTAATTTTACATCGTAATAAATTCAAAGTAATCAACTTATGGTTTTTAAACTAATTTTTAGGACAATTAAATGATTAAACTTAGTTATTCTAGGTTTTTCTAGACGAATTGTTGTAGTTGCGCCGATACGGCCATACTGACAGGCGGTGCGCGCTCTGCACCAGCCTCGTTGGTTCTCGTCGATTTTTGTGGATTCTCGTAGACCTGAAAGAATAGAAACAAAACTTCCTCTGAGTAGTACATCTGTAAACAACTTGCGTTGTTTTGTCTTTTGAGAATATCGATTCTGATAAGGTTAGTAGGTTCTCGGAGATTTTATTAAAGGGTTCTCGGAGGTTCTCGTAAAGTTCTCGGAGGTTCTCGTAGAGTTCTCGGAGGTTCTCGTAGAGTTCTCGGAGGTTCTCGTAGAGTTCTCGGAGGTTCTCGTAGAGTTCTCGGAGGGATATTTAGAATATTTGAATTAAGTTACTTACGGTTTTATTCTGATGAATTACGGTTTTCCGATTCCGATACGGCCACACTGACAGGCGGTGCGCGCTCTGCACCAGCCTCATGGTTCTCGTCGATTTTTGTGGATTCTCGTAGACCTGAAAGAATAGAAACAAAACTTCCTCTGAGTAGTACATCTGTAAACAACTTGCGTTGTTTTGTCTTTTGAGAATATCGATTCTGATAAGGTTAGTAGGTTCTCGGAGATTTTATTAAAGGGTTCTCGGAGGTTCTCGTAGAGTTCTCGGAGGTTCTCGTAGAGTTCTCGGAGGTTCTCGTAGAGTTATCTGAGGGATATTTAGAATATTTGAATTAAGTTACTTACGGTTTTATTCTGATGAATTACGGTTTTCCGATTCCGATACGGCCACACTGACAGGCGGTGCGCGCTCTGCACCAGCCTCGTTGGTTCTCGTCGATTTTTGTGGATTCTCGTAGACGGTTTTATTCTGATGAATTATTTTCACCCTGTACATAACAATGTCTCGGGAGTATCTGTTCTCAGGTTCAAATGTGGTGATGATGTTCTTTCGTAACTCTTCCCAGGTACTACTGGTCACCATCCAATCATCGATCCACATTTTCGCACGTCCCTTCAGCAGACTGCAGACTTTCATACGAACGTCGATATCACTCAACTTATATGCCTCAATGGCCACTATCAATATGTTGACACCACTCACGTACTCCGACATGGGTATCCGGGTCGAAAGATGGCAGGTAAATGCCTTTGATCCTTATTATTGATTCGGTAGGCGGAGCACACAAACGCTCTGACATTCTCTGCATCATTTCCATCATCTGCATAAGGAATTGTGGTGGTATTCCGTCCATCCGCATTCCTTGATCAGGGTATGTATGCGGTCTTGATTGATTCATGGCTTCCATTGATGTATTGGAGACCAGTCCAGGCTCCTGACGCCGAATGTTGGCTGGTTCCAGTTGCTCAGGTGGTAAACGAGCTGATGAGGAAGTGGCTTGAGTAGAAATCTCTTGCGATCCCACTTCTGATGACGGAGAAAATGTCTCCGTTCCGTTTTTAAAAAGCGTGACGTCAGCATAGCTGACGTCACTGACTATGTTCAGGGTGATCACTCATCTTCGATCTTCCAAGTAAAACACCACAAGTACACTGTATGACTCGTTTATTCAACCGACAGCGTAACGACTTATTTACATAGATCCGTACAGTTCGGCGGCTCAAGCAAGACTGCTTCGATCGCCTACAGTGCGGCCGTATTTATAGGGCTCGACATACGTGCACGTTTCATTTTAGGTTAAGTATTGAAATTACAATGATGACATTAATTTTACATCGTAATAAATTCAAAGTAATCAACTTATGGTTTTTAAACTAATTTTTAGGACAATTAAATGATTAAACTTAGTTATTCTAGGTTTTTCTAGACGAATTGTTGTAGTTGCGCCGATATATATGTAGATCTACTAACAGGTAGATGTTTTACCATTTATGGCGTACAAAATAACATATCTTTTGGTTTAGAATAAACCCTAAATAATCTTGAGTCTACACAGCAAACTATGAAACCTCTCTGAAGTTGGCATGGCAAATATAGCAGGCAAACAAATAAAGTACTGGATAATTAGCCGTTAATTAACCGCTAATTAACCATGGAAACCAAAAATTTTCCGCTCGCCGGAAAACGCGAAAATCGATTTGTATGCCAACTTCAGGTGAAGTTAGCATGCAAACATTTTAAAATCGGTTAGGAAAGACCTAGACAACTGTACCATGGCTCATAATTAGCCGTTAATTAGCCGCAAAGTAACCGTGAAAACCAAAAATTTCCCGCGTTCCGGAAAACCCTAATATCGGTTTGTATGCCAAATTCAGTGGAAGTTAGCATGCAAACATTTTAAAATCGGTTAGGAAAGACCTAGACAACTGCACCATGGCTCATAATTAGCCGTTAATTAGCCGCAAAGTAACCGTGAAAACCAAAAATTTCCCGTAGGCCGGAAAACCCGAAAATCGATTTACATGCCAAGTACAGTACAAGTTAGCATGCAAAATTTGAAAAATAGTTAGAATTGACATAGCTGATAAGCCGTAAATCAACCAAATAATAAAAATAAATATAACGTTTGATAAGATAGTTTTTAAAAGAATTGTTATGTGTTTCATACATGTTGTATAATCACGAGAGCAACTTAAAACAGGGCTTTAAATACCGTTAAAAATTTCGTAACGTTACCTTCATTTGACAGAGTTACCGTTAATATTAGAATAACGTTAATCGATTTAACGTTATTTTTGAAACATTTTATCGTTAATCTTTATAACCGTTAATTGTTTAATAACGTTACTTTTATCGTTATTTTTAAACAGTTAAGCTTCTGCCAACTTCCTCGCATGCGAGTAGTGATGGGACATAGTAAATAATAATCATAATCATCATAAATCTGTGGCTCGAGTGTCAAACTGACGAGACAAGTTTTTCTCACTTTTTACTTTAATTAATATAAAATAACGCAGAACACTGATTAAACCAAGAAAATAATAATAAAAAAAAAGTTACTTAATACACAAAACCGGATCTAATTAAACAAAAATGCAATAATCTTATGAAAATGAAACGTCATATTTGTCATCAACGCTGACGAGACGCAGAGCCCGACTAAACGAAGTACACCCACCATCTCTGGGCTCGTCGCTGAGCTCCGCCTCGCAGCCACATCTGTAGCCGCTGAGTCGCCGGTCGCTGTCGCACCAGCGGGCCTGGGACCTCGAGGCCAACAGGCCCCGAACAGGCTCCCCGCTGCCGGTGGAAATGTGTCGCGCATGCGATGGACTCAGTCCATTAATGAGAACGTCATGCGCGCATATTATGGGGCTACTCAGAGGGGAAGCAACTTGACTGCGTACCGTGGTCGGATGCTCTTTCTATTTCAGGTGCTTGAACCAGCTGTCAGCCCTCAAGACGTAGCTCGTGCAGTCCGTCCGTTACCTAACTGGAAATCTCCAGGACTGGATGGACTGCACAACTTCTGAATCAAATGGTTCCAAAGATCGCAAGCTCGCTTGGCGTCCCAGTTTCAATCAGCCTTAGAGTCAGGGTCGCTGCCCCAGTTCTTGACGACAGGCATTACCCACCTGCTCCATAAATCAGGTAGTACTGCGGAGCCCAAAAATTATAGACATATCACTTGCTTACCAACGGTCTATAAAGTTCTT
Organism: Cerastis rubricosa; assembly: GCA_949152445.1. Lineage (NCBI taxonomy): Eukaryota > Metazoa > Arthropoda > Insecta > Lepidoptera > Noctuidae > Cerastis > Cerastis rubricosa. The sequence goes on from OX424551.1 coordinate 12,522,014, forward strand.
ACATCCATTTTGAGAGCTAAAATTAACCAACATATTATGAGTAATTACATCATGTCTCCCTCTCAGAATGGATGTAAGAACGGTTCCCGTGGTACTAAGGAGCTGCTCCTCATTGATATGGCCATTAGGCAACAGGTGTGCCGCCCCCAAGGCATCTGTCTACATGTTGGATAGATTTTTTTTGTTGGAGTTGTACAAGATAGATAACTCTCTCTCTCTCTCTCTCTCTTTTATTAGCTTGGGTCTTGCCAGTATAAACAAATGTAAGTGTTAATAAATAAATAAATAAATAATAAACTCTACGCGCCTTCCTTGAGTCGTGTATAGGGCAATGGAGGACGGTCCTTCGCTATCCAGGATGTCGACAGATGCAGGGGAACAGCAAACCGATAAGGATAGAGTGTGGTATATTTCAGGGTGATAGTCCATTGTGGTTTTGTCTAGCCTTGCACCCTCTTAGCACACTGCTGGAAGGTTCAGGTCTAGGCTATCGGTTGAGGAGATGTGGTCAGGTCATATCTCACCTTCTTTACATGGATGATCTGAAAATCTTTGCCCCCAACAATTTGCAACTGATGAAGCTACTGAAGGTAACTGAAACTTTCATTAGCGCCTTCAGGATGGAATTTGGTGTGGACAAATGTGCAGTCATGCATGTGAAGGGGGAGATTACGGAATCCGTGGGAACTCAACTCTCGGATTCCGTACACCTTAGATCCCTCTCCTCAACAGAAACCTACAAGTATTTGGGTATATCGGAAGCATTAGGCATCAATACTGCTGACATGAAACAATCGTTGAAGGAGCGTTTCTTTGGCCGCCTGAATAAGGTGCTAAGCAGTCTTCTGTCAGGAGGAAACAAGGTGCGCGCCTTCAACGGTTGGGTCATGCCAGTTTTGATGTATTCTTTCGGCATACTCAAATGGCCTCAGACAGAACTTGATGCCCTAGATAGGAAGGTCCGCGTACTGCTGACCGCAAATCGGATTCATCACCCACGGTCGTCGATGATGAGACTGTATATCCCACGGAAGTGTGGGGGTCGTGGCTTCTTAAATGCTAAGATCCTGCACAACCGTGAGGTATGCAGTCTCAGGGAATACTTCCTAGAAGCCGACGTGGGGATGCACCGAGATGTGGTCTCAGTAAACGAGGGCCTTACCCCGATCTTCTTGGCTAACGAGAACTGGCGTAAGCCTGTAGTATTAGACACTAATGACCGCAGGGAGGTATGGCAGAGCAAGGAGCTTCAAGGACGTTTTTACTGGGCCTTACATGGGTCCGATGTAGACTTCTTAGCGTCTGTATCCTGGCTGCGTTTTGGTGACCTCTTCGGGGAAACTGAAGGTTTTGTCTGTACAATAATGGACGAGGTTATGCTGACGAATAATTACCGGAAACACATAGTAAAGGATGGAACGGTTGACATATGTCGGGCATGCCACCGTCCGGGAAAATCGATCCGACACATTATTTCTGGGTGTTCTCGTTTGGCCAATGGAGTGTAGTTGCATAGACACAACCTTGTTGCCAGGATTATCCTATCCTTTAAAAGAGTAACCATGGAGTTTCTTGCCGGTTCTTCTCTATAGGAAACGACCAACCCGAACCGAGCACCTTTTTGCCGACGTTTTATAAGTGCCCCTGTAGGGCTATGTAAAATAAAAATATTTTGATTTGATTGATCCATCAGCAACTTGCTTTGAAAAACAACCTTGTGGAATCAGAAGTGCCATACTATAAGTATGTGGCCGACCCAGTTCTCGATAATGGTAATATCACGTTTTATTGGGATCGATCTATCGTCACTGACAGGACTATTGTTGCCAATAAGCCTGACATTGTGTTGATAGATCGATTGAGGCGTCGTGCAATGATTGTTGATATCACGATCCCGCATTACGAGAACCTCGTGAAAGCAGAGAAAGATAAGCAATTCAAGTATCTAGATCTAGCTCGCGAGGTTGTCGACATGTGGGACTTGACAACAGCAACCATTGTGCCGATAGTCGTGTCGGCCAATGGCTTAATAGCCAAAAGCTACGACCAACATCTGCGGAGTCTTTCGCTTGACAGCTGGATCAAGGGCTTGATTCAGAAAGCACTACTTCTGGACACGGCACGTTTTGTCAGGAGGTTCCTCTCTCAAGAGCCCTGACCACCGGTAGCCGGGACCCTGTTCCCGATGCTGGTGGGCTACTATTTTTTATATTTATTCAATTTTTTTTTTATATAATTATGTAAAAATATTATAACTACGTAATGAAAATGAATAAAGGAAATCATAATTATAGTATTTAAAAGAATTGATTCAATTTGAATTTACTTATAATTATTACTCTGATTCTACGTAACTTGGCAAAATTATGTTATCCAAGTCGTTTTCCTGTCGCACTTTTCTAATAACGTTGAGTAAATTGACATAAGTTACTCTACGTTTTTCTTCTGGCATACGATCCAGTTCGAAAGCGACCACTGTTGCGAACGCCGCATTTCGTGGGTCGCTAGGTCGTGGTTGGTCTTGGTTAAAATCCAACGGAGGTAAATTGGAGACGTTACAGCTTATTTCATTTACGTCCCATTTGCTTCGTTGGTACATGATTGCACTCGTTTATAACTTAGTCTTCTTTAAAAAACAAATATGTGTTTAGTCGCTAATTGTAAAAACTATTTAAATTAAAGGAATAAATAGGTAGTAGTGTACACACAGCGACACATCAAGCTTTACATTTGCAATATAACATGGCCTCGTTTTTTATAGATTTCCCGTACAATGCGATTTTGTCGCCGTGCGTACTACTAAACATAAGTAAAATAAGCCTTGATTTCAATATGCGATGCTGCGCTCCCGCTCGGCCTCACCACGCCGCGCTAACAACCTTGAATGTGACCGGGTTGCAGCTAAATTAACGGTAAAAGTAACGTTATTCTCGTATTTTACGTTAATGGTATTTAACGTTAAATTACTGGTAATGTTATCAATTAACGTTATATTTTGTAACGTTAATTAGGTATCACATTAGAATTAACGTTAAGTAATGGTTATTATTTTGTTAGTTGGTAACGTTAACAAGCCCTGACTTAAAATGTGAATTTTTGTTTGTTGAGATATCTTAATGACTTTGGTGTCAAATGAAAGATCTAGGTCTAAAACCATTTTATACGTTTGATTCAGGTAAATGCGTCCACGCGTTTAGGAGATAATTAAGAATTAGTATAGTGAAAATGTAAATAACCAGAATTGTTGATGTTTTTGTTCTACATATTTATAGTCTTTATCAACAGTGGTTAATTTGCGTCTAGTTATGAGCTTTGCTTGGTAAAATCACAGAATAATTAGTACAAGTACAGAAGAGGCACTTCGCGAAACAATTAATAGAAATAGAGACTCCTGCCTAGCTCTTTTCTAACGCGTAACTGTGTCGGTCTCTGGCGCGGTATGACGCACTAGCTGTGGCCCTAGGGTTGTCAGCTAACCGCTGCTACTAAAATATTCATCGTCTATCTACCTGACCACGTAATCTATCTTATGTTTGATGCGTATGATGATTACACGGTCAATTAGGTGGATAGATAATGAATATTAAAGTCCGTCATTTGTAATTAACAAATGAAAACAAACCTTCAATCTTTAGGCTACCTAGATAGCTCTTTGTTTAAAAATCCTCATTAACTTACAATAATAATATTTTCACATTTTGCATTAAGTGCGTGCACTCTACGGCATTTCATATAAACTTTCAAGTAGTTATTTTCCGAAATGACTGAACAGATTTTAATGAAACTTCCTACGCATAAGCAGTATACATAGGTCTAAAAAGTTACAAAAAAAAAACATTTTCGAAAAATAATGTTACAGCTAAATTAGACCGATTTTAAATTATCTATAGAACCAGAAATTTCCAATTATCTTCATTTTTAAAAGACATTTCGAAAATGTTTTTAATAACTTTTTAGACCTATACTGCTTATGCGTAGGAAGTTTCATTAAAATCTGTTCAGTCATTTCGGAAAATAAGATATCTCAACAAACAAAAAATCACGTTTTCAAGTTGCTCTCGTAATTATACAACATGTATGAAACACGTAACAATTATTTTAAAAACTATCTATCAAACGTTAAATTTATTTTGTTATTTAGTTAATTTACGGCTAATCAGCTATCTAGCCTTGGTTAATCTGTCTAGGTCTTTCCTAACCGATTTTAAAATGTTTGCATGCTAACTTCCACTGAATTTGGCATACAAACCGATATTAGGGTTTTCCGGAACGCGGGAAATTTTTGGTTTTCACGGTTACTTTGCGGCTAATTAACGGCTAATTATGAGCCATGGTACAGTTGTCTAGGTCTTTCCTAACCGATTTTAAAATGTTTGCATGCTAACTTCACCTGAAGTTGGCATACAAATCGATTTTCGCGTTTTCCGGCGAGCGGAAAATTTTTGGTTTCCATGGTTAATTAGCGGTTAATTAACGGCTAATTATCCAGTACTTTATTTGTTTGCCTGCTATATTTGCCATGCCAACTTCAGAGAGGTAACTATGAAATTAATAAAATATTCCTATTGCTAATTAAAAATAAAACATAAAGTATTGTTTTTACAGATTTGAGGTACAAATTGTGAAAATGTCGAAATTATAATATTAGTAGTTGCATGTCCACTCATACAAATCATATTATATTAGTGGACATTTAACTGAATAAGAATCTATTTAATTAATTGCGTTCATTTAAAAATTCCGATATGGTAATATAATTTACAACCTGTTTTTTTTGATATCCCATAACTCTAGGGTTTTATTCTGTAGGTAAAAATAATACTAAAACTCCTAGAATAGGTGGTCCAAAAATGCATAGTTTAGGAGATATCAGCAATCATAATTAAATTAGGTCAAAAATTGGCACCAGTATAACGAATCTTTACTTTTGCGAGGTTGCCAAACTTCACAGTAATGTAGTAAAATAGTAGTAGTTTCATTGATTAGGTAATATGAGTAATTCTTTTTATTCTAGCCAATAATTCATTTTTAAAGCTCAGAAAATGCGAAAAAACAAAAAAAAAGTATGATTGAAACATAATTCATATGTCAGTTGATTTTTTGATATGGTCTCAATCATATCCTGGAGTTATGGGATATAAAAAAAAACAGGTTGTATATTATTAGCCCTTGGTAATGAGATATTTTTTAAATGTATTTTAATCAGAGCAGTCAGCATTTGTCTAATTGGTTTTGGGATTTTATTATAAATAATTAGTGTTAAACAAAAAATATTTTTATGCATGAATGCCATGGTTGGTCTTGCTATGCATTACTTTATTATTATCATCCCGTTGATTACGAATATAAACGTCTGATAGTTCCTTAAATAGGTTAGATTTGTTTTTTTTTTTTAATTTGCTATTTCATACATAAATAAGGAAGGCAGACTTAAAATGTTATAGTTTTATTTAATAAATGTTTGCAACTATTAGTTATTTTCAAACGAAATATAGCCCTAATACATCTTTTTTGTGACTTAAAAATGATTTCTTTTTTAATAGAGTTTGCCCAAAATATATCTAACAAACAAAAGGTCAGTAAACATTACAAAATACTCAAAAAGGGTTAAATTATATTCCTAAAAATAGTTTAAAATATAGTAAACTAGAAAACATAAACAGAAGAAAAAAACAAAAAAAGTGTCCTACTCTTTAAAAATCCAGGGGTCACGGGAACAATAATGCTTTATAATAAGGATGAACTAAACATCACAGGTGTGAATGACCAACACTTTTTTATCTGTGCCCATGGAACAAGCCCATACATGTTTGCTTTGACTGAAGAACCATTTATTTACAGCAGCTGTATTCTTATAGTTAATGAGCACAGTAAAACTCCTAGTAAGTCAATAGTTAATAGTATATTGACTAGACTTTAGTACTGTCACCATCTGAACCAAGCTTTATATATTTTTCTTAATTTTCTAGGCACTTTTTTTATTAAAAATTTGGTTCATTCTGACTTAAAGAACAGAAGATTTCCATCTATAATTATTCCCCAAACGGTCATAATGAAGTTTCCGATAGGTTATTGTAAGAAATATGCTTTATTTCACAACATTTAGTGAACAGCTGATAAAGGTGAGTAAGTACGCGCGCTTTTGCCAAAATACTCGTAAAAAGGAGTTTAGCTGTGTAAAATTGTTATAACATATTTAAACCGGTTCAAAATGAAGTAAACTTAATATAACTTACCTAGATAACACTCCTTTTTTGGGCAGTCGGGTACTAAGTTAGAGAAGTGCCCGTTGAGTACACTACCATGCGACGCTGTTCATTGTTTTTTCCTTATCTGTCAAATTAAAACACCTGGCATGGTAGATCAAAAAATTTCTAAATAAACTCGAACGTGATTTGAACTGAAACAGGTAAGTTTAAAAACTGTTTGTACTAGAGAAATGTAGAAAACATCGATCGCTCAAGAAATTCAAGATTCACGGTTCACGAACAAAACAAGCCATCTTCTGTCAGGCAGGTTCCGTTCTGTCAGTTTGAAAATAATCGGATACATGTTCGAAAAAGTGTCAGAAAACGTTTGGGGATAGGAAAGACACAAACTTCAAACAAATCACTTGAAATTGAATATGGCTTTTATTGATCGAAGATGGCTTTCGAGATTTTGGATGAAATCGAATAATACAAGCTATTACTGTAACCGTATTTTTCGTTCTTGACGTAGCGTGTCATAATGTCATGATTAGAGATGAAGCTTATATACTAGAACAGGTCCAGGGACTAGGTATTTAACGAGACTAGGCTGCACCTAATCCAACTTTTTAAATACTTGATCCATCTAGTCTCACTGTGCCTACGCAGTCCAGAGCACCCGGCGTCCCGCCCACATCGAAGTACCGACGCGCGTGGCGAAGCGAGATAGCATTACGTTGCCTTAGATATTAGTCTGCTTTGCCACTCATTCATGTTTGCCAAAATTATTCGTGTGACAGTCACTTGAATTTGAACCTTATTTCAATAGCATAAAAGTAACGCGACGCACACTCGAGTTGTGCAAGAATATATTATATTCTGTCCTTCTTCAACTACACCATTCCACAGTCCTTCCATCTTTGTCTGTCATTACTCGATCGAGACTAGGCGGGACTTGAGACTAGTCGGGACTCGGGACTAGGTAGACTTTATAGATAGGTACTTTGACAATATTCGATACGAATGAAGACTATATTATGCAGTCGAGTATCAAGTACGGACTCATGCAATGCGAACGTGTTCTCAGTGGATGACGGCCTCCGTATTGATACCTACACGACGTTGCAAAGACGTATCAGACTCATTTAGCGATCGGTTTTCGTAACGAAGTTTTGATATTTCTTTCTGTAATTTCTTTTTGTATGATAATAATGATGATAATGTAAATATGGCAAGGCAAGGTTCTTCACGGGCGCTTTTACCAGGGTCTTCATGGGCCCGATGTAGATTTTCTAGCGTCCGTGTCCTGGCTACGTTTCGGTGACCTCTTTGGGGAAACTGAAGGTTTTGTCTGTGCGATTATGGACGAAGTTATGCTGACGAACAACTACCGGAAACATATTATGAGGGACGGGACGGTGGACGTGTGTCGGGCATGCCACCGTCCGGGTGAGTCCATCAGACATATTATTTCTGGTTGTTCTAGTCTGGCTAACGGCGAGTACTTGCACAGGCACAACCAAGTGGCCAGGATTATTCACCAGCAACTTGCCTTGAAATATAAACTTGTGGAATCTGAGGTACCGTACTACAAGTATGTGCCCGACCCAGTTCTCGAGAAAGACCATGTAACGCTGTACTGGGATCGGCCTATCATTACTGACAGGACTATTGTTGCCAATAAGCCTGACATAGTGGTGATAGACCGATCAGCGCGCCGCGCAATGATAGTCGATGTTACCATCCCGCATGACGAAAACCTCGTGAAAGCTGAGAAAGAGAAACAGATAAAATATCTCACCTTGGCTCACGAGGTTGTTGATATGTGGAATGTGGACTCGGCTATCATTGTGCCGATTGTCGGCCAATGGCCTTATGGCCAAGAGCCTCGACGAACATCTGTCGAAGCTCTCACTTGGCAGTTGGATCAAGAGCCAGATTCAGAAGGCAGTACTCCTCGATACGGCCCGCATTGTGAGGAGGTTCCTGTCTCTGCAGCCCTAACCACCGGTAGCTTGGACCCTGCTCCCGATACCGGCGGAAACCTGTTTTTTATATTTTTAAATGTTTTTTTTTAATTTATTTTATTATAAGAAATATGTAAAAATATAAAAAATGAGAAGGAAAATTAATAAAGGAAATGATAATGTGAAATTTTTTATATTTTTAAATGTTTTTTTTTTATTATTTATAAGAAATATTTAAAAATGTATTAAATTTGTATATAAAAATGAATAAAGGGAATGATAATGTGTTTATTGTTCTAAAAAATGGTTCCTAAAGGAAGTAGTGTCGCTTGGGATCATTTTACAGACAAGGGCCAACAAATGGCTGACTGCTTGCCAACAATCTTCAATATAGATAAATCTTTGCGACTGTCCTAAGCCTGTGCTAAGTATGAAGGGAAGATTACAATTCATTACTGATATTTGGATCGAGTATTTGTACGGACTTGGACTAGGTGCACCTAGTACAAAATTTACCTAGTACGAATCATCACTAGTCATGATCTCCTTATTCGTGTCGTTTGCCAGTGCCCAAAATTTCGCCACTTCCCTGTGGAAGTGGCACCATTGACGTTGGTGGGGCTGCCCCACTGGGGTGGCGCGGCGCAGCTAGAGATCACAATGGTTGCCTGTTTTAGGGCTCAGTTGACAGGATAGGAAGTGGAACATAGTTTGTGATTCATGATAATTGTCAAGTCAAGTTATCCTTGACAATTATCATGAATCCTCCTTCCTCAGCTAATAAACTAACAAGAGCTCATTCAAGTATTATAATTCTAACGTATCCGAACGCAAAAGAGTAACTTTTAAAACTCATTCCATTATCATCTGAGAAAGAAACGAGATTGGTCTAATCCTCACTCCTGATTGGTTAACAAATAAAACGTGTCAAGTTTTAGGCCAATCACATTTCTATAAAAAGTATTAGCCAATAGGATTGCGTAAAGAACAGTTGGTAATGTGATGTATTTATTTATGTTCCTGTCAGTTGGTAGCAGTGACAAAATTGCAGTGGAACGGGGTGGCGTAGCGGATTGCGCCCGATCCCGTTTTAAACATTTTTCACACACGACGAGCTTAATCCGTGACTTATTTGTGTAAAATAATTATAAGCCGATAGTGATAAGTGTTTCGAGTGCGCGATACAACGCGATGGACGCCGCATGAGCTGTGAAATAGTGCCTAACAAGTTGGTCTTGTCAATGTTGATAATGGCGTCCAGACCTGAATAAAATCAAAATGTTTGTGTGAAAACGTGAAATAATCGGAGGAAGCTGCGGTGATGTATTTAGTTGCTGGTCAGTACATTGTGCATGCATCTCGGAACCTTTATTTCTCGCAAAAATCTATCGATTACAGTGCTTTTTGTTCAAGACAAAGTTAAGTCCTGATCGTTGAAAAAAAATAGGTCATGATTATGTTTTTGAGTTAGATTGCGGAGTTGTAAATGTATTATGTGGGTCGTAGAGCGCGCGTGTTAGTCAATATCTGCGGTATTTCGCTCAGGGCGAGCTATGTTGACATTTTACAGATTGGTGTCGCAAGGCAAGTCGTATCTGGGTCAGACGTCAGTTTGGGGTCATTTGCGCGCGCAGTGACGTCAGGCTCCCCTTACCACCCCTCTAGAACACCCCCCAGCACATTTCACTTTCTGTATACACGAAAATATATAAAATATGTGGCAGCTAGGTCATGCAAGAAAGGAGGCTGAATAGGAACTCTGTAGCAGGTATTTTTAGTCTGTTTGTTTATGGTCGATATTTTTAGAGGAAAGGGGCATTGGCCGCATTTGTTAATATTTTATTTATCTTTTATGTAAGTATGTTAGGGTTTATGGTCTATCACATGATTCTGTAAGACCTTTCACTGTTACTATGGTCAAACCCAACTTTTCAGCCCTGTCTTGAGGCAATCTTCAATAAATACAAATTAAAAGTTTACTAAAATCTGACATTAACTTGTTCAAAGTACCAACAGATTTTGAAGGCAAAGTAGTAAAATCCTAGAGAATTATGCAGTAAAGTTATGAAGAAATGTGAAAAATACACAGATATTGGGAAATATTTCCAAACAGATAGTTGTGTCCAGCCAGTACTTTTTATCATCATAATCTGGTCATAGTTTTTTTTTTAAATATTAAATATAAAGTCTTATAAGAATCTTATAGGGCTGATCAGTAAGATGACTGATAATTCTTTTTTGTGTGTGTGAAAATAGAGTATGACTTAAAAAATCATAAATGGATTTTGTAAAAGATTTATTTATTTAAGTTACACACAGATGTCTCCACAACCTGAGTTAGGCCATACTTTTATTTCCAATTGTGCGTTCTTATTGGGTAATTTGTCTCTAGACTTTACAAATTAATAAAATTGAGAAGTGTCTGTTTGTAATTTGAGATGACCAGCTTTTTACTGAATTCATAATGTATTACAGTATTACATATAAAAAACACTTTTTTTTTTACAATCTGTTTGTTCCGGCTAATCTCTGAAACGTATTGACTGATTCTGATGGGACTTCTACTGGCTGATGTTAGAAGGATTAGGACTCCATGCAATAAATTTAAACTTATGAAATTGGTAACAAAATCCAATTCAAATGGTGTTCAGTGGCACCGTCATGGAGAAACGGTGCGAGATTATGTATGAAGATACATATATTCACCACATAGGTAGCTGCGTGTTGACTATATGTTTGTCAAGTACGTGGTGGATTAAGGCTTTGAATTGTAATATAAAGTAAAATGAAAACAAAACATATTTTCCAAGCAGTGTTTACAGTCCCAGTTCTGTGTAAAAGTTACAAAATATTTACAAATGCATTACATTAATGATAAGAGATCATTAAAAGTGTTAAAAATCTGTGTTATTATTACTGATAGTGTTAAATGGAGCATTCTGTGTTTTCCAACCGAGTAGAAATCTGACGTTTATACAAATAAATAACATTGAATTGTCAGTAAGTGAAAGTATAAACACAGTTCTTAAAACAAAAATATTTTTAAAATATTTGTCTGTTTGTTCCGGCTTATCTCCGAAACGACTGGACCGATTTTGACGGGACTGTTACTGGCAGATAGCTAACTTTATAAGGCAGAATTCAGCCTACTTTTATTTTACAAAGAGAATTATGGTTCCATGCAAAAAACACCTTTGAAATTGTTACGAAAATCGGATTTAAATACGAAAGTAATATTTTTATAATATAATAATTTCACGCGCACGAAGGTCGCAGGAAACAGCTAGTTTTACAATAAAATACAGTTTTGAAATAAAATATATAAATTTCCAAAATACTACAAAACTAAAAACTTTGTTTTTAATTCGATAAACAAAGTATGTAATTTTCTAGTATTTTGGAAAAAAATATTAGTAATTAGGTCACCTTAGCTCTCGCGATTTGCACGCGTAGCCTGACCGCCGTAGAAACGTGCTATGTCGCACAGTGGAACGAATGTATGGGAGCGGTTGGACGTAGACATGTCCGAAAAATAAGAGTAAAATTATGACAAACTAATGATGCCATCTTATTCGATTACTTAATGCCTTCATAAATTGTGGTGATGAATTTCTTCATAACTCCCATATTTCGGGAGTAATTTGAGAAAATGTGAAATTTTACTATGAAAATGAGTGTATCGAGCTCTCTCCCTCCTGATTCCGGGCTTGTTTCAAGTAGCGGTCTCTAATATCGTAATGCTATTACTAAGAGCTATATTTAATACTAAGACACATAGTGCGCCAAATGTGCACTTTCTGGGATAAAAGGAAATGAAAATTTAAAAAAAAAAACGTTTTTTCCCCATTTGTATTTACTTTAAACCGCAGACAGACTTATTAAGAGGTCTATAAATATATTATATATATACAGAAATATATATTAACAAAAATATTCACAAGAACTGATGAGAGTATGACTTTTAAGTAAGTTGATAATAAATTACCTAGTTTCATTAAAAGTACAATAAATAATTAAGATGTAAGCTCTAATTTACTAAGTTACACATTTTAAAACAATAACATCATTTAATTATCTTCGTCATCATCATCATCATCAATTAATTCAAATTCAGAATCGATGTCCGCTAAATCATTTATGTTAACAAATTCGATATCACTTTTCTCAGAATCCGTAAGCTCATAAAATTCCTTAAAAGAAGATTTTTTTACAAACTTATTTCCTTTTGGACGGATACTTGTAACAAGTGGATCAGAAGACAGTAAAAGATTGTGCATAATATCTTCATTGCATGAGATACTGCTATGCTTTCGAGAATGCCCCTCTCTATATTTTCTAAAATCTTTATTTCTAGCCTCAGATGCCTCTTCGGATAGAAAACCAATGGGCACAATTGACATGTTCTGAACTATGTCTGGCCCATGCATTAAAATTTTATGAAGTGAAGAAGGCATATAATACCATGGGTATAACTCCACGTAAAGCTTAGCAGTATCAAAGCAGAACTCTCGGAATTTAGTTACGTTGATCTTCTCTCCTGATGAAATACACTGCAAGATCACACAGATTTTTCTTAAAAGCATAGCATCTATTCCGGTCAGTTCAGCAGATTTAGTGTAGTTTTCAAAAAATCTCCTTGCCGAGTTGCCATTGTTGGTGGATCCACTGCCTTGTTTCACAACATCGAGAAGTAAGCCCGTTTCTCTTCTTACAGCCTCTTGAACTCTTTTCTTCCTGTCATCAACTTGCCTTTTTGCTATATCACCCCTTACTTGCCATGATTTTATGTCTAATTTGTAGGAAATGTGTAATAAGCATTCCATTGAGCGAATCCAAGCGTGAAGGGTGCTTAAGCTATATTTATACATGTCCTCGTTTGCGTGTTTATCTTTGATTAACTCTAAATTATTCATTTCTTTAGGACAAGCCTTGCATATGTCACACACTGAAGCTGCTGTATTGGATATAATGGAATGAATTTTACCATCAATCATTGTCAACAGCAGTTGGTGTTTGACACTAATTCCATCAGTGATGGTGGATAGAGTTAAGGCTTCAATCTCTGCTTCGATTTCAGCCATCTCTCTCTGCACATTTTCTTTGGTTTCCTTTATAAACTTAAACAATATTGGCCGGCAAAATGAAGTGGAAGATGGTCGCTCGTTTTCCCAAATTGTTACACCTTTTGAGACGAGCCGCAGTGGTACAAGACTAATCATAAAATTACTAGCAAGATCGATTTGCTCATCTTCACTCGTCCTTTGATGATAAATGCTTTGGCTAGATGATCCGTCAAAACCCCATTTGCTGGTCAATACGAGCTGTTGATTGGGATCAACAGGGGTTTCTAACGACCTAATAAGTCTTCTTGAGGTTAAATCCATCAAGGCTTGTAATTTGATTTTTGCAGAGCTCTCTGTAACTGTGAGATCTTCTTTGGCCGGATAGCACTTAATTTTTTCTTTAACCAACATGTAGTAACTCGGGTATTGAAGAGCTCCTTCTTGAGTGTTGAAATCCCGAAGAGTGTTATAGCGCCATTTCGATAAGTTCATCGATACATAAAGAGCCAATGCCTTCAAAGGGGATATTTCCCGTACCTGAATTGATTTACCTTCAATGAAGGCTTTGATTTTTGAGGCCTCTTCTGGATTCTCCGTCAAGTATTTCATAACATAAGCTGTATCGCTTTGTCCTGCCTTTTGAAGCGCCCTTTCGGCCGAAAACATAATTTCAGCGCTGCTACTGCTGCATGAAAGACTATCTTCAGTGCGTCTTCTTTTTTGCCGGTTACTAAGGTCCTCAAAAGATTTACGAGGACTAGGATGTGTACAAGTTGAAGCATCAGATTTAGCAGGAGAAATTATGGGCTCGATGACGTCACTTATATTTTCTGTAGAAGGTTCCATATTTTCATTCTGTAATTCCGGCCATTGAATTGCAGCCTGTAGCCAAATCTCATGTTTCTTCCGAAACTTATCTGTGCTTCTTCCAGACTGTGTCCATTTTGCATAAATGCGGTAGCAAAATCGACGACACCAGTCTTTTAAACTTGTTTCAGCACTTTCACATATCTGAACACAACTGTTATCTTTTAAAACACTGAACAAATAGTTAAAGTCGCGTAAATCTTTATGTGCGCGTGCGCATAAAGCAACGTGAATATCAAGATTTGTATTAAAATTTGGAAAATACATTGCGAGATTAGCTTGGATACAACGAGGTGTAAATCAACACTGATTTTAAAGTTACTAATAGTGACCTATTTATATAAAATCCAGGTATCCCAGGTATCCTTTGTTAAATATTGCAAGGTAATTAGTTATTGTGATAATTAGTAAATGATGCATGCTAAATTAGTGTATTAAGAGCCATTTAGTAATTAAATAATAGCAATGTTCTTATCAGTAATCATTAGTGCATCAGTTTTATATGTAAACCTTAAGTCCCTAATTATATATCCTAATTAGCTTATATCTTCTCTAATTGGCTGCTCAGAAATGTTATTGTAATAAGGTAAACCTTTAGAAAAACGGTTTTAATCAACAAAATAAACAAAAAATAAAAAAATTGTGTTATAAAATAAACATCACTCTTTATCCCAGAAAGTGCACATTTGGCGCACTATGTGTCTTAGTATTAAATATAGCTCTTAGTATTAGCATTATGATATTAGAGACCGCTACTTGAAACAAGCCCGGAATCAGGAGGGAGAGAGCTCGATACACTCATTTTCATAGTAAAATTTCACATTTTCTCAAATTACTCCCGAAATATGGGAGTTATGAAGAAATTCATCACCACAAGTTATGAAGGCATTAAGTAATCGAATAAGATGGCATCATTAGTTTGGCATAATTTTACTCTTTTTTTTCGGACATGTCTACGTCCAACCGCTCCCATACATTCGTTCCACTGTGTGTCGACGGAAGAATCGACAAACTGACACATTGTCATTGTCTATCTGTCATTATGTTGATTCTTCCGTAGACAAAACTCGTTTCTACAATGGTCATGCTACACTTGCTGGTTTCCTTGACCCCAAGATCAGCTGTTGATCTTAATTATTGATTTCGAAAAGCTTTTATATTTTGCCCATTTCTTATTCTATTTATTGATGAATCTAATCTAATTTTAATGATTTCTCAATTAAATCATATTGAGATTGAAAATTCAGCTTCCATGAAAAAACTTTTGTCACCCTGTGCACCTGCATGACAAGCTACCTGAAACTGACAAATTTTCCCAATCGAACCGTATTCTTTAACAATAAGGTTTGAAAATATATTAAAGAAATTTTTGCTCTCAAAAACGATGTAGGAAAACATTGTGAGGAAAGTGGCATGTCCTAGAACTAAAAATTTGAAGACTTGTGACATTTAGCAACCCGAACTGGGCCCGCGTGGTGGATTACAGCCCACTCCCTCTCAGGAAGACAACTAGAGAAGAGGCCTGTGTCCCAGCAGTGGGAACATTATAGGATGATGATGATGATGATGTTGTGGCTTGAAATGGTGCCATTTGTACATAATGTAAATGATTGGCCAACAAAACCTATCTCTTTCTGGTTTGACTCTGGGGTTTGTACCAACCTCCATGGAAAAAGACGTACGGTTATGTATGTTGATTCTGAGTGTCGCTCACACCTGGTAATTATCTTCACAAATATTCTATTTAGTTGTCAAATATTTTTTTGTCCATTCTAGTTATTTGACCCAGATTCTCAAGGCTGTACAATGTACTCTATCTTTAGTAAGATTATATGTATGTAGATACCTAGATAAACAATGAAATAAAATGTGAATTCGTTGGATGGGTGTATTTTACATAATAATTCTAATTATTGTTTCCATGACGTCTGTGACGAACTATAAATATAATTTATTTCAAGCATTGTTCTCATGTAAGTGACTTTGTGTCTTTTTTGAGAGTAAATATCTTTAAAACCTAAAAGGTAAATGTAAAATTATCATGCATCTTACAAAAGATACACAAGAAAGATGTGAATCTGAAAACATAACATCACACTTCTAATCCCCAAAGGGTAAGCAGAAATGTACTTAATATTTCACCCAAATTTTGCCAGCTAGGTTAATTCCTATGTAATAGGGGGCGAGCCTATTGCCATCAACCGGGTACAATTCGAGACTGCATTGTACTGATAAATTCCTGAAGGAAAAACCCAATAACAATTTACCTGACCCGGGAATCGAACTCAGGATCTCATACTCAGCAATCGCGCTTGCCACCAGCTAGTAGAAGTCCAGGCAATTCACAAGTCATAGTGCTTAAGTTTGTGCAAAACTACAGACAGGTGCACTCTCTCTCAGTCCAATGGGACGGTGGTCAGTCACGAACGGAGAGACATCAAGCGCAGCATCAGCGGCTTAAGATGGACGCGCCTCTGGAGCTGTTCCGCATTTTAGAAATCTTTATGTGAAATAGTTTGCAACGTCCGTCACTAATCTGCTCCGAACGACCTGTATTTCAGTAAAATACTGTAGGCATACGGATTTCACCGGCGCGCGCGGGTCTCGTCATCAAGTAGTAGTAGTAGTACTGGGTAATACGATACACCATACAGTCCACCTTACTGTGCGCACGAATCACGGAGCCATGGGGCCATACTGCCAACTTCTTAAGAGAAAAACTTAAAAAAAAAACATCGTCAGAGACCGAAAAAATAAAAATATTAACTTTGGTTTAGACTAAGTAATTAATTTTGTGGCGGCGCCGAATACACAAAGAAATTAATTAATTATAGATTTATGGTAGCTTGATTGATTTTCCTTAATTATTTGTTTTTATTAGTTTCCCTGTATTCAATCCGGGTCTTGATTATATTGTAGTGTCATAAAAACTACATAAAGAAAGAGCGAAAGCAGCAGATACCGAATAGACTGGTCAAACATCATCATCATCTTTTCCTATGTTACTTGGGGTAGAAGCAACACGTTTTATTCTTCTCTTCAATCAACCTCCTATTTTTCTACCCTTAGTGGAATTTACATATTTTTCACATTTATAAATTGGAAAAACATCGAGGTATCTCCAACCCCGTTTTTGATACACTCCGAATAAATATTCAGAGTCAGATACCTAACCGCAGAAGTTTTACATAGTGTGTCGCAATGGATGGTCTTATTTATAATAACTTTAAAAACTGTCAGTCACCCCACACGGCAAATAAGGGTAATTTGTCAAGATGGTCCTCCTCACCTCGTGTTCTAACCCAAACGAACGGTTGCGCGACTATGCAGACGTTGCGAACAAGTTTTTCACTCGTTAATACCGAAATTCTTAAGGCGTCAGTCGATCAGGTTCGCCGAACAAAATGAATGCGACGATCGCGCATTTGTGCGACAGTCGTTTTTAGGACACAGCCACTGTTTTTGTTCGAATCTGCGGTTGGTGTCGAATTATAGATGACCTATTAATATGTATGTTGTGGCAATCTCCGGTCACGCTCCCAGAAATACCAGCGTTTTGTAGGCCTTCCTCGGCACCCACGCCGATGCCCGTGTTCTAGAACCCACTGCGTGATGACTCTGGACCATATTCAGGATGCCTTTGCCAATATAACGCGCCTAATCCAATTTCAACCCACCAGTCTTATGAATCACCGAAAACGGTGATTCTTGGTTTGAAGCGTATCGTGGTATTGCGAATACGGTTGCTACTCTCGATCGCCCTTTGGCAGAAAGCTATGGGATTCTCCCATACTTCTCCATTACCCTCACCCGTCACCCTCTCGCGGTTTGTTTACCGACATGACATCGTAATAGATGTTTTCCTTAAACCTCTTGCTTTAATTTTAGTAATACCTCTGTCTGTAAGGTTTGACTTCAAAAAATAAATGTTTGGAGAGAAACATCTAGGTACCAACTTATGCAACGCACTGGCGCAAACTATGTGACTTTCGGCCATGATGCCGTGACTGTCTGCCACAAGGCCTTCAACATTTTTAATCTCCGAAAAAACCTAGTGTTAAGCAAAGGTACACCCCAGACAGGGATTCCTACCAGCCCATTGTCATCAGCCGGGCACAAAACCAAACTCTGTGGCTGCCACTGAGAAATTTCTGATGGAAAACCCAATCACACTTTGGGTGACCTGGCTATCAAAGCCACATGCTCTACAATCGCGCTTGTGACCACCAGATCAATGAGGTAGTCGCATTTAGGTACCCACTAGTTGTTTTTGATCTTGGAAGGACATCCCCAAATGTGTGCTTTCCTTTTTCGCAGTAACATTCGTAGTATGAACCAACACGATGACTTTGATAGCTAAGCATCGATCACTCAAACTTGCAAAACTATTGTACTTGTAGGTCGCTACCAAACATCTGAATTGAACTACATATTATTACTTGCAACTTTTGAATATGTTTAGTTATAGTTTACTTATAAGTACTAATTTTACCCTTGTAAGATAAATAACTCTGCCTAAATGTACACACTTTTGTTATACTTTTTAAATAAAAAATATTATTATTTCCTTTATTCATTTTACTTCTTATTTTATATATTTTTAAATATTTCTTAAAAAACAAAAAAGGTAAAAAAAAAACATTTAAAAATATAAAAAACAGGTTTCCGCCGGTGTCGGGAGCAGGGCCCAAGCTACCGGTGGTTAGGGCTGCAGAGACAGGAACCTCCTCACAATGCGGGCCGTATCGAGGAGTACTGCCTTCTGAATCTGGCTCTTGATCCAACCCCCAAGTGAAAGCTTCGACAGATGGTCGTCGAGGCTCTTGGCCATAAGGCCATTGGCCGTTACGACAATCGGCACAATGATAGCTGAGTCCACATTCCACATATCGACAACCTCGTGAGCTAAGTCGAGATATTTTATTTGTTTCTCTTTCTCAGCTTTCACGAGGTTTTCGTCATGCGGGATGGTAACATCGACTATCATTACGCGGCGCGCTGATCGGTCTATCACCACTATGTCAGGCTTATTGGCGACAATAGTCCTGTCAGTAATGATAGGCCGATCCCAGTACAGCGTGACATGGTCTTTCTCGAGAACTGGGTCGGGCACATACTTGTAGTACGGTACCTCAGATTCCACAAGTGTATATTTCAAGGCAAGTTGCTGGTGAATAATCCTGGCTACTTGGTTATGTCTGTGCAAGTACTCGCCGTTAGCCAGACGAGAACAACCAGAAATAATATGTCTGATGGACTCACCCGGACGGTGGCATGCCCGACACACATCCACCGTCCCGTCCCTCATAATATGTTTCCGGTAGTTGTTCGTCAGCATAACTTCTTCCATAATCGCACAGACAAAACCTTCAGTTTCCCCAAAGAGGTCACCGAATCGTAGCCAGGATACGGATGCTAGAAAATCTACATCAGGCCCATGAAGAGCCTGGTAGAAGCGCCCGTGAAGCACCTTGCCTTGCCATACTTCCTTGCGGTCATCGGTAGTAAGCACTACAGGTTTGCGCCAGTTCTCTTTAGCCATGGACAGCGGGGTGAGTACCTTATCCACTGCGACCACATCTCGGTGCATACCCACCTCGGCTTTCAAAAAATATTCTCTGAGGCTGCACACCTCGCGGTTGTGGAGGGTCTTAGCGTTTAAAAAGCCTCGACCCCCGCACTTCCGCGGGATCTACAGTCTCATCACCGATGATCGTGGGTGATGCATCCGGTTTGCGGTCAGCAGTGTACGAACTCTCCTATCCAGGGCGTCCAGTTCGGTCTGAGTCCATTTGAGTATGCCGAAAGAGTACATTAAAACCGGCATGACCCAACCGTTGAAGGCGCGCACCTTGTTCCCGCCTGAAAGAAGGCTATTTAGTACCTTCTTCAGGCGACCAAAGAAGCGCTCCCTCAACGATTGCTTCATGTCAGCTACGTTAATGCCTAACGCTTCCGACATACCCAAATACTTATAACTTTCGGATGAGGAGAGAGATCTGAGGTGTATGGAATCCGAGAGTTGGATTCCCTCGGATTCCATAATCTCTCCTCGCTTTACATACATGACTGCACATTTGTCCACACCAAATTCCATCCTGATGGCGCTACTAAAGGTTTCAGTTACTTTCAGTAGCTTCATCAGTTGCAATTTGTTAGGGGCAAAGAGTTTCAGATCATCCATGTAAAGAAGGTGAGATATGACCTGACCACCTCTCCTCAACCGGTAGCCTAGACCTGAATCCTCCAGCAATGTGCTTAGAGGATTCAGGGCTAGACAGAACCAAAGAGGACTCAAACTGTCGCCCTGAAATATTCCCCGTTTAATCCATACAGGCTCATCGTTCCCCTGGATCTGTCGACATCCTGGATATCGAAGGACCGTCTTCCATTGCCCCATACACGACTCAAAAAAGGCGCGTAGAGTTGTATCAATCTTGTACAACTCCAGCACCCTCATGAGCCATGTATGTGGCACAGAGTCGTAGGCCTTCTTGTAATCTATCCAACATGTCGACAGATCCTTGCAGGATCGACGAACCTGTTGGCTAATGGCCATGTCGATGAGGAGTAGCTCCTTAGTTCCACGGGACCCGTTCCTACATCCATTCTGAGAGGCCGACATAATAGAATTACTATCGATGTGTTTGTTAATTATCTCTCTCAAAATGGATGTAAGAAGTTTATAGACCGTCGATAAACACGTGATCGGTCTATAATTTTTGGGTTCCGTAGCACTACCTGACTTATGGAGCAGGTGGGTAACACCCGTTGTAAGAAACTCTGGTAGCGACCCAGACTCTAAGCATGATTGGAATTGAGATGCCAGGCGAGTGTGTGAACTACTTAGCCATTTAAGCCAGAAATTGTGCAGTCCGTCCGGTCCCGGAGATTTCCAGTTCGGTAACGGACGAACTGCTCTGGCAACATCTAACGGCGTTATTACAATTTTATCCA
Source organism: Cerastis rubricosa (assembly GCA_949152445.1). Lineage (NCBI taxonomy): Eukaryota > Metazoa > Arthropoda > Insecta > Lepidoptera > Noctuidae > Cerastis > Cerastis rubricosa. Next base: position 12,543,056 of record OX424551.1, read on the forward strand.
TTTCTGGTATAGATTCACACACTCGCTCGACATCTCGCATCCAGTTAGCCTCAGTATGACAGACGGGCACCGACCAGATGCTGCGCCAGAATGAACTAGTGGCGGTATCATCTGGACGGCATACGTCTATCACATTTTGCTCGGGTCGCTCCCAATGTCTGTATACCCACCTCTCATCGTTCCGGAACATGCGATTCTGCAAGTACCGATCAACCCTGCGCTTATACCGCCGAATACGGTTCGCCCATGCATAAACTTTCTGCTTCAGGAAGTCGATGCGCTCTGTGACTCGGGACATGTATTCTTGAGGGCTGATTCCAGTCCCCGAGAATGCCCGCCTCACAAAGCGCATCACACGTGGGCGTGTATTGCCCTCCCTGAAGCAGTATAGTTTGCCGATGAGTACCCTGGCCCCGTCGATACGGCCCTCGATCCTGCGTTGCCAAGCTGGTACGGCTGGTTTCGGTCGAGTAGCTACGTCAAAATTTGGGAATTTGACGTTAGCTAAACGACAAGCCGCTACAGCCCCACAATACAAGATCGAGTGCGTATCAACGAGGTTCTCACTACTCTCAAAAATATTTTTGAGTTGCGAGTCCAAGGCACACACCAGCGCCCTATTTTTCTTATGCATGGGTAACCGTGGTAATCGGGGCCTAAGTTGGGCAGGAGTGGATCGATACTCGTGAAGCGCATCTTCCAGAGCGCTCCTCAAACGTTCGTTGCACTGGCTACTTACCGTGGCAACCCTATCATCCTCCTCTACAACACCAAGATTCGACCGCGGTGGTATTGCGTCAATAGTTGACGCTTGCACCGCGGTTTGCGCCGGAGTCAAGTCGATGTGGTTGCTCGGTACCTCTGAGCGCAGCCTATCAAGTGCGGCGTCGTCCAACATGTGATTGCGTTGGATGACCCGCACCTGATCCGACAGTCGTTGGGCCGACACGTTGACGGTTGGTTCAAGAGCCTGAAAAAGAGACAGCATCCTAACACGGTACGCAGTGAGGTTAGTTCCCCCCTCTGTAGACCCGTAATATGCGCGCATGACGTTCTCGTTTATAGACTGAGTCCATCTCATGCGCTGCACACAACCACCGGTAGCGAGGACCCGGCTCAGGGCCGGTTGGCCCCTAAGTCCCAAGCTTCTCGGCGGCCGGCCTCGACCCGGCCGACGTACAGGTGTTGGCGACGTCGCCGGGGAGAAATATTCGTCGCTGGAACTCGACGCTACTGCCGCTGCCGGTGACACAGGTGATCCGGGGTCCGGCGGCGGCGAGGCGGAGCTCAGCGACGATTCCGGGGGTAGAAGGCGTGCTCGTTGTGACGCAGCTCTTGTTATCATTTTCTAATTCATTCATCCATTTATATCCAATTTATTTCTTAGAATGTCTATGACATCTGTCATCTGTCTGCTTGTCTAGTTTTGATTTTTGGTCCATGTTTCGATAAATATAAAGGTTTTAAATAATTTTCTGATTAGTAATGGAACTGGTAAATGCTTATGAAAACGGCTGCAGAATGGTAGCAAAATAAAAACTGATATTAGATAAAAATTATATGGAGAATTTTTGAGAGGCGTGCACCTGACAGCAAGAGTTGCCAGTTCAGCAAGAGTTGCCAGTTAATTATTTATTATTATTAATTATTATTCATCATCCTTCAGCCTTTATCCCAATTTATTTCGGCGCAGCATGTCTTCTTCTTCTATATTTCTCTATCAGTCGTCATCTCAGCAGTGATAATACTTTCTATTGTCGGCTCGCAGATCATATTCGTGAATGTTTGTGAAATATTTGAGTAATTCTGACGTATCCTGACTCAGTTGTAAAACAATGCCGTCATATGGAGGCATTGTTTTTGCGCCAAATATCAAAATAGAGCTATTGAGTTTCCTTATATAAACAAAAAATGTATGTGCTGCCCAATGTTTTCCTTATTTTTTGCCTGATTGTGCACTGTTTGAACTATTAGTTTTTTTTTTTTTAATATATGGCAGTTTTAACTATTATTAGGCAAAATCCAAATAAGTGCTTTGATTAAGAGCGTTTACGCCTTTGGACACTGCGCTTTTGGCGCTTTGGCACGCTGTTTGGGTGATAAGATAACATAATAGACGGGATTCATCATAATTTCAGTTAAACCTAGCTTTCCGATTGTAGTAGTGGCCAGTAATGGCCTCGACTTGCGGGTTCTTGGACCTGGGTTTAAACTCAGGCAGGCGCATTACTTTGTGTAATTAATTAATACTACTGTTCTTAAAACGAAGATGAATACATCGTGACGAAACCAGAAGGCCCTAGAACCTAATATTCTAAGACAACCTTCAACCCGCACTGGGCCAGATTGGTAGATTACAGCCCATTCCTTGTCATAGAGAACGGGGGCCTGTGTCCCACCACTGGGAACGTTATTGGCTGATTATGGCGACACTCATGCTTACATGGGCATTAATTTGGGTTAAAGGAAGCCTTTCCCACGTGGTTGCAATATTCTCCACTATATTCAAAGATCCACCTTCGTAGCTTCTGTTTTTCGAAACCTCATTCGTTTTTGGTACCTGGCTCGAAGGATCACGTTGGATGATAATGTCAAGATTTGCTTGTTGTTTTGTAATTTTATGAATAAAGCACGCGGTATTGGTCCCTAACATTTATGAATTACTAGTTCTCCCGCGCAACTTCGTCTGCGTCACATTTTCCCCGTTTTCGAAACATTTTTCATTGCTGCTCCGCTCCTATACAGCGCCATCTATTGTATACTTACTCGATCCAGTCAACAGATACCGCTATCTGTTAGAATCGTTAGGAGCTAACAGATAATTATGACTTGATTTGCAATAAAATAATATTGCGACTATAAATTGAGATGTAAGCTATCATATCTTTCAAGTTGAATCAAACTGCACACGGTGTGAAAATTTGTTTAAAATCGGTTAAGTATTTTAGGAATCCATCCCGGACAAACAACGTGACGCGTAGTTTTTATATATAGTTTTTAGATAGAACGAAAGAATATAAATTAATATACCTAAGTTAGACGATACAGTATCTAATCGAAGATGCGCTGTTAGATTGTTCGTTGTCGTCGGAGTAGGTTGGGTTGGCATGGACAGGTGACGAAGAGGGATGAAACGCATATGACTAAAACAGTGATGAATATGAATGTTAATGGATGGAGAGGGAGAGGGGGGTGAAAGAAAAGATGGATGGATTGTGTGAGGAATGATATGAAAGAGAAAAGAGTAAAATATAGTGTGACGGCTGAGAGGAAAATAAAAGAAATTAAAACGGGTTGTGCCGTCACCGATTAATATGACGAGATGGTGTATTAGATTGTAACGCTCGGGGAGTTGGACGGAGACTGTACTGTTGTTGCTTGTGTTACAGAAGGTGCGGGCGCTCGCATAGCGCGGTGATGGCGGTGGCGGGCGCCCCATGAGCCGGCTGCTGTGCTGTCTGTGTGAGCGCCGAGCCGACATGGGCGCCGCGCTCTCGCATCCTCAGGTATGAAACGTTAATAAAAACAGCACCGCTCACCCTGCCGTCACCCTAAGAGGTCCTTTCATCAAGTGAGCTTTCAAATGGGGGAGGCGGTCCGAAAAAAAAACAAGATAAATCACGATAGCGAAGGGGATAATGTCATGTGTGTAACATATAAAATATTTTTTACAAATAATCAACTATAAACCTGAATAACGATTTTTGGTCCAAAAAACCCAGCAAGAGACTTTTTATTTAAAAAAATGTATATAACAATTAAAGCAGATTCTAAAACTATCTGATCTTTTCAATAACAAAAAATACACTTGATACTGTAAGACGTGAGGAGGGGTAGCCTAAAACCTCACGACGTATCACCAGGGGGGAAGGCCTATAAAAGTGGCCTAAACAACCTCACGTGATTAAAGAATGGCCCCTAAGTCCAATGGGACGGCAGACCACCTAGACAGGAGGATATTCTTAAACATACACAAGCACCAATCGGTGGTTTTTGAGTTGTAACCCTAGACAACGGAACAGGTGCCTAACTGACTAGGTACTCTGACCAGGGTTCGCCGGACGCCAGAAGAACAGGACTGCATGTTTGCAGGAGGGCAATGTCCAGTCGTGGACGATTTCGTCTTTGTGGCAAAGATACTCATCAACTTCTGTATTCATAGTTTACATACCAGTCTTCTGGCGAGCAGCGGGGTCAGAGACAGTCCCGAGCAGTAAGCCGTTGGTTCGAACCCAGGCAGGCGCAATTCATTGTGTAATTTATTTCATCACCGCTGCTCTCAAAACGGTTAAGGAGAACATCGTGAGGAAACTGGCATGTCCTAAAATTAAAAATTCAAAGGCATGTGTCATCTACCAACCCGCACTGGGCCCGCGTGGTGTATTACAGCCTACTCCCTTTCATCGAGAGGAGGCCTGTGTCCCAGCAGTGGGAACATTATAGGCTGATTATGATGTACCAGTCTTGTAATTCTTGTTTATGTTGGCGTGCACAGGAGGGCGAGGCGTGCGACGGCGCCGGCGTGGCGGCCGCGCCTCCCACCATGGCGGATGTCATACGGTGAGTCCACCATACCCTGATGCAGTACGGTACCTTCATATAAGCCTACAAGCTTGGCTTGAACTCATCGTAACTCTTCATTATTTAAAAGTTTTAGCTTGTTATTTTGAACTAATATTATACAGCTGAAGAGTGTGTGTGTTTGGTTGAACGCGCTAATCTCAGGTATACTGGTTCGAATTGAGAACATCTTTTACTGTTGGTTGCGCTACGACCAATAGGAGCGGAGCATTGATGAAAAGTGTTGAGAAAATGTATTAGTTTTGAGGGCTTCCGTTGCGTACGCAGACGATGTGGCGCGAGTCAGCTATAGTCTCATAATAATAGTAATTAAAATGACTGATTTATACAGTCATTACTGTTACACTGGCGATAATAATACCGCCCATTGTATATTACTTGCAAGGTGTTTGTCTTTTTTGTGCAGTTTGATAAATAAATAGATAAGTACAATGACCCCGAGACAGATGGCCCCGTGGCCATTCAACTCCAAGACAACTCGATTCGGACAGTAAGGATTGCAACCATCATCATTCTCGCGAGTCTCTTGCCCTTTCCTCTTATGATAGGGATTGTTGCCACACCACACCAAATATCAGTGGTAATGACTGTGCTGTACTGTGCAGTGAATGATGCCTCTGCTACGCACGGGTGCAATCGAAACATGACAAAACATCGAGATTTATATGCGACAATATGGCCATCTCATCATCAGCCTATTGTTGGACATGGTCTCTTCAATCGCTCGCCACTGTACTCGATTCTCGGCAACTCTCATCCAATTGCTACCAGCTACCCTGCGAAGATCGTCGCTGCACCGAGCCTGAGGGCGTCTCACCTGACGCTTATCGATTCGCAGTGTCCACTCAAGAACACGTCTACCACAACGGTCATTAGTTCTACGGCTAATATGGCCGGCCCATTGCCACTTCAGCTTACTTATTCAGTGAGGGATGTCGATAACTCTGGTTCCCTGGATCACGTCGTTCCGGATGCGATCCCTCAGAGAGACTCGCAAGCATAGCCCACCTATCGGCATCACATCCTGTCTTTTAAGCTGGAACTCGTGGAGCTCGTGGCTAAATAATAACAGCCGCACGGGTCGATCTTTAAGGATAAGTCCCGTGCTTGCCGAGGTTGGTCCGTGCATAGATGACCATAATTACATACAGAATTTCCTCCGTACCTCGGAAAGCACGTTAAGTCGTTGGTCCCGGCTGTCATTTGTAGATCTTTGATAGTCGTTACGAGTAGTCAGAAGCCAAAAGTCTGACATCCAGTCTTGCCAAGGGGTATCATATTACCCAGTTACTGGGTTGTGGAGGTCAGATAGGCAGTCGCTTCATGTAAAATACTGATACTCAGCTGCATTCGGTTAGACTGGAAGCCGATCCCAAGATAGTTTGTCACATCACCACCACAGTCACATTCCCAAAATTTCATCTGTTGGAAGTTTTCGTAGATTAGCGTGATTTTCTTCCTGGTTCTTCTCCATAGGAAATGACAAACACGAACCGTGCATCTGCCTATGCAGGTTTTATGTGAAATATAATACTTAATTTTTGACTGTCTGTTTGATCTAGTATTTGCAATCGCAACTGCTGAGCATGAGGGCCTGGGTTCGATACCCGGGTCGGGCAAATCATTATAGGTTTTTCAATCAGGAATTTCTTAGTAGCGGCCACGGAGTCTGGATTTGTTCCCGATTGAAGGCAATAGACTCGCGCCCTTTTGCATGGGATTTAAATATAAGTGTGGATGTACACCTCTGCCTAACCCTTTGGATATTACAAGCGTGATGAATTGATGATGTTATGATGTTTCCCGGTGTGTTACAGAGAACGGAAGAAGAAGGCCGCGGGGTCCGGGCTCGGCACGCTGCGGCGCCGCATCGCGCTCGTGCGGCGCCCGCGCGACAACCGCCCCGACAGAGGTATGTATCTATACCAGCTGCCCTACCATGACGTTTTAAAGCAGTATCGTTTTAATCTTATTCAAGAATGCGAAAGATATGGCGCTAGACGTCCTCTATAGCTCCGACCCTTTCTCACACCGGAATGACAACTGCTTTAAGAGGGGACTCTAGTCCCAAGGTATTTGAAGAATAGGTATTTGAAGAAATTATTGCTGTCGCGCTGCGCCCGACCAAGCTCCCGTAAAGTGGGACAGGGACAACTACAGCTCAGGCTGATTTTACCTGCAAAAATCTTGACCAAAAGACGTTTTGTATTCCGCTGTTTTCTTCTTTAAAACTAAACTGATCTAAATAATTCTTATATCAAAATTTAGAGGAAAAGTATATCTATGGTTCTATTATTTTCTTTTTTTGTTAACAACTTATCTAATTTGTCTGATAGTCGTCTGAACATGGCGGTAAAAACGGGCTTATTTTCGGGTTTTTGGATTGTCATAATTCCTTTAGTGATTATGTTTTGAAAAAAAAAGGAAATGATAGGGTCATGCATTAATAAGACCTAGAATTTTTGGAAAAAAAAATCATGGCTCTAGACGCATTATCCACGAAAAACAGGGGAATACGTTTGTATGGAGAAAGGCCCTCTAGATATCCCTCTTAAGATGTCATAGTAACCCCCTGGTATGAATCTGTTATTGCCATCGAGCTGGAATTGGAACCCTACATCTTATTTAAATTTCAATAAAATAATCTGTCTCACCGCACAAAGAAAAAGCGACTTGCATTTGACCCACAGGCTGATCCATAAATATAAATCTTCTCCTTGAGTTTATGGGGAATTTCGGAAGTCGCATATTGTGTCCATGACCTGCTGCTATTTCATCCACCCGGTTCCCAGACCTATCTAATGCTAAAAATAATATAATCTTCACACATGTGCCTAGCTCAGTATGTCGTGACCCAGACTCCCAGAGGTTTAGTTTCTATACCCGCACACTGATAAAACTCGCTGTTCCTCCCAGGTTGCGAGCACGCCCGCTTCATCCGCTCGGTGGTGAGCTCGTGGCGGCTGGCGGAGGTGTTCCTGCTGTGCGAGGAGCTGGAGGCCGGCGCCGCGCTGCGGGACCTGGTCACGCAGGCCGAGCTGGCGCGGGAGCCTGCCGGAGCCCTGCACGCAGACCTCGCGCAAGCCTACAAGGACAGGTGAGGGTTAGCACTGGTATTCTTAATCATGAACTGAACTAAGTCGGACTTAACTACGCCTACAATCCGCCCTGTTTGTTTATAAATTGTCATATAAACGCCTACTTTTCATCTGTTAAATTTCAAGTACCGGAAAACTTATTATTATATACATCTTTAACATTGATTAAAGGAACATATTATTATGACACCTTTAGCATTGATTGATGCAGAATCCAAATATGGGTTTGACAAAGATAGCTAGTGTAGAGGAGGTACCTTATTCGAAGATGCGCCAAATTGCTGTCAAGAAATTCTAAGAATATGATTTGGTGGGTGTTTTCAACTGTTGTCATGGCAACAACGGTCGACTTAGTTCTAAAATGGATTTGGGAAGGCTTTTAGAATATGGGTGTAATGCTCTTTGTGAACAAAGTCGTCCGAGGAAATACTACCATACGGGGAGTATACGACACAGACGCGAAAATGCTCACCACGTACTTAGTACATCATTCTGAACCCCCCAAAAAATCTGCTGTTTCCTACAAAAGTGCAATACCTACACAATCAAACTGTATGGAGTACGCATTTAATAAAATAATTACCGATGAAAAAATTCTGTGGTTCAGAATCATGTTTTGAATATGTGGTAATCATTTCCGCGTCGGTATCCCTTACACCAGGTATATCCAGCTCCAAGCTGCCTCGTTGGTCGCGGTAGACCGCGGAGGAGATGACGAGACGAACTGGATGTCTCCATTGAGAATTGGAAAGAAATATCACAGAATTGTGACCATTGGAACAAATGGGACAATATGGGCTAGCTATGCTAGCTTCTGTATAATTTCACATGACATTATTATTCCGTTTATTCATTTCTATACATTATTATTACTAATTCAAATTTAATTATGAGTAATGAAATTGACCATACCTCAATGACGTTGTAATTTAATAACATTAATATCATAATTTACCAAATATATTTGCACACCTCACATGGTTATAATACAGTGAACCCTACGAACTTTGTAACATCCTCTAAACCTGTGTTATGCAAATAAATGATTTGTATTTGTATTTGTATTTGTATGATATAATAGCTGCATCTCTCTTTTTTCATTTAGCAAAAATGTTGGTTTTGCACCTCCAGCCGTTATTAATTTAATTATGATTTGCGTGACTGTCTATCCTCTCTACTACATTCCTCCCTCCTCCTCAGATGGTGGTGCGACGTGGAGCTGGTGGGGTCGGGCTGGTCGCTGGCAGCACATCGCGCCATCCTGTGCGCGCGCTGCAGCTACTTCCGAGACCTGCTGCAGCGGTACCCGCCGTGAGTGTCACCTCTTACTGTTCTACTATGTACTATTCAATTCATCCATCAGAAAAATGTGTTGAGTGCGTTACACTGAGTCCCACCGTGAAACGTAATTATTCACCTAACTTCCTACAACAACCTCCGGGGTATCAGTCAAAGACAAGAATACCCCATCTTTTGGTCCTTCGAGCCGGATGACGCGCGATATAGCTTTGTGAGTTGTCGTGTCTTCTGCCAGGGCTGCGAGCTGTTCGAAAGAGATACCGTCGCCCTGGAACACAAAGGGCTAAGAAGGAACATGGATGGGTTTTAGTCAGTCAAGTCTGACACTCCCTCCCGTTACGCCCAGAGTGGGGGGGTAATATGATGATTTCCGAACGTTTAAAAAAAAAAGTTGTCGTGTTTCGTAATCAGCAGAGTGCTAAGCTTAGTTTATCCCCAATAAAACATTATTTATTATAAATAAGTAAATAGTGTACATGGTATTGTCCCCAGGTCGTGCTGCCGCGTGCCGCTGGAGGGCGCGGGCGCGTCGCTGTCGCGCGACGAGCTGGAGGCGTGCGTGCTGGCGCTGTACGCGGGCTCCAGCGTCTGCTCGCGAGGGACGCTCTGCGCCGTGTGTGCCAGTGAGTACTCTACCGGACGTGAAGGACTGTCCTCCAGGGAGAACTCAGAGACTCAGTGGCTGCGAGCATTGTCGCAGGACATGTTATAGTTTACAAGTGTTTGCTTAAAGTAGAAGCGGCAGGGTAGGCAGCGACATTAAAATTGCCTTACGTTTTTTTTTTAATTTGCCGTTCAGGTCGCTTGTATATTGATTAAAATATGATTACCGGCCGTAACAAATATAGATTTACAAAGTTAACATCATCAATATCACCAATGAAACCTATAGATGATTTTAACCTACCCTGCCGCTTTCCCCTTAAAGGCAAATGCTCTCTATGCTCCCTCACTGTCATAGTCCGATGGGATGGAAATCCGGACAGATCACGGATGTTCCCAAGGCTTGAGATAGCTAGTAATAGAGAAGTATGGAAGAAGAAGACATGCTGCACCAACCACAAATAAATTGGGCTAAGGGCAGTGTGAGATATTTAGCTGATTACTTAATACTGCAAGGAAACAACAGCTAACCCAAAAGACGTTTATTAGCGAAGTGCCAAGACAGACAGTGTAGTCAACTACCTTCTACTTATCAACTATTTTCTTAATCATATTTTACAGTAATACCTTGCAGGCAGGAGAAGTCCTAACGATAATATTTGTTTCGTTCCAGAGTGGGATCGCGGTGTGAACGCTGACGGTGACCTGGACATCATCAACGTGGACAATAATGGCAGTGAGTTTCTTATTCATAACTGTTGCGTTTTGAATTTTTGTAGATGGCATCTCGGTTTTTCATTTACTATATCAGCGCTCTAGAAAATTCACTATGAACAAATAATTTGTAACAATAAAACACATTGACCTCTTCGTGTCGGGAAGCGCAAGCAGTTAATCGATAAAAGCGTAAATCATTCATTGATGCTGACGCCCTCTAGTAGTAAGCGACATAAACAGAAGGATGCTTCTATACTGCTTCCGCTACGCAACAACAGAGGACGCTACTTGTATATCAATCTCTAACTGCCCGACATTTTGCTGAACCGGGCCTATTTTATTTGGAGCAGCCGTGAGACACAATAATTTTGTTTTTTTTTTGTTTTTTTAACTTTTTTTTTTCGTATCTTTTTAATGTTGTGTGCACTTTTGGCATGTGTGCCGAATAAGTTTTTTTAATACAGTTGCTCAAAAAGTGGCGTATTGCAGGGACGTATAGCGTTCGGGATGTGGGCTATTACACACTCGAGCTTTTACTTTACCTTTCCCGAACTCGTGCGTTCTCTTTCCCAACTGTCAAAATAATGTCTATTAAAAAGAAAAAAAACCAACCACGGAGTTTTTACTAAAAAAAATCATAGAAGTTTTTATGATTCATGCAAATATTTCTAAAAAGAAGCTACTAATTTGTTTCAATATCAGATTTAATGATTTGATTCAATGAGTTAGGTTAGGTTTCATTTCATTTTCATTTCATATCAATAAAAAAAAATCTACTGAAGACTTGGCTGTATGGGCATAGTTCCCTTTGCCTACCCAGAAGGGATGAAGAAAACAAAAAAAATCTCTGCTTCTATTCTTTTACGGTTGGCGCCATTTTCCAAAAATGTTCTTTATTAAATTGCTTCATTTTTTCGCAACTGTATTAAAAATAGTTGTTCAGTACACGTGCGGAACCGTCATTGCAACTTGTTCCGACTGTCAACCCTCACCTTCGGCTGCGCCTCGGCTCGGGTAGACATTTGTCGGAACTCTTTGCAATGACAGGCATTCCGCACTCGCAATGAAATATACTATTTTAATACAGTTGCTCAAAAAGTGGCGTATTGCAGGGACGTATAGCGTTCGGGATGTGGGCTATTACACACTCGAGCTTTTTCTTTACCTTTTCCGAACTCGTGCGTTCTCTTTCCCAACTGTCAAAATAATGTCTATTAAAAAGAAAAAAACCAACCACGGAGTTTTTACAAAAAAAAAATCTTAGAAGTTTTTATGATTCATGCAAATATTTCTAAAAAGAAGCTACTAATTTGTTTCAATATCAGATTGATTCAATGAGTTAGGTTAGGTTTCATTTCATTTCATATCAATCAAAAAGTTCTACTGAAGACTTGGCTGTATGGGCATAGTTCCCTTTGCCTACCCAGAATGGGTGAAGAAAACAAAAAAAATCTCTGCTTATATTCTTTTACGGTTGGCGCCATTTTACAAAAATGTTCTTTATTAAATCGCTTCATTTTTTCGCAATTGTATTAAAAATAGTTGTTCAGTACACGTGCGGGAACCGTCATTGTAACTTGTTCCGACTGTCAACCCTCACCTCCGGCTGCGCCTCGGCTCGGGTAGACATTTGTCGGAACTCTTTGCAATGACAGGCTTTCCGAACTCGTAATGAAATATACTATTCTTGTTCTATGATTATCGTGTGTAATGTGTGGTGCAGCGTGTCGCAGCAGTGCGGTGTGCGGCTGCGGGCGCTCGCGCCTGGACGCGGCCACGCTGCGCCGCCTGGGCGCGCTGCTCGGCTTCTCGCTGGACTCGCTGCATCACGACATGCGCTACCTGCTGGACTCGGGTGAGCACTAGCACCGTCACCTGGAGCGACAGCTTTCGATATCAGCTTATTTTCATAATCGCCCTCTCAAACCGTAAAAATGGCACCCCTATTACATGGGACCCTCCACAAGCACGTTAGTACTGGATAATAACTCGATACTCCTTGGTACGACTGGGACTTTCGGGGCGCTGTCTACCTGTAACGACCGTCAAAGATCTACAAATGTTAGCCGGGACTAACGGCTTAACGTGCTTTGCGAAGTATAAGTTACTGCCGCTGTGGTGGGGATGGGGATACGCGCGGATAGAAGTCAGTCCAGGGCGATACGCCGATCAGTCGGTCTTCTAGCTCTTGTAAGTGTCGGAACACTGGGAATCACAAACGCCAGTTATATTGAAATAGTATTTTTTATTGTGAACCTATACCTAAGGAACCAAAGCGCAAAACGTTACAGGTGCTGATGATGCTCTTGGAAACCGTGGTTACCTTGGGTTTATCTGAAGATGTATTGTCCCTCCCCCCCAGGTGAGATGGCAGACGCGCGCCTGGTGTTCCGGCTGGAGGGCGGGTGCGGGCTGGCGTACGGGTTCCGCACGGCGCTGGAGCTGCCCTGTCACCGCCTGGTGCTGGCGGCGCGCTCGCGGTTCTTCAGGTGAGTGGGCACTGACCGGTCTGACTGGTCACAGACTGGTCGTAGACCAGGACACTGTCAATAGTTTTGAAATCCTTCATACCCTTTGTTCGGAATTTGTGTCACTTGTTTAACCTTTTGAACGCCATTGTCACATATACGTGACAAGCAAGCGCGTGTCCTGTACGCCAACGACACAAATATGTGACAAAAAATGTGGTGCACTATAACACGAAATAAGCAATTTAAATCATTACTTTTGTGTGTGATTATTTATATATCTTTAAAATGTGATCTATATATCTTAAATATTAAATCTCTTATCAAGAAATAAGTTAATAATACTTTTGAAATCCCATTTTTTATTAGTAAATATTTGCGGTGAATTTGTGGCTTGGCGTGGAGGACACGCGCGTGCGTTTATGCTCCGGTGTTCAAAAGGTTAATTTTGTTTTTTTTTTTTATACTATTTTCTTTTCAACTATTTTCTTTCCACAAGTCCCTTGTGAATAACTTATGAAGATCGAGAGTGTGTCGACCAGGGTTGCTTACCTGATACTCAGAATATCCTCAAGATATTCGCTGAAGGTCATACAGGTCTACGCCCCCGACCTCGGCACACCCCGACGACGAAGTGGAGACCATGTATGAGGATATCTCCAAAGCCATGCATGGTTTCAAAACTCACTTTACCGTTGTCATGGGGGACTTCAACGCGAAACTGGGCAAGCGGAGATGAGCTGCAGGTGGGGCAATTTGGGTTTGGATGTCGGAACCACCGGGGACACCAACTGGCTAGTTTTATGGAGAGGGAAGGCCTCTATATGATGAACTCCTTCATCAGAAAGCGTGAGCACAGGAAGTGGACCTGGCAGAGCCCCGATGGTGCAACTAAAACTGAGATTGACTTCATCATGTCAACCAAGAAGCAAATGTTCAATGATGTCTCTGTGATCAATTCGGTGAAAACAGGGAGCGATCACCGCATGGTAAGAGGCACATTGAACATCAATATTAAGCTTGAAAGGTCTCGACTGATGAAGTCTACGCTCCGACCAGCACAGATCCAGATCCTAAACCCCGAGAGCTTTCAGCTTTAACTCCAGAATCGTTTCGAGTGCCTAGGAAGCTCAGTGAACGAATGCAACGATGGATTCGTGGAAACTGTCCATACGACAGGGTCTAAGTTCTTCAAGACGCGTCGTACACAGAAGAACAAAAAACTCTCCGATCATACTCTCAAGCTCATGAAGGAACGGCGTGAGATGATCCTGCAGTCTTCAGAAGACGCGTAGAAATACCGGCAGCGCAATAGACAGATCTCTAAATCCTTGAAGAGCGACCTCCGCCGCTTTTATACCGAGCGTATTAAAGACGCCATTGAATAAAGGCTCACAGGTATTTGCAAGAGATCTGGCTATTATTAGGCAGAGCCAGCTCACGAAACTGAAGACCGACGATGGCGGAATCGTATCCGCCAAACCGGAGCTACTGAGGGAGATCGAGAGATTCTATGGGCAGTTGTACACGTCAACCAGGAAACCCGTTGTAAATCTAGCGAATGACCCAAGAGCTAGACTGACCCGACACTACACCGAAGACATCCCGGACATCAGCCTGTACGAGATTAGGATGGCTCTGAAACAGCTTACAAAACAACAAGGCACCGGGTGATGATGGAATTACGGCCGAACTTCTGAAGGCGGGTGGGAAAACGGTACTTAAGGCCCTTCAGAAGCTGTTTGATTCCGTCATACTCGAGGGGAAAACGCCACAGGCATGGTGCAGGGGTGTGGTGGTACTCTTCTTCAAAAAGGGCGACAATGCCCGGTTGAAGAACTATAGGCCCATCTCACTTCTAAGCCTTTTCTACAAGTTGTTTTCAAGAGTCATCACGAATCGTCTCGCGCGCAGGTTTGACGATTTTCAGCCTCCCGAACAAGCCGGATTCCGAAAAGGTTTTAGCCCTGTAGACCACATACATACGCTGCGACAGGTTATACAGAAGACCGAAGAGTACAACCTGCCTCTCTGTTTAGCGTTTATGGACTACGAGAAAGCCTTCGATTCGATCGAGACTTGGGCTGTACTGCAGTCTCTCCAACAGTGCCAAATTGACTATCGGTACATCGAGGTGTTGAAGTGTTTGTACAAAAACGCCACCGTGTCAGTCCGACTTCAGGACCAGACCTCGGAACCTATCCTTCTGCAGCGAGGTGTGAGACAGGGAGACGTATATCTACGAAACTGTTCACCGCTGCACTGGAAGATGTCTTCAAGGTTCTGGACTGGAGAGGGCTAGGCATCAACATCAATGGCGAGTACATCTCTCACCTTCGATTTGCCGACGATATAGTGGTCATGACCACTATGGCTGAGACCATGGAGGACCTCAGTACAATGCTCGATGACCTCAAAGAGTGGGTCTTAAAATGAACATGGACAAAACCAAGGTCATGTTGAATGCCCATGTAACACCCACTCCTATCAAGATCGGAGACTCTACTATCGAAGTTGTAGACGATTATGTCTACCTGGGACAAACGGTTCTGTTGGGTAGGTCTAACTTCGAGAAAGAGGTCAATCGTCGAATCCGACTCGGCTGGGCAGCGTTCGGGAAGCTGCGTGGTATCTTCTCATCCAACTTACCGCAGTGTCTCAAGACGAAAGTCTATGACCAGTGTGTGTTGCCAGTGATTACATACGGGACCGAAACGTGGCCGCTCACAATGGGCCTCATCAGAAGGCTCAAAGTCACCCAAAGGGCAATGGAGAGAGCTATGCTCGGAGTTTCCGTGCGTGATCAAATCAGAAATGAGGACATCCGCAAGAGAACCAAGGTTACCGACGTAGCCCGAAGAATTGCCAAACTTAAGTGGCAGTGGGCAGGGCACATTGCTCGCAGAACAGATGGCCGATGGGGTCGAAAAGTTCTGGAATAGCGACTGCGAACCGGGAGACGATGCGTTGGAAGGCCTCCCACTAGGTGGGCTGATGACCTGGTGAAGGTTGCCGGGATCCGCCGCATGCGAGTCGCACGGGACCGGTTAATGTGGCGACACTTGGGGGAGGCCTATGTCCAGCAGTGGACGTCTTTCGGCTGAAATGATGATGATGATGATTTTCTTTTCTTTGTATAGTTTTTTTTTTATTTGACAATCGTTTGTGAATGTGTGAACATTGTAGGCCTAGTAGATTTCTCGATGCTTGTTAAGGTGGAAGTTTAATCGCGCTTTCCCATACATTGTTTTTTTCCCAAATTCTCGATACTTATATGCTTTTTGTAGAAGTAATGAAACAACATGATGTTATTACGAATTAGTGTTGTCGCAAATCCCTTCAAACATAAAGAAATAACAAGGTTTGTAGGATTTCCAGGGCCGAAAAAAAACGAAAAATCTTTGCATGTGTGCGTGCTTGGAGTCACACCATCTACCGGATATCTAAAGAACAATCAAGCCTCTTGCATAAAAAACCTCGAAATAATTATCTGCTAGGACTAGATGGCGTGACGTTGTCATAGTAAGGTGGTGACAGTAAGTCTTAGTGTGTGCGTGACTTTTGATTTCATTCTTCAAACAAGTAGGTAGGTAGGTAGATAAATCTAATTTGGGTAAATTAGATTTATAATTTCATAAGAATGAAGTTAAATATTCTTAAACTATGTCAAGTTGTTCACCCAAACCAATGTTTGAAAGTACCTATTAGGGATGAAATGTGTAATTCGGAGATGGTTAATGGTTGGCTAATTTTATTGCGTGATAGCTAAAACTTATTAGTTATTAACAAGTAGGTATTCAGACATACCAAACATTCGTTATGAAGCCACAGCTTTTTGTACGTGGACTTTTCGCGGTTTATCTAATAAACTAATAATGTACTTACATTATATAACATTACATTCATTCATCACACTATTTACATTCATGAATGTAGGTAAGTACTACCTGCTTACCTACTAAAACATACCGACGCAGTCAAGGTTATGTTGGAAGAAAATTAAGCGTCGTAACTGTTTTTAATAATAATGATCACAGTGAAAAACACAAACCTAACTGTCGTTTTTGCTTTTAATTTCATTCTTATGTCTACGGAATAGAAGTCAAAGTCGGTTGACCGGACTGTAAAAAAGGCGAAGTGGTAACTGAACTAGAGCTATTCGTGTTATTGTGCGATTTTCCATCATGCTTTAATCTAGGCTTAGGACTAGCAGAAAAGTTTCCAAATATGCATTAGTATTTAATTTGGTTGAAACTACGTAAACTTATAAACATTAGGTATATACATTCTTTCTATTTCCAAGAAACTTTGAAGCATAAAACAAAATACATCAACGTTTAATCTCGAAAATGTAGTCTTTAAATGCTTGACAGTAAAGATTATATTGATCGCATTATAATGTCTGTTAGATTTCCGAGAACCGAAATCTAAATCACAAAATTCGCGCTATCCTTTTTACTCCGCTATGTTACCCTTAGTTAGAAAGAGAGAAAGCGGATTTCTAACGAAATCCAACCAAGCGCAAACTGCAGTTTACGTTTGGATTTCATTTGGTGATGGATTTGATTGTCGATTCGGTTGGTGGTAGATCGTTAGCGTTTGGTTCGGATAGGTAGATTATTAGAATCAGATCTTCAAGTTTGAGAAATCTATACGAATCGATTTTCTAAATTAAACTGCATATAAGCGCAGACAAAATTAGCGTTAAATAAATAAAACAAAGATTTTTTTCCAGTCTCTGTGTCAATTTGATTTATATTTGATTAGGTATACAAAATTATACATTATGATTGCAGACGAAAATATTATGTAAAAAAAAAATAAGCAGCCGTCGACCTCCTATGTTAAAAATTGCTCAGAGTAACAGGCTTTCCAAATGATCTAAAAACAAAAAGTTTGTTTCATTACCTACAGTCAATGACGTATCACTACATAGTATAAAACAAAGTCGCTTCCCGCTGTCTGTCCCTATGTATGCTTAGATCTTTAAAACTACGCAACGGATTTTGATGCGGTTTTTTTTTAATAGATAGAGTGATTCAAGAGGAAGGTTTATAAGTATAATATATGCATAATATAGTAGAGAAACACTGATAATGTTAGAGGTTTCCAATGTGATGTCGACAGACATTCTGTAGTATATTTAGTATCTGCATTGCACCCGCGCGAAGCCGGGGCGGGTCGCTAGTTATAAATAAAGCGATGTTGGCGGGCACGGGCCGTACCGCCGTACGGGAGAGGAATCAATGTCAAGAAATGATTATGTAGGTATTAAATTTTTAATTTTGAAATTGTTGTGTTATACCTGTGCGAAGCCGGGGCGGCCTGCTAGTTCGATAATAAAAATAAGTAAAGCCAAGGATACACTAGGGGACAAATGTGCCACGACATGTATCGGCGACATGTCAAGCGAAGCCGGCCGATTTCGCCTGACAAATATGGCGACAACGCGCGACTTATGTCCGCAGCGACGTCAGACGAAATCGTGCGACTTCGCGAAACTTCGCCTGACATATCTAGCGACATCACGAAGTTTCGTTTCACAAGGCAGGCGATATCCAGCCACCGAGGTAGTGTTGTTGGCTGCGGCGTACACAATTATTATTAAAAGTCAAAGAAAAAAGACGAGAAGATGGTGGGTTAGAAAGTACTATGTAAAGTATGAATTCGCGCAATGTTACGACTCGGACAAAATAGGTAAGTTTATGTGGAATTATCATGTATGTTCACACGGCGACACATCAAGCTTTACACTTCCAGTATAACGTGGCCTCGCTTTGTCTATATATTCTATACAGTGACAAATTTGCATAAACTGGTTTTTTCATACCTTGATCAGCGGTCGTGCGTACCTACTGTTATAATTACATATGTACCTACAATACAACGAAAATGTCACAAACCGTCGCAGCGTCGTGGACACTAAAAAGTAACATTACTCAAGAATGCATGTATTGTGGTCATTATTTTGACAACCTTGTTCGAGCAAAGTCGACCTTGCCGTCAACTCAAACTAACTAAATCGCAAACTATTAGTAACTAGCACCCCGCCCCGGCTTCGCATGGGTATTTAACAATACACAAACATAAATAAACCCTTCTATTTGCGTCAGGTAACTAAAAAAAGTCTCTGTGGTGTGAAAATCTGTATGGACACCATGCAGAATTTCACACCACAGATAATTTTTTTGGTTCTGTATGGTGTCGGACGTAAAGAATAGCACCATTCCATATCTTCCCGTGGGTGTCGTAAGAGGCGACTAAGGGACTTGCCAGAGAATGGGCAGCAGGGTTCTGTGGGCTTTTGTAACAACTGTTCTGCGATCGCCAACCCGCCTGCCAAGCGTGGCGATTATGTCAAAACCCCCCTTACTTATGTCAATGGCGACACTTGGGGGAGGTCTATGTCCTGCAGTGGATGTCTTTTGGCTGAAATGATGAATGATGATGAACTAAAAAATAATAATTATAAACAAAGTTTGAATATTCCCCTCCCGAACGGCCCGTACTCCAGTGACGCCTACATCGTATTAGGTGATGCCTAGCCAGCTGAGCAGGGTGAGCGGCGACCACGCAACTTTTTTCTAATACTTACATTTTTAAACTCGTGATATCTTTCGAATGGAATGTTCGAATTGAATAATTCAAACAGTTCTATAAAGGTATTGAAACAGTCTTGAATATGAAGTAATTTATTTCGATAAGGATTAATACCAAGATACAAATACAGAGCCTTTTCTAACGGCGGCATTAAAATATATTTTTTTAAATAAAAGAACACTTATTGTGGCATAAATATAATAGTTAGACATATGCTGTCGCGACACTTTTTGTAAATAATGATGTGTTCTGCAAAGTCGAAATACATTATTTTATTCTATCATCAATAGTTTTCGCAGCGCACGCGATGTAAAGAATATTTTAGGTAATTTTTATACACCTTGGGTTACATAATTGCAGTTTTAGTAAGGATCCCTAATTTTTTTGAAAATATAATATAGCCTATGTCACCCGCGGATAGTGTAGCTTCCCAACAGTGAAAGAATTTTTCAAATCGGTTCAGTACTTTCGGAGCCTATTCAATGCAAACAAACAAACAAACAATCAAATCTTTCCTCTTTATAATATTAGTTTAGATTTAGACACAGATTAGGACAGATACTTCACTCAGTAGAAAACATCCAATACCTATTACGATAATTGCCTACTCCCTCGCGTCAACAACCACTGTATGCTAAAATGCGCCTAAATGCTCAAGCGTACAGCAGTGATTGCTTCGCACCGCGCGATTCCACAGTAATCGCAGGGCTGCCTCTTCGATAAAATTAAATTAACATAACTTTTTATCTATGTTATTGAGAACTGTGAATATGTTCTGACTTTTATGTGGCAGTTAAAAAATGTATCATTTATAAAATATTTAACCAACTTAAAAAAAGGAGGTGATCAGACATACAGGCCAAACTGAGAAGTTTGACTTGTATGGTTTGTAGGTATGTATGTTTGTGCGCGATAATCTCGCGTTTGGCTAAACCGATATCGATGCGGTTTTCAGAAAAGGATTTGTTACATTTAGGAGAACGTTTTAAAATAAGTATAATAAATACTTCTTAGTTTGATGATGATCTTCGGAGATGTTCACTAGAAATGAAAAAAAAAGCCTTAAAAAAAGAGAACCGACTTCAAATAAAGCACTAAGCCGTAAGAAATATTTTTTTGAAGTGAAAACTTCTTTAGCGGCGTTGAGCACTTTTCTGTAATGGGTATAAAATCTTAAACTCGCGTCAGGACACGTGACCTGATCGAAAAAGCGTAAGACGGATGGAGAGTTTTTGACCAGTTATTGGATCTCTCCACACGCGATTATTTAGATAACTTTTTCAAACATTTCTGCTTATATCAAATTAATTATGAGTTCTTGTTCAATTAAATGGTGTGGGAAATCGTCTAGAACATCCAGCTATAAAAAAGATGGCATAACTTTTCATCGGTAAGTAAAATATATTTATAATTTAATAAAATTATGAATAATTGCAGGGCTCTAGCTAAACTAGTTGTTTACGTTTAAGGCACAAAAAACGTACACCGCGTTGATGTCTTTTTGAAAAGTCCCTTTCTCTCACTAGGTATTGTCAATAAGTCTGTCCCTTTCCATCTGTAGGTGTAGATAGAAAGGGACAGACGTAATGCTGTAGTGTTGTGTCAACTTCGAAACAAAGTATAAATAATATTGAAGATAAAAATTACGGTGTTCCCTTACTGTAAAAAAGTAACATTACTTAATGTTTACATTTTAGATTTCCAAATATTCCAGAAGTGGAAGAAAAGTGGATTAATGCTGTTAACAGGGAAAGTTGAGGAGGATCGTCCAACCTAGGCACAAAATTAAAATTTTCTTTGGATTTTTTTCGATTTTTTTTACGATTAATTTAATAGCAACGTAAAAAATAGTGATAATTCATTATTTTATGTATTCGAGGCATATCTAATCATATTTTTTGATATTTCAAGTATTTTCATGCATTGAACTCCGCAGTTGGAAAACGGCCGATCTTATAGGAAGTTTGAGTTGGAATCTTATGTGAATAATGTATGTAGAGACTCCTAAAAAACACTGTCATTAGATTACTTGTATATTTGTGATGTTAGTTATAAAGTTTCGTATAAATTTATTGCGTAGTTTTACTAAACAAAAATAAAATACGGTGACAGTCTATTTGCAGCAAGCAATCGCATTTCTATGGGATGTTTATAATTATCAAGTAGTCATAGAAAAGTTGTATATATTATAATACACGGTCTTGTTATCTAAGAACACGACACTGTTTACCGTTTAAGATAAGCTTTATTAGAACTCTGGCGATAAGAGTTTTTATGTCGGCCGGCCGAACGACGTCAGCGATGACGTAATGCGCGCGGCCGTTAGGGAAGTTACGCCTTAAGAAATGCAGGACGGAGAGGTTAACCTTGATTTTATTTTAGCATTGATTTGAATAAAGTGAAATTTACAGTGTTACGTAAGTGTTTTATTTGCACCCAGTTAACGCCCTATCAGTATAGTTTAAAAAAAAGTAGAATTAATAGACATCGTAATGTTCAATTTTATCGATATTAGGTATTGTAGCAAAACTGACTTGTGCATCACTATGTGTGGAACATTCGTCCTGACATTGTTGCATCGGCCAATCACAACCGCTATATTGTCTTCGTCCCCCGAACCGCAGTGTAGTACTTTTATACTGATAAAGCAATTGGTGCAAAATTATTCCCTAACCATTCCAAAATATCAAACATGCTCAACGTTAATAATCAAGTTTTCACTTCTGCCGGCACTCCCGGAGTGCAACCCGTCTTTTTTTTTTTTATGGTAGTGCTAACAGCTGGTAATTACGAATCGAAAAAGCACCGACATCAAAGAAAAAAATATTTCTTACGGCTTAGTGCTTTATTTGAAGTCGGTACTCTTTTTTAAAGTTTGTTTTATTATATTTGTAAGTTTGTTTTGTTTTATATATTGGTGCTGACTGTGGAAGAAACCTAGATAAAACATAATTATAGGCACCACACGGCATCGTAATACGCGTACGAACGAACAGCACTATTAAAATTGAACGGCGTGCGCGCGCTTCGCTTGCGAGGCGAAAACCGCACTGAATTTGATAAGCCGGCGGACCGAGACCGCTCGGCTGGGCGGTAGGCACTTATAGCGCGCAAGTACATGGAGTGACGGAGGCCTGATTTAGATATCAAACCCGGAAAGACGGTGTTGAATTTTAGTAACTGTACTGTTGTCATTTTAATTAAAATTCTAGTTTATTAATATATTTTTTATTTAAATTACTTGCTGGTTTTATTAGGATTAGGTACTTGCATTTTTGAGTAAAGCACTATACAAACCTTGGCCCACAATGACTGCTTCGCTGGTCACGCTATGATTGCCTCGAGCTAGCCTAGCTACGCTCTAGGCCTTTCAGCTTGGCCATCATTGCAGCCCTTGCTGTCGCTGTGCGCTGTCGGTCATAATCAGCGCGACCAGCAAAGTAGTCATTATAAACCGCGGCAGTAATGTAGGTACTATTAGGTACGTACGTAGTAAGGTAATAAGAAAACAAACTTGTTTTGATAAAAACAGTGATTACATTTTGTGATATTGAGTATTGATAGTACCATTATTACGTCAAAAATTTAAGAAAACAGGTAGGTAAGTAATTTAGAAGAAATAAATATGTTGGTAGAACTAATTAAAATTTTTATATTTGGTATCCACTCGGACATATTAAGACTAACCCGCACTGGGCCCGCGTAGTGGATTACAGGCCTGTGTCCTAGCAGTGCGAACATTATAGGCTGATTACGCTGCTGCGGAATATAATTAATCGGACATAAACTGCGATGAATTTTCAAGTAAGCATGCGACGGCACGGCGGCGTGAAGTCTGAAGACTCTCTTGAGCGATCGCTGCATAACCACCCGGGGAAAACTAAACATACTTATTTAATAAAATAAGCAATCCATATTAGGTATCTACAGAGCCCTTCAGCTGACCAGGTCATGACCTCCGACCCATATACCTATCAGCTGGCCAGGTCATAACCCCTGATCTTAGTACGAACCAGCTGATCCATGGTTACCAATATTAATTCTTCGATCGGAATTCGATTGTTTTTATTATTCAACAGATAAATAATAAATTAATTTAGTTTTGATACCTTCCTTTAAATTTTGAATTGAGTAGTAATATATCACTACCAACATTAACAATATTTAATTGAGTCTGGAAATACCGGAATTATTTAAGATACAAGTACCAAAAATCATTCTACCTACTCCGATCTATGGTGATAACCATATTACCATCATTATGTATTGTTAACAATGTATTTACATTCATAGCAAATAATTTATTAGGATATTACAACTAAATATGGATTAAAAAAAAAATAGAAAAAAAAGTGAAAAAGTAACTTTAGTTTCAGAGAAGTTGGTGGTAAAAAAACTGAAAACAAACATGTCACCGACTTCTGAAGCTAAAGTTATTTTTCACTCTTTTGCTTTTTGAAGACAGTTTTTTTTTTGCAAATAGTTTTAGTTATTTCTTAGGTGACATGAACGAGCATGGCAGTTGAGAATTTGTCATGGTATGGGTCGCTGATGGTGGCACGTGTGTTGCACTTGCATCATACAGCTTCTTTACAACTGTTTGAGCAGAATGGCCGCCGTTATTCGAGACTGGTCATCTCTTAACTGCTAGGTCACATAGTTAATCTTTGTAGGTATTAAATTGTTATACATTGTTCTCGCATGTAGAAGCAAAAAGAATAATGTAACCAGGATTTTGTAACAACTTGTTTTTAAAAAGAGTGTCCATGGAGTTTCTTGCACCCCTAAGACGACCCACTGACCGTACGTTCTTCTCCATAGAGAGACTGAGTCTTTGACAATTCAAAACTGCCTGTAAATGGTATTTAAATAAATGCTTTGAGTCTATATCAATTGTATTTTTTTGCCTTATAAGTGCCTATATGATTTGACTTTGATTGTTTTTTATAAACAATTTATTGTGTTATGTAGTTGAAAGGGGGGGCAGTGATAAATGGCCTTGACTTATGAATTGTAGGTTGTATGTTCGAACCCTGACAGGCTCCTTACTTTGGGTAAATGAATACTAATACTACTTGAATAAAAAGCATTACTTACAATAGTTAATTATATAATTAGTGTAAAACACAACATAACCACATTCATATTTTGTTAGAACAGAACTTTATTGCGGCATTGAAAACGGACACAATGCTTTTATCAAATGGCACACTTACACAATGCTGATGCTTGGAGTCTCTTTGAAGGATCGCATCCGGAACGAGGTGATCCGACAGAGAACCAGACTAGTTGACATAGCCCACAGAATAAGTAAGCTGAAGTGGCAATGGGCAGGCCATATTAGCCGTAGAACCTTTGTGGTGTACACGTGTTCTTGAGTGGAGACCGCGAATCGACAAGCGTAAGGTGGGACGCCCTCAGGCTCGGTGGAGCGACGATCTTCGCAGGGTAGCTGGTAGCAACTGAATGAGAGTTGCCGAGAATCGGGTTAAGTGGCGAGCGATTGAAGCGGCCTATGTCCAGCAGTGGACTGCTGATGATGACACTTACACAACACATTTATCACAACTAAGTTTCCCTTGTTGAAAGAACTGTTATGTGCAGAAACAGTCTCCCTGCGATGTTTACATTGCGTCTATAGAAGTTTAGTCCCTACAACACTGTCAACACTAACTTTCGGTAGATTCGAGTAGAGAAAATAAGAATAGATTTTCGCACTTGAATGTTTGTTACTGACATATAAATATGTAAATCGCGACGACAAGCGACGTTCCGTTTCAGGTTAGGTACTTTTGATTGGTAGTTATTGTAAAAAAAAAATATTAACTAAAATAAAAACGTAACAGTGGCCCTTCTTGTATGTTTTTTTTTAAATATTTTAGTCACAAAATATTGATAAATATGATATCTGCATGTTTCCTAATTAAACGTTTTTGATGACAATGCCATCTAGCGGTTCAGAAATTAACCATTTACGTGTGCATGTGTGTGTGTGCATGGTGTGTACAGATATGAAGTTGAGACGGCTGGTGGAAATTTCGAAAATCTCCGTTTGAGAAGAGTTAACAAGTAAGCTGTATATGTGGAAAAATCAAGACAAAAGGCTAGTTTACGCAAATAAAATATTGTCCATCAAAGATATTTGCGAGACCAAATATCTTTGATATTTCCCAAATGCGAGACTACAACGCCATCTATTGAAAAAACGGCGGCGGGATCGTCAGCGCTACCACCTTAACTTTTATCTTGTTATACGTTTGTGTACTAAGCAAAGACTTGCTGTCGGACCTACGCTGTCCTGGTTACAATTAAGGAACTATCCCTAAATTAAGTCACGCGAATTTCATGATTTTTTACTCTAAAAAAAAAATACACTAACCGACTTCCAAAAAAAAAAGCAGTAAAAATCGGAGATAAACTTTACTTTCGGCGACTTTTTTGTTTCATGGATTTTTTGGACGAAATAGTATTTTCTGTAAGACTAATGTCGTCTCCCCGTCCCTCCCCGCGCAGGAGCGTGATGTCACGTCGCTCTCCGGCCCCGGGCGGGGGCGGCGCCAGCGCGGCGGGCGCGTGGTGCGTGGACGAGAAGGTGCTGCCCAGGCGGTTCGCCAGAGCACTGCTGCACGCCGCCTATACTGACATGGTGAGTGCCCAGTGATGTCACGTCGCTCGCCCGGGCCGGGTGTGCCAGCGCGGGTGCGTGGACGAGAAGTTGCTGCCCAGGCGGTTCGCCAGAGCACTGCTGCACGCCGCCTATACTGACATGGTGAGTGCCCAGTGATGTCACGTCGCTCGCCCGGGCCGGGTGTGCCAGCGCGGGTGCGTGGACGAGAAGGTGCTGCCCAGGCGGTTCGCCAGAGCACTGCTGCACGCCGCCTATACTGACATGGTGAGTGCCCAGTGATGTCACGTCGCTCGCCCGGGCCGGGTGTGCCAGCGCGGGTGCGTGGACGAGAAGGTGCTGCCCAGGCGGTTCGCCAGAGCACTGCTGCACGCCGCCTATACTGACATGGTGAGTGCCCAGTGATGTCACGTCGCTCGCCCGGGCCGGGTGTGCCAGCGCGGGTGCGTGGACGAGAAGGTGCTGCCCAGGCGGTTCGCCAGAGCACTGCTGCACGCCGCCTATACTGACATGGTGAGTGCCCAGTGATGTCACGTCGCTCGCCCGGGCCGGGTGTGCCAGCGCGGGTGCGTGGACGAGAAGGTGCTGCCCAGGCGGTTCGCCAGAGCACTGCTGCACGCCGCCTATACTGACATGGTGAGTGCCCAGTGATGTCACGTCGCTCGCCCGGGCCGGGTGTGCCAGCGCGGGTGCGTGGACGAGAAGGTGCTGCCCAGGCGGTTCGCCAGAGCACTGCTGCACGCCGCCTATACTGACATGGTGAGTGCCCAGTGATGTCACGTCGCTCGCCCGGGCCGGGTGTGCCAGCGCGGGTGCGTGGACGAGAAGGTGCTGCCCAGGCGGTTCGCCAGAGCACTGCTGCACGCCGCCTATACTGACATGGTGAGTGCCCAGGCATGGGAAGTCTCTACACCCGAGTTAGACGCGCAGCTGTAGGATATGGTAAGAAGCATGGAAGCACAGGAAAAACAACAGGATACTTCCGATGGAATATTATTTGTATGAATAGTCTTAAGAAGACAAGGTGCATCCAGTTAACCTTTTGAACGCCATTGTCACATATACGTGACAAGCAAGCGCGTGCCCTGGACGCCAACGACACAAATATGTGACAAAAAATGTGGCGCACTATAACACGAAATAAGCAATTTAAATCATTACTTTTGTGTGTACTGTTGTGATTTATACATCATTAAAAAGTGATCTACATATCTAAAATATTAAATGTTTATCATGAAATAAGTTAGTAATACTTTTGAAATCCAATTTTTTTATTTGTAAGTATTTGCGGTAATCTTGTGGCTTGGCGTGGAGGGCACGCGCGTGTGTTTATGCTCTGGCGTTCAAAAGGTTGGTCTGGAAGCTATCTCCAACGTGGTTGTTTGTTGCAGGTGGACCTGAGTCTAATCGGCCGCAGCTCTACGTCGCCTTCGTCTACCAACAGCAGCGGTAGTGGGACCAATGTGAGTGACACTTGTGGACTTGTCTAGTTAGGGGGCATTCTTACATCACGCGAGGTTTATTATTCCACTTTTATAGACCCTTTGGTGATGCTTCGTGAGGTTTAAAACTACCCCTTCTCCTCCCCCTTCCCAGCATCACGTGTGTTTTTTAGGGTTCCGTATCCAATGGGTCAAAAGGGACCCCATTACTGAGACTTCGCTGTCCGTCTGTCTGTCACCAGGCTGTATCTCATTAACCGTGTTAGTTAGCCAGTTGAAATTTCTACAGATTATGTATTTCTGTTGCCGCTATAACAACAAATACTAAAAACAGAATAAAATGCTCGTTTTTATAAATAATGGTACGGAATCCTTCGTGCGCGAGTCCGACTCGCACTTGGCCGGTTTTAATTATTAAAAGATCACATAGTTTTAGAATCTGCTCTAAAAAAAAAAAAAAAATAAAGGTAAGTAAATATATGAATTCTGTTGTTTGTCAGGCGTGGGCGGGTGTGACCCGCAGCGGCACGCGACCTGTGACCGCCGCCATGTTGGATGATGCCTTCCAGCTCTACGAGATAGCCAGGTAAGCGCTCACGTGCACTCCAACTGATTTAGTATAACGTTTATAATTAAAAGAATATGCCTTGAAATATCTGCAGTCGACTAGAAAAAAGGACGCAAGATTACATGCTAAACCTGAATTTCTTATAAAGAGCTTATCCAAGTTGTAAACGTTACGTATCTCTTAGTCTCGTGTCGTCATCGGTGTCAGAGTGTTTATGCCACCCATGGGCATCTCACTTGGCTTTACATGCCGTCGGGAAATATCTCTCAGGCATGCTGGTTTCCTCCGAAGCAAGTGATAATTTTACAATACGCACATTAATCTGAAAAATTTGAGGAGATTTGCGCGTGTTAGGCTCGAACTCCAGACCTATAACTTGGCAGTCCGTCGTTCACACCACTAGGCTAGCTCTGCTTAAGGCTTCTCAGTCTCGTGGTATACTGGAGCGTGGACAAGACAGTTAAATTGTTCTTCGGGACTCTTAGATACTGGCTTTCAAGAGTTGCAGTGGTCGAGAATACTGTCGCGGTTATAGCGAAATTTTACACATTTTTATAGTCACCTAAATTATTTATACAGTACTTTCACAAGTTTGTCTTGTGACTTGGAGGAACTTCAAAAGTGCCTTAAACGGTCTAATTGAAATAAGTGTTTTGAGTTTGAGTTTATTCGCCCCTTTTAAAGTAGTGTTCTTCTTTCCTCAGATTCCTGGAGATGCCCATAGTGGTTCAGGGTTGCGAGGACGCCATCGTGGAGGCGCTGTGCCCCGACAGCTTGCCGCACGTGCTGCGCTGGTCCGCGCAGGCGCACGCCAGCCAGTGGGTGCACAGGTGAGCTCCACACTACGGGGGCTTGTGGCTAACTGTAGCCAAGTTACTAGACGTTTGGGAGCTACGATGTCGCACAGATATACATGTTAAAATTGCCAGTGTAGGCCGCGAAATCCAAAATAAAACTCCCCTAGTCCATTTAATAACATTAAATTACCTTCTTATGAAATGGCCATTCAATGGGTTTAAATGAACTTAAAGGGGTTGTATTGATGATTTTAATGATTATAACTCTGTAAAACCATATTTTTTACAGACGCAAATCATATTTTAATCAATATACAACCTGATAATTGCAAAAACCTAACAACGCGAAGGTACGGCGTAGCACAGTATAAGCTAATCTGTAGCACAGTATAACTTTTGTCCTAGCACAGTATGAGCTACGACGTAGCACAGTATAAGCTTTGTCGTAGCACAGTAGTAACTACGACGTAAGACGGTACGAGCTACATCGTAGCACAGTATGAGCTACGTCGTAGCAGTCAGCTACGCCGTGCAAGCCAACATAGTCCTACGTCGTCCACAGACAGGCGATGCGCTACCTGCGCGACGAGTTCCCGAGCATCATGTCGGCGCCGGGCTGCGGCCGCATCCCGCTGGGCGCGCTGTCGGAGGCGCTGGCGTCGCCCTTCCTGCAGGCCAGCGAGCCGCAGGCGCTGCGGGCGCTGCTGCGCTGGGCCGCGGCCGCGCGACAGGACCTGCCGCCCAGAGGTAACTGAACTTTACTGTTAAGGCATAAGGGTCAAACTTGTGCAGCCTGTCTACATTGTATAGACTAGTTATTGCTGCAAGCCAAGCTCATGGGCTTACGAAGGCACCGCCGCGTGGTACTTCTGTTGTCAGCTTTACTTCGTTGTAGTGAGGTAGTAATTGCCATTTTACTTTTATGAAAAGACTTGGGAGGTCTAGAACACAAGACAAACAGTACTGGGTCAGGGTGAAATGAAATTATCTAGCAGAAAACCAAAGATTTAACGTTTAGGCCATTGTCTGTGAAACGACCGCAGCAGGTAACCTGTAATACGATTTTGGAAACAATACTTTTTTTTAATCAGGATTACGTTCGTGTTCGCCAGCTGATTACATTTGACCTTATGTGGGTACACTTCTGCCTAACCCTGTGGGGATTTTAGGCGTGAGTTTATATATGAATGTAGGAGTATAACGTCGCATCACATTCCAGAAAGCAACATCGTGTGGTCGCGCGCGCAGTCCGTCGGGCGGCGCGGCTGTCGCCGGCGCGACGCGGGCGACGCGGCGCTGCGGGACGCGCTGGCGCCGCTCGCGCCGCTGCTGCGGCTGGAGCACCTGCCGCCCGACCACGATCTGTTGCAGCAGGTGACTTGTCCAGCACTGGCCGTGCTTCCATAGGGCTATAGAAGGCCATAAATGTGTTTAAATTATTTTCCCACTGCTGGGAATTCTCTGCCCACGCTTGGTGATTTGTGCCAGTTTCAGGTTTTTGGGCTATGAAATTAGTTGGGATCATGCCTCACTGTTGACCATGACGAATGCATAATTGTGGCTGTGTCAGATATACAAGGTGTTGTTTTGCACCCTCGTCAAAATTCAGGAGGTTGTCACACAAGACATAAATAATCAATTAAAATTACGGTACCTAGTTAATTACTAATAAACGCGGATTTTTTTGGTTGTTTATGTTTGTCAATATTTCAGAATAACCCCCTTAACGTGGTTTAGGGAATAAGAAATGTTCGAATAAACGTTTGAGATTGTTTGTATTTGTGGAGGCGCGGTTATAAGGCGAGAATCAGGCGGCCCTAGTTTAAAACACGGGTTTTTCACACTTACCGATTTCCGTAAATGAGATTAAAAACAAAAATTACCTACCAATTTTATTATTGATTCGGGACGAGAATCATTAGCATAGTTACCTCCTTAAATTTGACGAGGTTGCAAAACAACACGTTGTATATGATGAATGTTTCTCTTGATCCTCTGTTACCCAAATAGCCTCAATTTGGGCCACTTTTGGTACACTTTGTCCAATCTTCGTCTTAATATCATATATGACATAATAAACAATGACTCTAAAGCTTCACCCAAAGGTTCTCTGGTAGAAAATGTCTATGCCATCAAGTCCGCCTCTGTACATTGTACTTGAAGTGTTAAATAAATAAATAAAGCTGTAACTGAATGGCAAATCAGATATGGGTTTGAAAGAAGTAGAGGAAGACAATGCAAATGCTGGGATGATGACATAGTGCAGACAGCTGGTATTTAGCGGACTAGAGAGACACAAGTGACCGTGATAAATGGAGGAGCCTGGGGGAGGCCTATGCGTCAAAGGACGCGCTGATTGATGAAGACGCCGAAGTGGCTTTGCTTTATTTATATGGGCCAGTGTGTCGCTAACCCCGTGGCCCCCGTCCCAGGTGGTGCGGCGCGGCATAGTGGCGGGCGGGGCGGGCGAGGGCGCGGGCGCGGCGGCGGCCTGGCTGGGGCGCGGCTCCTACCGCCCGCCGCGCTGCTTCCTGCCCTACCTCGACGAGATCAAGGTATATATGTGAATGCTACCCGGTACACACGGCCACACATCAATCTTTAAATAAATCAATTTTTTTATAGATTCCCCGTACAATGAGAGATCCGCATAAACCGGTTTTGTATAGCCTGATTGGTTGTCGTGCGTACTTTCACTGTTTTGGAATGAAGTAGACACAATATAAAATTGAAGTGTCTCTAATTTAACTAGCCTCCGGTTAGTACTGGGTAATACGATACCCCTTGGTAAGACGGGTCGGGACGTTTTTTGAAGGTCAGATAGGCAGTCGCTCCATGTAACATACTGGTCATCATCATCATCATCATTTCAGCCCAAAAGACGTCCACTGCTGGACATAGACCTCCCCCAAGTGACATTTTGGGGGGTTTTGCCATAATCACCACGCTTGGCAGGCGGGTTGGCGATCGCAGTACGGTTGTTACAAAAGCACAGAGAACGCTGCTGCCCATTCTCTGGCAAGTCCCTTAGTCGGCTCTTACGACACCCACGGGAAGATATGGGATGGTGCTATTCTTTAAGTCCGACACCATACGGAGCGGAGCAACATACTTGTATTCACCTGCATCCGGTTAGATGATGATATTCCTGTTACTTGGGGTTTTCTTCTTGCATCCTCACAACTGTCTCACCATCGGTCAGTCCGTTTTCTCTCGTATCAAACATTAACTGTCAATAATTAAAGGATAATGTTCCCCAGGCGCTGCTGGAAGACCAGGCGGTGCCGGAGGCTGAGCTAGCGCGGGCGCGGCGGGAGAGGTATCTGCACAGGATACCGGACACGCTGTACATGGTCAGTACTACTTATAGTACAGGCATCTTCCTAGTGTTAGGGACACGAAAAAAGTATCGATACTTTGTGGTATCGAGTACATTTCCATTCGATACCGATACTTGTACTCTATACTTTGCATTCGATACTTTTACTCAATGAGTACTTTTTAGCAGGTATCGTATCGAATAAAAAATTAAATTTTAAATGGGTAATCTTAGGAAATTCCCATTTAAAACTTGCGACCTTACGGCTAGTTCACTCGTTCTGAACCTTCTAAAACAATACATCGATCTTTATTCGAAATCGTTCCTTCTGTTCACAGTTATATTCCTAACCTATCCTTCATTCATTTATACACCAATCAACACGCTCATTCACTCACTCGTTCACCGTTGTCATTTAATTTTATCGTATTCGTTTCGCGCTTTGTTTTCTGCTATATTAATTAATACGATTATTTTAATTAATTAAAGTGTAATCAAAAAGTACTCACTATTATTCTGAGCTGTGTAACTGTGTTGTCTATCAATATTTGAGTCATTTAAAAGAATGCCGCCTACCGCTTTAAATCTCCAAAACGGCTCAATAACCTTCTATTTTGGTGATTGTACGGAGGAGGAATGGGAACTTTAATTCATATGCCTAAAGGACTAAATAATTTAATTTTGTTTCTATTTTTTTTTTGTAGTAACAATGTTCTTTTTCTATTATTGTATTGATTTTGTGTACCAATATGATTTGTTTTTTCATGTCCTGCATTACTGAAGTTAAACTGACGTTATTTACTGACTGATATTGACCTATGCTCTATGCGCATTAGGCCCTAAGAAAAGTACTCGATACCTTGAAGTATCGATACTTTTGTTTCGATACTTTTATGAGTACGATATTTTTTTTCCGATACTACTCATGAGTACAGATATACGATACAAAATCAAAATCAAAATATTTTTATTTTACATAGGCCTACAGGGGCACTTATAAAACGTCGGCAAAAAGGTGCTCGGTTCGGGTTGTTCGTTTCCTATGGAGAAGAATCGGCAAGAAACTCCATGGTTACTCTTTTAAAATCATTTGGTTTTACAATATTTCTATTACAGCATTAGTACTAAAGTATGAGAGGACATCGTAGGCCTGACAATAAGTCGTTGCTTACTACGAAACGTAGAACGAAATAAAAAGTTACCAAGGATCTAGGAATCGATAAGGCCTACAATGTCCACACATTTACAAACAATCGGTAAATAAGAAAAAGAGTCTATACAACAACAAAAAATAAATAGAAAATATCACAAAATGACTAGATCAAATAAGTGACACAAATGTTGTCATCCGTGCTGTAACTATTCTAAACAAAAGGTGTAATGATTTAAAAACTATTGTAAAACATTTGATTAAAAAGAAAGGAAAAAAAAATAAGATTGAGAATAGTTAGAGACATCCACACATTTGTGCCGTTATGAGCTACCAGGGAAGCCGCATGTGCGAAGGGGCTAAGGCCAAACTTCTCTATCTTCAACGTAGTCCTTAATTTTGTAATATGCTTTTTTAATTAGGACACGTTTAATATAATTTTTAAACTTTCCATCGGTCAGTTCTGTAACTGACTTCGGCAACTCATTATAAAAGCGTTTTATAAGAAAAGACTTGCTAGTTTTGGTTAATCTGAATTTGGGTATTACAATTTCGTGTTTACTGCGTGTATTTATATTATGGAAGTCGCTTCTAATTTTGAAAAGTCCTCGGTTTTTGCGGACCTATAAAATACATTCTAAAATATAAAGTGAAGGCAGAGTCAGTATATCGATTTCTTTAAATTTTTCTCTGAGGGATTCACGAGGACCCATTTTGTAGATAGCGCGGACTGCCCTCTTTTGCAGTATGAAAATTGAATCAACGTCTGCTGCCGATCCCTACAGCCGAATGCCATAGGACATAATACTATGGAAATAAGCGTAGTATACTAACCTAGCTGGGGCTATATCAGTTAACTGCCTTATTTTTCTGATTGCATAGGCAGCTGAGCTTAACCTTCCTGAAAGAGTTCTAATGTGCGCGCCGCACTGCAGTTTTGAATCGATAGTAATCCCCAAGAATACAGTTTCCGCTATAACATCAAGCTTCTTGCCGTCAAGATTTAAATTTAGGTCACGTTGTGGTACATTTGGTAAAGAAAACTTAAGGCATTTTGTTTTATTCGTATTCAATAAAAGATTGTTGGCTGCGAACCATTTCGAGAGAATAGTTAGGCTTTCGTTAACATGTAAGACGTCCGTATCTTTTCTATCAATTTTAAAGATTAGCGAAGTGTCATCAGCAAATAGAATTATATCCGAAAATTTGGCCATCATATAAGGGAGATCATTAATATAAACAAGAAACAGGAAAGGGCCGAGAATTGAACCTTGGGGCACGCCCATCTTGACTATAGACCCGCAGGGGGTCGCCCCATTTACATTTACTTTTTGCAGCCTGTTTGATAAATAAGAGAGAACAAGATCAGCAGCTTGTCCACGAATTCCGTAGTGGTGTAATTTACAGATCAGTGTTTTGTGGTCGACGCAGTCGAACGCTTTTGAGAGATCACAGAATATGCCAATAGCATCCTGGGACTTCTCCCAGGACTAAAATGTGACTGATGAGTTTTACTCCCGCGTCCGTTGTCGACCTACCCTTCGTGAAGCCAAACTGCTGACTATGCAGTATCCTATTAGAGTTGAAGTGAGACAACATCTGGTCCAGCATGATTTTTTCATAGATTTTACTCAGTGCTGGAAGCACAGATATAGGCCTATAATTAGAGGGATCACTCTTACAACCTGTCCCTTGTCCCTACCTAGTGTTAACTGTGTGGGTCAAGATAAAAAAGACGAGTTTAGCAGAACCATTTAGTTTTATACGAAATGAAGGTTCGGCGTTGTACGTCGCGTAAGTAATAGCACTATCAACTCACAAAAAAAGATGGCGGTCCGACACTCGCCCCTCTCCCGTTCATACCCCGCGCGCTTCCTCTTACAATTTCGTATCGCACCGCTAACACTAGGTTAAGCCCAGTTTGTGCAACTGGGCTGTTTTGTATCTTGAATCTTACTCAATCTAATTTAAGTTTCAATTTTTGCTGTTCAAGTTCAAGTATTTTAGGTTTAAGTCTTGAACGAATAAATATTGTTTACTATGTCTTAGATTTAAGGTAGGCTTTATCTCTTGGCCATCCAAATATTACGTAACACGTATTTCATCATATTTTTAGTCCCCCGTCCTTGTCACAGCTGGTCACATACGTGAGGCTACCCCCTTCCTGGTGTGACGTCACATTTTTCAATTTTACATGTTCACACAACGTTACATTTCCTCGACCCCCCCCCCCTCCCCTTCTTAACATGTGAAGTAATTAAGGGATGTGGGTCCTTAATTTAAATCGAATCGAAGAATTTCTTCTTTTTCATTCTCAATTATTAATTTAGTTGGTATCATAATTAGCGGCTTCGCGACCACGAAACGCCCGTGTTCCATACGAACACGGGCGCCGGGCGTTCTGTGGGTGCGAAGTCGCTGAGTAGGAGCTAATGTAGTTCTTAGCTAGAGCCATATTGTCACTACACCGTGCCAAAATCTTCACTAGCCAGCCAAAACTCGGTGTACTGGTGTTGTGTACCAAAGACATCGCAAGCAAAATATTATTTGCAAACAGTACGTACTTCCCAGTTAAACGTCATGTGACTAATATTGTTTACATTTAAGTGTGCTTTCATCGTAGCCGCGTAAGCACCGGTATCATTGTAGCTATCTCGCCCTATCCTATGCCAATGTTTTTAGTTTGCAGGAGAAAGGGAACGAAAACAAGCATGTTATTTTTGTATTTGGTTGTGTGAAATGTGAAATTTGGGTGTGTGAATCTATTGTGTCCTTTGTTCAAGGTTTGTTAGTGTGTACGTGTGATTACGCTAGTTATTATGTTACATGATGTAGTTCATAGAGTCAATGATCCCCCCTCCCTCCCTTAGGTGGCGGCGGGGCGAGTGGGCGCGCGCTCGCCGCGGTCGGGGTCGCCGGGCGCGTGCGCCGCGCGCGCCTGCGTGTCGCCGCGCGTGCTGCACGCGCTGCGGGCGCGCGCGCGCCTGCTGCGGGCCGCCGCGCCCGCGCGCCGGGCGGCCGCGCTGCGGGACAATGATACCGTGACGGTCTACAAGCAGGTGTGTACGACCTGCCACCCCTCCCTTAGGTGGCGGCGCGCGCCTGCGTGTCGCCGCGCGTGCTGCACGCGCTGCGGGCGCGCGCGCGCCTGCTGCGGGCCGCCGCGCCCGCGCGCCGGGCGGCCGCGCTGCGGGACAATGATACCGTGACGGTCTACAAGCAGGTGTGTACGACCTGCCACCCCTCCCTTAGGTGGCGGCGCGCGCCTGCGTGTCGCCGCGCGTGCTGCACGCGCTGCGGGCGCGCGCGCGCCTGCTGCGGGCCGCCGCGCCCGCGCGCCGGGCGGCCGCGCTGCGGGACAATGATACCGTGACGGTCTACAAGCAGGTGTGTACGACCTGCCACCCCTCCCTTAGGTGGCGGCGCGCGCCTGCGTGTCGCCGCGCGTGCTGCACGCGCTGCGGGCGCGCGCGCGCCTGCTGCGGGCCGCCGCGCCCGCGCGCCGGGCGGCCGCGCTGCGGGACAATGATACCGTGACGGTCTACAAGCAGGTGTGTACGACCTGCCACCCCTCCCTTAGGTGGCGGCGCGCGCCTGCGTGTCGCCGCGCGTGCTGCACGCGCTGCGGGCGCGCGCGCGCCTGCTGCGGGCCGCCGCGCCCGCGCGCCGGGCGGCCGCGCTGCGGGACAATGATACCGTGACGGTCTACAAGCAGGTGTGTACGACCTGCCACCCCTCCCTTAGGTGGCGGCGCGCGCCTGCGTGTCGCCGCGCGTGCTGCACGCGCTGCGGGCGCGCGCGCGCCTGCTGCGGGCCGCCGCGCCCGCGCGCCGGGCGGCCGCGCTGCGGGACAATGATACCGTGACGGTCTACAAGCAGGTGTGTACGACCTGCCACCCCTCCCTTAGGTGGCGGCGCGCGCCTGCGTGTCGCCGCGCGTGCTGCACGCGCTGCGGGCGCGCGCGCGCCTGCTGCGGGCCGCCGCGCCCGCGCGCCGGGCGGCCGCGCTGCGGGACAATGATACCGTGACGGTCTACAAGCAGGTGTGTACGACCTGCCACCCTTTCCACAGCTATCATAAAATACTAATGTGTTTTTGTGGTTCCCCATTTGGCGAGTTTGGTTCAGGCAGGCAATTAATTAAAAAAAATTAACGCAGTTCGTTGTATTTTTAAATCAAAATGAACTATACTTTCAGTAAACTTCCTACCTACATATTTAAGGTATATCTAAGGTACTTTCCTTCCGTGTGGCGTATCCATGCGACGGTCTGTATTGTAATAACCGTGAGGTTTTCAAATTAGGCCGCGTCGGTCGCGGTCGGTCCATAAATGTGTGACCACCCATTACATATTAAGTTTCCTCCGTGCCTCGGAAAACACGCCATCCCACTTGATGATAGATCGTGTAGTTTTAGACAATACCTCCCAGCATCAATTATATAGATTTAGAAATCGCTTGCTCAAATTTTAATTCATTATTAATAAAAAATATTTTACACATCACATATTCAATTCATTTTATTCATCTCATGAAAAAAATACTCCCAATTTTAAAATAAAAGCAAACTATGGGATTTCCAACTTTCGACACTAAGCTAGGCGTTTATAATCCAACAACGCGCAACTGGCTGGTTGGTCTAGTGGAGGCAAGCATGACTGTTGAGCGTGAGCTCCTGGGTTCCATTCCAACTCGACCTCGGATAAAAGCGAATGACATTACGGTCTGCCGGCATTGTCATAGCGTGGCCTTTAATGAAACTATTGGGTTATGGGTTTCTGATTAAAAGCAATTCTTTATAAACAGTAGAAAACTTATTTATTATTCTACAATACAGAACTTTGCAAGAATACTTAGTTATAATAGACAATCATAGACCGTGGCTATAGACAGTGTTGCCACTAGTATCAAAGATGTCAAGTTAAATTTTGTTCTTTATATCTAACTAGCTGTCCGGCGCAACTTCGTTTACGTCACATTTTCCCCGTTTTCGCAACATTTTTCATTGCTGCTCCACTACTGTTGGTCGTAGCGTGATAATATATAGCCTGTAGCATTCCTAGATAAATGGTCTATCTAAAACTGAAAGATTTTTTCTAATCGGACCAGTAGTTTTGGAGCCTATTCAATGCAAACAAACAAACAATCAAATCTTTTCTCTTTATAATATTAGTTTAGATAGAAAGTAAAGAAAATAAATATTCTTTTCACGCATTTAATTTAATTAACTAATTGTCATATTCATTAGGCGGCGTACACATACTCGTACATCAGGCTACGTAAGCTGACATATATTAGAAACTAAAGAAAATAAATTTTCTTTCCATGCATTTAAACAATATTCTGTTTAATATAGTATTGTTGTTTCCAGATCGCGTTACGAGCAGTCCGCGAGATGTCGCTACCGGACGCATGCGCGGAGCTACTGATAGCTGAGCTGGACAATGACAGGTGAGATATACTTTAAAGTTTACTTATTTTCTTATTTATTATACACACAGTAGACAACACAGAAAAAAAAACAAAAAGTATTTTAGTACTTTTGCGGTATGAGGAACAGGGTGTAAAGTTCCTCGATACTCCATAGACTAGGGAGGATCCTCCGATCTGACAGGTGTTATGTCTGGTGGGCAACTGCCCGACAGTTTTTGTCGGGTTCCTCTACTATAGAGTCTTAAGTCGATGTAAACTTTGCTTGCGCGATTCAGACCATATTAGTTCTTCAGTTTTCTCATAGATGGCGCTGTAGTACTTTTTGTTGCAAGTTGCTTTTTGTAGGTCGCCGCAGTACTGCTACTGCTTGTTTCAAAATATATGTTTGCCAGCAGACCTGCGAAAGGAGATATGAAGAACTTGCCTTACCTAACTTAACCTATACTATTACCTAAATATAAATACACATATCTATACTAATATAATAAAGTTGAAGAGTTTGTTTGTTTGCTTGAACGCGCTAATTTTAGGAACTACTGGTCCGATTTGAAAAATTCTTTCAGTGTTAGATAGCCTATTTATCGAGGAAGGCTATAGGCATATATCATCACGCTACGACCAATAGGTGCGGAGCAGCAATGAAAAATGTTGCCAAAACGGGGAAAAATTGACGCAGACGAAGTTGCGCGGGACACCTAGTAACTAAATAAAGGGTGTAAATAGACTCTTATCGATGCCGAAAGGCACTAATTCTCCCCGTTATTGCCATAATATTTTTGTTCTGGACTAAACCTGGCAACCTTCTAGTTACGGAGATATTGCAGGTTGCCAAATTCTTCCAGTTCTTCTTAAATGTTACAGAACCATGCTGAGATATGAATATAAAAGGCAGAAAGGAATGCCACCTTTCAAGGTTTTAATGTTGCATGTCTAAATATTTGCGTTACTTGTGTATTATAAAATATCTATTATAGCTGTCCCGCGCAACTTCGTCTGCGTCACATTTTCCCCGTTTTCGCAATATTTTTCATAGCTGCTCAGCTCCTATACAGCGCCATCTATTGAATACTTACTCAATCCAGTGAACAGATACCGCCATCTGTTAGAATCGTTTGGAGCTAACAGATAATTGTGACTTAATTTGCAATAAAATAATATTGCGACTATAAATTGAGATGAAAGCTATCCTATCTTTCAAGTTGGATCAAACTGCACACGGTGTGAAAATTTGATTAAAATCGGTTATGTAGTTTAGGAGTCCATCCCCGACAAACAACGTGACGCGTAATTTTTGTATATAGTATCTTCTTCTTCTTCTTTATGGGGTTTTTGGTTTCCGCACTTAGTCCGTTAAGTGGACCATTGTGCGAGTATAAGTATACAATATAAATTTTCTTTGCACTAAAGTTTATTATTTATTTGCAGAGAGCACGACGCGGAGCAATGGGACTGTGCGACAGATAGAGAAGAAGACAACGCGCGCGTCTGGTGTGTCGACGAACAGCCGGCGCACGAGTGCTGCAGGTACGCATGGGGGGGGGGGCACTCAGGTGTAGGATGTAGGTGGACGTATCACACGGGATGTGGACAGGAAATAAAATCACTGTTATATATCCGTACATGATTGACAGTTTATTAGGTAAACCATTAAAATATATAATACCTAAAGTAGGTGAGTTGTGGCGGTCGTAATAGCCTCGTCAGCGAATGTACATAAATAATCGGTGAATTAGCAACTGCTTGTTCAGGTAAAAACTAAAACAATTTATATCATGTGGCGATGCTCGTATAGGGTTGGGACTTGGGATGTTCCGTATTGCCTGCAGTGGGCTTGGGTCGCAAGCGTGGCTGCTGAGCAATGAACGTGATGAGGGTTTTTCTATGTACTTCTCAGTAGTAGCCTCGGAGTCTGGAGTTGGCGCAACATTGCTAGTCATCTCATGAGTCACTTCGTTTCTAGCCCATAACACATTACACTGTTGGCCCAGTATCTTTCAGTCGCTATAAGCCATGTCGTTGTCTGCAGGACCCTGAGCGGCAGTGGGTCGCTGCGCTGCGCGTCGACCGGCAGTCTGCGCGCGAACCCCGCGCTGCACATACCTATGGGTGAGACACATATCTTATTACTACCTAACATTACATTTCAACCTCGCAGGAGATGGACGACGCAGGACTAGCTGGACAGAGCCAACGACCAGTGCTCCAATTCGGCCCTGGGTCGGAGGATTTGGAAGTCATAGGGAGAGAACTTTGAGGACAAAAGGGATGAATGAAATGCATTTTCATGTGGCTGATATGAGATTGCAAAGGGGGATGTGTTGGATAACCCGAGTGGATAAAATAAGAAATGAGTACATTAGAGGAAGTCTGAATGTGGCGCGCGTAATTGACAAGATGTGCGGTAATCGGTTGTCGTGGTATGGGCATGTGATGCGGAGGAATGTGGAAAATGTCGTGAGGAAAGTTTTGAGTATGAATGTGGATGGGTATAAGAGTAGAGGAAGACACTGACAGCGTCCATTCACGAACATAACGCATGGATCAGCCGTCATTCAACTCGACCATTTTGAAGGGAACTAAATGACCCGACACGTACCCCACCATCAGCGTGACATTTAAGCATTGTGCAAAAGCATACATTGTGTGCATTGTGTTTGTTTTGTGCATTTAAGTGAGCATGACATACTCTTAACCGCCAGGACACATTCAAGTCAATAGGTACGTAGGTTTCCAGTAAATGCAAGTTTACCTAGTCCATAATACTCTTGTTTCAAAAGTAATGTGTCGTGATTTACGCAATCAAAAGCTTTGGAGAGGTCACAAAATTTTCCTATGGCATCTTGGGACTCTTCCCACGCTGTAAATATGTGCTTTAATGAGGTTACACCGGCGTCAGTCGTACAACGTCCCTTGGTGAATCCATACTGTTGATCGTGCAAAATGTTGTTGGTGTTAAAATGATTGAGCATTTGATTAAGCATTACCTTTTCAAACACCTTGCTAAAAACTGGCAACACGGATACAGGTCTATAATTATAAGTATCTTTACTGTCTCTGGATTTGAAATCACTCAATGCTTGCTTTACAATCATTCTATTCAGTAATATTAAAACAGTAAGTATAACTTACTAACTTAAAATGTAATATATCTCATTAGGCACCCGGTGTTTTTCCTCCTCTCTCCTACGTGATCTTGCTGTAAATAAAATAAAAATACTTTATTTCAGACCTTGATCCGTATGATGTTAGTATTCACACTACTTTCAAACTAAAACTCAAACTCAAACTCAAAGCGTTTATTTCAATTAGACCATTACAGGCACTTTTGAAAGTCAAAAAACAAAACAAAACGCTAAGCTAAAGCTACAGTCCCAGTCACAAGGCATAATAACTTGTGAAAGTACTGTAGTTGCCCATTCCAAAGCGTAGATCTCTATGGAGAAGAATGGGCAAGAAACTCCATGGACACTCTTTTAAATCAAAATATGTTACAAAATCTTGGTTACATCATTCATGTTAAGAATTACAAATATGTGAGAACGATGTAGAAATACGGGCAAGTTAAGAGCGTCCAGAGTAAAAGATTAAATCAGTAATACAAAAACAAAGTAATTAAAATAAACCGTGGTAGCTAAGAGATGACCAGTCACAACTAACAGCGCCCGTTCACGAACATCACGCATGTATCAGCCATCATTCAACTCAACCATATTGAAGGGAACTAAATGACCCGACACACCCGCCACCATCAGCGTGACATTTAAGTGAGCATGACATTCACTCAACCACCAGGGTATATTCGCGTCAATGAAAGATGTAGGTACTCAGTAAATGGTGGCGTTGCAGTACACAGTACTCACACATGTGCTATGCAATTATATAATACTAGATTGAATCTATACAATGCAAATATATTTTTACAATCTTCTGCTGCTTCCACAAGAACTTCAAATGGTAATTCACATGATTCAGGTTGCCCCTATGGTTGTGGAGCAGGACCAGCATTGCGCCAAGCATTTTTATCAACAATGTAATCCCCCAACTTATAATATGCTTGCCTACATAGTGTGCGTTTTATGCAAGATTTAAATTTCGTTTCATTCAGTTGTTGAATGGGGGTAGGTATTTTATTGTAACATTTTAAACATTTTAAACATTTTAAATTTTATTGTAACATTTTAAACGAAATGAAAAATAAAATATATATCTGCTGCACTCACCTGACACACCGGGTACATGAACATGTACACGTACCCAATGCGCCATAATGGTGCAGCACGGATTTTCACTAATGACCTTCAGATTGTCATTACCGCTCCCAACTACCCTGCGCATCAAAGAAGCCATCCTTTTACGTAAGACGTTACTGAAACCGTCAGAACGAGCTTCTGCAAACATTCGTGATGCGCTACAGTAACGTGGGAGCCCCAAAAACATCCTGAAAGTATTGTTGTACTGAACTCTGAGCCCGAGACTGTGCCCAACAGGGTCCATAATTGTGACTTATATAATTACTTCCTTTCCATCTATCTAAATACATCATGGTACGCAATAAAGAATTGACCTAAATACAAGATTTAAACGGACCCTTTACGAAGCTGTCTACCAAGCATTCTGCACAGTAGACTAAGTAAATAACAAATAACAGCTGGGACCAATCGCTTAACGTGCTTTTCGAGGCAGGGAGGAACCTCGGTTTGTAACAATGGTAACCCATCCACAGACCAACCTTGGAAACCGCGGCTTGACATTCACGATTGACCCGTGCGGCTGTTATTAACTAGCCAAAGCTTTTGCATCGAGATCCTACTTCGTGCGCGATTGTTATTGATTATACGGTATGGAACGGACGCCGACGCGAAAACGCTTAGGGCTAAAATATCGACCACCTAAATTTAGGGGACCTTTTATCGTTTAGTTGACCTCTAACAGCTCGTGAAACAGAAACCATCCCATAACGGCCCTCTAAGCATGTTTAGGGGATCCCGTAAACTTAGGGGATGTCGGTGAAAACGGGCATTAGACTTAGAAATGTTACAAAGGTAATTAAAAAAAAAAAATGGGTTGCAGTCCGGGAGGGCAGAAGTGATAACTTGAATATTAATGTTATACATTTTTGATATTTTGGAATGGTTAGAGAGTAATTTTGCACAAATTGCTTTAATTTTCAGTATAAAAGTACTATCATTTATGTGGTAAAAACAACATACATTTATTGCGATGTCGTACTCAAAAAGGACAATTTATATTACATTAAAAATTTTACACTTCAGAACTATTATAATCCGTCTTACGAATTTTACCTCTTTGGTGAAACCGAAAGTTTTGTTTGTGGATAAGATAATTATCCAGTTTTGGAAACCCAAAACTCAATGACAGATGCCATAAAGTGCAAATTCCTTCGTTACCTAATGTACTGTTCATGCACAAAGCTGTATCCTCTTTGGCAAATACTCTTGTTAAATAAGGTTTGCTGTAAGAAAACCCATTTCTAGGTTAAGCTCGCCGTTGTACATAAGCTATATATTATTTGTGAGTATATCTTTTAATTTTATGTGCAATAAAGAATAAAGAATAATGTCAATCCGTCTTACCAATTTTCGATCAGCACACGTGTCCTGACGCGAATTTAACATTTTTTACCCATCAAAAAAGTGCACAACGCGTCTTAAGAAGTTCTCACTTCAACAATCTTCTGGTCCATACATTTTGCTGTTTTAGGTATTGCACTTTTGTAGGAACCAGCATTGTTTTTTAAATAACCACTGACAAATTTCTAAATTTCTATGTAGGGGGTCAGGATGGTGTACCGAGTACATGGTAAGCGTTTTCGCGTCTTCGTCTCTTACACCCCGTATATCTTTGAGCTTGTTTGCCTGTTTACATGACTTATAATTCGATTTGATGTATTCTGTGGTATTTTGGTTCTCAGAAACTTTATCAAATTGTATTTATTCCCAGACAACTCTCGCGGGGGCACGTGCAGGAGGGAGGGCTCGCGCTCCGCAGACGCGGCGCAACACAGGTAACACGAAACATATTATATCTTGAAAGATCTTTATTTAATACTACCTCATTGTCTAGAAGTCGCAACCGCGACTGCTGACCACGAGATCCTGGATGCGATTCCCGGGTCGGGCATTTCAGGAATTTCTCAGTATCAGTTGCGGAGTTTGGGTCTGTACTAGAGATGAAACGGATAACAGTTTAGCCGGATACCGGATATTCGGCCAACCTTGTAGCCAGATATTCGGTCG
The DNA here is from genome assembly GCA_949152445.1 of Cerastis rubricosa. NCBI lineage: Eukaryota > Metazoa > Arthropoda > Insecta > Lepidoptera > Noctuidae > Cerastis > Cerastis rubricosa. The sequence goes on from OX424551.1 coordinate 12,588,013, forward strand.
CCGAATATCCGGCCGGTCGTTATTAAATGAAGTTGCAGCAGTATGCTTTTTTTTGTGAAATTATTAGTCAATCACCGTAATTTGCCCTTAGTGAAGTATGAGTACTAATTCATTTTCTAAGTTTTAGAATTTCTTGGGAATACTGATTGATTTCTTAAGCGATAAGTAAATAAAGCAAATAACTACCAATTTTTTAAAAATATAACTCCGGTTTTCGGCCGAATAGACGCTAGTTATCTGGTATTCGGCCGAATAGTATTTAGGCCGCCGGATAGGCAGGATAGTTACCGGATATCCGTTTCATCTCTAGTCTGTACCTGGTTGATGGCAATAAGCTCGCGTCCTATTACATGGGACCTAAACACAAAATGTGGGTTGTACTCTTGTACACCTCTGCCTAACCCTACGGTGCTTACGGCCGTGATGTTGTGTTAAATTCAACTTCAAAGTCAGTGAAGTCTGCGTAAATATATGAAGTTTCGAGTAATGAGGCACAGTTACGGCTGTTTCTCTCGGTACTTCAGCGGTGGCGTTGCTTCGTAAGAAAAATCTAATCCCCATACTTCTCCCCGCAGACAATCCCTATCGTCGTGCTCCCCGCGCGCGGGGGCGGCGCCCGGGGCGGCGGCGCGACTGTCGGCCGCAGTACCCGATGTGGCCATGGCGCCTAACGCCAACACGCACCTGCTGACTGCCAGGGACTACTTCCGACACGCGCCGCACAGAGGTAACTATACCTGGTGTTACATGGCGCCTAACGCCAACACGCACCTGCTGACTGCCAGGGACTACTTCCGACACGCGCCGCACAGAGGTAACTATACCTGGTGTTACATGGCGCCTAACGCCAACACGCACCTGCTGACTGCCAGGGACTACTTCCGACACGCGCCGCACAGAGGTAACTATACCTGGTGTTACATGGCGCCTAACGCCAACACGCACCTGCTGACTGCCAGGGACTACTTCCGACACGCGCCGCACAGAGGTAACTATACCTGGTGTTACATGGCGCCTAACGCCAACACGCACCTGCTGACTGCCAGGGACTACTTCCGACACGCGCCGCACAGAGGTAACTATACCTGGTGTTACATGGCGCCTAACGCCAACACGCACCTGCTGACTGCCAGGGACTACTTCCGACACGCGCCGCACAGAGGTAACTATACCTGGTGTTACATGGCGCCTAACGCCAACACGCACCTGCTGACTGCCAGGGACTACTTCCGACACGCGCCGCACAGAGGTAACTATACCTGGTGTTACATGGCGCCTAACGCCAACACGCACCTGCTGACTGCCAGGGACTACTTCCGACACGCGCCGCACAGAGGTAACTATACCTGGTGTTACATGGCGCCTAACGCCAACACGCACCTGCTGACTGCCAGGGACTACTTCCGACACGCGCCGCACAGAGGTAACTATACCTGGTGTTACATGGCGCCTAACGCCAACACGCACCTGCTGACTGCCAGGGACTACTTCCGACACGCGCCGCACAGAGGTAACTATACCTGGTGTTACATGGCGCCTAACGCCAACACGCACCTGCTGACTGCCAGGGACTACTTCCGACACGCGCCGCACAGAGGTAACTATACCTGGTGTTACATGGCGCCTAACGCCAACACGCACCTGCTGACTGCCAGGGACTACTTCCGACACGCGCCGCACAGAGGTAACTATACCTGGTGTTACATGGCGCCTAACGCCAACACGCACCTGCTGACTGCCAGGGACTACTTCCGACACGCGCCGCACAGAGGTAACTATACCTGGTGTTACATGGCGCCTAACGCCAACACGCACCTGCTGACTGCCAGGGACTACTTCCGACACGCGCCGCACAGAGGTAACTATACCTGGTGTTACATGGCGCCCAACGCCAACACGCACCTGCTGACTGCCAGGGACTACTTCCGACACGCGCCGCACAGAGGTAACTATACCTGGTTTTATACTGCCCGGTAACCAGACTGTTTCGGTACTGATATACAATGCGTTTCTAATAAGAATAGGACTGACTTCGCGCCATATTGTATCTCATCCAAAGAAAAGAGTTTAGATTGCGCTCAAACTAAAGAAAGCCATCAATAGCTTTAGAAAATGTGAATTTGCCATCAGAAAAAAATATAAAAAAAAACGTAGTTTATTATTATTTAAAAAATGCGTATTTTTATGCAAATTAATCGCCTAAATGTTAATCTTTGTTGAATAAAACTAGTCGTTTCTAAGATGGCGTTTGATTCAACACTTTTAAAATAAACGATAACTACTTGAAAATAACTTAACTCAAATAGTGGTAGTCTTGTGGTGTGTCCGTCGGACTGCCAAGTCATAGGTCTCGAGAGTTCGAACCCAAGATTCGCACCTCATGTGCGTTTTGTAAAATTATCACTTGCTTCAGTGAAGGAAAACGTCGTGAGGAAACTAGCATGCCTGAGAGATATTTCTCAACGGCACGTAAAGGCAACAGGCCCATTTTTGTTTGGATAGTAATCCTTAATTTTATAGTTGAAACTTTAGAAGCTTACTATGTAAGTCCGTGTGGTATGTTGCAGAGTACAGCGGCGGCGGAGTGCTGCAGCTGGACCTCGGCGACGGCGCCACCCACACGCCCAGACCTGGTGAGCATACTGTATACTACCATAGCTATACTAGTGCTGTAAAGGGAGAGGGCCACTTTTGGGAAACTAATCTCCGGTAACACGGTACCTAATTGAAAAATTCTTTAACCGGTTCAAAGGTATACAGGGTCAATTTTGGATGTGGGCCTGAATGGCCCAACCCGAAACTATGAGCAAAAGTGAAAAATACTTAAAAGAGTTACTTTGTGTAATTTATTTCACCACCGCTGCTCTCAAAACGGTGAAGGAAAACATCGTGAAGCAACGGCATGTCCTAGAACAAAAAATTCGAAGACACGTGACATCTACCATCCCGCAGTGGGCCCGCGTAGTGGATTACATCCCACTCCCTCTCATAGAAAAGGAGGCCTGTGTCCCAGCAGTGGGAACATTATAGGCTGATTATGATGATGACTGAAAAGAGTCTCGAGCCCGATTTTGATAAAAACTTTAACTGTATCATAAGATTTTTCAGCGGGGTCCGGGCTCAGGTTAACCATGTTGTTGTCGTGCAGGGTCGCGCGCGCAGCGGGCGGGCGGCACGCAGGCCGCGCGCTCCCAGCGGGACCACACGCCAGTGAGTTACTTACTGATCTGTCACTACCATGTTCCACAAACAAACAACATATCATACCTTCTTACGGTTCCCTAGTCAACTCAACCGTCAGAAGCTTCGACGGGTCTTCTCTTCGCGTATACCAGAGCTTAAAGACTAAGCTCTTCAATCAGTGCGTCCTGTCTGTTATAAATAGTGATCGGATATTCGGATGCAATTTACCTAAAGTACGTTTTTCCCTGGCAAAAGGTACAAAAGTATGGAAGCGGCTATTGAAATGCCAATTTTTGTCGCGGGATTGCGAAAATTCATAATTCTTTAGTAAGTATAAAATGTAGTACTCAAAATATCGTAACGAATATTTTAAATTTATTTAAAACCAGGCAAGTTTGTTGAAAATAATAAGGAAAAAAATACAACAACTATTTGAATTCCTATTTTTGTGCTGAAATGTCGAATGCTAAAACAAAATGGTAAATACCTATGTCTGGGCAGAATTCATTTGGAGCTAAACAAAAAAGTAACAAGAGTAGTTTTTTTTAAATAAACTCCTTTTCCCATACTAACGCGCGCTCCATACTAATCAACACTCAAACTTTAGGTAAATATGCATCCGAATATACACACGTTATAAACTTACGGGCCGTAACGTGGACACTCACGGTACGGTTGCTCCATAAACTCAAGGTCACTCAGCGAGCTATGGAGTGGGCTATGCATAGAGACTCTGAGGGATCGTAGCCGGATCGAAGTGATCCGACAGAGATCCAGAGTTGTCGACATAGCTCACAGAATAAGTAAGCTGAAGTTGCAATGGGCCGGCCATGTTATCTATACAATACAGGGTTGTTGGTAAAACACCAACAACCTCTTAAGAGGGCGTTGTACTCATCATTATGAACAACTTTTACTATGGGACCAAACCTGAAATCGCGAAAATAAAATCAGCTGTTCCGTACTTTATCTTCACATAACTCGTCAAAAGTTAGGGAATTGCTGTTTTTTTTTTCACGATTTCAGGTTTGGTCTCATAGTAAAAGTTGTTCATAATGATGAGTAGAATGACCTCTTAAGACGTTGTTGGTGTTTTACCAATAACCCTGTATATAATAATCGTCTATAATAATCTTCTGTCAGTCAGTCGCTAAGCTCAGAGACTCTTACAGCCGTGTTTATGAACAAACCAACGCGTTTACTTGAGTAAATGTCATTATTTAAGATACGATTTCTATTATGTAGCTTAGTATAAATTTTTGCTTGCTTGAATTTGTAAGTGCAAAATTAAGAATTCTTAGCTTTGCTTTCTCTGTCGGAACTTTGTTTGAATTCTTGTTTGTAGCATTAAAAAACTGCATAAGTAATTATACAATACAACACAATATTACTGCATATGTAATTACTTAAGCTCTATTAATTACTTTAACTGGACCTTTTATCCCGAAAAAAAGTTTTCTGAGCAAAACAACAATAACGTTGTTGTACAGTCTTACACTGTACACGTTTTGCTGACGCGGTGCCTCGCACCGTACGTGCATCATTTCATGACTATAAAACTACATAACTTACATAAAATCACTGAGTGCAATTACCGCAACGCGGTGACCAACATTAGAGAACGGAATCGCCAAACAGTACTACTTTTGTAACTTATTAACATAATAAACATAGTGGGAAACAAGTGATCTTTTCTCTGCGTACTCCAACCAGCAACGCTGCAAGTGTACAAACTGTACATTTTATGGTCCTTCGAGACGGATATTTGGTGCTTTTGTGTCCCGTTTCGGTAGCGGATCGGTTTAGCTGGTCTCCCAGAAGCGGGTCGCCCCAGTTAGATTGAGAAGTCGCATAATACCGTACTCAAGGCGCAAAGGTGCTGAGTTCCATTGACCATTTCATATCAAGGAAGGAAACGCTTTCAAGATTTGAAACGGAGAAGACTACAAGCAACGCAGTAGCCTTCGCAACATATCGCCAGCTCTCCTGTCATCGTCAACGACGTGCCAAAACCATCGAGCTAATTTACAACAATAACAACAAGAAGCATCAACATGGAAAAACTGGAACTGCAGTCAACATGCTTCGAGAACATAAAAACATTGTGCGCGAACTATCGCAAGGATTCCTCATCACGAAAAACTGTGGAATACCTAAACAAACGCTTGTCTTCGCTAGAAAACCAATGGCAAGACTTCGAAAGCAGACATCAACAACTGTTGCTGGAACTAGAAGATAAAAGTATAAACTATTTCAAGGATGACATCTATAGGAAAACCAAAGAAATGTACGCGTCAACCAAAGCGGACATCACGAACAAACTAGCGACTTCGGAAAAACAAAAGGTAAAGTTCGACCTAGGTGAGACTTCAGAAGATGACGACGGTAACAACATACAATCTTTGCTTAACAAGCAAGAATGCAAATTTAACGCAATCTATCGTGTCATCGCCAAAATCAACGTAGTCACCATCTCCGAGAGATGGGAACTGGAAGATCACCTAACAACATTGAAATCGAAATGGGAACTTATCGACAACCTCCACTGGGAAATAGATTTCCAACTGAAAGGGTCCAACGAGCACTACAATAAAATGTTTACGGACATCGAACATAAATACGATGAGCTGAAGAGGAAAATCAACGCCAAGATCTGGTCCACCGCCCACTACCAGAAATCGACACCTAAAATCGAGATCCCGGAGTTTTCAGGAAACTACGGTCAATGGATTTCATTCAAAGACCTCTTCCTGGAAGCAATACACAAGAACCCAATGATCAACAACGCACAGAAAATGCAACACCTAAAAACCAAGTTGAAAGGAGAAGCTGAACGCTTAGTGCAGCATCTGTCCATTAGCACTGAAAACTACAATTCATGCTGGGATATCTTAAATCAGCGCTATGATAATCGTCGCCTACAGTTCACGTCATTTATGAACAACATGTTAAGCCTGCCTACCATACAACAGGCAGATTCATTCAACTTGAAGAAGATGCACGATGTCATTACCGAATGCTTAAACGGCATTTCTAACATCGGAATCGATACATCAAACTGGGACCCGATTATCGTGCATATCATGTCACAAAAATTAGACTCTAACACTTTGAGTGACTATATGAAAGAACTCCAAGATCACAGAGAACTACAAAATCTCCGCGACTTCCTTTATTTCCTCGAAACGCAATTCATGGCATACGAAACGATGAAGTCTGCTAAGAAAACGAATCCTACAACTACAGAAAAATCATCCAACTGGAAATCATCCTACAAGCAAAACCAAATGAAGAAACGTAACTATAACGTTAACGAAAACAATACAAACAACTATCACGCCATACATGGAAAATGCCCATTCTGCAACGGAAGTCACATATTACGTCTATGCGACAAATTCCTTCAAATGGACTTTGGCAAACGAAATGACATAGTTGCGAAATTGCAGCTCTGCAAAAATTGTTTGTACAGTCACGGAAACAATGATTGCAAATCAAAGAAAACGTGCAAAGAATGCAACCTCAAACACCACACATTATTGCACAATTCTGATAATCAAAACATAACGCCATCGGATAGAAAAAACAACACTGAGCAACGCTCTTCATCATCAGCTCAACAGCCAACATCGACCCACTTGTTTAAAGACAACATGGAAGTCTTACTGACAACGGTCCAGCTGAGAGTCAAGTCCGTAGACGGAACTTATGTAACACTACGTGCGCTGCTTGACCAAGGCTCTCAGGTTAACTTAATAACCGAAAACGCTGCACAAGTCCTACGTCTTCCTCGAAATGGGATAAACGCATCCGTATCAGGAATCGGCTCTGTTTCAAGAGAATGCAGGGGAAAACTTAAACTTACCTGTCAATCGATTCACTCCGATTACAGTTTTGAAACTCAAGCACTTATCATGACGAAGCTAACTAACAACTTACCTACGAGAACGTTCGAGAAAGGTGACTGGACGCACTTAGAAAACGTGAAACTTGCGGACCCTGACTTCAACGTCTCTCGGCAAATCGACCTACTACTAGGAGCCGATGTATACTCAGAAATTATCCTCGACGGTGTACTGAAAGGTAGTAACAGCTCCCCTGTTGCACAGCACACGCAAATTGGGTGGATTTTATGCGGGAAGATGAAACAAACCTTTGACTGCCATGTAACTTTAGTCAACTTCGAGGAGCTCACAAGATTCTGGGAGAATGAAGACATTCAAACCACCAGAGATATCCCAAAGGACGACCAGTGTGAACAGTATTACAAAGAAACAGTAAGAAGATCACATGACGGAAAGTATATCGTAAAAATGCCTCTTGTTCCCGACTACGAAGAAAAACTGGGAAAATCTAAAACCATTGCTGTTTCACAGTTTCTACAGCTAGAAAAACGGCTGGAGAAGAACGAAAGACTTTCATCAATGTACAAAAAATTCATGGAAGAATATGCTGATCTAGGGCACATGAAACCTGCGACACCGATATCAACTGACGTCTACTTTTTACCACATCACGGTGTCTTGAGGGAAAACTCGACAACAACAAAGCTGAGAGTGGTATTCAACGCTTCTCAAAAAACAACGAGTGGCTACAGTCTGAATAATGTCATGGATAAAGGCGTTAATTTACAAAAAGATATTCAGGCTCTTATCCTCAAATGGCGAACCTATCGCTACGCATTCACGGCCGACATTGAAAAGATGTACCGCTGCATTTGGATTTCCGAAGAACAACAACATCTGCAAAGAGTTGTCTGGCGAGACTCACGAGATCAACGTATGTGTGATTACCAGCTTTGCACCGTAACCTATGGTACCAAATGCGCACCATGGCTAGCTATGCGAACTTTAAAGCAACTAGCCATTGACGATGGCCACAAACATCCGAAGGCCGCTAAGATACTTGAAGAAGAATGCTACGTAGACGATGTCATTAGCGGTCATAACAATCTCACAGAAGCGAAGAATCTGCAGCAATCCTTAATTCAACTGTTAAGAGGAGGGGGCATGAATTTACGAAAGTGGACAGGCAATCACCGAGCTATACTAGACGGCTTACACGAGGATCAAATTTCAACTCAAAACATGTTTGATTTTAAAGGTGAAGAATCAACCAAAACATTGGGACTTGGGTGGAACCCAAACAACGACACCTTCCACTTCAACTGGCTTGTAGAAAACTCAAAACGGCTAACTAAGAGATCTCTACTCTCAGCCATATCAAGATTCTACGACCCACTGGGTTGGCTCTCCCCAGTGACGGTCAAAGCCAAACTAATATTCCAGAAACTCTGGATGAGCAAACTCAGCTGGGACGACGCAGTGCCCAGCAACATCGAAACTGAGTGGCTGAACCTAAAAACAGAACTGCCGTGCATAAAGGAAATAACAATAAACAGATGGATTGGCGATACAAAAAAATGTGTCGAGTTATTAGGCTTCTGTGACGCAAGCGAAAAGGCATACGCTTGCGTTATTTATAGCAGAGTCTATAGAGAAAATGACCTACCCATCGTAACTCTACTAGCTGCTCGAACTAGAGTGGCTCCACTGACACAGAAAACCACATTACCGAGGCTGGAGCTATGTGGCGCTCAACTCCTAGCTGACTTGATGGAGAAAAGCAAGCAAACTTTCAGTGGATACAACGTAACCACTCGGGCATGGTCGGATTCTCAAGTAGTTCTGGCGTGGATTCAAGGAGAAACATCAAGATGGGAGACGTACGTAGCCAACAGAGTTACAAAGATCAAAACCGTCATTCCTGCAGCTCAGTGGAATTATGTCAAATCAGAGCACAATCCCGCAGACTGCGCATCAAGGGGACTTTTGCCAAACAAACTGAAGAACTTCGAGCTATGGTGGCAAGGCCCCGCATTTTTGACAAAACAAGATTCGTCGGACGATATTCCTTGCGCTTTCCAGACGAATTTGGGCTGCATACATCATGTTCAAGTTAAACAAACACAAGAAAATAACGAGCATAACATTATAACAAAACTATTGATCAAATGCAGTTCATTAACATACGTAAACAGGGTCATCGCATGGATACGACGCTTCATAACAAATATGCGCAATCAAACGAAATCAGAAACTACGTACCTAACAACAAGCGAACTAAGCGCAGCGCGTAAAAGTATTATAATTGAAGTGCAGCGATTGCAGTTCAATTCCGAATACAAACAACTTCTACACAATCAAATAATATCAACGAAGAGCGCAATCTACAAGCTGAATCCATACATTAACAAAGCAGGAATTATGTGTGTCGGAGGTCGTCTTAAGCATTCAAGCTTACCTGAAGAGATGAAGAATCCAATCATCATACCACATAAGGGACGATTCACACAACTTCTAATAGAACAAGCTCATTCAAACACTGTGCATGGAGGAGCTCGGCTGACGCTAACTTACATTAGACAGCGTTATTGGATCGTTGGCGGTAACCGGGCCGTCAAAAGGCAACTTCAAAAATGTGTACGCTGTCATCGCTTCAACAAAACAGATAGTCACCAACTAATGGGTGACCTACCACAACAAAGAATTACTCCGTGCCGACCTTTCACGCACACAGGAGTTGACTTTACCGGTCACGTCGACGTCAAACACAACAAGGGCAGAGGCGTGAAAACTTCAAAAGGATACATAGCAATATTTATATGTATGGTGACGAAAGCCGTTCATATTGAACTCGTGTCAGATCTTAGCACAGAAACGTTTATTGCGGCCTTCCAAAGACTGTGTGCGAGGCGTGGAACTCCCAAGCACATGTACTCTGACTGTGGTACAAACTTCATCGGCGCCGCAAAGACGCTTCGTCAAGAATTCGAAGAGTTCAAACAGCTACTGAAACCGGAGCTCTTCAACGAACTGGCCAAACTGGAGGTGGAATGGCATTTTAACGTTCCCGCCTGGCCCACAGGAGGCGGTCTGTGGGAAAGTGCCGTTAAGTCGATGAAGTACCATCTGCGACGAGTACTGGGGGACCAAAAATTAACATACGAAGAGTTCATAACAATTTTAACCAAAATCGAAGCCTGCTTGAATTCACGACCGCTGTGCCCGCTAACTGAAGATCCAGAAGAGTTTTACCACTGCCTCACTCCTGGACACTTCCTCACTGGAAGTTCAATATTGTCCATGCCACTCTCGGATTACAATGACGTAAACAACATTGACTTACGTCGCAGGTGGCAGCTTACCGAGCATATGTTTCAACAATACTGGAAAAACTGGTCAAACGATTACCTGACAACACTACAAACACGTAGTAAATGGAACAAACCTTCTAGAAACGTCAAAGAAGGCGATATAGTACTGGTGAAAGAAAACAATCTACCTCCGGGAAAATGGGCCTTGGGTCGTATACTAGAGACTCATCCAGGACCTGATGGATATGTTCGGGTAACCACCGTCAAAACTCAAGCAGGAATAATCAAGCGTCCAATAACAAAACTATCGCCATTGCCATTAAGCTCTGAAATTAAGGATGCCGAGACAAACAACATAGAAGAGAAGCCTCAACAGACTTCGAAAAATGTACAGCGGAAGAGGTCAAAGAAACCTATTGCCTCAACGTTACTACTAACATTGTTATCTTTGTTTACATTTGTAATGGGATCTTATAGCGCCATTGACGGCACGCGCGCATCGCCGGCTTCAACCGCTCAGATTACAAACTTGGAACGCGAGCGGCCCATATACTATGACACCGTCGGCAAAATGCAAGTTGTGCATGATGAATGGATACTGATGATGTTCTATAATCTAACAAACTATTGGGAAGGAACTCATCGCACTCAAACTTACTTTGAGAATATCCAGAACCTATGCTACAAAACGCAACTACAACACTGCTTACCAACTATGGAACAATTAAGACACGAAATTGAACTTTTGAACTACTACAACACCATCCTTATAAACCCACACAAACACTTAAGCAACAGAAAAAAAAGGGGGCTAGTGGATGGAGTCGGCTACATAGCCAACAGTTTGTTTGGAATATTGGACCAACAATTCGCTAAAAAATATGAAAACGATATACAATCTCTTCAGACCAACGAAAACTACCTACTGGAGTTAATCAAGAATCAAACAACCATCGTGGAGCTTGAGAATCAAGTACTGAAACAAAGTGAGGACAACATTCAGCGTCAATTCAACTCTATTGACAACCTCATGAATCAAACCAACATGAACATAGCTACCATCGAAACGGAAATGGGAATACTTTCTGCAACGACCTACATCAACTCTGCTTCGTTAACAACATACCTATTGATCAACAGCTTGAAGACTTTTCAGCAAACGCTGTTCAACACTCTAACTAACGTCTACCAAGGACATGTAGACGTACATCTGATCACTCCGGTTCGTCTGATGCAAAAACTTACGGAAATATCTGCAAGCCTTCCGAAAACTTTGTCTCTGCCAGTGGAAAACTACAAAGAAAACATTAGAGATATTTACAAGCTTATCAATGTGAAAGCACGGGTCACAGAAAATTACTTTTTATTCGAAGCACATATTCCACTTGTGGCTAACGACGATTTTGTCTTGTACAAACCAATACCTTTACCAGTTGTCATCGCTGAGGGGGCCACATATGTGCGGTTATCAAACAAGTACATCGCTGTCAACTTCAAGAAGAACATTTATATATCTTTGTCAGAAGATGACTTGAAACACTGCTTACAACAAAATGGGAAAACCTTCTTGTGCAACAAAAACCTGCCGTCATTTGATCTACACGGCAAAAGCGCACCGTGTGAGGCAAAACTGCTGTCACATCAAAACACCAGACCGTGCGACGCCGAACGCGCGTCTTGCAAGGACGTCTGGATACAACTACAAACAAAAAACAGCTGGCTCGCGGTTTGTTGCGAAACATGTCCTTTACGAATCATATGCAGCAACGACGTCACATCACAGACCATCTCATCATCGAGCATAGTGACGTTATCACCAGGGTATGTACTGCAATCCGCCGACTTGACCATCACCGCACAACGCCAATACAGTAGTAGTGTGACGATGGATTATGGGTTCACAGCTCCAACGTTCGACACGTCCATTAACAAACTAGTGAATTTAACATACCGCTACGCACCAACCATATTGCAGTCAACAGCTACTTACCAAGAAATTGCGGCAATTGAACAGAAAATTGCCACTCAAAGGAGTAATGAAGCATCGCTGCCAACGATATCAAGTCATGACGTTCATCAATACGCCGTCATTTACTTGTTGCTGGCGGTCGCCATCATAACTACACTTGTTGTGGTTGGGAGGAAACGTTGTCAGCACTACTGCACTAACAACGCCAACAACAAAACTCCTACTCAACCATGTGAAGAAATCGAACTCCAAACTATTAGTAAACGAGAACCACAGCAAGACGCAGTTGCATCACAACCAACACAGGACTTCATGCGGCTGGAACCTCAACCTGGAAGGAGGAACGTCGCCTTTCAATTCGATTAATCATTTACTCTATTACTTTATTACTTTGTGATGGCTTTTCCTTTCTCTTCTAGTTTCTTTCTCCTTTTGGGGTTGCCAAGATGTACAGTCTTACACTGTACACGTTTTGCTGACGCGGTGCCTCGCACCGTACGTGCATCATTTCATGACTATAAAACTACATAACTTACATAAAATCACTGAGTGCAATTACCGCAACGCGGTGACCAACATTAGAGAACGGAATCGCCAAACAGTACTACTTTTGTAACTTATTAACATAATAAACATAGTGGGAAACAAGTGATCTTTTCTCTGCGTACTCCAACCAGCAACGCTGCAAGTGTACAAACTGTACAGTTGTTATAATAGATGGCGCCACGTGTCCGAACCGGTTGTCAAATTCTAAATTAACGCGAGCGAGGCCATGGGCAAAAGCTAGCCTTAAATATAGTATCTTAGTTTAAGTTTGTAATAGCAACAAAATCTGTGTGTTGTGAGCGATATCTGATGGTATATGTATATACTGGTGCTGCAGGCGATGTCGTGCCTGCGCAGTCGCGCCGACGAGGACGAGCTCCGCGCCGCCATCGAGCTCTCCGTCATCCGGGGTACGTGCATCACTATCTATACTAATATATTACACGGTCAATTTTCCAAGTGGGCGGGGATGGTCAAATCCGAAACTATGAGGAGTGGCAGAAAATACTCAAAGGAGTCTTGAGTTCGATTTTGATTACAACTAAAACTGCTACATTAGCTGTTTGAAAAATTAACATCAATATTCCTAGCCAAGAATCGAACCCATTGATTTCGAGATAAAAACACACACTGCATAATTACACTTTTCGATATTGTCGCCAATAAGGATCAAATTCTGGGAAGTAATGATATACGCAAATAATTTTTCTTTCAACTACGCAGTAATGTTATCATTAATCACTACAAAACCGATCACAAAGGATGTCTTTTTTGCTTAGAACCAAAACAGTGCAGAAAAGTTATATGAAATCTCATTATTGCACTGTTTTTCATTACTGCACTGTTTTAAATTTTAAATTTGGAATTAAATTTACCACAGAGGTGTAATGTCTCCTGTTAAGTTAATAAAATGTATGCATTAGATCAAAAAGATTACTGGCTGAAAGTAAAAATCGGCTGAATAAAACTGACTTGGTGAAATAAAAAACAAATGGCGCGCATTTTGTACCATTGTAAAACTTTGATACTTCTTATTTACCAAATAAAAAGGTAAAAAATCATGGAAATTGACAGCAATAGCGATATGAATTCAATTCCAGAAAATATAAAACAGCTGCAAATGAAGTTGTTAATAACCTTTAATAACTGCACTTTTAATAATTGTATGTTTGAAGGGAAGATGAATTAAACTTTGTTTCATTAACTTGAGTTTTTAATTTGAGTAGGTATATTTTGTCAGGGTAGTTGAAAGAAAAGCAGATTACGCACCTCGATAAAGTGAGTAATTAATGCACTCGTGATAATTTAGTGCCCTCGCATGCGCTCGGGCACCAACATAGCACTCGTGCATTAATGACTCACTTTGCGCTCGATGCAACAATCTACTATTATTTCCTTCCAAGAAATCAAAAACCTAACGATGCGGTTTTAGATTTTATCAAAATCAGGCACGAGACTTCTTTGCGCATTTTTCTGAATTCCTCAAAGTTTCGGATTTAGCCAATTCAAGAGGTCTTATGTTGAGACGATGAGCAGGAAAGATATATGATTATGCGAGGCGGCCATTTGTTTATACAGAGTGTAGCGGTGCTACAGACCATCAAACTAAACATGTTTCTCCATGGGACAAACATCGTAATAGCGCAAATAATATCAGCTGCCGCATACATTTGGGTAGGTATTGAAATTTTTTATGGAGCAGCAGATAATTTTTTCGCTATAACGACGTTAGTCCGATGGAGAAACATGTTCAGTTTGATGGTCTGTAGCACACCATTAAGTATGTATATACCCTTTCCGTTACACCCTGTATACATAGTTACCATACGGTGTGTACTGAGGAGAGACCGCTTTCTCCAGAGATAATAAGTAGCAAGTTTTTAGGAAATCTAAAATGTAACGTTGTATTGTAGCGTACTCATCGTCCCGCCCACCCGCGGGCGCGGCCCCGCTGCTGCTGGGCGCGCCCGCCCGCCCCGCGCCCTCCGCCCCCGCCCCCGCGCCCGCCCCCGCCCCGCGCGCGCCCGCCACGCTGCCGCACGCGGCGCGCGCACTGCGGGAGCGCGCACAGGCGCACGCGCAACACGCGCCGGGACACAGCCAGCACGCACCCACGCATCAGCCCAACAGTGAGTTATATCTTCTAAAGCATCGCATTTTCGACATATAAACTATCGGAGTCTGATAGCGTAGGTAACTTTGATGGCTAATATTTCGGAAACTGACGCTGCAAAAGATTCAAGAAAATTTCACAACACTAGTTTTACGGCGCTTCAATACCAAAGGTAAAAATGAGTTCCAAAGGAGGTACTTGAAAAATCAGTTTTCGAAGGATTCATTCGTTCACAAGCTATCAAAAAAAGCTTTTAAAGATGCTCAACGGCGTAGATTTATCACAATCAGCTGTTCATGTTTTAGGAGTATGAGGAACAGGGTGTAAAGTTCCTCGATACTCCTTAGAAAAGGGAAGATCCTACGACCTGAGAGGTGTTGTGTCTGGTGGGCAACAGCCCAACAGTTGTTATCGAGTTTCCGATATATTCTTATGTCGATGTAAACTTTGCTTGCAAGATGTAGGAAATCAATTTTAGTTCTTTCGTCGTGTCATAGATGGCGCTGTAGTACTTTTTGTTGTAAGTCGGTTTTTGTAGTTCGCTACAATATTATAGAGGGGAAAAAGTTTGGATTACCAAACATCACTGTAAAATAATTTAACCATAAAGGGTAGAAATAGACCTTTCATCATCATCATCATCATTTCACCCCAAAAGACGTCCACTGCTAGACATAAGCCTCCCCCAAGTGTCGCCACATTGACATTTTGGGAGATTTTGCCATAATCGCCACGCTTTACAGACGGGTTGGCGATCGCAGTACGGTTGTTACAAAAGCACAGAGAACGCTGCTGCCCATTCTCTGGCAAGTCCCTTAGTCGGCTCTTACGACACCCACGGGAAGATATGGGATGGTGCTATTCTTTACATCCGACACCATACAGAGCCTCTTAATAGACCCTTAACAAAACCAAAAGGCACTTGTTGGAAGGTCCGTGTACAGCTTGTGTTAAGATTGAGTTGTGTCACTCCGCAGGCAGCAGGAGCCGGGTCACCGAGCTGCACACGCCCACCCCACAGCATCTAGCATGTGAGTATCAGCACGGATATGAGTAGACAAAGATAAGCACATCTAGTATCTCGACTGGGTTCGCGAGCCCCAACATGTAGTGTCCAAAGCGGTACCAACACCAACGCAATGCATCGTCTAATGTCTTACACACACATATAATTATCAAATACAGTCCACTATGTTCAACGTCACACATTTGTAGAACATCAGTATTAAATCAGGTGTTAAGCATACGACACGTCTTTTTATTCTCAAAACAACCCTCAAGCTAAAGTGCACCTTATCGCCCTGAACATTTGGTCCAATTCGAGACGGATATTGATCGCCGGCCGGCCACTGCGAGCGAGCCGCGAGAACAATAGGCACCCGCATTCCACAGCGATAAGGAACTGTTGAAGAAACTTTTTACTAAGAACTGTGTAATTAGTGAATTTGAGTGCATTTCGTGAACATTATGACTTCAAATATTGGTATTGAGGAGCTTCTGGTGTATCAAAGGGAGCTATTTGACAACTTGAAGAACGCTGAAAAGAACTATAAAAAGTCACCTAAGGACAGAATAAAACGAGCTTACTTGGAAACGCGGTTAGAATCATTAGAAGAACTATGGAATAACTTTAAGGTGGGACACAAACAAACTATTTTAAAGCTTAGTAAAGACGATGACAAGGAGGATTCTTATTTTGAAGAAAACATGTACGAACAGTTTGAAGAGACATATATACAATACAAGTCGAGTTTGAAGGAGGCTCTTCAACCGTTTTTGGATGCATTTAAGCCTCAATTCCCTACGTGTCCGCAAACATCTACACCGAATGACGGTACACAAACACCGTTATTCAATTGCGATGTTAAGTTACCCCGTATTCAGATACCCACGTTTACTGGAAAATATGACGAGTGGCAATCGTTTTATGACTTGTTTTGTTCTTTAATACATAGTAACAAATCGTTATCGCCCGTACAAAAGTTACAATACCTTAAGAGTAACTTATCTGGAGAACCGGAAGTATTACTACGAAATTATTCCATCACGAATGCAAATTATGAGGAGGCGTGGAATGAACTAGAGAAACGATACAATAACAAGAGATATAATACTAACGAGATATTGAGAAAACTATTTACACAAAAGCCGATACAAATAGTTTCGGCGAGTTCTATCAAACAATTAGTGGACACGACTTCCACTTGTTTAAAGGCTTTGAAGAACATGGATGTGAATAGTGATGCTTGGGATCTAGTCATCAACTACTTGGTGCTGTCAAAATTGGATTCCGAATCGGTCAAAGAGTGGGAACAACATTTGAGCATGAGTAACAATGACACGCCCACTTGGCCAGAACTACGAGATTTCCTGAGCGCGAGATTCCGATCATTAGAAATGATGGATGGCCATAAACCAAGAGTGGTGCAAGCTAAGCCCGTCGCGAAGCCTAAAGCATTTCATTCGAACATAACCAAGGACGAGAAAAAACAGGAAGTGAAATGTGCGTTATGTAGTGAAGGTCATTATGTATACCAGTGCAAAAAGTTCAGTGATATGTCCACTAAGGAACGACAAGACTTTGTTCAAAATAGCAAATTGTGCTTCAATTGTTTAGCGCCATCGCATTCCGTAATGAAATGTCGTCATTCAACGTGTTGTCGGAAGTGTGGACGGCGTCATCACTCACTTCTGCACTTTGAGAGAGGTGTCGCTGCCGAGAAAACGAGTGGGAATGAGTCTTCACCAACAGGTACTGTGACCGAGACACAGACAGGTAAGCCTAGTACTTTGTCTAATGATACACACATTGTAACCAACTTTTCTAAAGAGAATTTTAATACAAACAGTGTCCTGTTAGCTACTGCACAAGTTTTAGTAGATAGTAGGAATGGTTGCAAATTTATACTTAGAGCATTGTTAGACCAAGGATCACAGGCATCATTTGTAACGGAGGCTACGGTTCAGTTGCTTAACCTTACACGTAAATCGGTGAGTGGTTGGGTGTCAGGCGTGGGGGGGGAGCAAACGAGAATTAAGCACATGGTGTCACTTATTGTGAAATCACGCTACGATCCCCAGGCAATCGTTACAGTAAATGCATATGTATTGCGATCATTAACGACATTTTTACCTAATACTAATCTTGGTACTCCAGAATGGTCAGACATAAACAACTTAGAGTTGGCTGATCCAGGATTCAGTACACCGGGTAAAATACACATTTTACTCGGCGCTGAAGTATACAGCGACGTTTTGTTAGACGGCATTATTAAGCATCCTGAGAATAATTTACTAGCGCAAAATACAATCTTAGGTTGGGTGTTGTCTGGCAGAATGTCACAAAATTCTACCTCAGCACACATCACAAGTTTGCACGTGCAACACAAGGAAGACGAGCTACTTAAACTATTTTGGGAAGTGGAAAACGAACCAAACATGATACAGAAGAAACAAACAGAAGAAGAAAGGAGATGTGAAGAGTTCTACGACGCTACCACAGTTAGAGACGAGAGCGGAAGATTTGTAGTCAGGCTGCCATTTAGAAAGGAAGCTCCCGAGTGCCAAAATGGTAGATCAATGGAAATAGCGGCTAAAAGATTCGAATTCTTAGAGAAGAAGTTAGGTAAAAATGACAAACTGCGTGAAGAATACCATAAAGTAATACACGAATACATACAATTAAATCATATGATTGAAGTTGATGTTACAGACATAAATAATTCTAAAGCTGTCTATCTTCCGCATCATGCCGTAACGAGAGAAGATAAGGATACTACGAAGCTTCGAGTTGTCTTCGACGCATCGTGTAAAGGAGTTAATAATGTTTCCTTAAACGACGACCTTCTTATTGGTCCTAAACTGCAGCAAGACTTGCGTCACTTATTGATGAGGTGGAGAGTTCACAAGATTTGCATTACTGCTGACGTTATCAAGATGTATAGGATGGTGCGCGTGGCAGAGGAGGATACAAACTATCAGAGGATATTATGGAGACCAAAAGAACACGAGCCAGTCAAACACTATAAGTTATTAAGATTAACGTTTGGAACCGCATGTGCTCCATATCTTGCCGTGAAGTCATTGCAAAGACTAGCTGATAATGAGCAGTTTGAATGCCCAGTTGCAGCAAAGATAACAAAGAATGATTATTATATAGACGACCTGATGACAGGGTGTGAGACAGAAGATGAAGCGATAACTATATACAACGAAATGAACAAACTGATGAACTTGGGAGGGTTCGAGCTTCAAAAGTGGAGTAGCAATAATGAAAACATATTAAAATACATCGGAGAACACAAACGAATCGATCATGAACTTCCTCTTAAGCTCAACAGCCTAGTAAAAGTACTTGGTGTGATTTGGAATCGCCGAACAGACAACTTTGAATATACCATTAACTTATCAGAACCTAAACAGTCAATTACTAAACGTCAAATCCTGTCAGAAGTCGCTAAACTTTACGATCCTTTGGGGTGGATAGCTCCTGTTGTTGTTGTCGCAAAAATGATAATACAGAAGTTATGGAGATCAGGGCTAGAATGGGATGAAACTGTACATGGAGAGTTGTTAGAAGAGTGGTTACGTTACAGAGAGAATTTAATACACATTCAGGGAGTAAGTATACCGAGATGGTTACACTACTCTTCTACAGCTAGAATAGAGCTGCATGCCTTCGCAGACGCCTCACAACTCGCGTATGGAGCAGCAGTATACATGCGTGTTGTTGAAGAAGACAGAGTTTATGTCAATCTTATATCGGCTAAAACTAAAGTTGCTCCTATCGAGAAACAGCTTTCAATACCAAGACTGGAACTTTGTGCCGCAGTATTGGCAACAAAATTAATTTATGAAATATCTCAAGTGATGGATATACCTAAAACAAACTTATACGCCTGGACAGACTCGACAATAATCCTAGCCTGGTTAAAAGGTGGGTCCAGTAGGTGGACCACATTTGTCAGCAACAGGGTGTCAGACATACTTACCATCTTGGAGTACAACCAGTGGGGACATGTTGCTACCGAAGTCAACCCAGCAGATTGCGCATCGAGAGGACTACAGGCGTCAGATTTGCTAAACCATACATTATGGTGGAACGGACCTGATTGGCTGTCTTCATTGCACACACCCTTGAGTTCAGACGATATTATTGAGGACACACAAGAGGAGGAGAGAGTTATTAAAGTTTTAAATGTCTCAATAAAAACGGAAGAGGAATTTGTTTGGTATAAATTTTCTAATTTATCTAAAATGTTGAGAATCATATCCTACTGCAGAAGATGGGCAAATCTAAAACTACCTAAGGAAACCCAACAAGTTTTTACTAGACATGTAACTGTGGAAGAACAAACTAAAACGTTAGAGATGTGCATAAAACAAACACAAAATAAGGAATTTAGACAAGAAATAAAACAATTAAAATCTGACGGATGTGTACCTAGAAAAAGCAAACTCCGATCTCTTTGTCCAATTCTTGATGAAAATGGGATTTTAAGAGTTAGCGGACGTATACAGCAGTCACAAGTATCGTACGATACACGGCATCCTATAATTTTACCGGCTAAGAGTCATCTTAGTAGACTCATAATTAAAGATGCGCATATAAGGACTATGCACGGAGGAGCACAGATAATGTTAAATTACTTAAGGTCCAAGTATTGGATACTGCGAGTCAAAGACGAAACCAAAAGGTGTTATCGTGAATGTGTCACTTGTGTGCGGTACTCTACGAAAAACACTACTCAATTAATGGGCGAACTACCGGAGGTGAGAGTGAAACCTAACAAGCCCTTCAGATCGGCGGGAGTAGACTACGCGGGACCCATTAACATTAGATTTTCACCAGGTAGAGGAGCAAAGTCCTACAAAGGATACATATGCTTATTCATTTGCATGGTGACTCGAGCTATTCACCTAGAAGCAGTGACAGATTTAACAGCAAAAGGTTTCATCGCAGCCTTTAAAAGATTTACGTCAAGACGAGGACACTGTCATGACCTCTATAGTGACAATGGCACTAATTTCGTTGGCGCAGATAAACAATTAAGAGATATGCTCGACAAATCCAAGTCATCATTCCCTAGTGAAATAGCCCAGTTGTTAACCTTAGAACGGACTACGTGGCATTTCATACCGCCGCACGCCCCTAACTTTGGAGGCCTGTGGGAAGCTGGGGTTCGCAGTACGAAGACTCACCTAAAAAGAGTAATCGGCGACACTACGCTTACGTATGAAGAATTATCTACAGTGTTAGCACAAGTAGAAGCTTGTCTTAATTCGCGACCGATAAGTGTCCTAAATGACGACCAAAATGATCCCCTCCCACTGACACCTGGCCATTTTTTAGTCGGTGAGCCGTTACTGAACCTAGCTGACGAGGATTATACGCAACTTAATATTAGTTATCATGAGAGATGGCGACTCACACAGAAAATGGTTACCGATTTCTGGAACAGATGGTACAAAGAGTATCTTGTTAATCTCAATCAACGTTACAAATGGAATAAAAAGAACGCTGAACCAGAAACCGGTGACGTAGTCATTTTAAAAGAGGATAATATTCCACCTAGTAAGTGGATAATGGGTAGAATATTACAAAAACATGTAGGTCCTGATAACATTACTCGGGTCGTGTCAATTAAATGTAAAAATGGAACTATAAAAAGACCTGTGAGTAAAATATGCGTCATCACGAAAGTTTGAGGATATCTTCTTGTAAAGTGAATAAATACAATACACAATAAATATAACAATAAATTATACAATGTAAAAAAAAAAAAAAAAAAGAGGGCTAAATACATTCTATTGAAACAAAGTGTTAGCATTAACTATTTTTGCAATTTATTACTGTACTAAAACTTATCTACTTGTACTTAGATTAAAAATGCTGTGTATGATTTTACTTACCTGTGTTAAATTTATACTTACCTGTTTTAGATTTTACTTGAATGTGTTAAATTTATACTTACCTGATTAGATTTGTACTTACCTGTGTTAACGTTGTTACCTAAGCCATGTTATAGTTTACTATTTCATAAGCATTTATTGCACGTATGTACGCTTTGTGTTGTACGCTTATTGGAATTATTTTTCATATATGAGTTATTACGGTGGGCGGTTAATTGTTTTAAGAAAACCATACTTGTCTGTTGTATGCATATTTAATCTCCGTAATGATTTAATCTTCATCGTACATCACATTAGAAACGTTGTTAATTACTTTTGTTTGGCTATGTCTTTTTATTATTAACTTACTATATGTTACATTGGTTGGTGTTTGGAGTTGAATTATACATTGAATGATTCCTATTAGAGTTATATTTGAGTAACCTCTGTTAAAGAACTGCGTTCTTGGTGGGCGGAATGTCCAAAGCGGTACCAACACCAACGCAATGCATCGTCTAATGTCTTACACACACATATAATTATCAAATACAGTCCACTATGTTCAACGTCACACATTTGTAGAACATCAGTATTAAATCAGGTGTTAAGCATACGACACGTCTTTTTATTCTCAAAACAACCCTCAAGCTAAAGTGCACCTTATCGCCCTGAACATGTAGGATGTGGACTCTGCGATCAATGTGCCGATAGTTGCCAAGATCCCCGACTAACATCCGAGGAGACTCTCGTTAGGCAGCTGGATCAAGGGCTTGATTCAGTGCGCGGTACTTCTGGACACGGCGCGTATAGTTAGGAGGTTCATCTTGTTAGAACCCTTCTTCTTTTTAAAATAGCGCCTGTAGTAGTATTCGTCAGTTGCTGAAAAACAATAGGACACGATTAAATGTCCTATCGTTTGTGGAGCAGCATCACCTAATATAATCATTTTTGCGTAAAGCAAACTATAAATACAACTGATAAGCGTATTTTTCACAAGCATTTATTGTTAAACAAGTCTCACACTCCGGCCCGAGGTGTCCGGAGATTCGAGGACTGTTCTATGGGGAGAGCAGTATTGTTTTAATCTTATTCCGGTGTGGGAAAGAGATGGCGCTAGACGTCCTCTGTAGCTCCGTCTCTTTCCCACATTGGAGTAAAATTAAAACAATACTGCTTTACGACGTCATAGTAAACCCCCACAGGGGAGTCCTGGGCTCTCCGGACACCTCGTGCCGGAGTGTGCAGGTGAGACATGTGTTGTGTGTGGTCCCGCAGTGAGTCGCCTGGGCAGCGCGTCCCGCAGCCCCAGCCCGGCCGCGCCCGCCAGCCCGCACGCCCTGCTGTACCGCCACCAGCCACAGCCCGAGCCGCACTACAGGTACGCGGACCTGGCCCCGCCTGTGCTCTAGGTAACGTGTGTCGTGTCCCGCAGCCCCAGCCCGGCCGCGCCCGCCAGCCCGCACGCCCTGCTGTACCGCCACCAGCCACAGCCCGAGCCGCACTACAGGTACGCGGACCTGGCCCCGCCTGTGCTCTAGGTAACGTGTGTCGTGTCCCGCAGCCCCAGCCCTGCTGTACCGCCACCAGCCACAGCCCGAGCCGCACTACAGGTACGCGGACCTGGCCCCGCCTGTGCTCTAGGTAACGTGTGTCGTGTCCCGCAGCCCCAGCCCTGCTGTACCGCCACCAGCCACAGCCCGAGCCGCACTACAGGTACGCGGACCTGGCCCCGCCTGTGCTCTAGGTAACGTGTGTCGTGTCCCGCAGCCCCAGCCCGGCCGCGCCCGCCAGCCCGCACGCCCTGCTGTACCGCCACCAGCCACAGCCCGAGCCGCACTACAGGTACGCGGACCTGGCCCCGCCTGTGCTCTAGGTAACGTGTGTCGTGTCCCGCAGCCCCAGCCCTGCTGTACCGCCACCAGCCACAGCCCGAGCCGCACTACAGGTACGCGGACCTGGCCCCGCCTGTGCTCTAGGTAACGTGTGTCGTGTCCCGCAGCCCCAGCCCGGCCGCGCCCGCCAGCCCGCACGCCCTGCTGTACCGCCACCAGCCACAGCCCGAGCCGCACTACAGGTACGCGGACCTGGCCCCGCCTGTGCTCTAGGTAACGTGTGTCGTGTCCCGCAGCCCCAGCCCTGCTGTACCGCCACCAGCCACAGCCCGAGCCGCACTACAGGTACGCGGACCTGGCCCCGCCTGTGCTCTAGGTAACGTGTGTCGTGTCCCGCAGCCCCAGCCCTGCTGTACCGCCACCAGCCACAGCCCGAGCCGCACTACAGGTACGCGGACCTGGCCCCGCCTGTGCTCTAGGTAACGTGTGTCGTGTCCCGCAGCCCCAGCCCTGCTGTACCGCCACCAGCCACAGCCCGAGCCGCACTACAGGTACGCGGACCTGGCCCCGCCTGTGCTCTAGGTAACGTGTGTCGTGTCCCGCAGCCCCAGCCCTGCTGTACCGCCACCAGCCACAGCCCGAGCCGCACTACAGGTACGCGGACCTGGCCCCGCCTGTGCTCTAGGTAACGTGTGTCGTGTCCCGCAGCCCCAGCCCTGCTGTACCGCCACCAGCCACAGCCCGAGCCGCACTACAGGTACGCGGACCTGGCCCCGCCTGTGCTCTAGGTAACGTGTGTCGTGTCCCGCAGCCCCAGCCCTGCTGTACCGCCACCAGCCACAGCCCGAGCCGCACTACAGGTACGCGGACCTGGCCCCGCCTGTGCTCTAGGTAACGTGTGTCGTGTCCCGCAGCCCCAGCCCGGCCGCGCCCGCCAGCCCGCACGCCCTGCTGTACCGCCACCAGCCACAGCCCGAGCCGCACTACAGGTACGCGGACCTGGCCCCGCCTGTGCTCTAGGTAACGTGTGTCGTGTCCCGCAGCCCCAGCCCTGCTGTACCGCCACCAGCCACAGCCCGAGCCGCACTACAGGTACGCGGACCTGGCCCCGCCTGTGCTCTAGGTAACGTGTGTCGTGTCCCGCAGCCCCAGCCCGGCCGCGCCCGCCAGCCCGCACGCCCTGCTGTACCGCCACCAGCCACAGCCCGAGCCGCACTACAGGTACGCGGACCTGGCCCCGCCTGTGCTCTAGGTAACGTGTGTCGTGTCCCGCAGCCCCAGCCCTGCTGTACCGCCACCAGCCACAGCCCGAGCCGCACTACAGGTACGCGGACCTGGCCCCGCCTGTGCTCTAGGTAACGTGTGTCGTGTCCCGCAGCCCCAGCCCTGCTGTACCGCCACCAGCCACAGCCCGAGCCGCACTACAGGTACGCGGACCTGGCCCCGCCTGTGCTCTAGGTAACGTGTGTCGTGTCCCGCAGCCCCAGCCCGGCCGCGCCCGCCAGCCCGCACGCCCTGCTGTACCGCCACCAGCCACAGCCCGAGCCGCACTACAGGTACGCGGACCTGGCCCCGCCTGTGCTCTAGGTAACGTGTGTCGTGTCCCGCAGCCCCAGCCCTGCTGTACCGCCACCAGCCACAGCCCGAGCCGCACTACAGGTACGCGGACCTGGCCCCGCCTGTGCTCTAGGTAACGTGTGTCGTGTCCCGCAGCCCCAGCCCTGCTGTACCGCCACCAGCCACAGCCCGAGCCGCACTACAGGTACGCGGACCTGGCCCCGCCTGTGCTCTAGGTAACGTGTGTCGTGTCCCGCAGCCCCAGCCCTGCTGTACCGCCACCAGCCACAGCCCGAGCCGCACTACAGGTACGCGGACCTGGCCCCGCCTGTGCTCTAGGTAACGTGTGTCGTGTCCCGCAGCCCCAGCCCTGCTGTACCGCCACCAGCCACAGCCCGAGCCGCACTACAGGTACGCGGACCTGGCCCCGCCTGTGCTCTAGGTAACGTGTGTCGTGTCCCGCAGCCCCAGCCCTGCTGTACCGCCACCAGCCACAGCCCGAGCCGCACTACAGGTACGCGGACCTGGCCCCGCCTGTGCTCTAGGTAACGTGTGTCGTGTCCCGCAGCCCCAGCCCTGCTGTACCGCCACCAGCCACAGCCCGAGCCGCACTACAGGTACGCGGACCTGGCCCCGCCTGTGCTCTAGGTAACGTGTGTCGTGTCCCGCAGCCCCAGCCCTGCTGTACCGCCACCAGCCACAGCCCGAGCCGCACTACAGGTACGCGGACCTGGCCCCGCCTGTGCTCTAGGTAACGTGTGTCGTGTCCCGCAGCCCCAGCCCGGCCGCGCCCGCCAGCCCGCACGCCCTGCTGTACCGCCACCAGCCACAGCCCGAGCCGCACTACAGGTACGCGGACCTGGCCCCGCCTGTGCTCTAGGTAACGTGTGTCGTGTCCCGCAGCCCCAGCCCTGCTGTACCGCCACCAGCCACAGCCCGAGCCGCACTACAGGTACGCGGACCTGGCCCCGCCTGTGCTCTAGGTAACGTGTGTCGTGTCCCGCAGCCCCAGCCCTGCTGTACCGCCACCAGCCACAGCCCGAGCCGCACTACAGGTACGCGGACCTGGCCCCGCCTGTGCTCTAGGTAACGTGTGTCGTGTCCCGCAGCCCCAGCCCTGCTGTACCGCCACCAGCCACAGCCCGAGCCGCACTACAGGTACGCGGACCTGGCCCCGCCTGTGCTCTAGGTAACGTGTGTCGTGTCCCGCAGCCCCAGCCCGGCCGCGCCCGCCAGCCCGCACGCCCTGCTGTACCGCCACCAGCCACAGCCCGAGCCGCACTACAGGTACGCGGACCTGGCCCCGCCTGTGCTCTAGGTAACGTGTGTCGTGTCCCGCAGCCCCAGCCCTGCTGTACCGCCACCAGCCACAGCCCGAGCCGCACTACAGGTACGCGGACCTGGCCCCGCCTGTGCTCTAGGTAACGTGTGTCGTGTCCCGCAGCCCCAGCCCTGCTGTACCGCCACCAGCCACAGCCCGAGCCGCACTACAGGTACGCGGACCTGGCCCCGCCTGTGCTCTAGGTAACGTGTGTCGTGTCCCGCAGCCCCAGCCCTGCTGTACCGCCACCAGCCACAGCCCGAGCCGCACTACAGGTACGCGGACCTGGCCCCGCCTGTGCTCTAGGTAACGTGTGTCGTGTCCCGCAGCCCCAGCCCTGCTGTACCGCCACCAGCCACAGCCCGAGCCGCACTACAGGTACGCGGACCTGGCCCCGCCTGTGCTCTAGGTAACGTGTGTCGTGTCCCGCAGCCCCAGCCCTGCTGTACCGCCACCAGCCACAGCCCGAGCCGCACTACAGGTACGCGGACCTGGCCCCGCCTGTGCTCTAGGTAACGTGTGTCGTGTCCCGCAGCCCCAGCCCGGCCGCGCCCGCCAGCCCGCACGCCCTGCTGTACCGCCACCAGCCACAGCCCGAGCCGCACTACAGGTACGCGGACCTGGCCCCGCCTGTGCTCTAGGTAACGTGTGTCGTGTCCCGCAGCCCCAGCCCTGCTGTACCGCCACCAGCCACAGCCCGAGCCGCACTACAGGTACGCGGACCTGGCCCCGCCTGTGCTCTAGGTAACGTGTGTCGTGTCCCGCAGCCCCAGCCCGGCCGCGCCCGCCAGCCCGCACGCCCTGCTGTACCGCCACCAGCCACAGCCCGAGCCGCACTACAGGTACGCGGACCTGGCCCCGCCTGTGCTCTAGGTAACGTGTGTCGTGTCCCGCAGCCCCAGCCCTGCTGTACCGCCACCAGCCACAGCCCGAGCCGCACTACAGGTACGCGGACCTGGCCCCGCCTGTGCTCTAGGTAACGTGTGTCGTGTCCCGCAGCCCCAGCCCTGCTGTACCGCCACCAGCCACAGCCCGAGCCGCACTACAGGTACGCGGACCTGGCCCCGCCTGTGCTCTAGGTAACGTGTGTCGTGTCCCGCAGCCCCAGCCCTGCTGTACCGCCACCAGCCACAGCCCGAGCCGCACTACAGGTACGCGGACCTGGCCCCGCCTGTGCTCTAGGTAACGTGTGTCGTGTCCCGCAGCCCCAGCCCTGCTGTACCGCCACCAGCCACAGCCCGAGCCGCACTACAGGTACGCGGACCTGGCCCCGCCTGTGCTCTAGGTAACGTGTGTCGTGTCCCGCAGCCCCAGCCCTGCTGTACCGCCACCAGCCACAGCCCGAGCCGCACTACAGGTACGCGGACCTGGCCCCGCCTGTGCTCTAGGTAACGTGTGTCGTGTCCCGCAGCCCCAGCCCGGCCGCGCCCGCCAGCCCGCACGCCCTGCTGTACCGCCACCAGCCACAGCCCGAGCCGCACTACAGGTACGCGGACCTGGCCCCGCCTGTGCTCTAGGTAACGTGTGTCGTGTCCCGCAGCCCCAGCCCTGCTGTACCGCCACCAGCCACAGCCCGAGCCGCACTACAGGTACGCGGACCTGGCCCCGCCTGTGCTCTAGGTAACGTGTGTCGTGTCCCGCAGCCCCAGCCCTGCTGTACCGCCACCAGCCACAGCCCGAGCCGCACTACAGGTACGCGGACCTGGCCCCGCCTGTGCTCTAGGTAACGTGTGTCGTGTCCCGCAGCCCCAGCCCGGCCGCGCCCGCCAGCCCGCACGCCCTGCTGTACCGCCACCAGCCACAGCCCGAGCCGCACTACAGGTACGCGGACCTGGCCCCGCCTGTGCTCTAGGTAACGTGTGTCGTGTCCCGCAGCCCCAGCCCTGCTGTACCGCCACCAGCCACAGCCCGAGCCGCACTACAGGTACGCGGACCTGGCCCCGCCTGTGCTCTAGGTAACGTGTGTCGTGTCCTGCAGCCCC
The DNA here is from genome assembly GCA_949152445.1 of Cerastis rubricosa. NCBI lineage: Eukaryota > Metazoa > Arthropoda > Insecta > Lepidoptera > Noctuidae > Cerastis > Cerastis rubricosa. The sequence continues at coordinate 12,616,563 of OX424551.1, forward strand.
AGCCCTGCTGTACCGCCACCAGCCACAGCCCGAGCCGCACTACAGGTACGCGGACCTGGCCCCGCCTGTGCTCTAGGTAACGTGTGTCGTGTCCCGCAGCCCCAGCCCTGCTGTACCGCCACCAGCCACAGCCCGAGCCGCACTACAGGTACGCGGACCTGGCCCCGCCTGTGCTCTAGGTAACGTGTGTCGTGTCCCGCAGCCCCAGCCCTGCTGTACCGCCACCAGCCACAGCCCGAGCCGCACTACAGGTACGCGGACCTGGCCCCGCCTGTGCTCTAGGTAACGTGTGTCGTGTCCCGCAGCCCCAGCCCGGCCGCGCCCGCCAGCCCGCACGCCCTGCTGTACCGCCACCAGCCACAGCCCGAGCCGCACTACAGGTACGCGGACCTGGCCCCGCCTGTGCTCTAGGTAACGTGTGTCGTGTCCCGCAGCCCCAGCCCTGCTGTACCGCCACCAGCCACAGCCCGAGCCGCACTACAGGTACGCGGACCTGGCCCCGCCTGTGCTCTAGGTAACGTGTGTCGTGTCCCGCAGCCCCAGCCCTGCTGTACCGCCACCAGCCACAGCCCGAGCCGCACTACAGGTACGCGGACCTGGCCCCGCCTGTGCTCTAGGTAACGTGTGTCGTGTCCCGCAGCCCCAGCCCTGCTGTACCGCCACCAGCCACAGCCCGAGCCGCACTACAGGTACGCGGACCTGGCCCCGCCTGTGCTCTAGGTAACGTGTGTCGTGTCCCGCAGCCCCAGCCCTGCTGTACCGCCACCAGCCACAGCCCGAGCCGCACTACAGGTACGCGGACCTGGCTTCGCCACCCCCACGAGGCAGGGTTACGAATAGTCTAGATAACGCCCAATTAACGATGCCACCATCGAAGCTATTCTGAAACCGTTAACTGACCATGAGAGGTGGAAGGAACGCCGACGCGGGAACGGTTACCACATATTCAGTTAGAGTGAACAGGCTTCTTCTGGGTAAGCTCGTACCATCGTCGACTTTGTCTCTGTCATCTCTCACCTAGACTAGAGTCAAGAGCAAACACATCGCAAATAAAAAAAACAAATGCTGTTTGAGACAAAATCTTGTGAAGTGTCACGAAGAGATAAGCCATCAAAGTTACAATCTCCGCAGTCAGCACAACTTTGATGGCTTAATTTTAGGAAACGACACTATTTATTTGTAATGATGCCAACTATTATACTTTTAAAAATAATATAAAATGGCGGAAGTTAGGCAGGCCAAATAATTAAAAGCCCCTGCGTCCGCGAGACTTTCGTAAAAAAGGTATACAAAGTTTTTGCTTCAAGTATATAGAATGACTAGTACCTAATTAGAGACCGATACTTAAACACATGATTGTACTCATGGTAACAAACAACTTTCCCAAAGAAACAGTTTTTTTATACTCATTCACTTTTATCACAATAACACAACAGCCGTATGAAATTCCCGGCTGTCATTTTTAAATCTTTGACAGTCGTTACGAGTAGTCAGAAGCTAAAAGTCTGACATCCAGTCTAACTAAGGGGTATCGTATTACCCAGTTACTGGGTTGTGGAGGTCAGATAGGCAGTCGCTTCATGTAAAATACTGTTACTCAGCGGTTAGACTGGAAGCCGACCCCAAGATAGTTTCGGAAAAGGCAGGCATATGATGACATACAAAAAAATAGGGGTCTGTTTTTTATTTGCTATCTTATTGAGTGGGATGTCAAATGAATTAGGAGAAAACTATCGTCAACACAGCAAGCTTAGAGTGAAATTCTCTTTCCTTCTTCACGTGGTTAAGTTACAGGCAAATATGTATGTGTGTTATATTGAATATGTCGTGGATCATAATATTAAACTATGTGTTTCAGACTGGAGCCGTCGTACTCGGGTTCGAGTCCCGGCAGCAGGCACACGTATGCGTGATAGCCGCAGGTAATGTCACATCACATCCAACACTCAGTGTCACGCAGTGTCGTATACACTCGGAGACATTCACTGTTATCTCTTAGCCGCCACGGTTTATTTTAGTTACTTAATTTTTGAATTGTTGATTTAATCTGTTACTCTGGACGCTCTTAACTTGTACGTATTTCTACATCGTTCTCACATATTTGTATAATCTCAGACAATGATGTAACCAAGATCTTAAAATATTCTGATTTAAAAGAGTGTCCGTGGAGTTTTTTGCCCATTCTTCTCCATAGAGATCTACGCTTTGGAATGGTCAACTACAGGACTTTCACAGTTATTATGTCATGTGACTGGGACTGTAGCTTCATGCTTTCGTTTCTGGCATTCAAAAGTGCCTGTTACGGTCTACGTACAGTTTAAATTTTGTTTAAAATCACTAATGATGTTGTTTTCCCTTCCAGTGGGAGCACGACTCGCGCTTCGACTGCTAGCGAGGTGCCGGTCGCGCCACGGTGACAGTGTCGCCGCAGTCACGCCAGGGTGACACAGTGTCGCCGCAGTCACGCCACGGTGACACAGTGGCGCCGCAGTCACGCCACGGTGACACAGAGACTATTTGTGTATAACTAACTATAAGTGACGTCCCGCTTTGTCGCCGGAATGCGCCTTCCCCCACCACTCCCCTCTCTCATACAACACGTGGATGGCTGACCGACCATACATTACATACGAGTTCCCTCCGTAGTAGTATGCAGCACATTAAAAGGGTACGTTCTGAATGTCGCAAAAAGCTATCAAATATTCCGCTGTTTAATCAATATAATCAAATAGGGAATATTCGTATTTGTTACACTAAAATGTTGATTATAAATTGGAATTCATCAATTTGACTACTTTTTGCGACGTTCCCATGTTTCAGAATGCATCTTCTTTAGCCGTTGGTCCCGGCTGTCAGTGGCTCGAAAGTCTGACAACCAGTCTAGCCAAGGGGTAGAAAGGCAGGAAGAAGATGAACTATAAAAAAAACAGCCTCTCCATATGCCTCGACTGACAGACTTCGCTGTGTTCTAGTTGGTAGAGAGAGTTTCCCCCTCCCCTCGTTCCTTCCCCCTCTCCCATCCAATCCTATGATCTCATCATGTTAAGTATATATAATTATATATACTGTATAGTATAGGGTAGGTAGACACACTGACAGTAATAACGTTTCATATAATGTACACACAGGGTGTGAGGGACACCCTCGCTTAGCATGTATCCAGTACATCGTTCTGAACCCTCCCCCCATAGAAATATTGCATCAGTAATTTAAGAAAAATCTGTTCTGTACGTTTTGTCCGTGAAGGTATTGCAGTTTTGTAGGAAACGGCTGTTTTTTTATAACAGACGAAAAAAATGTTTAATTTAAAATGGTGTACTGAATACGTGGAACGTTTTAGCTTCGATGTCACTTCTATCGTGTATATTATTATATTCTGTGGGAAAATGAGATTTTAGACTAAAACTATTACTAGCAAGTGAAATTAGTAAGAGGTGGAATTCAAACGATGTTTTTAGAATGTGTATGTGTTCCATTACATTAAAACATGTAATATAAAAGTGAGCTTCTCCTCCTTGGCGCGACACCACCTATCGGGTCCAAAACTTTCTGGGGTTCGGTGGTTAAGTTTTTTAGATAAGATACCGGGATTTAATTCGAAGTCAAATTAGATTACAACTCTATGCCATTCTAAAGGCAATTTTTATTTATTTAAACTTCATGTACAATAGTGGTACATAGGCGGACTTAATGCCACAAGGCATTCTCTACCAGTCAACCGATTCAAATTAGTTAATTAATTTACTCAAACCTTGGCCCACAATGACTGCTTCGCTGGTCACGCTATGATTGCCTCGAGCTAGCCTAGCTACGCTCTAGGCCTTTCAGCTTGGCCATCATTGCAGCCCTTGCTGTCCTCGCTGTAAAGGCCTCGGCCTACGGTCTCGGCCTTTATCACAGCTCGTCCGTCAAGTGCTGCACGCTGACCGCGCTGTGTCGGCCTGGAGCTGCGCTACGCTGCGCTGTCGGCCATAATCAGCGCGACCAGCAAAGTAGTCATTATAGACCGCGGCAGTAATGTACTATAATTGTTTAGTTAGTCAATTTTGTGGTCTCTTAAGGACTATCCACCAGATAAAATACAAGGAAGGAACAAAAATTCATTTGATGGGGGTATTCAGAATGATGTACAGTGACGAGCCTTGAAATTAATACACGCAGCAACTTACAAAAGTGTATTGATTAACGTTTTACGCTTTCACGAACATAGTATTTTTGAAGCCATACTATTACGAAATAGGTCTTATCTCACAGTAGAAACCTTTACGGGAAAAACGCTTTTGTATTTCGACTCAGTGTAAACATTTTCTTGCTCGTAAGTGTAGTGAGTACGTCGTAAGCGTTTGTGCGTCCGTTTCGCTTTTTCGTTTTAATAAATTATCTATAAAAACAAGGGTCATATTGAAACCGCCCCCTATTAATTTTGTTTGCAATACAGTAATATTTTTAGTTTAGTTTACTCATTCTGCATTTTAATAAACACATTGATATTTTGACATAATCGCAGTGGATGTAAGATTGCCTTCTGTGCCACGGGTCACAAGTTCAATCCAAATAAAATATCAGTGTGAATATATGATGTGTATATTGTCAGTGTGTGATTAAGTAATGTTTGTATAAAATATAATTAAGTCGTCACGAAAAGGGTGAAGTTAAATTATGGAGTTAAGTCTACAGACGATGTTCTCGATATCTGAACAAGATAAAACATAAGAAAAGTGATTTTCTAACCTCCTACACTGCTTGCGGTCTCTGATCTCAAATAAGAAAATCATCAAATCTGTATTTTTAGTCATATCATAATGATTGTAAATAGAGTCATAACGAAGCCGAAAGTTATTGCAATATTTGTTTTATTCTGAACCTTATCGTGGAACCTTCTGGAGATACGGGAGATCAAGATTTCAACGTTTTTTTGAAGTGATAACTTCTTATGGGAGGGTAAACCGCTTCGTAACGTAACGCGTTACGGCGCCACTCTGTCTGGCTTACAACGTTACTTAGTTTAAGTTATCACCAGAGGTCGGAATTAGGTAGAGTTATTTGTGAACTTACACTGATTTCATACAGCGAAAGAATAAAGTGGATATGCCTCAAATCCCGTGATTAATTTTAAAGAGCAGAAAAATCCCGTGATTTATAAAATAAAAAAGTTTTTTACTTTTACACAATTTAAACTATCCGACATTGGATGTCCGAAATTGCAAAATTCTAATGCGCACACGCAAGGGAAGATCCATATTAATATCAACATTTCGATGCAAGTACCAAAATAACTACCTAATTCCGACCTCTGGTTATCAATTCTGTCGAGCGTCCCGAGACGCATACGTTTTTTAATACTAGTTTTAATGTTAGAATTTTATATTACTTTTACCCGTTTGACCTGTTTACCAGTCAATTCATCGATCAGCACAATGATTTGAGTGAGTAACATTGAAACCTGCCGTAAAACAGTGTTTCTTCACCCCAAAAAATAGTTTTTTCTGATGATTATTGCGGTAAGTGGAACAGGATCGAAATCAAACGACAACGACTTGGTAGCACAGCGTATAATCGCAGACTGGCGCGTCTTGACAATCATGAACCGTATTATATTTTGTTCCTACCATAAACTAATTATTATAGAACAAATAGAAAAAAAAACAAATAGAATGCTTGGTTGCCGGCTTCGTGAAAGGTCTGTTTACATCTTGTATATAGATATCAAGTAAACTTTCGTCTGTAGAGCTTCCTTACCTAATTTATATTGCCCTCGTATATTATAAGAACCCGCGGTTTTGTGACCTATTGTCAAGTCTCATGAGAACTATTGTTGTTTTTATTTCGGCTATAAGGGTAGAGGAAGACCAAAGAAACGATGGATGGACTGTGTGAAGGATGATATGGCATGAAAGAAAGTGTCTGATGGGATGACGAGTAATAGAGAAGTTTGAGAGAAGACATGCTGCGTTAACCACTAACGCTTCACTTATTCGGGTTGCCATGATTCTGCATAACCGGGTGGTTAAAAGTTGGTGGAAAATTTTCACTTGAGACATAAAAATATTGTCGTATTATCATAAAAGCCACAGCCCCTTTTTGGTAGCCAAACAAATACTGTAAGGTAACCCTCTGTAACCCTTCGGGGATAAGGGTAGGAAGGGGATGCTGTAGTTTCAGCCCTAACACAGTTTATTCACTGCCAACTATTAACTTTGCCAACCTCAGGTTCGGGCAACAAAAGCATGGTCTACAGTCGAATCATTTAGTCCTCAGGCTAGCCGACATAATAAACTGTAGACCTGTATATCTGTTAGCATGAGGTTTGACTCCAGGTCTCCCGGTCAGTCTGACCGTGTGCAAGCTGATGGGGATGTGTATAGATGTACGTTGTAAGACTGTATAAGAAATTGTATTGTATTTGCGTTCTGTTCAAAGTTAAAATTGTTGTGTTACTGGCATCATTTGTATCGTAGTTCTGGCTGCTGAGAACCCCGCGAGGTTAAGCTACGCTGGACAAGGTCGCTTCCTGGATGGGTGGTCATCGAGCTCCTCCGTGCTTTGATAGTCGTTACAGGTAGTCAGTGGCCCGAAAGTCTAACAACCAGTTTTATCGTGGTACTCAATAACTGATTTTTGAGGTCAGATAGGCAGCCGCTCCCTGTAACTTACTGGTATACAGCTGCATCCGGTCAGACTGGAAGCGACCCCACAAAGTTCAGAGGGCAAGCAGATGATGCAGTAACATGACACTTTATGAAACAATAAATATATATAAATAAATAGTAATAAATTCTGTACATAATTTATAATATAATAAATACTTAAATATATAACGATGATGACTGTGTAACTGTTTGTCACAAAGTTTTGACTAAAATTCATTCCGATGTTTAAAGACTTGAATGTTTTATATTCACTGTTCTTATAGCTAGCTATAGCTGTGCCCGTGGCTCTGTCTGTATTTTAAGTACTCACGGTACGGTCAAATACATGACCATGATAACAATTTGCCTTTATGAACGCCTTTGCGTCATAATATTGATGGCAGCGCCAGAGTAGCCCACAAATTACTATTTTTCTTTCGCTTTGTTTGCTAGCTACATCGACAGTGGTATATAAACGGTTATATTATTGGTTAAAATAAAGACTATGTTAAATAAAAGTTATTCGTATCATTCTGTTAACATGAACGTTATGTTTTTATGAATAGAATTCTCTTGTAATGTGACTACAGGTATCTACGACTGTACTGGGTTTCTAACGCACGAACTATTAAATTAGCCTAACTCCGTAGACATAATGCAGCCTATCCAAATGTCCTATCTTTGGTATTAATCGTCGTGTCGTTGAGCTCCTTAAGTTACACGATAACTGACAAATGCTTGCACTGACTGCACAGGTCCACTCAAATCTGTGTGGTTCTTAGGGGCCATAAATTACGTCATACGTTAAGAGGGGGGAGGGGCGACGAAGGGTGACATTGTGTGTCCTAAATTTCGTGACGTCACATTTAATTTACGTAAGTAAAACACGGAACTAACGAAAAACTTAAAAATATTTCCAACTCTATCTGTATGATCATGTAAAATTGCAAAATATGTGACGTCACACCAGAGGGGGATTCTCACAAATGTGACCAGTTGTGACAAGGATAGGACAGGGGGGGGGGTGTCAAAAAATCATGCAATTTGTGGCTTAATTTATGGCTACCAAGCCACTGTGTTCCAAAGACCATCTCTGACACTTAGATCTGCATGGTCGTCATGTGACTTGTTTGTTTCGGCTGTTTCTTCTGAGCATTAACACTGCTCGCATCTAGTTGTATGTATTGTGACGTGTCTTCTAAAACCAACTTACAGAAATAAATAAAAGATTTATCATGTTTTAGATATCGATACTCTTCAGATGTCCGGATTTTGTCTAGATAATTTACTTCGAGCATGTATAAGTCGTGGATGACTGTTCGTTGTATGTAACAGCTCAGCACTGCCATTAATATTAGTAAGTTAGTTCCATGCTGTGTCGTATAGTGTTAGTGTGAGCTCTGGGATGAACACCTTAGGATCAGGATCTCTGCTCACCTTGTAACAACTGATGAGTAGCAGGTCGCTACTGTTGCAGTTAGCAGACGTTATCCCACTGCTGGGCAGTGGCCGGGTCGATCTTTAAGGTTAAGCCGTGCTTGCCGAGGTTGGTCCGTGGATGGGTGACCATAATCACATACCGAGTTTCCTCCGTGCCTCGGAAACCACGTGAAGCCGTTGGTCATTTGTATATCTTTGACAGTCGTTACGAGTAGTCAGAAGCCAAAAGTCTGACATCCAGTCTTGCCAAGGGGTATCATATTAACCAGTTACTGGGTTGTGGAGGTCAGATAAGCAGTCGCTTCATGTAAAATACTTGGTACTCAGCTGCATCCGTTTAGACTGGACGCCAACCCCAGTTACTTTGGGAAAAGGCTAGGCAGATGATGATCCCACTGCTGGGCAAAGCTCTCATGACTGGCAGTGTTGCGGACCACTTAGTCTTCTTATTCACGAGGTTAGTACCTAACCTGGTGTCTTGAGTTTGTATATCGCCCATGGGACTCTGATTTGGCTTAACATACCGTCGAGAAATATCTCTCAGGCTTGCTGGTTTCCTCACCATGTTTTCCTCCACCGAAGCAAGTTATAATTTTACAATACGCACATGAATTCGAAAAATCAAAGGTTTGAACTTGAGACCTATGCCTGCTTGGCATTCCAACGGTCACACCACTAGGCGGTTGGTGTTGTCTAACTCGTGTCGCCGCCTCCTGCGAGGTCTGCCGTGACGTTTTCTGGCAGTGTCAGGGCTCCACATAATGGTTTGTTTGGTCTACGACTCATGGCAGGTCGTGTTTTTCGTTATTTATTTCATCACCACGGCTTTCAAAACAGTGAAAGAACTCGGTATGACCTAGAACCGAGCATTCGAAGACATGTGACGTCTAGCAACCCGCACTGCGACGGCGTGGTGGTTACAGCAGCCTATTTACAGCCTACTACCTCACTATTATTGATAAATATTTTCTTGCCATTTTGTTTGCTATTCAAAGTGCGGATGGTATCGACTATCTTATACACTAGCACTGCCTCCGGAGTCGCCTGAGTACAGTACCGTCAGCTGCACGTCTATGGTGACACTTTACCGCCTCTGTGCCGTAGCAGTAAGGGCGGTTTTTGTACTTCAAGTGTTTTCACTGACGTAGTTGAGCGTCCTTAGTATATTGTTATGTCGTGCGCGTGGATGGGTTATTGAAATAATTTAAAATCTTGAAGGATGTTTTTGAACTTGGAGTTTGTTGAAAAAAACTACTGTTCTATATGTTTTGTTCAGTTGTTTGTTTAAGTGTGTACAGCTGATATCTTTTGTGATTGCAGGCTTGTCCTGTAGTGAAAATTGTTCATAACGATAAGTCCCTGTCTGTTGTAGATCTTTGACAGTCGTTATAGGTAGTTGTGGCCAGAAAGTCTGACAACCAGTCTTACCAGGCGGCATCGTATTACCCAGTGCTAACTGGGCTGTGGAGGTCAGATAGACAGTCGCTCATACAGCATACATTCAGCTGCATCCGGTTATACTGGAAGCCGACCCCAACATAGCTGGGGACTAGACAGATATCTCTTTTCATCTTTTGAGTTATTTCAAACCGCACTGAGACATGTATGTGTAAAAGCTCGCATTTATTTATTTCTTTTGTAATTTCGTCGATACCATTCGTTGGCTGAAACTGATGCGTTATATACTCAGATATTCTGTACACAAGTATACAAGGTGGATGGAACGATGCTAAAAGCGGCTGCCACGTATTCTTATCATTCTGAATTCAATATAGATAATTTTCATGGGTATTCTAAAAAACCAGCTGTTCTATACATTTTGACCGTGTACGTTTTGGAAACAGTTGTTTTTTTTTTTATAATGATGATGTTTTTAGATAACCAGCAAATTGATTATAATATGAATTATGTTAAGATGCCAGCACATCACGCTACAACAATCTGTCAAATTTCTTTAATAGATTTTCAACTTTATTGTTAAAATACTAGGTTCAAAGTTGATTGGGAGAATTTGACAGTTTCGGTAACTATTTACGTGGAAACCGTTCGTGAATCGGTGTCCCTTCCACTCTTTTTTTGTTACGGGTACAGATGTGCGACTGGAAAATACGATTTTTTCTAGGATGATGCGACCAATTTCGATGTAGTGCGTTTGGTCGCAGTTCTAACCTCACCTGATGACGATAGTGAAAATATAAAGTGCAGTAAGGAACATGTGCGATGCGTACCGTTCGAGTATCGACTGTAGCCGTAGAACCGAACGTGGTAAATACAACAGTGCACTCGTGTTCCTGACGGCATTTTAAGCTCTAGTTAAAAATTTATAAATAAACTAATAATGTTAATATGTTCGAGTATCAAAAGAAAGAAATAATGTTTTGATGCACTATAATTGTTTTGTGATACTTTCATATGCTTTTATTATTATTGGGGTAAGCTCCAGGGTAGGCCGCGAATTTCATGTTTTCTTATGTTTTTTCCGATTTTCAGGGCAATGTCAGGCTGTATGTTAATCCCAATAAATGACAAGTTAAAGAAAAAAAATATTCAATGGGATATTCAACCCGATAATTGCAAAAAACATAATTGAAGAAAATTTGTGTTCGCGGGCTATCCTGTCACATTCACCATAAGTCTGTTCAAAGTTATATATTTGTTGTTCGAAAGTTAAACGCAGTGTATATAGTATTGTATAAACTTCCACATAATTGTAAAGGTTCTATTATATCGTAATGTTGTATAAAGTTAATAATTGTAGATAACAACAGTTAAAATGTTTTTATAAAACTTGAATTTGTGCCGAGTGAGTGAGTCGATGGCAGGCGAGTGTGAGTGAGCGGGCTCGAGCCCAGCTGTTGTTACGACAGATCATTATTATGTATAAATTAAATATTTATTCACAAGTTTTTGGTCTTTTATTATTCTTCCATTGAAATAGCTGAAACTAAATAGGAATTAACAACTTTGCTACGACATTAGGTTCTCAGCTATTAAACCTATAGCAGTATCAGGTTTTTTTTTTATATCAGCCTACTCTGCCCCACCGCTGGACAAACAAAAACCATGGCTTTCCAATTCTACTTAATGTCTTAAATCAGATATTAACTTATAATTACGCCTCGTGTATGATGCAATGGCATAAAAATGAGGCAGCCAGGTCTAAATAACCAACATAAAAATAAATCCTCTTCATTTTGAAATGAAAAACTAATTTAACAACACCCATCCTTATGTTGGGGTCGGCTTCCTGTCTAACCGGATGTAGCAGGATATCAGCCGCATTCTACATGGCGCGCAGTGCAAAACCCAAGCTTGTCCGGTCTCTGTCTACCTGTCACAACTGCTAAAAGATAAGGATACTTATTTAAATAAAACACTGCATTTATTCCGTAGTTATATTTATTGTAATAGTTAATAATAACTTATCGTAGTGTATTCTAGCACCATCCCGCCCCCCGCCCGTCGCACTTCTCTGTTCATCCATACATTCACACACTCCCATACATGTCCATTCATCATCTCATTATATCATACTAACGAAACATTTGATATCTAACAGAGTCTGACGGAATCTAACGTTAATATAGTCTTTTAATTCATGCAACAATATTATAAAGTTTTCTATATTATTAGTGCCTTAATATGTTTGAGATCCAAATCTGTTTTTATCGTTCATTTTAACATTTTTTCGGAACCCTTCTTTGATTTTCAAGATTGGTCAAGAATCTATTATTAAGAAGCATCTTGTTTGTATTTTCTTATTGAAAATACTTTTTAACATTATTTTAAGCAATAGATACAGCTTTCAGATCACATATAGATATATTATCACTTTCAAAAGTTTTACAGAGAAAGGACATAATATTTTGCAAACATTAACACATCATTGATTGAAGCCATCAAGATGGATATTATAATCACTTGTTTGTACAATAGCGCAAGGTTTTAAAAATAAAGTTTCGAACCAAATGTTTTTATTAAGCGATCTGTACAATACATACAATATCAGGAATGTCCGAAGTTTCCGGCTTTAATTATAAAATGAAGGATTAATATCCAAACTCCATTTTTGGATTGAAATAAAGGAGACTATATTGAACAAAAACATTACTTTTTCACTGTGGGTAACTAGAGAAAAGATCAGTCATTAAATTACATGTTTTGGTATCTCTGATTAATCGAATGTGTGTAGGCCGGGAACTTGGACGTTACCATGTATAACATTAAATGAGTCCCTTTCGGGAGGGAGGCCTGTGTCCCAGCAGTGGGCCGCATCCCAACAGTGGGCCTTGTCCCAGCAGTGCGCACGGTACAGGCTGACTGTGCGACTATAGCTAGCGAGTGCGGGCGGGGGTCGCTCCTCAAGCCGACTATCTTACATTAATTATATATTTGTATATAGCTATGGGGAGACGGTAACGTGGCCGCATCTTTGTATATGACGATTTTTGGCAATTATGGGACTTTAATTTCGATGTAATAGGAAAATAATGAGAGTATGAGTAGTATCTCAAGATTATTGGCAGATATTTGTTTAAAAGCGTTTATAACTTTTATCATAAATGTATAAATTAAAACATACTGGAAAATAATGCCCAGTTTTTGTTTATAAAACCTTACGATTATTGGCAGATATTTGTTTAAAAGCGTTTATAACTTTTATCATAAATGTATAAATTAAAACATACTGGAAAATAATGTCCAGTTTTTGTTTATAAAACCTTACGGTGCCCACAGAGTGTCCATGGAGTTTCTTGCCCATTCTTCTCCATAGAGATCGCTTTGGAATGGGCAACTACAGTACTTTCACAGTTATTATGTCTTGTGACTGGGACTGTAGCTTCATCCTTTTGTTTTTAACAATGTAGAAGTGCTTGGAATAGTCCATTTAAAATAAATGCCTTGAATTAGATTCAAGCATAGCCACGTCACAGTCTCCCCACCACGACGTGTGGTATCAGCAACAGAACGGTTCTGTCACGAGCAGGTGACATGTCAAAGGTTTGTGACGCGCATTAATGGAATAGAGGCTTTACAGCAGGACTGGAGAGCTTTGACAAGAGAGAAAAAGTAGTAGAGAAAATAATTTACAATGGGTGATTTGGTGTATATGATTTTAGATATTGATCGTGGACGATGCTAAAGAAGGTAAGGACCGTTGTGCGTTGTGTTGTTTCTGCCTATCCCCAATGGCGACACGCGAGAGTTTATATATGTATGTATTAGATATTCTCGTGTATAGCCCGATCCTGCTGCAAGGAGCCCAAAAGTGAGGTTAGATCGTATGTTACAGAGTGATCTCGAAGCGCGAACACATTTATACAAGAATCGTCCGAGACGAGTACACTTAATAGATGTAAGACATTTAGAAGATTTACTTTTGTACTATTTTATCTAACGGACTGCGACTGTGACTAGCGAAGGCTGAAGGCCGATATCTATAAACGTAACTTAGCATGTATTTTGATCCGTTGCTATCTCTCTCTAGTACAGATAATTTGACAGTTGTATGACAGAGACAAGAGTTAAGCCTAGAAAAGTGCGTGCTAAGTGTTGTTTATAGGTATCGGCCGCACAACGCAGATTGTGATAGTCGGGTGTCCTCCGCTACGTCACTGGTCATCTTAGAATCAGGGCATATTCGCACAGAGCCAAAACGTTAAAATATAGAAAATTGAACTTTATGTTAAAAGGTCTCTTTGCGTGAGCATGAAATAAGTAACCAAGCCCTTTGTTTGTTGATATGAAATAGCTATATTATATATACAACAAACAAGATATTTTCTTTTATAGTTAGTTCTGCGCAAATATGTCTTGAATTTGAGGGACAACATACGAGTACAGGTAACATACAACATTATTTGACAAATTACAGATAGTTCACCATTTTATATTATTAAGACATGATATTCAGCCGCATCCGGTTAGACCGGACGCTGCCATCGTTGAAACGAGGCTAAAATAATGGGGCTATGTACAGTGCGGTTAGTTATATAATATATAAAAAATAAAAGTGAGTTTCAACAGACATCAATAGCCTCTCGTAAGTTAATACAAAAACATATCAGTAAGATCCAAAAGTTAAAACTGGAAATTTAATTATAAAATTAAGGATTCATATCCAAACAAAAATGGATTGAAATAAAGGATATATTGAACAAAAATATTACTTTATGTCTGTGGGTAACTAGAGGAAACTTCAGTAATTTGGTGACATGATAGTTTTATATCTTTCTTTATCTTTTGGACCTTATCATGTATAATTTAAACATTATAAAACAACCTTTTTAACATAACATATCAAATCATATAACACTAGTAATTATCGGAAATGACCCAATATTCAAATTAAATACTTTAGAAAATGCTTTTAAATAATACCTATTTTAAGTAATTTCCGATAAAATCATTGCTTTTACATACAAAATTCAGATTCACGGGAGATTTATTCAAAATATATAGGTTTATCGAACAACCAAGTTAACGTTATAACATAATATTCGAGATTAACAGAAGAAGAGAGATGATGATCAGGTTATAATATCACACCCAGCTACTACCACGTCATCAGCGGAATAGAATAGTTAGCAGACTCTCACACTCACATCTACGGGGTGTCAGAGACAGCGACGCGATAACGCTTACTACGTACTTACTACATCATTCTAAAGTTCTGAACGCCCCACATAGAAATTTTTCATCGGTAATATTTTATATTCTCTGTATGGTGTCGGACGTAAAGCACCATCCCATATCTTCCCGTGGGTGTCGTAAGAGCCGACTAAGGGACTTGCCAGAGAATGGACAGCAGCGTTCTCTGTGCTTTTGTAACAACGGTACTGCGATCGCCAACCCGCCTGCCAAGCGTGGCGATTATGGCAAAACCCCCCAAAATGTCAATGTGGCGACACTTGGGGGAGGCCTATGTCCAGCAGTAGACGTCTTTTGGGCTGAAATGATGATGTTGATGAATTTTTTATAAAAATCAGCTAATCCATACATTTCGACTGTTTAGGTATTGCACTTTTGTTGGAAACAGCAGTTATTTTGTTTTTAATTCTAAATCAAAATATTTTATTTTACACATCGATTGGTAAATTGATAAATTTCCATGTGGGGATTTCAAAAAGATATACTGATAACGTAGTAAGCGTTTCCGGGTCGGTGTCCCTTACACCATGTACATGTTGGTAGCGAGGAGGTCTGTGAGCTGTGTCCCACCGGTGGGCACGAAAGGCTGATGGAGACAATGTGCTGTCTCACCGGTGCATTCGTCTGTAATGTAATGAATACTCCGGTGAGGGAGCGCCTTTAGATCATTTGAGGCTTTTTTAAAGCGGGTATGTTCCTGACGATAGTAGGAACAAGCTACGTTAATGTTCGACGCAACAAACGATAATGAACTCTGGCTGTAGGCACAACAAAATTGCAATATTTCTCTAATAATTATTACGATTGGACTTCATACTTAAACAATAAATTAGATACTTGTTCTCCGGCGATTTTGGTACTTGCCGCAATAGTATGAATAGAGATGATGCTTATTTTTTTTCTTTATCTATCAGGTAGATTATTAAAAAGAAGTGAACAAGTATTTTTTCTTTTTTCACATATCAAAAAAATACGGAAATATTTTGAGTTGAAATGGCGTATGACGTAGTGAGCCCCCACTGTCCAACTTTAATCCGTTTTAACTAAGTCATGTTTTGTTAAGTAGATAAAACAAAAAAATACGTGTCTAATATTTTTGTATTACCTGACTGACGGACTAAATAGAATTTCGGTTTTTTTACCCAGTCTTCATCCCTATTAGAGTACTTATTAGAGATGTATTTAAATGCCGTGGGACTCACACCCATCTTGCCCAATACCCATTATCGCAGCACTCGACGTACGGTCGATCATGATCGTTATAGCAACTGGGCGCTAGTGCATGTTCTGTTACATAGAGACTCGCGTCACAATCCTACAGGAAGTTAATCATACATTACCTAACACTAGAGTACTCTAATATGGCTTGTTCGGCGTTCATGCAGATGTATACCTTATTCCATTGACAGAACGACGTGAGTTGGTTATCGTTGCAATGTGTACCTTACAGCATTGACATAAAAGTGATTGTTAGTGGATATGTTCAGAGGTCTGTTTCGGAGGCCTGCGTGTCGAGCCAGTGCCGCGGTCGCGTCCGCGCGCGACGTCGGGACGAGCTCTGCAACAGGAGAGTCAACACATAAAATTCATGAAATTCAATTAGTTGTGTTATTTTCACCACCCCTCTTTTATATCCAATTTACGCAATACTTTGATGCGCAACGGTGGTCAGTCGATCGGTGGGCATTCTCTGAGTCACTGCATTTCGATACTGGGTTCTAAAGTCGTCGCTTTATAAAACTAATTCCAACGTTTCGAGCCAGTTGTATTTTGAACGTTATTCCGCTTGTGATTAAGTTCACACGGTGGACTGTGGGAAGCAGGAGCCAGAGTCATTGTAGGTACCTTGTGGTTGTTGTTGTTGAGCGTTGTGGTTAAGTTCTGACGGTGGACTGCGGGGTGCAGGAGCCAGTGTCACTGTAGGTACCTTGTGTTCGTTGTTGTTGTTGTTGAGCGCTGTGGTTAAGTTCCGGCGGTGGCCTGTGGGGTGCAGGAGCTACATTGTCGCTGTAGTTAGCTTGTGTTCGTTGTTGTTAAATTCCGACGGTGGACTGTGGGGTGCAGGAGCCACAGTATCGCTGTAGTTACCTTGTGTTCGTTGTTGTTGTTGTTGAGCGTGGCGTGCGCGAGCGCATCCTGCACGGCTACGGCGGCCTCCATCTCTGCCGCGCTACCTCCCCTCCCGGCCGGGCCTAGCTCTGCTTCGTCTATGTCTGGGAACAAACAAAGACTAGTGACAGGATTTCAAATTTCGAATCGACCAGACCTGTGGAATTTGTTCTTAAAAAAGAGGCGATCTTCAAATGTCTGAGCTGATTAAACTAATAGGTAGGTCAATGTTCTCTGAAAGTAAACTAATATTATGTTAAAGCGCTCCCTCACATTGACCATTCGCCGTTAATGTTACAATTCAAATTCGCTTATTTTTGTACAAAATCGAAGTTTACAGTGCATTACATCAGTGAGAGAGGCGAACAGAGCGTTACAACAACCTGGCATTTGTAACAATCACTTGTTTCTGTACAAAACCGAATCGTAAGATTTTTACATTACAGGGGAATGCTCAGGTGAGGGAGCGCCTTATGTGTATGGTAATGTGAGACATGTACCGTGATAGGAGAACAGCTTGGGTGCGGGCTGCGTGTCCCGCAGCGCCACCGTGTCGGCCTTCAGCCGCGCCGCGTGCGCCCGCAGTCGCGCCTCGCACTCCGCCGACCAGCGCTCGCAGCCCGGCCTGGGGGAGTACATACACTCGTGACACTGTACAACATGATTCACTTGACACTAAATTAAGCGACGTCACGCTTATTTGATGCCAGTCGTGTTCTAACATCGCTTCGAGTCGCTAGTCTCCCAACAACTTTTTTTCATAAAAATGCCATATTTAAATTTCATCGTTTAGCGCTTCCACTGTTTATTCTGTTCCATGGTTACTTGTATAAAGATGATAAGGTCAACCTTTTCATACATTTCTTTAGATTGACATGACCCTTGTACATATTTTTACATTCCATTGTCATCTGTGTTGATATGCCCGTACATGCAATAGACCGCTGTAGAAAAGTAAAGTATCATACGTATGTGTGTGATGCTGCAGCCAGGGCCCGGGCGACAACAGTGGCTGCCCTATCGCGGCGGAGGTGTGCTCGGCGTCCAGTCGCGCCAGGAGCTGGCTGGCGACCTGCTCCGTGGATATGCGCTGGAATATAATACACATGGTTAAACAAAGAAAAAGAAGCAGTTTGGTAGTTGTCCGTATCGTACTACCGGGATAAAGTATCGTTTGTGTTAATCAAGTGCTAAAGCTTCATGTGTTAAATTTAATTCAAATTCGTTCAGTAGTTTTTGCGTGAAAAAGTAACAAACCTACATCATTCCATCCATTCTGACAAACTTTCCCATACAAAAATAAAAATTATAGTAAGATACATGGAAACCTTAGCTCTTTTTTCTAGAAATACATTTTTGCATTCTAAATTTTTTGTTCAAGTCTGAGTTGTGCATAAAATGAGTAAAATTTACCATTTGCTTATAGCCTTTCAACTAAGGTTAATGTGGCGATCATTTCGATGGATTTGAAGAGAAAAAATTTGGCCATCAGAAGTGGGACACAATTAAGTACATAACTTAATTGTGTCCCACTTCTGATGACCCAATTTTTATTGGCCTTTCAAATGATAATCCAGTTAGTTATCTGTGACTCTACAGGGGTTCGGTTCGAGCCCCTAAACTGATGTACTGTTCTGCCTACCTCGTCGCTATGCTGCTGCGCGGTCTCGGCCAGCGCCAGCAGTACGTCGTAGGTCTCGAGCGCACGGTCGGCTGCACGCAGAGCGCAGCACAGCGACACCGAGCTCGACTCCTGCACCGCGCACGCGCAGTACAGTCTGCAATGTTGGAGGAGGTAGCTCATTAAATATTATTATACATATTTAATATTACTATTTAATATATGGAGGGAACACGCTTCGTAACACGAATCAGCAGAACTCCGACGCGAAAATGATTACGAGAAATTTTTCGTCGGTAATTTAAAAAAAAAATCATATGTTCTATTTGCAGTTTGTAGGAAACAGTTGTTTTTTTCTTCACAACCGACGTAATAATTTCTATGAAGGTAACGTGATAAACGTTTTAGCGTCGGTATCCGTGCCACCTAGTATTACAATATAGCTCGCCGCACCTGTGCGCGGTGTCGGCAGCCCGCGCGAGCGCACAGCGCAGCACGCGCCGCTCGGCGCGCAGCCGCGCACAGCGCGCCGCCCACTCGCACCCGCCTGCACACACACCACATAATTTATTAAATAAAAAAATGATATGAGTTTTTTTTTTTTTTTTTTTAATTATTACTCCTTACAGTTTTATAAAAGAATATGTAAAATGGTTCAAATAATATAAATATTTATAAATGAGTGTCACCGTCAGTCTGCGCGGCTAGCAGCGCCTCCCTCAGGTCTGCGTGTGCGCACACGTCCACCGACAGACGCTCGGCACTCCACCACTGTGCACAATAATATACATGTATTATACTTTATATTACATCGGAAGATTGTCTCGTTGGTCGAGTGATCGTGGGCTCTACTGCTAAGAATGAGCTCATGGGTTCAATTCCATGTTCGGGAAATTCAAATCACATAAAACATGGTGTACAAAGTTGTTTTCAGACATTATTAGAGCATACATGTTTTGCTTATATCACAGCATACAAATACATATTATAGGTTACATTACAAAGTTTCCCGTAGTTTTCAAATTCATTATTTTTATAATTATTCTTCATTTCAAACAAATCTTCTAAGCAGTAAAAATTATGAGTGCCTAACCATGTATGTAGCTTTTTTTAAACAATGAGATTTTTAAGTCCTTTGGAATTTTATTAAATATCCGAACAGTATAGCTAGATCAAAAAGATAGGATAGGGGGATAGGTTAGATTTAGGTAGATCGTTTAATATAAGTCTGTGAGTGTTTCTGTTTCGTGGTCGTAACTTGTATTATTTCTTTTATCGGACGCCACTACCATGGAAATATCGTCGGCGAACAATATGAATGTATGATGTGTTTATATCTGTGCTAGAATTTATATACAGTAGGAACAGTATTGGACCCAAGATACTCCCTTGTGGGAAGCTATAGTTATTGCATTTATTCTTGGATGAGCATGATGTCATGACGTTAGTTCTGTCTAGTTTTGTAATAGTAACACGTTGCTGTTGGTTATTTAGATATGACGAAATCCATCGTAGTGTATGTCCCTTATCCCGTTTGCTTCCAGCTTTTGCAGTAATAAGTCAAGTGACACTAGGTCAAATGCTTTAGACAAATTAATCAAAGTAGGTAGTCAGATAGTTTTTATTAATATTGGATAGTACTGTTTTAACCGAAGAAAAGACGGCTAATGACGTAAATTTTCTTTTTTGAAAGCCATATGCCATATTGATCTTTATTAATAATGTCAAATTTGTTACAGAAATTAACTAGTCTATGGACAAGCATTTTTCTAATTTTTTGGACAGAATCGGTATAAGTGTTACTAAATAAAATTTCTCAGTAGCAGTCATGGTGTCCAGATTTGTGCCCGGTAGATGGCAATTGACTCGCCCTCATGTCACGAGACTTAAATATAACCGGGCACAAATCCAAACTCCGCTGCTACTGAAAAATTCTTGACTACAAAACCCAATATCACTTTGCCCGAATCGGGAATCGAACCCAGAACCTCAATGCTTAGCAGTCGCGCTTGCGACTACTCGAGCAACAACTCAGTCATATGACTGACTATATATTTATGAGTGAGTACAAGTAGTTGTGTTGAGAACGTACGTCGTCGTTGTGTTGGTTGGTGGAGTCCGAGTCCTCCGTCTTGCGCAGCTTCACGCGCGCCGCCAGCTTGGCCTGCCGCGACGAGCACCGACCTGCGACGTCACGCACACTGTACTTACTGCCCGGGGGGGGGGGGGGGTAACCAAGAGGGAACACAGCTTCTATTGCCTGGCCCCGGAGCGAGTGATAGGGACAGCTGCAGCTCAGACCGATTATATCACAACATATTTCGTGTTTCCATTTTTCTCCACGAAAACTGGGCCATTATTTTTTTTTAATTATACTTTTAAGAAAGAGTATTCCTAGGTTGCTATCAAAAATGTCAGGTAGTCCTCTAATCACAGCGGTAAAAATGGGGCATTTTATGTAATTTTTGGTGTGACAGATTTTCATTATTTATTAGTTGTTGAAAAAAAGAAACGACCGGGTCGTGTCTCTAGACCTAGATTTTATGAAAAAAATGATTGCGCTGGAAGCACTATTCTGAAAAAAGGGTAATACATTTGTATGTAGAATTGCAGTCCCTCTTCCCTCCTCTTAAGTTGTAACTCATTAGTTACTTTCCATTAAAAGTAGGTGACCCCAATAAAGTAGTGAAAGCGGTCAAATGATGTTGGCATAGTTACCGGTGCACGTGGTGTACAGTCTCGGCTCGTCGGGGGAGCCGCGCTCGCGCTCGCAGCTGCCGCCCGCGCCCTCGCTGGCGCCCGCCGGACGGGAGCAGCATCTGAGGGAATGGGAGACCTTAGTGCTGGGGGACAGGGTGCACTTTACACTGTTGTCATGTGTGATACGTAGATTAAGGAAGAAATGTATATATTACTCTCAACAGGACAAACAAATGGTTTCAACTAACAAAAAAACAAAATTATATGAACGTAAACGTAAAAAAATGAAAATATGGTGAATTAAATTGGTCCTGTGCGAGGCCAAAACGCCCCTTAGCATGGTGCTGTAACATTTCAAAAAGAGTTAAAATCACAAAAACAACACACAAAAGATTATTTCACTTAATGTTAGTGTGTGTTGGTTTGGAATATAATGCTAGTCTGCAGGTTAACTCGGACGCACAATATATTCACAGAGTTCCCTTTTGAAGGAAATAGTTATTAGATGAAGAACTGAAGGGTCTTTTTGTAATATCAATATAACAGCTTTTTATTAAATGCATATGAAAGTATATACGGCATTTATAACAAAAATAAAAATTGTCTTTCTGTTTATTCCGGCTAATCTCCGAAACGGCTAGACGATTTTGACGGGACTTTTACTGCCAGACAACTTATATTATGAGGAGTACCTTGGGCGCCATTTATTTAAGAAATAGGATTATCGTTCGATTAAAAAAAAAAACATTAATAATGTTTGCAAAATCCGATTCTAATAGGAAAGACGAAGGTCGCAGACAACAAGCAGTGTCAGAATATAAACTATTAAATTAAAGTAAAATTTAACTACCAAGGAAAACTGCACAGAATCGATATTTATACATGATACAAACGATCCCATGGGTGAATATGCACTTTAACACCAGCATATAGAGCTCACTTTTCGTATAAGTTACCTTGCAGTACTGAGACACACTTCGGAGTCTCTGGAGGAGAGGTTGAGGCTGGTGTCGCACTGTTCCGCCAACGACGGCGTCGTTACTTCCACGCGAGGACCCTCCGCTCTGCAGACACGGGAATTACCACTCTAATTATATCGAGACTAAGTACTAATTACATCACAAGATTTAGGACCATACTTTAAATACACAATGCTAGAGTTTATAGTATAAAGGGTGCTGCTAAAGACGAGAGTCTTAAGCAGGTAGATGTACGTCCGTCATTTTCAAAGTTGTGTTAAAATTCGTGCTAGAATGAGGAACTTTCGAGTTTCATAAGTTCAAAACCATTTTAACACTGATCAAAAAACAAAATCGCGAATGCCGTTGTCTTAGAAACAAAAGTTTTTATCTACATTGGCTTGACGCGATGTTTATGAATGTGAAAGTACCCCGACTGTCTGTTACCTTTGCATGCCTTATCGGCTGAAGGGACTTTTTGATTACCTGGGTTTGGACATACATATGTATACATAGGTAAGTTAAGCCCAGTGTGTACCTGATGTCTTGTATGCTGGTCTCCGTGTCAGTGGGTAACTCCTCAAGCGTGGAGGGCGGGAGTGTCTGCTCCACCTTCGACTCCTGAGGAGTGGGCAGCTCGGGGCTCAGCGCTGACGAGGTGTCGTTCTGGAACAAGTTGTGAGCAGTATTACTGACGGAACTCTTTCAAGATTTTCAAAATTTAAGTGTCTGTTTGTAATTTTAAAATAACAGCTTTTAAAAAAAAGAAGGAGGGTTCCAAGAGAACAAATTAAAACCCTTGAAATTGTAAACAAAATCAAATTCAAAGAAGGAAGTAATATTTTATTGCTAAAATGTTGAGTGTTTCGCTTACCTGGTCTGTTCTGGAGTGGTCAGCGTCGTTGTCCAGCTCCCCGGCCGGCTGGGTGGTGGACTCGCACTCGTCTGCAACACGACGACACACATGACCAGTCTGTACGGTTCACACAATATCAAGCTGCCTACTAAGTGGGACATAGCACTCTTAGTTCTGACGCACAAGGTGTAAAGTCCCTCATCCTGCATTTCTTTCTGCGTCTATCGTGTGGGTGCCTGACCCGGTGTCACAGTGTTTATGCCGCCCATGGACCTCTGACTTGGCTTTACATGCCGTCAAGAAATATCTCTCAGGCATGCTAGTGTGCTCACGATGTTTTCCTTCACTGAAGCAAGTCATCATTATTCAATACGCACATGCATCCGAAAAAGCTCAGGTCATCTTGGGTTCGAACTTGAGACCTAAGGCTTGGCAATTCCGACTGTCACACCACTAGGCTATCACCCCTAAATTTTTCCATTGAAAGGGGAGAATCCTCCGGCCCACATAAGGTCCTGGGTCCCATCCTATTCACGGTGTTTGGATTTGAGCCCGGTTGGTAGTAATCGGCTCGCTCCCTATTACCTGGGATTTAGAAACATAACTGGTGAAATGTGGGCGTACTAGACTATTAGCTAAACCTCTACCGAACCCTTCAGGCATTACAGGCGAGATGTTATGTTATCACGTAAATAACATACATATGACAGCCTGTACTTGCTGTCCAGCCTAGTTTAGATCAAGCCCACAGCCGGGTACAGGTCTCTCCTATCTCCTACCTCCACACAACACTCTGTCCGCCCTTAGCATTCAGTCTGTTCCAGCCACGTTTTTAAAACTCAGCCGTATAGTCTATGGTACTCACCCGACACCTCCTCCTCCGGAATAGCCCTGGCATGCTTGTCATGCGCTCTCCTGCGCACCAGCTCAGCGATGACCCCGTGCAGCTCCGCCAGCCTGGCGTCATGCGCCCGGGCGGCGCTGGCGGAGCGCTGGCGCTCGGCCGCTAGAGCCCGCGCGAGGGCGTCGCGCTCGGCCCGCAGGGAGCTCACGTCCTCGCGGCCGGAGCTGTGCGTGGCGACCTTGAAAGAACAGATGGAGGGAGTTAGACGGAGAGAAGCAAAAAAACAGTTGGACGTCACGGGACGTCCTGCAGATCATCTATGTTTTTTATACAATTAATCATGAATAAATCCCTATCACGAAATAGGGAGTAACAGAAAGACAAAAAAAATTGGAAGTGGAACGTTCAAAAGCAAAACAAGATCAACCATCAATCCAAAACAAACTTAATGGGGACGGGAAATGGTGTTGCGCCCCCACCGCTGCACCGCGTGCATTGTCGTCATACGGGGTACGACACGGCACATACGAGTCGATTTTACTGCCGAGTCGCGAATATAGATGTTTCACATCAAAAACAAAAGGAGACATTAAACCACCCAAATTAGATGGAGATCCAATACGTGCCAATTGATTCGACACCTGCTCGTAAGTACACACCAACCTGGTGAAGTGAAAATGCATAAACAAGCATGGGGCAGTTCTAAACCATAACCGTATTTTTAGAAGCTCATCAGCAGAAGATACTCCCTAAGACTTATCGTTGCGTAACACACAGACTTGGCTTCGTCTTCTACTGAACATCATCCGTTTCCCCAACAAAATAGATTCTTATGAGACCTGAATATTATCACACCTTTTACCGAAACTTCCCCTCCCACCACCACCACATTCACCAAGCACCTACCATCATGCTGACTCCGTTATGCCCTGGCACGGGCGGCGCCGTCACCGGGCGCAGGCTGGAGTATCTCCACGAAGACTCGCGGGACATCTCCTCATCCGCCACGTTCGGGCAGCACAGGTACCAGCTCCTGCTCCTCCTCACTCCTGACGTAGACTCCAGCTGAGTCAACGGCAGTCTACCAACAACTTCCAACTCTGCTAACAACGGTTCCTTTTCCTTTGGTTCTGGCATGGGAAACGTTCCAGCAGTAGAATAAGTCTCTTCGATTTTTCTTGAGTTTTCTGGTGTGTTGTATTCGGGGAGGCTCCACTGACGGACCCTGTCTCGCAACGGCGGAACTTCTCTGACAGCGCCGTCGTTGACGACCTCGTTGGTCTCCACATACTCGCTGAGCTCGTCAGGGTTCTGTACTTCTTGGACAGGCTCCTGATGCCCGTTCTTCCGCTTGAGTCTCTCCAGGTCTGCATAGTAGTATGCGGTCGAGCGCGGAGGCTCGCCGCTCAGCGTACGGGTCCCCGCCAGCGTTTGGATTTTCATAGCATGCTTCTGGAAAGTCCTCGAAGTTTCTCTAACGTTCTCGAAGGATTCGGAGATTCTTTATGTCATGGCGTTGAAGGTTGCGTCTGTGAGGAGAATTTTTGGTTTTGAGAAAAGATGTTATTTTAAAAACTTAGTGATGTTTCCATTACTTTTGTGAACGATGGCGGCGTTCGGCGTTCCGTTAGGATTGGCGATGAGGTTTCTAATTATTTATCTATACAAATAAATTCAATTGAAGTGTCTGTTTGTTTTATAAAAAATAACAGCTTTTCCCTGAATATGAAAATATGTGTATACGGTACTTTTTACAAAAAAAAACATTTTTGTCTGTCTATATTTCTGTTTATTTCGCGTTATCTCCGAAACGACTGGACCGATTTTGACGGGACTTTACTGGCAGATAACTGATGTTGCACGGAGTAACATAGGAAGACTTTTGTTTAGAAAAAGACGTTGGGGAATTTACAATAGCAATGCTTTCATATAGACAGGTCAACAGCATTAACAATAATTGCGGTATTAACGAATTTTTTAAACATATGAAGCAGCCGTTAGAGGCAGTCAGTGGCCCGAAAGTCTGACAACCAGTCTTACCAAGGGGTTATCGTATTACCCAGTACTAACTGGTTTGTGGAGGTTAGATAGGCAGTCGCTCTGTGTATTCAGCTACATCCGGTTAGACTGGAAGCCGACCCCTACATAGTTGGGAATGGGAACTTAGGTGATCAAGAAGTTAAAGAACAATTTTATTGGCGCATCGATATTCCGTTAAGTACAAGATGTCAGAGCTGGGGTCCCCTAATAGCAGCGGGGGGCTGCGTCACGCGTCGATCAGCGACAAATGACCATAATTAGCTGAACTACGTATTTAAACGGTATATTATATAGCAAGCTACTTTATTGTGCGGAAGCCGTTGGGAACTAATGGCCCGCTGCAGGGTACAGATCGTTTTGGCTCGCTCCCTATAACATGGTACTTAAATATACTGGCGTATTGTGGGAGTACTGTATACCTTTGCCGACCTCTGCGGGAATATACAGCCGTGATGTTACATCTACACGTTGGTCTAGGCCCTAGACTATGCTCACAACCCCTAGACTCTAGGGTTTGTGAGCGCAGTAGCATAGCACGAGGTCCTGGGGGTCGGGCAAAAAGTGTTTTAGGGTTTTTCTATTAAGAATTTCTCAAAAGCAGCTATGGCTTGGATCGGACCCTGGGTGATGGCAATAAGCTTGCGTTCTATTATATGCATAAGGTTCTCTATTCTCATGTGTGTCTTTTCTAAACTAATATTATAAAGAGGAAAGATTTGACTGTTTGTTTGTTTGCATTGAATAGGCTCCATAACTACTGGTCCGATTTGAAAAACTCTTGCAGTGTTAGATAGCCCATTAATCGAGAAAGGCTATAGGCTATATATCATCACGCTACGACCAATAGGAGTGGAGCAGCAATGAAAAATGTTGCGAAAACGGGGAAAATGTGACGCAAACGAAGTTGCGCATGACAGCTAGTTTAAGAATAAATAACTATAAACCTATTACAGGCGGTAATGTTATGCCATCCTTGAACAAATACCGTTATAAACCTCCGCCGTATAACCTTGGCTCTACATTACAGCCAGTCCCATCAATCACGCGCCTCCTCGCGACGAGCTGCCGTCGAACGGTGAAGGACGTCGCGTCGGAAACAAAAGAAAGTTTCCTACAATTTGATTGATATCGTGTTGTTTTGTGCTCAGACAATATTGTTGACAAGAAAGATATCCGAGGGGTGCGACACGCGAGGTGGCCAAACTGCGGGCGGAGGTAGCCCGCCTGACGGCCGCCACGGAGCTTCTCCACGAGGAGAATCTGAAGCTCCGGGCAGACCTGGCCGGTCTGCGTGAGTCCGGCTCTCGAGAGGTGCCCCAGCAGCGGCAGATCCACCCCGTGCCGGTGGAGAACCAGGTCCTGAACCTGGTTCGGCAGGAGCTGGCTGCCTTCCAGGCGCGGTTTTCCGTCTTGGAGGGCATTGTCCTGCGCCCCCCTCTGACGGCAAACAAGGCGGCCGCGGGCCCGAATGCAGCCCCGGGCCCGAGGGTGGTCCCGGGCCCGAAAGTGGCATCATATGCAGCTGCTACGGCTGCCACTCCCGGAGCAGGGCAGTCTGGCCAGCCCTCCACCAGGACTAGGCCGGGCCCCGGGAAGTCGGCAGCGGCCCAGAAGAAAGGCAAGGCAGCTCCTCAGGCGGCGAATGTGCCGGCGCCAGCAGCAAGTCGGCTGCAGCCACCGCCGCCCCCACCACCCGCTAACCCCACCGCGGCCGAAGCCGAGTGGCAGGTAGTCGGGGAAAAGAAGAAGGGGCGAACGGCGGCCAATAAGGCCAGAAAAGATGAGCGCAGACGTCAGCACAAGGCGCGAAGCGTCGCGGCTAGACTCCGCGCCCCGAAGACCGCAGCTGTAGTTATCAAGCTACAGCCGGAAGCGGAAAAGAGGGGCGTGTCCTACCGCGACGTGCTCGCGAAGGCGAAAGCGACGGTGGATCTCGCAGAGCTCGGGATCATCGGGGGCCTCCGGCTTAAAGTCACCGCGACAGGGGCTAGAGCGCTGGAGATCCCCGGTGTAAATAGTGGCCCGTCCGCTGACGCTCTGGCTGAAAAGCTAAGAGCGTCCCTAGGTGCGGACGAGGCCCGAGTGTCCAGGCCCGTCAGATGCGCAGACCTGCGCATCCTGGGTCTGGACGACTCTGTGACCCAGGAGGAGGTGGTCGCCGCCGTCGCCAGGACCGGTGGGTGCCCTGCCGAGCAGGTCAGGGCAGGCACCCTAAGGCCGGACCACTCGGGCATGCGAACCGTTATGGTAAGCTGCCCTGTGACGGCGGCGCGAACAATCGTGGAGGCTGGAAGGCTCCTGGTGGGTTGGGTGTCAGCGCAGGTGAAGCTGCTGGAGCCCCGACCTCTGAGGTGTTACCGGTGCCTGGTGGGGCACCATGTGAGTTGTCAGTGCACCTCGGAGGTGGACCGCAGCGGAGTCTGCTTCCGATGCGGTCAGCCCGGTCATATGGCCGCGGCTTGCTCCGCCACGCCGCACTGCACTGCATGTGCGGCGGCGGGCAAACCGGCCGATCACCGGGCAGGGGGCAAGGCCTGCGCACCACCCAACACGACCAGGGGCAGGGGCAAGGGAAGGCCTCCAGCCACCAGCTCCACCGTCGCCACCGCCGCAGCCGCCGCCACTGTCGCTGTCGCTGCCGCCACTACTGCCGCCGCAACATCTGTTGCGGGGCCCTCACAGGGGGCCCAGGAGGGGGCTGAAATGGAGTGCCAATAATGGCCCCATTACGCCTTCTCCAGGCGAACATCAACCACTGCCGCTGTGCTCAGGATCTGTTGCTCCAGAGTATGGCGGAGTGGTTGATTAACGTCGCCGTGGTCGCTGAGCCGTACTTTGTCCCGCCCAGGGAAGACTGGGTGGAGGACCTGAGCGGCTCAGTGGTCATAATTTCGTCGGCCGCCGCCGGTACCCCGACCCTTGAGAGTGTCAGGAAGGGTCAGGGCTGCGTAGCAGCACGGTTCGGGGAGATCGTCGTGGCCGGAGTCTACTTCTCCCCGAGCCGAACTCTCGCCGAGTTCCACAACTCCCTCATGGAGTTGAGTGTCGTCATCCAAAGCTATTCCCTCCCCGTGCTTGTGCTCGGGGACTTCAATGCCAAAAACTTGGCCTGGGGTTCTCGTTGCACAGATGTGCGGGGTAGGATGGTGGAGGACTGGGCTCTGGAGGCGGGCCTGGTCGTCCTAAATCGGGGTTCTGTCCCCACGTGTGTGCGGATGCGGGGCGAGTCGGTGGTGGACATCTCGTTCGCTAGCCCCGCTCTGTCACCGCGTGTCGTTGACTGGCGCGTCATGGAGGGGGTGGAGACCTATTCCGACCACCGGTACATCCGGTTTGATGTCTCCGCCCAGGACTCAAGCGCGCCGGTCCTACAGGCCCCGAGTGGTCCGCGTTGGGCGCTGAAGCAGCTGGACCGGGAGCTCCTCCTGGAAGCCTCGATAGTGCAGGCCTGGGTGACATCACCGAACAGGCCTGCCGACATCAACAATGAGGCAGGGTGGTTCCAGGAGGCCATGTCCGACATTTGCGACGTGGCAATGCCCCGAGTTCGGCCAAGAAGCGCCCGGCGTCAGGTGTACTGGTGGTCGCGAGAGCTGACGTCTCTGCGCAAGGCGTGCGTAGCTGCGCGGCACCCGTACGCCAGGCATCGCAGGCTCCGCATCCGCCCTCCGGATGCGGCAGCCATTGAGGCGGAGCTGTACGAGGGATACAGAGCAGCGAAGACCGCCCTCCAGGAGGCTGTCCAGCGGGCCAGAGACCTGGGCCGCGAGGAGATGCTGGAGACTCTCGACAGAGATCCGTGGGGGCGCCCTTACAAGATGGTGCGGGACAAACTCCGCACCTGGGCCCCCCCGCTGACGCAGAGTCTCCGCCCTCAGCTCGTGGAGGACGTGGTGAGCGCTCTGTTCCCTCTGCGAGGGGAACATCCTCCCCCGCCTATGGCTCCGCCGCTTGCGGTGCCGGAAGCGGACCACATCGAGGACGATGACGACATTCCGGAAGTGACCGGGGTAGACCTGAGAGCGGCGGTAGGCAGGCTTAAAGCCAAAAATACCGCCCCGGGACCCGATGGCTTGCCTGGCAAAGCCTGGGTCCTGGCCTCGGAGGCTCTCGGGCCCCGACTGGAAGGGCTCTTAAGCGCATGCTTGGAGAGAGGCCAGTTCCCGCTTCGTTGGAAGACGGGGAAGCTGGTCCTCATCCGGAAGCCGGGGCGCCCTGCGGACTCTCCGTCCGCATACCGGCCCATTGTGTTGCTCGACGAGGTGGGCAAGCTCTTCGAAAGAGTCATTGCTAACCGCCTCGCCGGGCACCTTGTGGGGATGGGGCCGGATCTGGCGGAACACCAGTTTGGTTTCCGCAGAGGGCGCTCGACGGTGGACGCCATCATGCGCGTGAGGGCTCTCACGACGGGGGATGCGGTGTCCAGGGGTGGGGTTGTCTTGGCGGTGTCTCTTGACATCGCCAACGCCTTCAACACCATGCCCTGGAGCTGCATTAGGGAGGCACTCCGGTATCACCGGGTGCCGACCTACCTTCGTCGTGTGGTCGGGGACTACCTGACGGACAGGGCCGTCATCTACCCCGGTCGCACCGGAGAATGGAATCGGCGAGAGGTGTCGTGCGGTGTCCCACAGGGATCAGTTCTGGGGCCGCCCTTGTGGAACATCGGCTACGACTGGGTGCTGCGCGCCGACCTCCCTAGCGGTGTCAGTGTAGTCTGCTACGCTGACGACACGCTGGTGCTGGCACAAGGGAGGTCGCACGAGGCGGCGGCCGAACTTATGACACGCGGGGTTGCGATAGTCGTGGAGAGAATCCGGCAACTGGGTCTCGAGGTGGCATTGCACAAGTCCGAGGCCATGTGCTTTCATGGGCCTCGGAATGCGCCACCGTCGGGATCCATACTGACGGTAGGAGGGGTTCCCATCGGCGTCGAGTCGACGCTGAAGTACCTAGGGCTTGTCCTCGACAGCCGGTGGAACTTCGTGGAGCACTTCCGACGTTTGGCCCCCAAACTGGAACGGGCAGGGGCTGCGTTCAAGCGGCTCTTGCCCAACCTGGGGGGTCCAAACGCCTCCTGCCGGAGGCTCTACGCGGGGGTCGTGCGGTCCATGGCCCTTTACGGGGCCCCGGTGTGGGCGCGTTCTTTGAGGCGGCGAGCCGCCCATTACCTGAACGCGCCCCAGAAGGTGGTAGCCGTAAGGCTGATCCGGGGTTACCGCACGATCTCCGGCGAGGCGGCGAGCCTCTTGGCCGGATTACCGCCATGGGATCTGGAGGCGATAGTCCTCGCGTGCCTGCACGAATGGCGCGCGGAGGCACTACGCCGGGGGGAAACTCCGCTGCCGCGGCAAATTGTCGCTCAGCGGACAGACCTCCGGCGCGATCTCATGGCGACATGGAGAGAGCGACTGTCGCAACCCCGTGCAGGGCACGCCACAATAGTGGCGATAAGTCCCCTCTTTGAGGAGTGGCTAGAGAGGCGCCACGGCGCCCTCACCTTCCGCCTGACGCAGGTCCTCACCGGACACGGTTGTTTCGGGAGGTTCCTGCACCGAATCGGGCGGGAGGAATCGCCCGGGTGTCACCACTGCGAGGATCGGCCGGAGGACACGGTGGAGCACACTGTGGAGCTATGCCCCGCTTGGGCTGAGCACCGCCGTGTCCTCGTAGCGGCGATTGGCGGCGGCGACCTCTCGCGTCCGGCCCTGGTTCAATCCATGGTCCGGAGCGAGAGGGAATGGGAAGCCGTCGCCTCCTTCTGCGAAGCAGTCATGCTAGCGAAGGAGGTGGCGGAACGTGAGAGGGAGAGAACCTCACGTCCCAGCCGCCGCGGGAGACGCCCCGGGCGTCGGGGGGCAACCAGTGGCCCCCGGCCACCGTAGGCGCGGGCCTGTGGACGGTGAGTAATGGGCTAGCTCACCGTCCGTCCGTCCGTCTTATGACGACAGACCGTGCCGACGGCGCGTTCGTGTTCCACGCGCGCCTCAAGGAGATGTCAGCAAATCGGAAGGGGTCCGAGAGGGCCGATGCCTGCCAGGGCTGCGGGTTGTTCGAAAGAGATACCGTGCCCCTGGAACGCAAAGGGCTAAGAAGGAACATGGATGGGTTTTAGTCAGTACAAGTCTGACACTCCCTTCCGCTCCGCCCAGAGCGGAAGAAGTCATTTGATGATTTCCCATCCGAAAAAAAAAAAAAAAAAAAAAAAAAAAAAAAAAAAAAAAAAAAAAAAAAAAAAGGGGTGCGACACGCAATCGCGGGTGGCTCGCCTTTTCATTGAACATCTTTGACAGTCGTTACAGGTAGTCAGTGGCCCTAAAGTCTAACAGTCTTACCAAGGGATGTCTTACTACCCAGTACTGGGTTGTGGAGGTCAGATAGGCAGTCGCTCCGTGAAAAATACTGGTAATCAGCGGCTTCCGTTAGGACTGGAAGTCGACCCCACCATGATCATTAACACTAAAAACGGGTTACCATATTTACTATTTGTTTTGAGTTCCTGATATTTTAGCACTGTTGCAATCATCAAGATCACGAATAAACTGAAGTTATTGCGGGTGGATGTTTATGAGCAGACAAACCGGTCTAACTTCTTTAAATACTGCGTTTTCAGTGATAATGACCATGTCAGTTTAAAAACATAGACCCCAATATAGTTAGGACTTCGGAAAAGGCAGGCAGATGATGATGATGTATATGTTTGGAAAAACCCGTTCGGCTAAGTTGGTATTGTACCAAGCCGGCCCAAACGTGATTCAGCGACGGTAGACACCGAACGGAGTTTGCCGTCTGGCATGAACCGAGTGAAAGTAAAATAATGTGTAGTAAGTAATTGCTTTGGGTTTTTCCAACAGGAATTTCTCCTTAATAGAGTTTGAGCCCGATGGATGGTAACACGCTGGCCATGAAACTTATACATCACTACCGAAATATGAGTGTAGGATAGGCACAACTCTGCCTAAGCCTTCGGGGAAATACAGCCGTGATGTTATATGTATATCTATTTAAGTTTATTGGTAAAACACCAACAACCTCTTAAGAGGTCATTCTACTCATCATTATGAACAACTTTTACTATGAGACCAATCACGTACACACATGTGAACGTAAAGTACGGAACACCTGATTTCATTTTCGCAATTTTAGGTTTGGTTCCATCGTAAATGATGTTCATAATGATGAGTACAATGCCCTCTTAAGAGGTTGTTGGTGTTTTACCAATAACCTTGTATAAATATACATATGTTATTGCTACGGAAGTACATATCGGCTTTAGGTGCACTCAAATCTATGTTGTTCTTTTCTTCAAAAGACCATCTCGGACACTAATCTGCATAGTCCTCATATGACTTGACCAAGGCCTGGAAATATAATTTAAAAGAGACCGTGACCTCAAAGGTCAGTTTTTTTCGGCTGTCTTCTCAGAGTAGTCAGGTACGAAACACCGGCCTCATATAGTTAAAAAAAAATAAACACCGAGTAAAAGTGTTTGTAAAAACCTATTTGCAAAATAAACATAACTTTTTCATTAATGGGCACCCCTCCCCTCAGCAAGTAGTGTCGAGTAATTGAAAGACATCTGACACTCTAATGAATGATCACGTTACAGAAGATTGCGAATTTAATACAAGTCGTCACCAGAGACCTTCTCATTTTGTACTTTTCGGAGTTTTATTTGAGTTGTTAAAAGCTTGTCATAGTAGGCGACTAAGTTCATAAGATAAATGTAATACGAGTTTATAAACTTACCGTGTCAATCATCATCGGCCTGCCTTTTCCCAAATACGTTGGGGGTCGGCTTACAGTCTAACCGGATGTGAATACCAGTATTTTACATGGAGCGACTGCCTATCTAACCTCCACAACCTAACAGGAAATACGATACTCCTCTATCTGCTATCAACTAAATAGTTTGTGATGGGACTGCCACGGTTACATACAAAGTTATTTAAGTATTTATTTATTTCATGCACAATGTACACGATGTTCATGTGTATGTGCATTTGTGTAGTTTAAAATTGATAGGTCAGAAGTAAGGAAGAAATTGTCCAACATTAATTCGCAAAGAGGTAGACAGCAGGTACTAACAACTAAATAAAAGCTTGTTCAATAAAAGTTGTCGTCACGTTTCGTAAGAAGTCGCAAAGACTCCCTAACCCCCCCCCCCCCACCTCCCCCAACGACATCACGTTGTTGCGAGGAACACGTGACGACCAAACAACGTGCCTCCCTCGTTCTTCGAAAGAATTGCTAATAAAAGAAATAATACGCCGATACGTAACCACGCTAAAACGTTCGAAATTGAACTAAGTAGGAGGAGCTCGTAGCAAATAATAACAGCCGCTCTGGTCGATCTTCAAGTTAAGCCGCGCTTGCCTATGTTGGTCCGCGGATGGGTAACCAGCCATTTTATAACGAGTTACTTCCGTGCCTCGGAAAGCAGCCGTTGGTGTCGGCTGTCATTTGTAGATCTTAGACAGTCGTTACAGGTAGTCAGTGGCCTGAAAGTCTGACAACCAGTCTTACCAAAGGGTATCGTAATCGTATTACCCAGTAACTCGGTCCATGTAAAATACTGGTATTCAGCTGCATCCAGTAAGACTGGAAGCCCACCCCAAAATAGTTGGGAAAAGGCAGACAGATGATGATTAAACCGTAAACTCTTTCAAGTATTTTGCGTATTGGGTCTTCTTACTGTTCAACTTTTTCGTAACAACGTTATAATATTCTTGAACAAAGTGATATCTCTCTCTGGTAGCCAGTATCGCACGTTGCATTGGCCAGTACGTAAATGTATGTGCGCAGTCCCTATAACGATAGTGAATGAGAAGATATCGTCAATAAGACGCAAGCACGTTCGGCTGTAAACGGGATATGATAGCTCTGTTACTAAGTATGAGTAGCATTATGTCGGCAGGGTAAATAAAGTCTCTCTAGACGTGTGTCATGATGAGGTAAGATACGGGAGAGGCAAAGAAACATGACTTCTGTGTCAGTAATCACGGACGCGTCGCCGCACCAATCTGTCGTACTGGTACGAATAAACCTCTAAGGCCTAAGGAGGATCGAAACCGGCATGGCACGCGCCGGTGTTGGTCTGTGACGGAACGGTTTTACGTAGACATAGTCTCATACTTTTCAATACATATAATAAGTTTTTGCCTAACCGTTCGTAGAACGGTCATGTAGTGGACAGACTCTATTTCAATGTAAAATCACCTTATTTTAAAATGTAAGCCATTAGATTCAGCTTCTAAATCTAAGGTTACTGAATGTCTCAAACTGTCAACTTTGCAACGTATTGTCTTTTTATCTGACTGAGGGAAGGTAATGTGTGTATCAGTCGATTTTGGTCAATCGATTTGTCTTAATCTTGTGAGTGCCACTATAGACATGACAGTTATCAAAATTCAATATGGCGACAACCACACGCTACATTGCAAAAAATAAAAAAGATACCCCTGTATCATATAAGTATTTGAATCGATCTTTAGGTTTATCTTACAATTTCGAATGCCCATTTAAGCTTCGTAACAATTTAAAGTTGGTAATTAGAAATTACAAGTCATAGAAAAATTAAAAAATCAAGAGAAGTTATAAAATGAAAAAAAAACCCGACTAAAAAGCAAAATCAACTAAGTTTTTTTGCATTTTTAGTTTCTATAGTTACTTTTTATAAGCATGCTCGTCAGTATAATTTAGTGACTCTTATTCATTCTGTGTCGGCTCAGTTCCGGTCAAAGCTCCCTCTTATAGAAATAGAACTGAAACAATTGTCGCTGGAAATAACTCCCAATTAAACTTGTTCGCCTTCTGAGAGCTCACAGTTATAGAGCACTTCCTGCAATTCACCGCTCAGATAATGATTATAGTTATTTCAATGTTCTGCTTGATT
Source organism: Cerastis rubricosa (assembly GCA_949152445.1). Taxonomy (NCBI): domain Eukaryota; kingdom Metazoa; phylum Arthropoda; class Insecta; order Lepidoptera; family Noctuidae; genus Cerastis; species Cerastis rubricosa. The sequence continues at coordinate 12,652,307 of OX424551.1, forward strand.
TCTGTGGCATTTCATCAATATGTAAACTCATTCTTTAAAAAACATAATACAGCGCACTATATAAACTTGAACACTATTGTGTAGAATCCGGTTCTTCAAACTAACAGACAGATGTGTTGCTGGGGAGTTTGTTCCGCTACTTCTTCTTCCCAGCTCAAACACTAGGAAGTGGCGAAGGGCGGGCGTTTTGGGGGACTGTCTCTTGTAATTTTGACGTTACAAAAAGTGCTGATTATCAGCCTAATTTGAATAAATGACTTTTGATTTTGATCTAGTGCGTACTGCACGTCTTTTTACGCTTGCAGTCCGTGGGTTAATTATACTCAAAAATCATACAGCGCCTTTCGCATCCAATACAATAACGCATTCAGGGTGCTAAGGGGAGGGGGTTACCCCGATACTGCAGCGCATCAGGGATATTTGTTGAACCTCAGGTGGACTGTTTCTACTCGGTGATACGGAAACGGTTTGCGTCCTTGGTCCGAAGGGTGCGGGGCAGCGCCAACAGCATCCTATCTATGATAGCGAGCAGGCTTGACTGTGAGTCTGTGAACCACTGCTGCAAGGTTTCGGATGGGCTTGTCACCTTGCAGCAGTGATTTCACAATCTGTTTCTGTTTTAATTCTTGTAAGTGTATTACTAACATAGTTTGTAAGTACATTGTTACTAACACTATGAGCCTTTGAGCTAGAATTAAATGTTTAATCCTTCTTTTAGGCTTCGCCGCAGACAGGAAGATTAGCGAAATGTGGGTGGTGTTTCCACGGGTAACCACTGAAAACCCAGGCTGTGCTCTGGCACAGCATTATGCTGTTTGTCGCAGTCACGACCTGCAAGCTGTACATTTTTTTGTTTCGTCCTATTGTATTTATAAGTATTTGTTGTGTGTTGTATAGCTAATGTTTATTTTATCTTTTTGTCATTTTGTATGCACGTGTCATGTTTAAGCAGGTGTCAATATTTATCCTTTCTTGCTTACTTTTAAGTTCACGTCCGTCTACCTTACCCTTTTGGGATTATAGGCGTGATGTTAGGTTAGGTTGTTATGTATAACAAGCATGTCATGTCCTAGTATTTGGTACAAGTTATTTACAGGATGACATTTGCAAAACGTGTGGTTCTCGGAAGCAGTGACACAGAGTTAGCGAGTGGGTTCCGGAATCTGTCCCGGTTCCATAAACCTTTGAGTTTTGCCGCCACATTGCGTTACAGAACATCCATATTGTTCTAGTCTAGTTAATGTAGAATGCTCTTAATGGCTTATAAGCAGTAAAAGCTTAGTGGTGTGACTATCGGGCTGCCAAGTCACAGGTCTCAAGTTCGGATCCAAGACATGCACCTCTGCTTTTTCGGATTCATGTGCGTATTGTATAATAATTATCACTTGCTTGCATGCCTGAGAATTATTTCCCGACGGCTTGTATTGTAAAGCAGAGGTCCATGGGCGGCATAAACACTCTAACACGGTGAGGCCTTAACCACACGTTGAAGAAAGAAGAAAACTACATCCGGTAAGACTTGATGCAGACCCCAACTTAGTTGGGAAAACGCTAGGCAGATGATGTCAATCTATTTCATTTTCAACTTTTTGATGATGTCTATTATCATCATCATCAGCCTATAATGTTCCCACTGCTGGGACACAGGCCTTCTCTCTATGAGAGGGAGTGGGCTGTAACCCACCACGCGGGCCCAGTGCGGGTTGGTAGATGTCACATGTCTTCGATTTTTTAGTTCTAGGACATGGCGGTTTCCTCACGATGTTTTCGTTCACCGTTTTTGGGGGCAGCGGTGATGAAATAAATTACACAAAGTAATGCGCCTGCCTGGTTCGAACCTACGGCTTACTGCTCGTAAGTCGGGGCTGCCACCACTGGGCCACCGCTACTCTCAATGATGATGATGATGTCTATGACTGATAGAATATAATTTTGCCTAGCGTCTAGGCAAAATGATATTCTATCAGTTATATAGAGTGTAGGCCCTAGACTCTCTGAAATTCATAGTCTCGACCAAGGATAAAAGCGCAAGGATCACTCGTTGAGTTACCAATGATGCATTCTTTGTAAGAGAAGAAGCATCTGCGCTGCCTTCACTCCTTCGGCACGTACTTTTGCTCCCGCCAGGATGTGTCCTGAAGGTCCTGGCAGTACATCCGCGTGTTCACTGTCGGCGTGGCACCGCATAGTGCATCGTACACAGACCCCGGCTGGCGGCTGGCGAGATGCCAGGTGAGCGCGTGCCGGCACACCGGTGCACACTCTATGATGTAAGATGGCATTAACTTGGATATAATCTAACCTTGGTCTTAGTAACATCCCTTACCAAAACGTTTTCAGTTTCGTGACTTGAAGGTACCTCTCTGAAGTTAGCATAGCAAATGTAGCAGGCAAACACAGTATTAGCCGTGAAATAAAAAACGGAAAACCCGAAAATCGGTTTGTAGGTATGCCAACTTCAATGGAAGTCGGTAATTGTTCCACGGTATCGTAATACTGGGACAAAAACTCCAATGTGCTAATCCAGCTTATCTCAGGTAAATGTCTGTCTGTCTGACTGGTCTACTGTGGTAGGTGGCTGTCTGCCAATTTCATCCATTCATATTTTTTTGCGTGTGTTTTACAAACATCCTCACAAATTCTCGCAGATAACATGTGTTTGCGTCACAAAAAAAAACAATATCATTTATTTCAAGTAGGCCAGGTGCATAAGTACTTTTTGATACAAACAAATAAAAGCCTTTCAAAAATGGCAGAGTCGGAACCCCCGACATTATGATGAAGTAGCGAAAACCCTAGGATGTCACAACTCTCAGCATTCCCTTGCTAAACATAGTTTCACTACTGTGAAACTATGTCGTGCGTGCGCTTAGCACTAATTACACATATTCAAGGCTCGGTGTTAATTATGCAGACATCGTTCCAGTCCCACTGGGATACGACACAGTCGGCCTGTAGTCTGGGTCAGCGCCCAATGTCACAGGAGGCAGGACGGCCTTCGGAGGACGTGGGCAGGGCATTAGCACTTCCTGTTTGGGAAGGAATACTTAATATACAGACAAATAAAATTGATGTTTGTTATTTAAAAATTACAGGATTTTACTGAATACGTAAGAAAGTAGGTACATACACAGTATACGGTACTTAGATTTTTTTTTAATTTTTGTCCGTCTGTCTGTTCCGGCTAACTACCCATTATTTTTCAGAAAATTTTGCCATTCACAGATTTTCATATTCAGCGATTTGTGTTACGTTTTAGTAGTGTTCTTGATCCTATACAAATGTGCGTTTAAAATAACCATCCGCATCGGGGTTCAAACAAACAACCTCTCACAAATCCAGCTTTAGAAACAAAAAAAAAACTCTACAATTCACCGCAATTAATAATTTACCAAATTGTCCCGCTGTAATTACCACAAAACCACTCGGATGAAGAAGTTCCGAAAGCCAAACAAACATTCTTGTGAAGTTTCCGGCGCGTCATAGAGCAGCAAGTCTCATTGAGGCGCCGCCATCTTGTCTAATTGCTGAATGAGTCAGTTCGCCGCCACTGTCATAGTACCCTACTGTCCACCCTCGAGCCGCAGGGTAGAACCGTTCAGAGGGATCACTTCGTTGTGGTTGCCGGATGACGTTATTGCCGCATTGATGTTGGTTGTTGCTGAGCTGCCTCGTTGGTCTTGGTCGACTACTGAGCATGAGGTGTTGGGTTCGATTCCCGGGTCCCGCAAACAGTTATTGGGGCTTTCCACCAGGAAATTCTCAGTAGAAGCCCCGGAGTCTGAATTTGTGTCTGTTTTGGTGCCATTATCATCATCATCATTTCAGCCGAAAGACGTCCACTGCTGGACATAGTCCTCCCCCAAGTATCGCCACATTGACGTTTTGGGGGGTTTTGCCATAATCGCCATGCTTGGCAGGCGGATTGGTGATCGCATTACGGTTGTTACAAAAGCACAGAGAACGCTGCTGCCCATTCTCGGGACGATATGGGATGGTGCTATTCTTTACGTCCGACACATTGGTGCCATCAAAGGTTTGCAATTACTACATGGGACTTAATCATAACTGGCGAAAGTATACCATTAAGTACACCTTCGCCTGACCCTTCGAGGATTACAGGCAGGCTTCGGGTGTGTGCGATGTTGGTGCTAATGAGGAAGAGGCAAATGCAAAATGTTTCCCGGTTATTCAGAGGATTCTCAGTAACTGCGTGGCGCCAGTATTCGGTTGATTGTAATAGGTTCGCCCTCGATTAAGGACATAAGACTTAAAGAAAGACGAAAAGAAAACATATTTATTTGAAACATGCCACAAATGTACACAACAAAAAATGAAAACATAAAACTAAAACTGAAAAAGATAATATCGTGTGTCTCACGGCTGCGCCAAACCTACATCTCTGCCTTTCCTTTCGGGGATTACAGGCGTGATCTTATGTAATGATCAACCTATTTACTTGTTACATCAATGATTAACCCCTATTCCGTTAGTACAAACACCACAACTGCAACTAGCACTGTTGACTAAAGAGCCGGTGCACGTACTGACGCCATGTTTGTTTACTTAATAAAGTCCGTTCAGTACAAGGCAGAACTTCTGCTGTGTGTCTTGTGCCCGTACTGCTGCGTGGCACGGGGCCCTGGGGAGGAGGGGACGGAGCTAATACAATCAGCGCTGTTTGCCACAAAACTCCCCCTGAAGAGGTGCTGCCTCACTGCCATAAGCGATAGCGAGTTGACAGGGTTGTTGCAGGTTTTGCTTTTGTTTGTGTAATGCACTGAAGTTCTTATACTACATATTTAATAAGGGGCTGTTACGGGTCCGTGGCTAAACAAATGCAACCGCACAAGATCGAGGGTCGAGTGACGCTTGCCGAGAACTCCTACGGTGCATACGTATATACTATTAAACAGGGCATCCGGTAAACTGGAAGCCAACAATGACTATGAGAAAAGGAAGGCAGATGAGGAGGCTAAAATTTCGTTGTCTATGAAATTAATCAGCGAAAAATTCTGCGCACTTGACGATCTTATGACTGCATCAGCGAGCGGAGTTCGCATGACTGAATCTTGAGTGAAATATATTTAATGAAAATTAATCATCATCACGCTATGAAGATCAGCTATTGGATTGAAAATATGAGCGCCTAAAGGCGTAGTTACGACGAGTCCAGGCGCTACCTTCAAGAGAAGAAAGGATAAAGAAACTCCACACAAGCAGAAATTTCAGTACGTAGATGTAGTTCCAGTCGAGCGAGGCGTTTAGTTCCGATCCCCAACAGAGTGGCTACTCGATACTCGTATAGAAGGCGCCAACACAAACAGATTAAGATATCATTTGTCTAAATCGGTCCAATGACAGCGGTACGACGCCGCAATTACAGATCATGCCAAAGTAAACAACACATTCTTATATCTTTAGTTTATCCTCTATCTTGTCATGGTTCGGTCAAAAAGTTAAATGGAGGAGATAGCGGACACCTAACAAAATCATTATCTGCCTGCCTTTGGTCTGCTTCCAGTCTAACCGGATGTAGCTGAATACACACGGAGCGACTGCCTATCAGACCTCCAAAAAACAGTTAGTATTGCGTAATACGATACTCCTTGGTAAGACTGGTTGTCAGGCTTTCGGGTCACTGACTACCTGTAACGACTGTCAGAGTCTTTCGTGCTTACGTGCTTTCCGAGGCACGGCGAAAACTCGGTATGTAAAGTGTGGTCATCCATCCAACCTAGGCAAGCGCGCTTAACCGGAAAATGTATCCGAGCAGCTGTTATTTAACCAGGAACTCCTCGGACACCGGACGAAATCGAAGCATTAATTTCAAATAGAACAGTTACAGGCACATTAGATTGTCAAAAACAAAAGAATGAAGCTAGACTCCCAGCCACAAGGCATAATAACTGTGAAAGTATTATAGTTGCCCATTCCAAAGCGTTGGTCTTTGTGTTAAAATGGAAACACCAGGGTGGCCCAAAAAATTACCCTGGCGCTTCAACCTTGAGGAGAAAGGCCAAAAAAACTGCACACAAACAGAAACTTCAGCACATTATCAGTCAGTGCCCGGAGTCGGTCCGTACCGTTTCGACACACACTTTAAAACGATGACATCGAACAATAACATCTTTTGAAGTGACCAGAATAAGTTCAAAGAACGCTCGAGTGGTTTTCTTTTTTGTGAAGCGTAATGACGACGCGGTCACAATGGCTTCCATAAGAGTTGGCGTCAAAATATAATATTCATTGTTTTGTTACACAAAGTACGGAGAGACTTGTGTCAGTCGTCTTTGAGGAGAGGTGTTGTTGTTCAAGTTGCTATAATAATGGTTTGCACAGTAGAGGTTGCGGACGTGAAATTATTGTTATAAAAATATTCCTGCCCTATTTCAATCGGATTTTGTTAACAATTTCAAAGGTTTTAATGTTTTTGTACGGAACCCTAATCCTCTTTCTATAATAATTCTTCTAACATCAGCTATCTACCCTAAAAGGTTAAAATTGGTCCAGACGTTTTGGAGATTAGCCAGAAAAACAGGCAGATTATTTAATATTTAATTGTTTTTTTCTTAGAAGTTACATACTTTCATAAGCATTCAGTAAAAAGCAAAATTCTGTGAAATTACAAACAAATACTTCATTTTTTTTTATTTGCATTGTGGGGTAGCCGTAAGTACGTTATATAAACCAATGCTTATTAATATTAAAGGTTAAAGCAGTATTGTAACATCACTCGTTGTATCATGTACTCCTAGAGTCCGCCCTCCGTACAACATAGATATTAATAAAAAATAGATTTAAAGTGTAAAATACTGATATTCAGCTGGATATGATTAAATTGGAAGCTGATCTCGACAAAGTTGAGAAAAGATTAGACAGATGATGACCAGAGGTCGGAATTAGATAGAGTTATTTGTGAACTTACACTGATTTCATACAGCGAAATAATAAAATGGATAATGCCACAAATCCCGAGATTAATTTTAAAGAGCAGAAAAATCCCGTGATTTATTAGATAAAAATGTTATTTACTTTTACACAATTTAAACCATCCGACATCGGATGTCCGAAGTTGCAAAATTCCAATGCGCACACGCAAGGGAAGATCCATATTAATATCAACATTTCGATGCAATTACAAAAATAACTCTACCTAATTCCGAACTCTGATGATGACTTATTTAATTAGGTCGTACAGGTTAATAACTTCTGAAGAGTCTATAAAGGTTTTCTTCTTCTACCTCACATAGGGACCGCACCCCGAGTCTACTTCGAGAGCAATTTCCAGAGCGCGGGGATCGCGAGGGGTGACGGGAGGAGTCCGGGGAGGGGTGTTGGGGGCGTGACCTTGACCGAGTCAGCTGATGTGCACCACTTACACCGTCCTAAGTGTTTGAAGAGTTATGTTATGTTATCATATCAGCTAAACTTTTAACATTAGAAGAGAATCATCCAACATACTGCCAAGACTGCAACAACTGCCTCGTTGGGCGAGTGGCCGCAAGCGCAAATGCTGAGCATGAGGTTCGATTCCCGGGTCGGGAAAAGTTTTATTAGGTTTAGGTGTCTGGAGTTGTACCCGGTTAATGGCAATAGGCTCACCCCGTTTTACATGGGACTTAATCATAACTGGCGAAATGGGGTGTACTAAATACCTAGGGGTTTGTGTAAAAAACTCCTGCCATGTTGTTTACAACATCTGCCTGCCTTTCCCCAGCTATGTTGGCATCGGCTTCCAGTCTAACCGGATGCAGCTATAGAATACCAGTATTTTACATGGCCGCGACTGCCTGTCTGACTCGCACAACCCAGTTAGGTTAGTACTGTTCTCAGTAATACGATACCCATAGGTAAGACTGGTTGTCAGGCTTTTGGTCAACTGGCTATTTGTGACAAAGATCTACAAACGACAGCCGGGACCAACGGCTTAACGTGTTCTCCAAGGCACGAAAGAAACTCGGTCTTAAATGTGTGGTCATCCATCCACGGAGCAACCTAGGCTAACAACCCGAGCGGTTGTTATTAATTTGCCACGAGCTCCACCTGCAAAGTTCAACATAACACAACGCTGTGATCCCTGAGGGTTAGGCAGGGTCTACCAATACTTCGTCTACTTTTCGCCAGTTATGTTTAAGTCTCTTTCAATAAGGGATCCGACCCCATGCTTAGCAGTAGCGCTTGCAGTCTCTCAGCCAATCAGACAGCGAAGGGGAGAACTACAGCATAAATGTCTCTATACTCAAATCTATACAATATTATAAAGCTGAAGAGTTTGTTTGCTTGAACGTGCTAATCTGAGGAACTTCTAGTCCGATATGAAAAAATCTTTCAGTGTTAGATAGCCCATTTATCGAGGACTATAGGCTATAAAATCATCACTCTACGACCAATAGGAGCGGAGCAGCAACGAAAAAGGTTGAGAAAACGGGAAAAATGAGACGCAAACGAAGTTGCGCGGGACACCTAGTGTGATATAACTATTATTGGTAATTAATAGAGTTCTAATTAACAAATTAATCATGTAATCTAGTTTTAGACAGTAAAATACACTCGAAACACAATTGCCGCGAAATCGTCGAATGTCAAGAGAGAAAATTAGTGATGTGTCACATAGCGTCCTTGCGAAGTGCTGTGCTGTATCGATTTAGTAGGTTCGGTTTTCATCCGTCTAACACTATGAACTACAGGAATGCAACGACACAAGTATACAACGCAGATTATCCTACGGGAATTTACCATGTTTACTATTTGATTCGTCTGCTCATAAAAGCCACCCGCAATAACTTCAGTTTATCCGAGATCATGGCGTTTGCAACAGCGCCGAAACATTGGAAACTCGAAACAAATAGTAAATATCCGGTTTCCAGTGTTAATGATAGTGTTAGTGACCATGCCAGTTTAAAGATGTATACATATAACGCAGTTTAGCAGGAAAATGTAAAGTTGTATCACAGCAGCTTTAAAAGTAATAGTTCCTTCCCTCTACTAAGCGACTCCTTCGCGAATGGTCCCCCAGGCGTCAGGGAAGGGGGGGTGACCTTGACCGAGTCAGCTGGGTACATAGAAGCGTTGTGCTCTACAGCTACTGAATCAGTGTATGTATGATTATTATAATGAGCAACTGTTGCTCCGGATTTGTGATGAGGTTTGTCTTAAGAGTTATGATCATCAGTATCAGAATGTCTTTCTTGCCGTTTGTCATTGCTACCCAGAATTTGATCCTTATGGGCGACACTATCGAATGATGTGATAATACAGTTATCTTTTTCTTGAAATAAATAGCTTATATTGGTTTTTCAACTATCTAATGATACAGTTTGGTTGGTTCTGTATGGTGTCGGACGTAAAGAATAGCACCATCCCATATCTTCTCGTGGGTGTCGTAAGAGCCGACTAAGGGACTTGCCAGAGAATGGGCAGCAGCGTTCTCTGTGCTTTTGTAACAACCGTACTGCGATCGCCAACCCGCCTGCCAAGCGTGGCGATTATCGCAAACCCCCCTTTTGTCAACGTTTGGGGAAGGCCTGTGTCTAGCAGTGGACGTCTTTCGGCTGAAATGTTGATGATAATGATGAATGATATCGTTTTAGTTTTCACCAAAATAGGGCTCGAGACTTTGTCGCTATTCCTCATAGTTTCGGATTTGGACATCCACGCCCACTTGAAGAATTCACCATGTATAGCTGGCAAAAAGATCACCACAGACAACCTATGGCCAGTTTTATCACTTCATCATCATCTTCCTGCCTGCCGTGCTGCCTGCACACCTGCATAACGTCCCGCTGTTTTATTTCGGGGTCGGCTTCCAGTCTAACCGGATGCAGCTGAATACCAGTATTTTACATGGAGCGACTGCCTATCTGGGACCTCTACCTATTGGTTGTGGAGGTGTTAATACTGGCTAATACGATACTCCTTGGTAAGACTGGTTGTCAGACTTAAGCTGCTGACCACCTTTAACGACTGTCTAAGATTTACAAATGATAGCCGGGAGTAATGGCTTAACATTCGTTCCGGGCACGGAGGCAAATCGATAAATAAAGGGTGGTCACCCATCCACGAACCAATCGGAGCGGCTGTTATTATTAAGTCACAAGCTCCAAGCTAGTTTAGCAAAATAGTAATCTATGTACTTGTCACTTGTTTTGTCCCTCTCTTGAATGCATCACCGTCTTACTCCCCCGCTACCCCATCCACTAGTGGATGCACCCGGCTCCGCCCGGCTATATCTCAGTGTGTCTCCAAGAGTATTCAGTTTGTCTCCGCTCGTCGGGACACAATACACAATCAACTACTCAAGGAAATGAGCGAGAGTAATTTCCGCCGCCTCACTGATGACAGACTGGCTGGAAACAAGGAAAGAACAGGGGACTTTTCACTCTCTGCGTGCTTTTTATCTGAGTAATTACTTAATTGATTGTCCTGTACTACAAATACAAAGCGTATTAAAAAAACCTGTTAACCGAAAGGAGCATTTAGGTAACCCAATAACATAACAAAAAAACCGGCCAAGTGCGAGTCGGACTCGCGCATGAAGGGTTCCGTACCATTATTTATAAAAAAACGAGCAAAAAAATAACATTTTTGTATGGGAGCTTTTATTCTGTTTTTAGTACTTGTTGTTATAGCATCAACAGAAATACATAGTCTGTGAAAATTTCAACTGGCTAACTATCACGGTTCATGAGATACAGCCTGGTGACAGACGGACGGACGGACGGACAGCGAAATCTCAGTAATAGGGTCCCGTTTGACCGTTTGGAATTTGGATACAGAACCCTAAAAAAGAAACTTCGGGACATTTAAATTGTAAATATCCGTTTCCAGTGTCAATGAAAGCGCATGATTTTTATGGGCAAATTACCACCATATTGTAAACAGTATACAGACAAGCTCTTAGCAAACATTTTAGTCAGAATGCAGAACACCTTACATAAAAAAATGCAAACAGATCTAGAGAGTAAGAAATCCCAACAAGAAAGTAAGCAACGTAAAAATAATGTAAGTTAAATACAGTACTATTGTATTGTATTGTATAGCGGGCTGGTTTCCGCAACTCCACGTCCAAAGCGCGTATTTTGCGTGCGGAAAAAAAAACACTACTCCCAAATCGTAGCCACTATCCCTGATAAATCCTACAACTATTATAAATGCGAAACTTTGGATGTAGTACATCGATGGGCATGTGTTACTCAATCACGCCAGAAGATAGAAGTGTTTGGAATAGAGGTCGATTATAGTCTGGAATAGCACATAGCCCTTTTATAACAAAATTTCCACGCAATCGAAGTCGCGGGCGACAGCTAGTTTATTTAATTAAGATGTGTTTACTGAGGTCACAGATGACAGAGACAAAGTCGACGATGGAGCGAGCTTACCCAGAAAAAGCCTATTCACTCTAACTTTGAAGATATAAGATAAAACCTTGTTAGACACTTAACTGGGTCTTAAGTCTCTAACAAGGTTTTATCTTATATCTTCAAAGGGTAAAAAAACAGTTTATAAATCATCCGTATTACTCACAAATGCTCAAATACCCCAAAATTAGTCCAACCAAGTCACTTCGAACTAATTTATTTCGGGAACTATATTTCTTGTCACCAAAATTTATATTTGTCATCAAAGTTGTATCACCTAGTAAATAGATCTATCGCCACGAAATATTTTCGTTCTCAGATAAACAAAAAGTGTTCCCAGGTATGAATTATCAAATAAATGTTGATACATGTGTAAAATAAGAGATGGATTACCAATAAAATTGTAGTGCATTAGATGAATATAAACTTCGTTCTTATAATAATAGTTTTATTACTTAAATAATAGCTTTGTGCTCGGAATGGTAGATCTGTCACCAAATAAATAGATCAGTTCCTTATTTCTATGAAGAAATGCTTTATACGAGACATTGGGCACACCGACTCGGACAGGTTAGGTTCGAAGAGGATGGCGGGGTCTAGTGAGCGAGCGGAGCGAGCGAACTAAGACCCCGACATCCCCTTCGTGTTAGGTTACTGTAAACCCTGCAGACAGAAATAGGAGCCCCGCGTAGCGGGGCTACGTCGACAACGCCTTAGTTTGGACCTGTGGTTTGGTGATCTCTTTAAATTAGTTTGCTTAAATACTTATTAGGACACACCTATTATAATACATACAATAACATTTATTTGGTACTAGACCTTATATCTCAGGATTTTAGGTGATTTATTGTGGCACTGATTTTGCATTGTTTGGTGACTACATTTTGGTGACAGATCTACTATTTTGAGGACAAACCCTATTATTTAAGAAACACAAAACTAATTAAATTGGTGATAGCTTAAATGATACCCATTTATTTCAGACCCCCAAACCGAGACAGGATGTGGCAGAACAAAGAATTGGTGCAGAAACATGATCGTATCATCAAAGTGTACGACTGTATAATTCGAAGGTCAGAATACTGATTGCGCGCTGATATGTTCTTCAAATGCGTCATCGTAAGGTATTGTGTGAGTACTGACATCATGTAAAGCTGGCAGGAGTAATGAACTGAGCTCCGAGACCCTGAAGATGATGATAAATGAACCTAATTGTATTTGATAAAAGCCAGCACTTGATGTAAGATAATCTTGGTAATATATTCAGTGGCTCCGTTGTACGGTCAGCAACGAAAGTCGCTATACATATCCAAAATTATAATACGTCTGACTTTTAGAACGACCCATATTTGTTAATATGGATCGTTCTAAAAGGCAGACAGATATAAAATATATAACAATATTTTGATCAATGGTTACACAAATTCGCAAAATTAAATTACATCAGATCACACTGATCAGCACAAAACTTGGTGTAATATTGATAAGTGTTAACCGACTTCTGATGCCGACTGTACTACCTGATAAAGGCCTTGAAAGCAAGAATATAGTCTTCATTCTTAAGCTTCAATTGGTAATCAATATTTTCTTAATGTATGTAACCGGTGAATGCAAAAAGTTTGACTGAATAAGGACGAGCAAACAAAACAGTACTTTGTTAACATTTTAAACAGGCAAAAATTTCATAAACATCTAAACCCGGAACTATTATCCACGATAACTATAGGCCATACGTTAAATAAACGAACCATCCCGGAACCTCAGTATCTTGCAGCCAGACACAAGTATCGAAACCACTAATAAACCAGTACAAGAACTACTCCTGCATAGACAGCTTTAACAATAATCCCGTAATGCTAGCAATACAATCATCTGCCTAGTCATTCCTCAACTATGTTGAAGTCGGCTTCCAGTCTAGCCGGACGCATCAGAATATAGCGACTGCCTATATTACCTGAACAACCGAGTTAGTACTGGTTAATACTATACCCCTTGGTAAGACTGGCTGTCAGACTTTCGGTCCACTACCAGTAACGACTGTCAAAGATCTACAAATGACAGCCGGGACCAAAGGCTTAACGTGCTTTCCGGAGAAAACTCGGAAAATTATAGCGTCACAATCCACGGACCAAAGAAGCAAGCAAGCGCAAGCGCGGCTCAACCAGAACATCGACCCGAACGGCTTTATTATTTAGCCACGAGCTCCCTATGTAATGTAAAGTATTGCTGGCACACTAAACTAAAGACGAAATCTAAAAGGACTACCCTCCTTAAGTAATCGGTAACACAAATGCTCCATCAATGCTGACCTTTTAACGAAAGCAGCATAAAGTTTGATAGTTCCCGAGACGGAGGCCGTAACGTGCGGTGCTCGCGGCCGTAATGTGCGGCAGTAAAGTGTGTGTCTTGTCCTCAATACAGTGCTATCGACCAAGTAGAAGTCAGGCGCAGGCAAAAGGTTTAATAATAGTACTGTATGCAGCGGTAAACGTATAAGGGAAGGCGACTTCTAATTTCATTTGCATTTTGAGCAGCGTCGGCACTTTTGGCAGATAGAGATGCTCGATTAAACTTATTTAAAACTCATTATTCCTGCCTCTGTGCTATGTTCCTTGGGGTCGGTGGAACACGTTTATTTCTTCCATTCTCTTCTGTCATCCGTCAAGATATCATTTACTACTTTTCTATACATTCAAATAAATAAAATTGAAGTGTCTGTTTGTAATATTAAAATAACCGCTTTTTACTACATGCGTATGAATGTATATACTGTACATATACCAAAATATTTTTTTTTACAATTTTTGTCTGTCTGTCTGTTTGTTCCGGCTAATCTCTGCAACGGCTGGACCGATTTTGACGGGACTTTCACTGACTGTAAGCTGATGTAATAAGAAATAATTTAAAATATAAATGCAAAAAGAAAAAAGAAACTAAACTAAGTAACTTTTTTTGTTTAATTCCACGCGGACGAAGTCGCGGGCACAGCTAGTTCTTACTATATCATTCCTCCTCACACAATCTATCAATCGTTGCTTTGGTCTTCCTCTACCTCTCCATCCATCCACATTATTATTTGAACTTGTTATGACTTATTTGAATGTATATTACTTAATATTTGTTATGCAAAAGTACACACACACACACACACACGAAAACACCAACCCGCACAGGGCCCGCGTAGTGGATTACAGCCCACTCCCTCTCATAGAGAGGAGGACTTTGTCCCAGCAGTGGGGACATTATAAGCTGATGATGATGATGACATACACACAACATCTACTTTGATTTGGGATTGCTGAACTGAAATCTGTCATACGCATCGACCACGTCCTGGATGAGGAGAACGAATTGATATCATCCCGGTATTACGTTCCCTCGGGATCATTTGCGACATACATGTGAGCCAAGCTGCAGGCAAAATCTAATTTTTTAATTCAGTAAACGTGTACTTTATAGGTGGACGTCCTTATCCAATGCATCACCATCCGGGTCCAGCGCAGCGCGCCGGAGATTACGATCAGACGTAGATAGGTCTCAGATGTAGGTCACAGCTCAATCGATAGCTCCTCCCTACACAATCTCAGTGCACAGCAGTAACTACCTCTAATGGGTCAAAACTAAGACCCCTTATTCAGCGGACAGCCGGTGCCCCGTTCACAGTCTCATCCTCAGGCAATTCGATTAGACTTGCATCCAGTGACACATGCATGCGTAACCAATTTAAAGATTATGATTGCTTTTGTAATTAGTAACTGGTAGGTTTTCTTTTTTTAACTTTCTTCTCCACATCTCTAGCAACTCAATAAAAAAGTCCTATGAAAATCCGACCACTATTAACTTCGTTCTACCTTATTGTCTAATTGCACTCCTCTACATATATGTATCTATGAAAAATGTCTGCTACAAAATTTGCAAACAATTTTTCGACCACCCAAAATTTGCAAACATTTTGGTACCCGATTTAGCTGAAATCTTGCACACTATTTTAGGTCTGGTGACAAATGACAACACATTTTTATGATAGACAACTTGATCTTGTAGGCAGGATCCCCTCCTCACGAGCACGACAGAACTCCTCAACGATTAATGGTACGGACACGAAACTTTGTATACACGTTCAAAGTTGATAGATAAGAAACCTAATTTACTACTTTTCGTTTTATTAAAGCTGTGTTTTTTAAAGTTTTGTATTTTTTTTTACATAATAATAAATTTTATTTAAAAAGTATTACAAAAAGTGAACATTTAGGCGCAGTAGTATTATTTCTCATACAAGGGTATAATTAGTACTTATAAATAAGCTATAACTAAAACATATTCAAAAGTTGCAAATAATAATAGTTCAATTCAGATGTTTGGTAGCGACCTGCCCGAACTAGGTTTATTTAAACCTGTGTTTCAGCACAATTTAATTAGGACGTTAAAATTATAAAATAGAATTAATATATTAACAACCTTAAGTTAGGCGTTAGCTGTCACGCGACACACGCGCACGCGTCATTTGAGCGTTTAGTTAGCGGTAATAGAGTATGACAAGGCCCTTTTCATACGCACCGAGAGCCGGATGGTCGCCACCCGGTGACCCGTCGGCGCTTGACAGATAAGTCGGGTTAACTGTCGAGCCATACCCATACACTTGCGGCCGTAGCACCGGGTACCCGGAACTCTGACCGTATCAAACGTTGCGTACTAGGAATTCAATGGCACGTGACGACGCGTCTGGAGTCATTTGTGATGATAAGTCTACAGTTTACGAATAGCGTCTCCAATTAATTTAAATGTGTTTAATTAGCCTTCCCCAAAGTGGGCGCTGCAGGCCTAAAGGGGGCTGAAAGAGACCCAGAAAAATCGGGGTGTTGTGTAGAGCCTTTGGGGGCGAGTTGTAATTTCATCTACTAGGAGGACTTAGACACCGACTGAGCGACTACAACTTGTGAACATTAACTAATATTAAATAAGAGAATGCTCAAACTAACTCGGTTCGATATTTCTCTCCGCGTAGTTCATAATATATATCTGACCTGTTTTATTGAATAAATATGATAAAAATCATGTCAATCGGTCGCTCCGTTCGCTCTAGCGGTAAAAAATAATTTATTCTCAAAGTGACAAAAGTAGAAAAAATAAATTTGGGAACCCCTGGTCTAATTGATGTAAGCAGTCTAAAGCCAACTAGAGTACGAATCATTTTCGTTCTACTGTCACGTGGTCACAAGTGCGACTGCTGACCATGATGTCCTGAGTTCGATTCCCGGGTCGGGCAAAGAGTTATTGGTTTTTTCCGTCAGGAATTTCTCAGATCTCGGTTTATTCTATCTTAGGCTCGCGCCCTATTACATGGTCTTAAACATACCTGGCGAAATGTGGGTGTACCTACTAAGGTACGCCTCTGCCTAATCCATCGGGGATTACAAGCGTTATGTTATGTTATTTATTTTCGTCCCAGTCTTAGGACAGCTTAGTACAGACCAGACCTTCTGCATTATTTACATCATGTCACACATTCAGAATTCACGGTCAAGTGCCTGAATACTTAAACACGAACACATGTGAATGTGGACCTTATAGCTACACAACTAAGGTTCAAAATACTAAGGGATACTTCTACACCCACAGGTTTTAGAGAATCGATTATGAAAGTGTGACGTCTGCAGGGAGTCTATGGTAAACGTTTATGTTAACGCGATTTTGAACTTTATGTTTAGGGAAGCAGGGTAGGAAATGTTTGAGAGGTCTTCAGGAAGGATCGTAGTGTATTCTTTCCTCTTCTATTGTTTAAGGGTTTCCTTTTTGTTGTGAAAAAGAAATGCAAACAGTTTATGTTGGGAATTGTATTAAACAAAATGGCGGGTTGTCCATTGTCGCTACCTAACTGACGTATATTTCCTTAGACTTTTCTTCTTAAAGAGTTCCTTACTAAATAATAAGAGCCACACCGATCTTCAAGGTTAAGCAGCACTTGCCTAGGTCAGTCTGTGGATGGGTTACCATCCATTAGATTCTGAGTTTCCTCCTTGCCGCGGAAAGCACGTTAAGCCTTTGGGCTCGGCTGTCATTTGTAAATGTTACAAGGACATGCATGTAGTCAAATGGCCCGAAATTCTGACAATCAGTCTTACCAAGGGGTATCGTATTACCCAGTACTAACTGGGTCGTGGAGGTCAGATAGGCAATCGCTCCATGTAACATACTGGTATTCAGTAAGGCTGGAAGCTAAACCCAACATAGTTGGGAGAAGACAGGCAGATGATTATAAACTTGTGAAGCTGATTTCATAACTTAAAAAGGGCCTGCTGACTATGAATTCGCAGTGCTTTTACCATTCGTATATATAGAGCCACCAGCTAGATGAACAAGATGAATTTTAAAATCAATTGATAGCACAACGTAGTAAGGACCCCAATGCCGGCACATAACTAAAAGCCAAATGCTTCTCCATAGGAAACGACCAACCCGAACCGTGCACCTTTTTACGACGTTTTATAAGTGCCCATGTAGGCCTATGTAAAATAAAATATTTTGATTTAAACCCAACGAGAGGAAGATTGCATGTTTAACATCACGATGACGCCTGCCTGGTCCGAGTTCCCCAAGTTCCAGTAATATAAGCAGCTGTTGCCTGACTTTGACTTCAGATACGTCTGTAATTGGAAAACTTCGCGGCGGCACCACAGATACAATAGATTTCATAATACAATACGCGCTGTCCAAACTTATTTCATGTTATGCATTGGAAACTGAAATTTCCTATTTCAGAATGTTTTTAGATTGAATTCTTTCTACTATTTTTCTTCCAAACGGGACTGCGGTGTGGTCCTGGTTTCATACCCAGGTTAGGGGTGTCCTTGGGTTTTTATTAACGAAAGTCATCATCATTCACCCTTTTACCCAGTTTATTTGGTATCGGCGCATCATCACCTCCTTTCTAGCCAAATCATCCTTCACATAGTCCACCATTTCCTTGGTCTTCGTGTACTCTTACAGCCATCTACATTAATACTCAACATGTTCCTCATTCCTACGCATCACTTGTCCATACTACGATACCCGATTACCACGCAACTTATTTTATTACTTCATTATTGAAAATCAAAATCAGATAGCTATGGAGAGCTCGGCTTCCTTCCTTACTTACTTGAACTAAAGTAGACCTATTCAATGCCAGAAGAGAAGAAGACAGACTAGCCCTCTGCTAGGAGCCACACATGGCCGATGAATAACAATTGGTTCGCCCCTTCATACACGGGATTTAAATACACATTACTAGCTGTCCCGCGCAACTTCGTCTGCGTCACATTTTCCCCGTTTTCGCGATATTTTTCATTGCTGCTCCGCACCTATACAGCGCCATCTATTGAATACTTACTCAATCCAGTCAACAGATACCGCCATCTGTTAAAATCGTTTGGAGCTAACAGATAATTGTGATTTAATTTGCAATAAAATAATATTGTGACTATAAATTGAGATGTAAGCTATCCTATATTTCAAGTTGTATCAAACTGCACACGGTGTGCAAATTTGATTAAAATCGGTTAAGTAGTTTAGGAGTCCATTCCCGATAAACAACGTGACAAGTAATTTATATATATATAGAAGATAGTGACGTCTGGTTGTTTCATCTCTGTTCTCCGAGGAATACACGTATGATGTTATGTTGTTGTTGGTTTGGTATATTTTCGGCAGTTGGAAAATGCCATGGAGTATTTATTTATTCAAGCCGGAACTTTCCACCCCGGAAAATTAAAAACTTTTCATGCAGTCAAAATCAAAATCAAAATCAAAAGTCATTTATTCAAATTAGGCTGATAATCAGCACTTTTTGAACGTCAAAATTACAAGAGACAGTCCCCCAAAACGCCCGCCCTTCGCCACTTCCTAGTGTTTTAGCTGGGAAGAAGAAGTGGCGGAACAAACTCCCCAGCAACAATAGTCAGATCCGGTGTTTCTACGTGGGACACTCAGAAAGTTTTGCGAAACTAAAAAAAATTGTTCTATACGTACATATATTTTTATTAAATCTTTTCAAAGTACTTTCCACCAGCCTCTATACAAAGATTCATGCGCCTAAACCAGTTTTCAAAACACTTTTTCCAGTCCGCCGCAGACACCTCGTTTACAGCCTGCTCGAACCCAGCCAGCGCATCTTCCGGCGACGAAAATTGTATCCCTTTGAGCTGATTTTTTATTTTTGGGAATAAAAAGAAGTCACACGGTGCTAGATCAGGGCTGTAAGGAGGGTGACCCAGGAGTTTGACTGGCGTGCTGTCCAGGAAGTCCCTCGTTTTGAGTGCGGTGTGCGCAGGTGCATTGTCGTGGTGGAGCAGTAGCCCGCGGAGCCCTGTGTTTGGTCGCTTGTTGCTTATAACAGAGAAAACTTCTGGCAAACATTTGGAAGTATACCATTCGGCATTAATGCTTCTTTGATCCCGTAAGGGAATTGATACCAAGTGGCCAGTCAAATTAAAAAAGCTAGCGATCAAAATCTTACCCCCGCTTCTAGATCGCTTCACTTTGGTAGGCGTTGGCTCATTTTGAAACACCCAAACAGTCGACTGGCGCTTGGTTTCTGGGTCGTATTGATAAATCCAGGACTCATCACCTGTAACGATGTCGTAAACACGCCGAGACGAGCCTGCTTCAAATTTGTTAAGCATATCACGGCACCATTCCACCCGGGCCTGCTTCTGAGCATCGGTGAGGTTGTGCGGCACCCAGCGTGATACTATCCTCCTCACGCGAAGATAGCTGTGTAGAATCTCGTGAACGCTTCCCGATCCAATCTTCAATATGTGTTGAATCTCCTGATATGTAATTCGCCTATTGTCTTGGATTAAATTTTTCACTGCTAGCACGTTTTCTTCGGTAACAGCCGTCAAAGGGCGACCGCTTCTTTCGTCATCCCCCAAAGTTGGTCGACCGCGCTTGAATTCGTTATACCAACGATACACGGTTGCCTTGGAAGGGCCTTCATCCATGAATGCCATTTGAAGTCTATCGTACGATTCATCCGGTTTCAGGCGACACTTGAAATCGTATAAAATCATAGCTCTAAAATGTTCCCGGCGCAGATCCATATTTCAGTGAGACACAATACTTTGAATTAACTCGCAAAAAATGTGGAGGGAAATTTTGAAATTGGAACTTACTTATTTTTACTTATAAATAATCATATTTTCGAAAAACATAATAACTGGCCAGTCTCCCATATATAAAAACTTTTTTTCGCAATACTTTCTGAGGGGCCTGGTATATAATGTTTTTGTCCGGTCTTGCTTGAATGAACGGAGTGAACTCAATGCCCATTATGAACGGCGTGGGAACGTTGCTGTCAGTCATCTGATGTTATCAACATTATCACAATTACTGAGGGCGGTGATTCAATTTTGTTGTTACGGGCACTCAAAGCATCAACTTCAATTGAAGCATTTACAGGTAGCTTTAGGAGTCGGTCAGCTAGTTAGCTTCTGCAGAACGGCGGCGTTCTATTAGATTTCATCATCATCATTTCAGCCGAAAGACGTCCACTGCTGGACATAGGCCTCTTCCAACGCAACATTGACATAAGGGGGGTTTTGCCACAATAGCCACGCTTGGCGGGCGGGTTGGCGATCGCAGTACGGTTGTTACAAAAGCACAGAGAACGCTGCTGCCCATTCTCTGACAAGTCCCTTAGTCGGCTCTTACGACACCCACGGGGAGATATGGGATGGTGCTATTCTTTACGTCCGACACCATACAGAACACTACTAATAGACTACTACTAGATTGAATTTGTCTTTAATTTTATCTTTGCCAACTTAACCTCAAAAGTTGTATATTATAGTTGGTGTTCAGTGTTACCACATTCCGTTAAAAATAAGTCGTTTACATGGATCTCCCATAACACTATAACGTAATGACCTCCACATCTAATGTTATGGGCATCCGTGTCTCGCAAAGCACGTTAAGCCCTCGGTCCTGCGCCTGTTCCGTCTCCGGTCTTGTCTATTTTACGTACCATCGGACTATGAGAGAGAGAGTGAAGAGAGAGTGCACTACATAGTCTACATGATTACAGCGATGGTCTCCGCTGATAATGGCCACCAGGACCGAAAACGGTCAAATCATCCATGATTGGTTATCTTAAGAATAGATTGCATTCTAAAATGTTTCAGTCAGTATCCGTGGCCATTACCGTCCGTGGCTATATTTATATTATAACTATATACTAATAATGTTCTGTATGGTGTCGGACGTAACTCCGACACCATACTGAACATTATTAGTATTAATATTGTTTATATTCTTTACAGAATAGCACCATATATCTTCCCGTGGGTGTCGTAAGAGGCGACTAAGGGACTTGCCAGAGAATGTGCAGCAGCGTTCTCTGTGCTTTTGTAACAACCGTACTGCGATCGCCAACCCGCCTGCCAAGCGTGGCGATTATGGCAAAACACCCCCTTCGGCTGCGGTTCCACTGAGGCGAAGCGGAGCACAGCGGAGAGAAGCTGTGCCGCGATTCACCAATCACATGACTTGAAATCCACATTTCTTCTCCACTTCGCCATGTGATTGGTGAATCGCTGCACAGCTCGTCTCCGGTCCGCCTCAGTGGAACCGCAGTCTTCTTCGGGGCCTATGTCCAACAGTGGACGTCTTTCGAGCCGAAATGATGATGATGATGAGATACTAATTATATCTAATATTATATTATAATTATAACGATGAAGAGTATACGAGGTACTAAAGAACTAAGAATCTACACTGATGGATCAAAAACCGATGACGGGACAGGTTTCGGGGTGTTCTCCGACGACCTAAACATAAAAAATATCCAAACCCCTTGGAATGCTCAACTCTGTTTACCAAGCTGAGTGTGTAGGTATAATCCAAGCGGCACACGCTATAGAGGCCAGAGAGGTTACGAATACCAATATTCGAATACTTTCCGACAGTGCCTCAGTTCTCCAATCCCTAAACAGTAATCAGATCACGTCGAGACTAATACTAGAATGCCATAATGCCCTAGAAAGAATCACGGTACTAAACCACAACACGGTAACACTACAATGGATCAAAGGACACAGGTGGATCCCTGGGGAACGATGCGGCGGATGAACTTGCCAGAAGAGGATCCAGCACAAAACCCTACGGACCCGAACCCATTGTGCCCATTCCTTTCAAGCAGATAAATAACTGGTTAAAGGATCACACTCGAACACAGACGGAAAAATGGTGGACCTCGACACCAGGGTGTAGGCAGTCCAAGGAAGCTATGCCGTCCCTTGACGCAAAGCTGACCAGGCGCCTTCTGCGTCTGGACAGGGATGGCCTGCGTCTGGTGGCGGGGACCATCACTGGACACTGCTCACTGAATAAACACTTCCACACTCTAGGAATCACCGACAGTCCCTGTGCAGAGCATGCATGGATGCGGAGGAAACGGTGGCGCATGTGTTGCTTGAGTGCACCGGTGTCACCAAGATTCGCGAGGCGACCCTGGGAACACCAGGATCCCTTGCGGATGCCCTGAGTAGACCGGGAAGTGTGATCTGCTTCTGGAGGGAGGTGGGCTGGTTGGAGTAACGGCCACTATGGCTCACGCACAATGGTCCACTTAAGGGACTAAGTGCGGAAACCAAAACCCCATAAAGAAGAAGAATGATGAAGAGTTTGTTTGTTTGGTTGGTTGAACGAATCTCAGGAACTAATGGTTCGAATCAAAAATTATTTTAGTGTTGGATAGCCAATTTATCAAGGAAGGCTATAGCCTATATCACGCTACGACCAAAAGGAGCGAAGCAAATTGCATAAACGGGGAAGACCCCCGCTTGGCTTGTATGACGCAGACGTAGTTGCGCGGGTCAGCTGCTAGTAAGTAATAAGATGGTTATCGCGGGTAAATACCGTGGGAAAGCGAACCGCTTATCAGTGTGAATGTGCGCAGTTCTTGAGCCGGCTGTTATCAGCGCCATAAGAGTCAACATTGAGTGTTACGCTTTACTTGATCGGGGCTCAGCGAACTAGTCGCGGAACGTTTGCTATGGTTAATGTGGAAACAGCCAGCCTTCTCTACATGAAACGTATTTACATAACTGGCGAAATGTGGATTTACTATAATGGGTGTGAAAGTATCTTAACGAAGCCGAAAAGCACTTGTTCGCCTCATCCATGCGATATTTTTTGAAGTGAAACTTCTGATGCGACTTCCAACAAGGTTGCGTTAAACGTTTAACGCTACCATGGAGGGGGTATGAAAGCACTTATTTCCACATTACGAAGTTTCACTTCTTCCACGCGGAGGGACTCCACGCACTATTTTTTTGTTATAGACCTTACCAGCCTCAGTATTCACAAACGCTCGGATTCGATTTCGATTCGGAAAGTCGTTAGTCTATCTCGCTCGCTTTCGTAATGCCAAAACAAGATAGACATACGACTTATCGAATCGAATCCGAGCGTTTGTGAATAGGGGGCCTGGGAACCTTCTAGTTACGGAGATATTGGGGGTCCAAGTTCCAATTTTTTTCAATACAAGTTTTTAATGTTGTTACTTCAAACACCTCCACGACCCCCGTACTATGCAATACATTCATCAGCACAATGTGTTGAGTGCGTTACTTTGAGTTCTATCGTGAAACGTGATTTTTCAACCCAATAAGAATCGTTTCCCAACAATAATTTTTGCGTACAGTTACTTAGTTTGAAGTCCGTCAACACCTTAATAAATGTCGAACAGTTAACTTTGATTGGGAAAACTGAATATATAGTTTCCCTGAGTTCCCCATGCTAAGGCAGTAAGCTCGCCTTATTATAAATACGAAACTTTGAGAGAATGTATGGATTTTTGTTACTCTTTATCTACCGAATGGATCTGAATGAAATTTGGCACAGGAATAGATAATAGTCTGGAACAGCACGTAGGATACTTTTTATCCTCGAAGTACGATCCCGTGGGGCAATTACCGAACAAAACGCAGACGAAGTCGTGGCCCTAAGCTAGAAGATAAATAATACCTGCTGTTCAAGCGTAGGTGTTCAACTAGATACCTAAGGATCAAGTCACAAGGCACACGAGGGCGCGGCGTCTATCTCCATGATACACCATACACACTCCATACACAAGACTTGATTAGTATGTGAAGCCGTCCGCGTCACTGTTGGGATTGCGACAAAACAACCTACGAAGACTCTTTCTTCGATAAAATTGCGAAACATCGAAAGGTCATCGTGTGAGTATTGATCGTATCGTACAAGTAATGAGTTTCATTCATTTTCAACGTCTCCTGATATACGACTTTTTTGTTGTCTGTGTAAAATGTAATCTTTAATAAGTAATAACCAACTTGTCTTCATAGAAAATTGAGTTCTTCATCAATACAGAATCTCTTGCGTTCTACATATAGCTGAGAGAGAATTTGATCAAGTGGGCAACGATGACGACTTTTATCAATACTTAGCTTATTTTCGTTTGCTTGAATTGGTTCACTCCTGGGCAAATCCTCCCCCATTCCTTCCACTTTTCTCGATGCTGCGCCTCTTCTTACCAATTAACGAGAAAGTCATCATACTTAACATTATTTACAAAGTTTGTACGTTTGTAAGTCTGGATTTAAGAAGTGATCTTCGGAAGTACTGATCCAATATCATAAATTCTTTCAATCATGGGATGTTACATTATCCCCGAGTGTCTATATGCTTTAATTAATACGTTCCCGTGAGATAACGCAAGCAAAGTAGCAGCCAAATGCTAGTCCTAACTATTTCTATGCTGCGATCACTATCCATCTTCCAAGCATGGAAACAATATCCTCTAATATACACCCAAATCAGTATGTTTCCTCGTCGGAACCCCGCGCAGTTTCCCCGCGACGTGGTAACGCCGCTGACCCAATTAAGCCGACATCTGTCCAAACAGATTACCTCACATTGCTCTACCGTCTGACGCTAACGTATAATCAAGTTACAGTCCCTCCTGTCTGCTGCCTGGCCCTTTATTACACAGTTTTTAATAAAGATCGACGTCAGGCAAGTCCATCGTCGATGTCATAATGTCAAAGTTTTGGTGAAACGTTTGGACAGTGTCGTGATGGCCCAGAGGTTAAGGCCTCGCATCTCATGCGTGAGGTAGTGGGTTAAAATCCGGGTATGTACCAATGTGACTTTATCAATTAACTAGCTGTCCGGCGTAACTTCGTTTGCGTCACATTTTCCCCGTTTTCGCAACATTTTTCATTTCTGCTCCACTCCTATGGTCTG
The DNA here is from genome assembly GCA_949152445.1 of Cerastis rubricosa. Classification (NCBI taxonomy): domain Eukaryota; kingdom Metazoa; phylum Arthropoda; class Insecta; order Lepidoptera; family Noctuidae; genus Cerastis; species Cerastis rubricosa. The sequence continues at coordinate 12,677,914 of OX424551.1, forward strand.
TAGCGTGATGATATATAGCCTATAGCCTTCCTCGATAAATAGGCTATATAACACTGAAAGAATGTTTCAAATCGGACCAGTAGTTTCGGAGCCTATTCAATGCGAACAAACAAACAATCAAATCTTTCTTCTTTATAATATTAGTTTAGATATGTACTTTCTAAGTTTATTTTGGACATCACAGACATCGGTGAAGAAAAACATGAGGGTTCATCGACGCGCTAAGAAGTAGACTGGGCGTTCAAACCGGTAAGGTATTGCAAGCTTTAAGAAGCTATTTGTAAGCTTTCGGGCCACCACGATATAATAAGACCACATTATGCATGGAAATATATCTCTGACAGGGATTACACACGCGACAGTTATTAAAAACCGGCCAAGTGCGAGTCAGACTCGCGCACGAAGGGTTCCGTACCATTATTTATAAAAACGAGCAAAAAAGTAAAAAAAAAAATATAGTATTTGTTGTTATAGCGTCAACAGAAATACATAATCTGTAGAAATTTCAACTGGCTAACTATCACGGTTCATGAGATACAGCCTGGTGACAGACGGACGGACAGCGAAGTCTCAGTAATAAGGTCCCGTTTGACCCTTTGGTACGGAACCCTAAAAACATGCATAACATCACGCTTGGCATCGCAGAAGGGTGAGACAGAGGCGTAACTAACACCCACGTTTCGCTAGTAAGGTTTAGGTCCCATGTAATACGGAATAGAATAGAATAGCAGACTCCGTGGCTACTATTAAGAAATTCATGATAGATAAACCCAATAATAATTTTCCCTCCCCGCGCATCGAACCCAGACTCTCATGCTCAGCTGACGCGCTTGCAACCACTAGACCAACGAGACAGTTTAAGATAAACTGATATAGTGTAAGATCATTACGTATGTAAATATCTCTCTGACAGGGCTTACGGACGCGACAGTTATTAATGCAACCAAATATATTCTTACTAGCTGTCCCGCGCAACTTTGTCTGCGTCACATTTTCCCCGTTTTCGCAACATTTTTCATAGCTGCTCCGCTCCTATACAGCGCCATCTATTGAATACTTACTCAATCCAGTCAACAGATACCGCCATCTGTTAGGATCGTTTGGAGCATATAGATAGTTGTGACGTAAGCTGTATTGAGATGTAAGCTATCCTATCTTTCAAGTTGTATCAAACTGCACACGGTGTGCAAATTTGATTAAAATCGGTTGAGTAGTTTAGGAGTCTATCCCCGACAAACAACGTGACAAGTAATTTAAATGTAAAAGATTTATATTAATATATCCGATTTGGAGCATAAAGTAGCATTCCCTATCTGGATGACATGCTCTTCGGGTGGATTAGTTTAATTTTGGATCGGAAAGAGTGGCTTAATTCAAGAGTGTGGACTAAATATAACCAACTAGCTTACGCTTCCAGCTTCGCACGCGTGGAGTTCAGTAACAGTCCCACGGCATAATACTACCGAAGTAAAAAGTAGCCTATAATTTAATCCAGGCAGACTATTTGTGTGCCAAATTTCATTCAAATCTGTTCAGTAGTTTATGCGCGAAAGAGTAACAAACATCCATGCATTCAGCCTCACTAACTTTAGAATGTATAGTAGTAATAAAATACTAGTAATAGTAATTGTAAATATTCAGTACGGACAGATTTCGGAGCGGCCGACACCGGACATCGTGGTCCATACCACGACATCGGTTGTCGTGGTATGGACCACGACAACCGATTACCACATCATTCATCATCATTTCAGCCCAAAAGACGTCCACTGCTGGACATAGGCCTCCCCCAAGTGTCGCCACATTGACATTTTGGGGGGTTTTGTCATAATCGCCACGCTTGGCAGGCGGGTTGGCGATCGCAGTACGGTTGTTACAAAAGCACAGAGAACGCTGCTGCCCATTCTCTGGCAAGTCCCTTAGCTATAACCACACAAAGAGGTAATAAGAAAACAAATTTCCGTGCATTTAAAAGGTGACACCGTCTATACTTTCGATATATTTTTATCAACCAAGAATTTTATTGTAACGGACACGGCAGTTGTTGACATAAAAACTCAACCATGTAGATTTTATGTTGGCCTTCAATTATTTATATCTGTACTAACGTAACTAACGAGGCATACAGAAGTTTATTTTCATAAAGTTCAGAGTTCACCTCCCGTATAAGAACTTATTTAATAACTTTAAGAAGACACTGGAAGGCAGATGTGAGTGGACACACTGGGAAACGCTCTGAGGGACGGCTTTATAAGGACTTGCATCATCATCATCTGCCTGCTTAAGAAGGGGTATCGTATTATCCAGTGCTAACTGGGTTGTGAAGGTCAGTTAAACTGGTATTCAGCTGCATCCAGTCAGAAAGCAATTAATGCCATTGGTCCCGGCTGCCATTTGTAGGTTTTTGACAGTCGTTACAGGTAGTCAGAGGCCCGAAAGTCTGATAACCATTCTTACCAAGGGATATCGTATACCCAGTACTAACTGTGTTGTGGAGGTCAGATAGGCTGTCGCTCCATGTAACATGCTGGTATTCAGCTGGATCTGGTTAGATTGGACCCCAACTTAGTAGGGAAAAGGCAGGCAGGATCTTTGGCACCACTGGCTTAACGAGAATTTCTGTCTAGCCTTTTCCCAAACTATCTTGGGGTTGGCTTCCAGTCTAACCGGATGCAGCTGAGTACCAGTATTTTACATGAAGCGACTGCCTATCTGACCTCCATAACCCAGTAAATGGGTAATACGATACCCCTTTGGTAAGACTGGATGTCAGACTTTTGGTTTCTTACCACCCGTAACGACGGTCAAAGATCTACAAATGACAGCCGGGACCAACGGCTTACTCTCGGTGTTAAAAACTAAACTCAGTATGTTAACTTTAAAACGGTCAATAATCGAAAATAATTTCCCCGACAACAAGATGGCGTATATTAGTCCGGGGCTTTTAGATTTGAACCCTGCATTAAATATAAACACCGGTTTTTTTCTTGAATCGTGTACTTGACCTTAGCTCTTCAAATAATAAAAAAAAATTAAACATTTTCCGAGACCGGAACAAGCTGAAAAAGACGAAAACGCGTTTTTGTGAATAAAAACATGGGAAAAAAAGTTAACAGGACAAATTTATTTACTTTAGGTAAAGAATTGGTGACAGTCATATATTTTTTCAGAATTAAACATTTTCGTCCACGGAAATTACGGTAAAAAAACATTTACGAAATTTTTGGATTGTACTTAAGGCAAAAATATAAACAGCGGTTTTTTTACATAAAATAGCTTAAATTAATATATTACACCGCCATTATACAAAATTAAACAAATTGTACTACTGGAAGTTATTATTACCAGTTTTTTAACAATAGCGGTTGAGGCAAAAAGGTAATAGGGTTTAATTTAGTTTAACTTTCATCTAAAGGCTATTTCTAACCTAAATACACGAAAATTAAACACTTTAAAGCAAATCGTGAAAAAAAAACAAATATTGTTTACGTAAAATACGTCTGCAAGCTTTATTCTTGTATTTCGCGCAGCACTTTCATAGGAATTTGATCTTTCCGAAATAGAAATAAGGTGTACAATCGCGTAACTCAATAAAACACCGACTCTCAATCAACAACAGGCACTCGCACACAATGAACGCAGCGCTTATCTTGTTTACGCACACTAGCACACGCCGTACGCCGCACGCTGCTTAGCGCTGACACCGTGCATCGTAATTTAATTTTTACTTTGACATTATTAATTAACGCTCTAATCTGTTTAATTTTGGGGGATTAAGGTTTGGATTCATATATTTCTCATTATTAAATGAATTTAAATCCTGTTACATTTTTGCCGTAAGTAGTATTTAAGATTATTTGATTTTCTTGATTTTCTGTGAAGTCCGGAGCAGAATTTGTTTAATTTTCACAATTATAGTTAGACATGGTGACATAAATCATTTTAGCACTATTTTTGTCCTGTTAATATTTTTGCCTTAAGTACGAAGTCAAATTATAAGTTTTTAAAAAAAAAACGAATGTTCCGTGGACGAAAAATGTTTAATTTTCTGACCTACTTGTAGTACTCAATCTGTTCTACAAATACTCCAAATAAACATACCTGTTTATATTTTTTTCCACCAAAGTTAAATACATATTAGACGTTTTCTTAAAAAAAACGTATACGCGGAGGTGAACTTTTCGCGGGATACAGCTTAATATACTCTCCTGTCTATACCCTACACATTCAATGAAAAAAATCGCTGTTTTTAATTAATGCAAAGTAAGCCTAATATTCGGCGTAAATTCCCCGGACTATATCGCCGCTTCGTTTGATCTGATTGCAACACGACGTCGAAATAAAAGCTCCCATTTTATATTGAGGCCGCGTTAGCTGACATCAATCGTATTTCATCGTCTTCCGTATATTTCCACATACATATGCTCACGCCGTGTTCTCTTGGGGGTAGGCGGGAACAGCAGAACGACACCTTATACGATTTTTATTAAAATACAAAGCATTTATTTCACTTAGACCAATACCACAGATTACTGAATAGTTACTACGTCCAATACAGGCATTTCTTAAGCACGGAGAAAACTCGTTCTATAATGGATGGGCACCCATCCACGTATCAACCCAGGCAAGCACGGCTTAACCTAAAGATCGACCCTAGCGGCTGTTATTATTTAATCACGAGATCCTCTTTGACAGTTGTTACTTATCCGAAAGAGACTTGCACATTCTCATTTATTTTTCGCCACCAACAGCTTTGATGAGAGTAGATAGTAGGAGACCTAAATTTTAGAAAATTATAATCTGACTAATAAAGTGCTGCTTTTCTTACGTTAAACTGAAATTCGTCTCTTATCAGAGGATCTAATGATGATGCCATTCGCTTAATGCGTCATATTAAGTCGTGTTTTTTCACGATAACGGTACAAGAGAAAATTAAGTTCGCTTTAGCTGTCGAGAATGAGCAGCATTTAAATAATGGTTATCATGATAACAGACTAGGCATCAGTCCTGTAATGCCTCGAAGAAAATCTCTTATAAGAACCCACATTTAGCCAGTTACCTAGTCCACACATAACATAACCATCACGCTTGTAATCCCCAAGGGGTTAGGCAGACGTGCACCTAATAGGACACCCACATTTCGACACTTATATAGTCTCATATAATAGTGCCATCAACCGAACCGGGACACCGGCACAAATCCAGACTCCTGAGAAGTTCCCGGTGAAAAAAACACAATAACAATTTGCCTGACCCGGGAATCGAACGCAGGACCTTATGCTCAGCAGTCGCGATAAATACCTAGTCTATGTTCCAAAATTATGAATGTTGGAAGATGATGAAGCCAACGTGCTTGTATTTCGTCGTTGGAAACTGGTGGAAGGAGGAGGTTCTGTTAAGTCCTTCGTTATAAGGAGGGATCTTATTGCAATCGAATTCCTAATGAAAAAACCCAAATACATTTCTTACTAGAAATCTAACGTTTTTTTTTACGGATTGGAAATCATCAAATGACTCCCCCCGTTCTGGGCGGAGCGGAAGGGAGTGTCAGACTTGTACTGACTAAAACCCATCCATGTTCCTTCTTAGCCCTTTGTGTTCCAGTGCCACGGTATCTCTTTCGAACAGTCCCGCAGCCCTGGCAGGCATCGGCCCTGTCGGACCCCTTCCGATTAGCTGACATCTCCTTGAGGCGCGCGTGGAACACGAACGCGCTGTCGACACGGCCTGTCGTCATTAGACGGACGGACGGTGAGCTAGCTCATAACTCACCGTCCACAGGTCCGCGTAGGGATCCAACCGTCATGTTCAGCAGTAGGTAGCGCTTGTGATCACTACACCACCGAAGCAATCATATTGTCTTGTCTTAAATCCATATAGTGGATGGACTATGTTCCAAAATTCATTAGAATTATGAGTTTTTTTATTATTTACAGCCCGTTACAACAGCTCCACAACAAGTAAGATTGATGTCAGTCAGCGTGCATGTAACACGTAAACTCTTTTATTAACAGCATGGCGTGGTGCAACGCGCACATCAAACGAACCGCCGCGGCGGCCATCTTTGTTTTATTTTATATTTCACAACGGCGGGTACTTCCGCGTGTCAGTCGAGATCAGCCGATGATTCACGAGTCTGGGATTAAAGGGTTTCGTTTTAACCTCACTGTCCTTTCGCGCGTAACAGTAAAACCCCGCGTGAAACCCTTCGGGGGCCCCTTGATTACGCCATTGCGTGAGTCATCCGATATCGTAAAGATAAACACTTATAACTCGAGTTATATTAGCTCTAATCTTAAACGGTAAACAGTGTCGGGTTCGTGATGAACGGGGCCATTTATTAATAATAACCAACTCTTTTAGAACTACTTGAGAATTATACATATCCCATAGATATGAGAGAGGTCGCAGCAAATACGTCTGTTTTCGTTGCTTATTTTTGTTTGGTAAAACTACTCATTCAATTTACACGAAAATTTATATCTAACATCACAAATATACAAGTAATCTAATGACAGTGTTTTTTAGGAGTCCTACATACATTATTCTTATAAGATCCTAACTCAAACTTCTTGTTAGAATCGGCCATTTTAGAATTCCGCTGTTCAAAGCATGAAAATACTTGAAATATCAATAAATATGAATAGATATGCCTCGAATACATGAAATAATGAATTATCACTATTTTTTCTTTGCTACTATTGTTTCCAAGACCATTTTACATGGTTCAAGAGTCAAATTTTTTTTTTTATTTCGACTAACAAACTTCACAACAAAGGATTTTTTGTTGGCTCAAATCATATTTTTTTTGTTATTTTTTCAAGCAAATGACTATCTAAAAAGTTGCATTATACACTTATAACATACTATACATTTACTTACCAAAGTTTTACAACGTATATCTCACAAAAACAACACTTTTCCGAACATAATAACACGGGTTGCCATTGCGTTTGACATTCGACATAGACGAGTTTCTATATTTTTTTTAATAATGTTGTGCCGTTTAGTATTACTAACGATTAATTTTGTTTGAATCGACTACTAGTTGACCATAGAGGTAAATTTTGACAGAACTATTTAGAAATTTACTTTTTTTTATATTAGCGTTTAAGTTTGCTGGTTCGAGCCGTTCCATAAATGGAACGGCGAGGCTCAAGGCAAAGGGCCGTCCGTTCCATAAATGGAACGGCTGGGACCTAGAGGTTAATAGATATTCGGCTATATAGTAAATTGAAGTTTTTGTTCGGAGGTTACCCTATAATATTTTATGGTGAATATCAATATGAGTGTCATCAGAGCTGCTGGTCGGTCTGGCTGTTAATTTTACTACTAGTATTACGTCATCGACTCTTGCTGTTATTCCAATTTATTTGTGGTGGTGTAGCATGTTAGCTTCTAGCACATAACATATGGCGTTACACATAATATCACGTTTGTAATCCCTGAAGGGTCAGGCAGAGGTGTACTGATAATAGTACACCCACATTTCGTCAGTTAAGTTTAAATCCCATGTAATAGGGGGCGCGCCTATTGCCATCAGCCGGTTACAAGTCCACACTCCGTGACTGCTACTGAGAAATGCCGTAGAATCAAAAACTATATTTTCATGAAAGATTTTGGGCCTCTCTCTAGAGCCCTACGTTTCATCCTTTAACGACATTGAAATAAAGACAACTCCTCAACTAAGATCCACATCAAGTCTCCTAGGCCTTATAACACAGGCATTCCTACTAATATTATAAATTCGAACTTTTGTGAGGAGCTTTTGATGAAAGGATGTTTGTTACTCTTGCACGCAAAAAATACTGAAAGGATCGGTATGAAATTTGGCACACAGATGGTCTATAACCTCATCATCGTCATCATCATTTCAGCCGAAAGACTGCTGGTCCTAAGCCTCCCCAGACGTCACATTGACATAACGGGGGTTTTGCCATAATCGCCACGCTTGGCAGGCGGGTTGGCGATCGCAGTACGGTTGTTACAAAAGCACAAAGAACGCTGCTGCCCATTCTCTGGCAAGTCCCTTAGTCGGCTCTTACGACACCTACGGGAAGATAAGAAGTTCTGTTATTCTTTACGTCCGACACCATACAGAACAACCAGTCTATAACCTGGAATAACACAAATATGATACATTTTATCCCAGTAGTACGTTCCTGTGGCACAATAACCGAACAAAGCGTGGGCAAAGCCGTGTGCACAAGCTAGGCCTTCACGAAGTGCGTCATACGCCAGGGACTGTGTGAATAAAAACTGATAGCACCGCAGTGTTCACAACAATACCTTCGCCACCCCCGCCCCTGCGGCGTCGTTAATATTCTACTACAAGGAGGGTCATGTATACTCGTATTATTGTAGACTCTTTGGCCTCTGGGACCTATTGTACTAGGACGGCTCTTTGAAGATAGCTATATAAACTGCTAGCTGCTGGGAAAACCTGACGTAATCATGACCCGTACCTATAACCCGACCTAATCATAGTCAGGATAAGGTCAGGTTTTCCCGAGAATCCCACATCAATCGGCTCGTTAGAGGTAGTGCTTCAGAAAAAAAACTGTGTAAAATGATGTAGGTCTGGCGTTCATGCAATCTTGATCCATTTTTTTAACCGACTTCTAAAAAAGGAGTTTGTTGGTTATTCGACCAGATTCTTTTTTTTTTTTCATGTATGCACACCTATTTCTACGTGATTCCTGTTCCGATTTAGATGATTCTTTTTTCATTTGGTAGAGAAACCTCGCAGGGTGGTCCCATGAGAATTTTATTATCTTTGCGTAAATACTTTTTGAGTTATCCTCTTTATTATGCATTTCGTTTTTTTCGTATGGTATGAACGATGTGCTGGTGTCTAGTTACAATTTAAAATTGATACTTGACTAGGATTCAGAGATACCTAAAATAAAAAGGTTTAAATTAAAAACTTTCGGCAGTCTGTAGCCGGGAATACTTCGCAAAAACTGCCGAAAATAATTTTCAACGTTTTACAAATCTTTTTTAAAAATCGGTTTTTTTTTTTGTAAAAATTTTTATTACTAGCCTGTACCGTTTCTCACTACTGAGCAAAGGCCTATATCGTGTGCGATATCTGGTGATGTTAGTCCCGCAAACTTGATCCATTCAAATATGATTTTTAAACGGATACGAAAGGTCATGATAAATTCAGATCTTCATGAGATACGGACATAAAGTGCACTATCTGGTAATAAAGACACTACCTGCCGGGTCTGCGGCGACATCATAAACATTGTACTAAAGAGAGGGTAGACCGTAGAAGTAGAGTGACGTCATAGGTCTGTAACAATGTCTTTCTTACCACAATTTTGGAAGATTCCAAATTAATTTTGTGAACACAGGTTATATGAAGACGTTATCAAGGGTATTGTGGGAGCCTTGCCAGTTGTGCGACTCTTAAATGAGATAGATGGAAAAAAACACTTTGTTTCCGACCTCGATCCGTATGATATAAATTATGATATAAGTAATACACACTAATTATAAGCTATGTTAATTAAGTAACGAACGAAATAAAAAGATTTTCTAAACTAATATTATAAAGAGGAAATATATGATTGTTTGTTTGCATTGAATAGGCTCCGAAACTACTGGTCCAATTTGAAAATTCTTTCGGTGGTAGATAGCCCATTTATCGAGGAAAGCTATAGGCTATATATCATCACGCTACGACCAATAGGAGTGGAGCAGCAATGAAAAATGTTGCGAAAACGGGGAAAATGTGACGCAAACGAAGTTGCGCCGGAAAGCTAGTAATTAATATTTCTCCTGCATTCACCTGACGCACCGGGTACATGTACCCAATGCGCCATAATGGTCCAGCACTGTTTCTCGCTAATGCGTGATCTTCAGAATGTCGTTGACGCTCCCACGCACTGCACATCATAGAAGTCATCTTTTTACGCAAGACGGTATTGGCACTGTCAGTATGTGCTTCGGCAAACATTCCTGATGCACTACAGTAGCGTGGGAGCCTCAACAACATCCGGAAAATATAGTTAAACTGGATTCTGAAGGCGTTGTATGCCCTTTGCGCACATCGAACCTGCAGAGCGCTCTTGTACAAAGATTGGCAAAATAAAGCATGGATGGATAAAGCAAGCATGGACAGTGTAAAATGATGATAATTATGCCAAGAAAGGGAAGGAGGCTGAAAGGAGGTGTCTGATGAGATGACAAGTAGAATCGCTTTACGTCGGCTCGTGATTTTTCTTATGCAGAAGTATGGAAGAAGAAAATCGCTGCGTCGTCCCCAAATTAATTGGGATAAGGGCAGAAGAATGGTGATGATGGATGAAGCCGATGCAAGACAGTTGCAGAAAATAAGGCAGAAGTTACAAGGTGGGCGATGTCGATGTAAATAAGGTTTCCACCCGGAGACACAGGGTAAACATAGAACACACTTTGACATGAGTGAGTTTCAAAAATACTTGGAATAGTTGAAAATGCGGGGGCTGTCTATCGCGGGGGCGTGGAGACGGATATAAATAGCTTTGAGCCGTGACATGATCGATCGATGTTTGTTGTGCTACAGGCTAATGCCAATCACATCCGCAGTTCTTGGCTTCTAGAGTGTTTAGATGCAGTATTTGTAAGGTACATAATTATTAGCCTATCTTGCCTTCAAACATCTGCAATTGCCAAACGCCCAATGAGGCGTAACCATGCTTTGATGTGTCAGGCATCCGCGAAGATTAATGAATTATTTTTTCGTCAACCGTGCGGGTTGTCTATAGGCCTTTAAAAATGATATTGAGGTTCATAAGACCATTTTTTCTCAAAATCAATCGTTTGAAAGACAGACACTTCCAAAGTGGTAAAATGTTAAAAAAAAACATGCTCTAGATGTCACTCAACTAACACTTTCAACGAAAATTGGTTTGAATAAGATTTGATGTTTAGTTTTTGAGATATGGGACTTTTTCATCAAACTGCAGCAGTAACTTTGTTTTTCATTAACATACTATGACAAACAAAATTTAGTTTTGATATTAAATGTAAATTTACATATGAATGAGCGTTGGATAAATTATTATTATATTGTTTGGTGCTACGGAACCCTGTATGTGCGAGGACAACTCGCACTTAGCCGGTTATTTTACAAATCGGTAAAAAAAACTGATTTCCAAAAATAAGGACCGATTCAACAAAACTAAGTTTGTCAGCACATAAACTAACCACATCAAGAGAAATTAACTCCTAAGGCCGAACGTTTGGTAGTTAAAGCTCAGTTTCTTTGATCTGCAACATTTACGAACAGCCGAAGAAACATCGCTAAAATAGAGGAGACTTCAGGGTCAATACAGTAATGAAGCAAGCGAACTTGCCGGTTCCGGCCGGAACACACACAAGGACACCTATCAAGCTATACATAACCAGTTCAGACAGATCTCTCATTGTACGGGAAATCGAGATATCAATAGGTCCAAAAGTTTCCGGGTTCTACTATAAAATTAAGGATAATATACAAAAAAAAAATGAAAAAAATTGATGTAAATTTAAAGGGATACTATATTGAACAACTAGCTGTCCGGCGCAACTTCGTTTGCGTCACATTTTCCCCGCTTTCACAACATTTTTCAGTGCTGCTCCACTCCTATTGGTCGTAGCGTGATGATATATAGCCTATAGCCTTCCTCGATAAATGGGCTATCTAACACTGAAATAATTTTTCAAATCGGACCAGCAGTTTCGGAGCATATTTAATGCAAACAAACAAACAATCAAATCTTTCCTCTTTATAATATTAGTTTAGAAAACATTACTTTTTTACTGTGGGTAAGCAGAGAAAACTTCAGTAATTTAGTGTCATGATAGTTTTGTATCTTTGATTAAGCTAATGTGCGTAGGCCGGTAACCATTGGACCTTACCATTAACAAAGCTCGGCCACGTTAATACAAGAAACCTACCTATACCTTGATATGTCACCGTACGTACCTGTCTGCCTCTCTGTCGCCACATCGTAAACACGGAGGAGCAGACTTAGAGGCACTGCTTTTATGGCTCACTCATTTAATGGATATCAGGGGGGTGTTTGGCAAGTGACTTTGTCTGTTGTACTTTTGTATTGATGAGCAATCCAATACTAGAGAAGAGCTTTTTGGGACTTACACATGTCGCATAAACTTAAGACGGAGTTTATCTTAGCAAGCAGCGCCACCGACTATACTGCGTCTCAAGTTATGCCGGTCAATATACCTGTCTGACCGTCTTCTAGGGGTGGGTGACGTCATGAGTTTTATCGCCTGTCTCAAAAACAGGGGGAAAGTGACGATGGAGAGATAAAGTTAAAGGACAATAAAATGGATGGTATAGTGCAGACATTCAAGTATGTGTGGCAATCGTATACCGGTCGGAGTACAAACTTTCACAAAAACTTATGAAAAATGATTGCAATTTATTCTTCTTCTTCTGATATTCAAAGAAGGTATATTGCGATGCTGGAGTATAATTTGAAGGAACGAGTGTCATGACTCGGATCGGGAGATGCTGTGGGGAACGTCATGAAAGAAAAAAAAACCGGCCAAGTGCGAGTTGGACTCGCGCACGTAGGGTTCCGTACCATTATTTATAAAAACGAACAAAAATATCTTTTTTTTTTGTATGGGAGCCCCCCTCAAATATTTATTTTATTCTGTTTTTAGTATTTGTTGTTATAGCATCAACAAAAATACATAATCTGCAGAAATTTCAACTGGCTAACTATCACAGTTCATGAGATACAGCCTGGTGACAGACGGACGGACGGACGGACGGACAGCGAAGTCTCAGTAATAGGGTCACGTTTGACCCTTTGGGTACGGAACCCTAAAAAGGAGTAAATGATAGTGTGACAGCTGACTGGAGAGAATGGAAGTAATGACAGCGGCTTATAAGCGGAAGAACAATTAAACAATCTTCCAGCTAATCCTAGAAAATGTGTTAAACACAAAACTCCAGACAGTTCTGTCCCATGTAATAGAGGGCGAGCCTATTGCCATCAACCGGGCTCAAATCCAGACTCCGCGGCTGCTACTGAGAAATTCCTCATGGAAAACCCAATAACACTTTGCCTGACCCGGCAATCGTACCGAGGACCTCAAACCCTTGCGATCACTCGACCAACAATGTAGCGAAAGAACATTTAATCCCAGAAAATGTTGAAGACCTAACTCCAGACAGTTCTGTGCTAATAGTCGACAAACCTCTTGAGAGTAGATTCGCAATCAAGCGAGCTATCACTAAAGCAATTACTGGACGTCTCTGTTGGCTGGGATTTATTCATTGGTTTACGGGTTGTACTCCTCTGTGGCTTTGTCAGGACCCAATATTCCACTTGAAAGTAATCTAAAAGAATCTAGGACTACGTGGCTAAATAATAACGACCGCTCGGGGTGGATCTTCAGGTTAAGCCGTGCTTGCCTAGGTTGGCCCGCGGATGGGTGACCACCTATTACAAGCGGAGTTCCTTCCGTGACTCGGAAATCACGTTAAGCCGTTGGCCTCGGCTGTCGATTGTAGATCTTTGACAGTCGTTACAGGTAGTCAGTGGCACGAAGGTCTGACAACCAGTCTTACCGAGGGGTATCATATCACACATAGGGCATACAAAACGGGTTTTCGGTCCCATAGTAAAACCAGGTTTTACCATGGGACCGAAAACCCTTTTCTTATGCCCTAATCATACAGTACTAACCGGGTTGTGAAGGTCAGATAGGCAGTCATCACTCAATGAAAAATACTGGTATTCGGCTGCATCGCTTGTCGAATAAGATGTCGGTAAAAAAAAATCCCCGTACAGACTGCTCCTTCAACAAATGCTCTCTTACATTTTAAAGTTGACTTTCCCAATTACGGATTGTCTAAGCGCTAAGCTCCGGATTTAGGTAACACAAGTGCTTAATACCTGTCTACCCTCTGTCGCTAGGCCATCGACTAGTCGGTAGTGAGGGGGAGGGGGGCAGGCTGTGACGTCACTGTGAGAGCTTTATTGCGCACCACTTGTGTCGCACAAAAGAGTATCAGAATTGCTTTCTCGTTTAGCATTTATTTGAAAGGTTGTCACAACCGGCGAGCGAGTGTGGACGTGGACGAGGCAGGACTTGTGAGGATGGTAGCAGGTGGTGGTCTGTAGGTTCTGTCTAACTCCATGGAAAAATGACCGAAGGAAGCAGAATGTTATTGTGAACACACAGTCCTGCAATTTTACTTCTAGAAATTATTAAATTAAATGCATTTGTCAAAGGGCTCATAGGGCGACTAGCGCGTGAAACTAGTACTTAAAGTTCGAAATATTTTAAAGTTTCAATTTGATGTATAAGATTTTGAAATGTGACGTCACGAAGCTTAGGAGCCTTCCCACCCCTTTTCACACAATGTCACACTTCGCCGAACCCCTACCCCCCTAACCTGTGACGTACTTTATGGATGATCCATGACGAAAAATGTAAGGAATTTCGCAGGCTACACTCTCACAAACATCGACGATAAAGAGATTAATCTAGCCATTAGAAAGCACTTCTAGAGATGAATGCATTGTAACGTAAACAGGTTATTGGTGTAATGCACCCTTAATGCACCACAAGTCACAACTCACAAGCGGTTGTATTGTGCGCCTGCGCCTTGTGACCTCGAGGGTAATGTATTCCGGGTCGGTCTAGTGTGACCACTAACTAGTATTGTTATACCATAGTATTGAGTATTGGAGGAGGCTATATATATGTATAACTAGACTAGCTGTCCGGCGCTACTTCGTTTGCGTCACATTTTCCCCGTTTTCGCAACATTTTTCATTGCTGCTCCACTACTCTTGGTCGTGGCGTGATGATATATAGCCTATAGGCTTCCTCGATAAATGGGCTATCTAACACTGAAATAATTTTTCAAATCGGACCAGTCGTTTCGGAGCCCATTCAATGCAAACAAACAATCAAATCTTTCCTCTTTATAATATTAGTTTAGACGCCCTAGACAAAGAGTAATTTATGAAATTATGAATGATAACGATTGTCAAAATGGGGGGAATGGGATTGGCATCATCATCTGTTTGCCTTTTCCCAACTATCTTGGGGTTTGGCTCGTAAACTAAACGGATGCTGCTGAATACCAATATTTTACATGGAGCGACACACGCGTGGCTGGAGCAGACATATTTGTTATGGCGTGAATCATATTTTAATCAACATACAACGTTAAACTGACCTGCAAATAGCAAAAAAACGTCTACCCTGATACCCTGTCGGTACCCTACGGCTACCCTGTCGATTCCTCCTTAAAGAAAAATATTAGTCTGGCGTAATTGCCGTCCGTTGCGAGAATAAGATCCAACGATCGCAAACATCATCATCATCATCATTTCAGCCCAAAAGACGTCCATTGCTGGACATAGGCCTCCCCAAGTGTCGCCACATTGGCCTTTTGGGAGGTTTTGCCATAATCGCCATGCTTGGCAGGCGGGTTGGCGATCGCAGTACGGTTGTTACAAAAGCGCAGAGAACGCTGCTTGCTGCCCATTCTCTGGCAAGTCCCTTAGTCGGCTCTTACGACACCCATGGGAAGATATGGGATGGTGCTATTCTTTACGTCCGACACCATACAGAGCCATACGCTCGCAAACATAGCCCCGAATATAGAGTGAAGGCGCTGACAGATGTGAAACATGTTATTATTTAGCCACGAGCTCTCCGTAGACACCGGATGTACTTAAACTTTTACTTTCTTCCCAAACTGGTGACCCGTACTTAAACTAAACTAAGTAAACACTCCGAGTTTAGAAATAAAGAGGTTAGCCTCGATCTGGGTCACAAACAACTCTCTCAGGACGAATTAATGGCCGTTGACAACTACCGAGACTTGAGAATTAATCTCGAGAAGAGCGGACAGCTTTTGCAAAAATTTGATTACTTACTTTTAAAACGAAACGCTTAACAACACAAGGCTTAACTGGTAATCCTGGTTGGCCTTGTGTTTGCTACTTTCTAAGGGATAACTTGCGAATCTCTAACATCACTCCCGTAAACTAAACCAGGGTGGGTACCCAAGAGTAGCAAATGTCGTCAGTTATGTTTAAGTCATCGGTTCACATCAGGTGAGCGTGAGTTGCATCCAAACGCAAGCCTATCTCAGGATGGCCGGAAGGTTGACGTCCAAATAAAAAAAATACATTCCTCCTATCGTCGGACTATCCGAATCACCCCATGATGTATGTTCCGCGATTTCTCATAGTTTTCGACCTCTCTGAAGTTGGCATGGCAAATATAGCAGGCAAACAAATAAAGTACTGGATAATTAGCCGTTAATTAACCGCTAATTAACCATGGAAACCAAAAAATTTCCGCTCGCCGGAAAACGCGAAAATCGATTTGTATGCCAACTTCAGGTGAAGTTAGCATGCAAACATTTTAAAATGGGTTAGGAAAGACCTAGACAACTGTACCAAGGCTCATAATTAGCCGTTAATTAGCCGCAAATTAACCGTGAAAACCAAAAATTTCCCGCGTGCCGGAAAACCCGAAAATCGCGTTACATGCCAACTACACTACAAGTTAGCATGCAAAATTTGTAAAATCAGTTAGCATAGACCTAGACAACTTAACCAAGACTGATTAGCCGTAAATTAACTAAATAACAAAATAAATTTAACGTTTTATACATTGTTTTTAAAAGAATTGTTACGTGTTTCATACATGTTGTATAATTACGAGAGCAACTTGAAAATGTGATTTTTTGTTTGTTGAGATATCTTAACGACTTTGGTGTCAAATGAAAAATCTAAGTCTAAAACCATTTTATACGTTTGAATCAGGTAAATGCGTCCACGCGTTTAGGAGATAATTAAGAATTAGTATAGTGAAAATGTAAATAACCAGAATTTTTGATGTTTTTGTTCTACCAACTTTTTAATTAATGCAAAAAGTGAGAAAATTATTATTGTAAGTTAATGAGGAATTTTAAACAAAGAGCTATCTAGGTAGCCTAAAGATTGAGTATTGTTTTCATGTCTTAATTACAAATGACGGACTTTAATATTCATTGTCTATCCACCTAATTAACCGTGTAATCATCATACGCATCAAACATAAGATAGATTACGTGGTCAGGTAGATAGACGATGAATATTATAGTAGCATCGGTTAGCTGACAACCCTAGGGCCACAGCTAGTGCTTCATACCGCGCCAGAGACCAACACAGTTACGCGTTAGAAAAGGGCTAGGCAAGAGTCGCTATTTCTATTAATTGTTTCGCGAAGTGCCTCTTCTGTACTTGTACTAATTATTCTGTGACTTTACCATGCAAAGCTCATAACTAGACTCAAATTAACCACTGTTGATAAAGACTATAATTATGTAGAATAAAAACATCAAAAATTCTGGTTATTTACATTTTCACTATACTAATTCTTAATTATCTCCTAAACGCGTGGACGCATTTACCTGATTCAAACGTATAAAATGGTTTTAGACTTAGATTTTTCATTTGACACCAAAGTCGTTAAGATATCTCAACAAACAAAAAATCACATTTTCAAGTTGCTCTCGTAATTATACAACATGTATGAAACACGTAACAATTCTTTTAAAAACAATGTATAAAACGTTAAATTTATTTTGTTATTTAGTTAATTTACGGCTAATCAGCTATCTAGCCTTGGTTACGTTGTCTAGGACTTTCCTAACCGATTTTAAAATGTTTGCATGCTAACTTCCACTGAATTTGGCATACAAACCGATTTTCGGGTTTTCCGGCACGCGGGAAATTTTTGGTTTTCACGGTTAATTTGCGGCTAATTAACGGCTAATTATGACCCTTGGTACATTTGTCTAGGTCTTTCCTAACCGATTTTAAAATGTTTGCATGCTAACTTCACCTGAAGTTGGCATACAAATTGATTTTCGGGTTTTCCGGCGAGCGGAAAATTTTTGTTTTCCATGGTTAATTAGCGGTTAATTAACGGCTAATTATCCGGTACTTTATTTGTTTGCCTGCTATATTTGCCATGCCAACTTCAGAGAGGTTAGTTTTCGAGATGTGAATATTTTTCTGAGTTTCTGAGATTTCTCGACATGACCAACTTAAAAAAAAGTAAATCTTTTTCGAAATATTTTTTTTTGGAACTGAATCTTCATGATTCGTAATTTTATGCAGAAAATAATCAGGTTCATAAATGTGATGAAAGTTATGAAAATTTTGGTCTAACGCAAAAAAAATGGGTTCGGTGAATTATGACTTGCCATACGTACAAGCTTACAAAAGGGAAGCCGACAACCGTTAGTCAGACTTGTCGCAGTGCAGTTCTTGTAAATTGTCTATGAAACGTTTTGTTTAAAGTGTGCGCGTCTTCATATGTTTTGTAATGCAATAGTGTCTTAAAACTATCGTGACTCAAGTCTGCGCTCAGCCGACACCCGCTAAGGACCATGTTATAGGAGGACGAGCCTATTACCTGGCTGCTACCAGAAATTCCTGATGGAAAAACCCAATAACACTTTGTCATAAGCTGTCAGATAGCTATTTTAAGTTTCGTAGGGATTACTCGCGTATTTCTGAACATGATCCAACAGATTTATGAGGTCGGTGTAACGTGTGAATAAAACATAACATTGAGGTCAGACGTACTAACTATATCTGTGTGCGGTCACGCGCTGACCTCTGCGATAATTAATGCAGCAACGCGTCACACACAATATTGTGACTCCCACATCCTGAACGTGACGCAAGCAGTGTCTGCTAGGGTTGCATCGATACGCACTGTAGCCGACACGATACCGATATTTATATATATAAAAAAGTATCGACGATACCGATACAAACGGACAGTTAAGTCAATTAAGTCAGTTAAGTCTGCTTGGACGAGTCCTGCTGTTGAGAATAGTCTTTCAGATGCAACAGAAATAAGAAATATCGGTGTACCGGCAAACATATGGCTGATTCCGATATATCGGAAAACTCACGATATCGACGATTTTTCGGTATCGATATCGGATGCATCCCTAGTGCCTACCTAGCAAGAACATAATCATCACCTGTCTGCTTTTTCCCAATTATATGGGAGCCGGTTACTAGTTTAATCGGATGCAGCTGGATACCAGTATTTTACATGAAACGACCTCTGACCTCCACAACACAGTTGGTTGTTCTTGGTAATACGATACCCCCTAAAAAGATTTGTTGTCAATTTCGGGCCACTGACTACATATATAAAGACTGTCAAAGATCTAAAAATGATAGCCGGGACCAACGGCTTAACGTGCTTAACGTCCGAAGCACGGAGGAAACTCGGTTTGTAATGAGTGGTCACCCATCGCCAGATGGGCCTCGGCAAGCACTGCTTAACGTAGCCACAAGCCTTTAGAGCGAATCAAAGCTGTATTAAATATGAAACCGTGTTCAATATTATACACTTTCAACGAAGTTGGTACAGATTGATCGATACGCTGTGACCTATTTGTCGCTCTTTCAAACGAATTACATTCATCAAGATTTTCTTGGAATATTGTTGGGTTCGACACGAGCCGCAGTTATTTTATTCCTCGGTACTTACGTCATATTAAGTAAAAGCAGATGCTGCAGACCTGCAAAGCATATTTAGACCATAATTTTGAACTATTCCTCTGCGTGAGAAGAGGCCTTTGCCCAGCAGTGGGATAGTAAAATGCTGGTATTATATGTAGAAGAATGAAAGAATAAATATGAAATGAAGAAGTATGTCCCGCGGGATTGTACAGTCGGCATCAGAAGTCGGTTAACACTTATCAATATTACCTACACCAAATTTTGTCCTGATCCGTGTGATCGGATGTAATATTGTTTAGCGAATTTGTGTAACCATTGATGAAAAGATTGTCTTTTACTCCAGTCTGTTAATATGGATCGTTCTAAAACTAAGACGTCTTATAATTTTTAAGCGACTTTTGTTCCCGACCGTACTAACGAGATAGAAAATATACAAGTACATCATGTATGTGTTAAAGTTAATCCATGTCGTAACATATATAAATCTGATCAGTAGTTCTTATGTGAAAGAGTTACAAACATCCATACTCACAAACGTTCGCATTTATTATACTTAACTAGCTGATGCTCACGGAGTCACGGCTTTGCCCGCGTTATGTTCAGGAATTGTCTCACGGGATTGTACTTCTGGTATAAAAGGTATCCTATATCCATCACAAACTTTCGCATTTACGAGTGTTATACTTAATTATTTAATTTATAATGTTGAATATCACCAAAATACCGTATTCAAAGATCCGTATTCGTTGCCAAAATGGTATTTCAAATAAAACGTAAAACGGAATATTTACCATGTTTATTATTTGTTTTACATGGTAAATATCCCGTTTACAGTGTTGATGATAGTGTTAGAGAACATGTCTGTTTAAAAACTTTCATTTTATGTTTGATTTTACACCGGCTTGTCCCAATCTCCCAATGTTGCCGGATTTAACCCAAAGGTTGACTGGTAGAGATTGCCTTGTAGCATAGGGAACAAGGCATTCTCTACCACTCTTGTACAATAAATAATTCCCCCGTTCAATCTCCCGATAGCCCGCATCATGCTACGAGCAGACCCGCAACTGCGGCGCTGTGACAATGCGCAGCGCTCAGGTCAAGGCCGAGGTATGGATTACATCGGCGCACGGAGCAGGCGGTTGCCAAGCTCCATGATGCACCGGGTGTAGGAACACTGGAGATGAAGCAGGGGTATCAGCAGGTCGACAAAAGGTCCTCAGTTCGGGTTGGTCGTTTTCTATGGTGAAGAACCGGCAAGAAACTCCATGGTTACTCTTTTAAAATGATTTGGTTTTACAATATTTGTATGTTACAGCGTTAGTACTTAAGTATGGGAGGACATTTATGTGTTAATTTTAATGGGCATAATTATGCGACATATTATTTAGACGACAAACAATATTTATATGAGTTTTTAAACTGGCATGGTCACTAACACTATCATTAACCGAAACGGGATATTTACTATTTGTTTTGAGTTCCGGATAAACTGAAGTTTTTGCGGATGGGTGTTTATGAGCAGACAAAACGGTCTTCCCATCTTTCTTGTTCGTTTTTTGCGCTCCGTACCACTACCACTGACACTCACAACTCGATTATCTCGAGAACTCAAAACAAATAGTAGAGAACCACCCATCCGAACCAGCAGGTTCTTGTTGGGGCCGTCTTCAAACTGATTAAACAAGACACGTTTTGACATTTTGTACAGAACAATTGTGTAAGACTCTGTAGTCTTACACAATTGTTCTGTTTAAGTTTTGGAACGTATCCTTCCAAAAAATAAATTGGGTAAGCAGTCAAGCTTTGCAAAGTTTTATCTGTTTGTGACAGCAGATAATTGTTATTAGCACTAAAATAACAA
Organism: Cerastis rubricosa; assembly: GCA_949152445.1. Taxonomy (NCBI): domain Eukaryota; kingdom Metazoa; phylum Arthropoda; class Insecta; order Lepidoptera; family Noctuidae; genus Cerastis; species Cerastis rubricosa. The sequence goes on from OX424551.1 coordinate 12,699,286, forward strand.
CCCAACCTACCCTCCTAGCAAATATCTCAAAGGCAACAGGTGCTTCCTCTACCGCGGAGCAACCGACGATGAAAATGATAAGATAGTACAGATGAAAGGATAGCTAATATTATTTTTAGCGCTAGTGGCGGGTGGGGGGCGGGGCTGGAGCGGGAGGGTAGGACGGGAGGGAACCTAGGAGGATATGCCGACCTAATTGCCGCCGTCCTTCGTAAAGGTCAGGTGCGTAGTACGCAGTACTTGCGCGGCGCAGTTAAAGGTGAGGAGAGGTTTGTGAGACCGCGGAGCGTTCGCCTCAACGAGATGTCAGCAAATCGGAAGTGGTCCAAGAGGGCCGATGCCTGCCGGGGCTACGGGAATATTTGAAAAATATACCGTGGGCCTGGGCAAAGGGCTAAGAACATGGATGGGTTTTAGTCAGTAAAAGTCTAACACCCAGTGGGTGGTTCCGCTCCGCCCAGAGCTGAAGGGGTAACGATTTACCATACGTTAAAAAAAAAATAAGGTTTGTGAGACTACATTCATATTGTACTCCTGAAATATTTGCTTTGGCTTCGTAAGGGTCTTGAAATAATTGCTTTTGTTAAGAGGTGACTAGGTGAGGGAATGGGACAGAAAAGCAGTACCTTGTTATTTTTTGGCTTCTGATTAACCGGACACTCAAGGCACCCACACAGGATACCCTGTGGGTGCCTTGAGTGTAAGGCCTCCAGCCAAGGGTTGTCTTTATTATCCAACGACTTCTTAAGTAGAGTTTCCTCCTAGTCTCGGAAAGCACGTTCAGTCGTTGGTTCCGGGCGTTCCGGCTGTCAATTTTAGATCGTTGACGGTCATTAAAGGTGGCTCGATGGAAGTCAACCCAGTAAAGTTACTGTTTTGGAGGTAAGATAGGCTGTTGCTCCCTGTAAAATACTTGTGTATTTAGCTGCATCCGGATAGACTGGAAGCCTCAGTTTTTGGGGCACAGATGCATAATACACACTCGAGATGTTTGCCAAAATGTTTCTTCTAAATTAACACAAGTACTATTTTGTAATAAGCTTTAGACAAACGCAAATTAAATGCCTCAGACGGAACACGTCAACTTTCAAGAATTCTAATCCTGTCGGCTGTAAGATACTCGTACGGAGCGTACAATGTCTTCCTTTGAGAGGAATAGACGCGGACAGCCATAGATCATAGATTACCTAACAGTGGCCATGTTTAGTTTGTATGACATCACTTGGGTTCAGTCGAGTATTTCATTCGAAACAGCTGCTGGATTAGTGCATGAGTTCTGATAAGGCATTCGTTCTGTTATTGCGGAACTACATTCTCAACTAGTGCGTGTTCATAGAATCGAGTGGTGAGGAAAAATGCTGGACATCATTCATTATTTTGATGATACAATGACTGTTTTCGTTTTACATTTAGTTAATTGGTCACAAGCAGGACTGTTGAGCATGAGGTCATGTGTTCAAATCCTGGGCCGGACGGTGTTAAAGGGTTTTTCCATCAGGAATTTCACACTAGCAGCCACAGAGTTTGGATTTGTGCCCTATTGATGTCAATAGGCTCGTCCCCTACTACATGGGACTATAACATAACTGGCGTAGTGTGTATGTAAACTTCTGCCTAGCCCATCGGGGATAACAGGCGTGGTGATATGATAATTTAATAATTACTCCGTTGGATCGAATTGAAGGTCCCCACTGTCGCGACCAATTGACCAACGAAGCGGTCGGGCTCTCCAACAGTATTGTATGCCATCAATATGATTCTACTTTGATGATCAGTACCAAAGGCATTTGGACGTAATTGTATAATACAATGTCGGCACTTCAAATATTGCAGCTCACTTATTAGGAGTACAATGCTTTAGTCAAACAATAGGATTACAATTAAGGACTACCTTTTCAATGGGGCCTTTTCCCAATTATATCGGATTCGGCTTCCAGTCTAACCGGTTGCAGCTGAATACCAGTATGTTACATGGAGTGACTGCCTATCTGACCTTCCCTATTCCTTTGTTCCCATCAAGTTACACCATTTTGTGTTACACTGTTACCCATTGAAAAAATAGTCATTTAACATCTGGGATCATTAACAGAGGCTGAGTTTTTTTTAAAACAAAACATATATATATTTTAAAAAAGGGGCGCGTATTTTTCGTTTTTTTTTGGTTAACTACTATTGGTAGCGCTAACTATTTGTGCGGACCAATAGAAGTAAGGGTGTTAAACAGATGTGGTCATTGTGTGCACGGGATTTTGTTTGAAAAATTAGCTTATTCCCACTTTCTGATAGTACCTAAAATAGTAAAATGTAATAAACTGCTTGTATAGTTGGGACACTCATTTAAATGCCATAACGGTCACTTGCCTTTAAAAAAACAGTGGAAACACTATCCGATGGGGTTCAAGTGTTAAATCAGCTGGAGTGGGTTAGGGGATTCAGTATCACTTGATACCTAATACTGAGTTTATTTCATTATGGCTGCAGCAAACATACCTAGTGTACACTCACAAGCACCAATATGTATTCACTTTGCAACTTTTGAAAATCATTTCTTCTACTGTACTGAACATAATATTTAAATAACCCATATTACATTATACTTTTTTTTTTTTTTGTTCTGTGTTGTTGCACTTGCAAATATTTGTTATGTGTTGTTTTCTTTGTAATTCTGTTTACATGTCATGTCCCAGTGACAAATAAATATTTATTATTTCTATTTTAAGAGAAAGTTGCTTCGGATTGTCTCATTGGTATAGTGCTTGCAATCGCGACTGCTGAGAGTGAGGTCCCCCTAGTTTGATTCATGGCCTGGCAGCATTATTGAGTTTATCCACCAATAATTCCTCAATAGTTTGGATTTGTGCCTGGATGATGGCAATAGGCTTGCCCCCAATAAATGGGACTTAAAATGTGGGTGTTCTATTACGTTAATGTCTAACCCTTCAGGGAATCCACGCATGATCTTATGTTATGTTTGGAATATTGCTAGGTGTATAACTTTAGTACTTGTGACTGTACAACAAGCTAGCCAACATGATTGGATTACTGCAAGGCTTGAGTACGGACAGCAATGGCTTGTGAAGACTTAATCTTTTAATACTGTATGCTGGGCAATGAGTGGTGACACTGCGGCAGTTTTGTTTAATTCTGTCTGACCTCACCAGTGTTGAGTAACGGTCCCAGTAAGAATTAACTTAATTAGCCCTAACCACTGGTAGCTTGGACCCTGATCCTAACAGCAGGGGACATTTTTTATTATTATTTTGTTTTTAACATAAAATAATGAATGTATGAAATAACTTAATTTAATATTTGCATGACCTTAGGAGGCTTGTTATAAGCTAAAACATAGGAAATGGTTTCTAGAATGTTAGTTGTAATTATGTGTTGTCTTGTGGACCATTAACCAAAAAAAATATTTGATTTGGTCAGTGGAAACTAAGCCAAATTTTAATTTTTTATTTTGTGTGAAAACAGAATATGTAATTATGCTTATGGTGAAATGTTGCTTGTAGAAACACTCTGTAGGTAAATCTAGAAAGGAGGCGGATCCCGAATGTGAATTGTAAAATTGTTAAACACTATAGTATCGTCCACCAACAAATGATTACTACAAAAGCATTGGGGCTTTTACCGGCCCCTCTGTCAAATTCTATTAAACCTCATCGCCAAACCTAATAAAAAGAACAAAAAAACAAATAAATCCGCGCCGTAAACATCCAATAATTCAAAAAGCGAACGCCGAAACCCGCTGACGTCACGCTGCATTACCGTCACATAAATGTAGGTCATCTCCGATGCACACAACTTTACTCGGACTATTTACTTGTCGCCCACGGCCTTGTCGGGCCACTGGTCCACCGCTGGGCAACGTGTGCAGTGTGGGCGACCGCTACATACACCACACTGTTTAGACAGCTCACAACTTCACAATAATACCACAAAACCGTAACGAAACACTTTTCCCTGTTGCGAAACACTCGCTAACCTTTTTTTTATCACTTCACTGCGGACTAACACCATTCACTAAGGTTTATTTGACTATTTAACGACGGTTAATGTTTTATTTAGAATTATTTTTTGTTGTAAATGATAACATTAAGTTTATTTTGATGACGTAAAGCTCGAGCCGCAAGCGCGGAGCGGCCGCCGAGTGCGATGTGACGTAGAGCGCCGCGGAATGGCGCATTTAAACTGGGGTTGCCCGCACGTGAACATTATATACCACTCTTTGTTTTCATTCAGTAAATTGTAATCAAACGTAAAACAAGGTATCAGACTGTTTATAGAGGAAACACGCAAATTACTTAGCCCATATTAGTTGTGGATTCGTACAATTACTCTGTATTAACTAAATTATTCGATGTTAATATAACTAAGCTTTATTATCTTTGCTGTAGTTTAAACAAGCTACATAAAAGCAGAAACTACATAAATTTTTTGCTGTTTTCTATATTAACCACTTAGCTGTAAGAACATAGGAAATGAAATACCTTTTCCCCAAAAACAAAGCAAATGTCGTGTTGTTGGCAACATTATAATAAATGTCATTGGTTTTCTGCGGTGGTACTACAGTACACAAACTCGATCGTGTTTCGTAACCATTACACAAAAGCTCTCTTAAAAAGTTTTCTGAAAAAATATTTTAATTAAAGTCTGTCATGCAACAAATTGTAGCTCAAAATTAAGAGCCAAGCCTCTTCTTCCATAGACGAGGAATGGTTGTTAATGAATGGTAAGTTTGGTGAATAGTCGTTATTTTAGTTATATTAAACTAGACCGAACAAAATAATATATCAGACCGAATACAAGATCAGACAAACTCTAGCGTATAAAGTGTGGTCCGTGTGTCTACACTAGACACTTAAAGAAATACAGATAGATACAGTAATTTTGTATAATGGGTGTAAAAAAACCTAATCGAAGCCGAAAGGCACTTGTTCTTCCCGTTATTGTATTTTTTGTTTGTTCTGGACCATACCTGGGAACCTTCTAATTACGGAGATATTGGAAGTCAAATTTCCATTAAGCCGTTGGTCAACAAGTCTGACCCAGTCTTACCAAAGGGTAACCCAGTCTTACCCAGTCCGTTCTAACTGGGTTATGGAGGTCAGTCATTGCATATAAAATACTGGTATTCAGCTGCATCCGTGGACTGGAAGCCGAAAAGGCTAGACAGAAGAAGATGACGGAGGTCTCTGTATCATAATCTGGAGCCATGTCCTACCGTAGGTACTCTACTACAGAATTCGTAAGCGAGGCATCATTGTATAGATGGTCTACAAAAAAAATATTTTTTTACAAAAAAAGAAACCGACTTCAAAAAACACTTAACGCACTAAAAAGTTAAAAATAATACTTTACCCTACCTATATTAATAAACCTAACCTAACCTACGATTAACCTATAGTAAAATTTAATAAGTCTTTGGAGTCGGTGCCAAGCAATATAATTAGAATTAATGAATGAATTAATATTTAGAAGCTGTAAGATTTGTTTTGGTTTTTTCTGGCCTTAGTCTGTATATAGTCATTTAGGTATCGTATATTGCTTGGCACCGACTCCATAGAATTATAAAATTTTATTATAGGTTAATCGTAGGTTAGGTTAGGTTTATTAATTTAGGTAGGTTATAGTATTATTTTTAACTTTTTAGAGCGTTAAGTGTTTTTTGAAGTCGGTTTCTATTTTTGTAAAAAATATTTTTATTTGTTAATTTTTAGTGACATATTTTTAATCTAATAATAAAATATGGGTAGGCCTAGTAAAGATGATTCTCGTATGAGAAAACGGCATCGAACTGAAACTGAAAAAAGGAAAACGATTTAAAGAAATAAGGGAAAGAAATGATCAACGCATTTTGAATAAGAACCCTGATCATCGCGAAAACAGACTATCAAAGCAGAGGACCCACATGTTACTTAGGTTGAACAAGGAAAGTCAAAAAGTTAGTCTGTGGTACACGTGGAAAGTGCATACCGTTACAATTCCAACAAGCCCAAACACAGCTAAGATACATTGTCTTATTATGGAGTTCCAGTGCCTGTCTCTTGGCTTCATCATCAGATCTGATGGTAGAATGGTTCTTATTGAACGCAAATGCTTCACTTGTAGTAGAAAATACCAAAATCGCTGTACGTTTCCTATAAAACTTGAAGAGTTCCCTCGATTTCGCCAAGATTCCATCATCAGATCCCGATTTGGTGACTATGGGACTAAATGGAAAGCATAGGATTTGGAATAAAACAATAATTTTCCAAATCGGTTCGTAAATGACTGAGTCATGCGCGAACAAAAAACGCAATGCAGAGTAAACTAAAAGTTAATTAAGTTAAGTTAAACTTAATTTTTGTTGATTTTTTCAGAAACGGCTTATTTGATTTCGTTAAAATTTTCATGGGACCATTTGGAAAGTATACGCTTTCAAACAAAAAAATAATTTTTCAAATCGGTTGGCAAACGACGGAGTTATGCGCGAACAAACATAAAAAAAAAAAATACAAACATCCGAATTGAGAACCTCCTCCTTTTTTAGAAGTCGGTTAAAAATGCGAGAGCTTAGTAGAAAGCGCAAGGCAACAGGGCTGTAAGCCTGTCACACGCGAGGAACGCGCTGTGAATTATTTAACTACATATATAGTGACGAGGAGCGAGGAGCGGCGGCCATGTTGTGTTGTTGTTTGTTTTGATAAAGTTAGCTGCAGAAACAGAGGTTGTTATGTCATGTGGCGGAATCACGAAATGGGTCAGTCATGCCTGCCTGTTCCCAACTAAGTCATAGTACGCTTCCTTGGAAATAGCAGACTTAAAAAAAAAACAGCACCGTGCTGAGATAGGGGCCTGTAGCGACCAACAAAAAGCCACTTACTACAAAAAGTACTACAGCGCCATCTATGAAACGACGGAAGAACTAACACCAATTTCCTACATCTCACATGCAAAGTTTACATCGACTTAAGAGCATATAGAAAAACCCGACTACAACTGTCGGGCAGTTGCCCGCCAGACACAACACCTGTCTGGCCGGAGGATCCTCCCTTTTCTTAGGAGTATCGAGGAACTTTACACCCTGTTCCTCATACCCCTAAACTGTTGACCCCGAAATGGACGTCAGCGCAGCCTTCGAGCAACGTGACGTCATCATCATCAACATCACTTCCTCAAGCTTTCGAGCAGCGAGTCCACAGCCAGCCAGCTTCAAGCGGGTATTCCTGACCACCAGCATGCAGCGGAAGCGCATTCCTGGCCAGCACCCTCACCCTCTCTTCAAGCCACCATGGCACAGCACACTGCACTTTCGGCCGGTCGAGAGCTTCTACCTCCCGGTCGACACCTCTCTAGCTGTCTGCCACATCGCGGCGCTGCACCACGTCCGACGCACTGGAGCAAACGCAGCGCCGGCCCCGAATCACTGGGGTTCGCCTCACCACTGCAGACTGTTCCGACTCACCGTGAACAATGCGGCAACGAGCTTAAAGCTGGCATGGCAAAATACTTCAAGACTTATTCGACTATCGACCTCCGGTCTCCGGGGGGGAGTCATGTAGCGACCAACAAAAAGCGACTTACTACAAAAAGTACTACAGCGCCATCTATGAAACGACGGAAGAACTAACACCAATTTCCTACCTCTCACATGCAAAGTTTATATCGACTTAAGAGCATATAGAAAAACCCGACTATAACTGTCGGGCAGTTGCCCGCCAGACAAACACCCGTCTGATTATTATATTGAGGAACTTTACACCCTGTTCCTCATACCCTAAAGGCCTTTTGGCCTCGTGCAAGTTCAGTTTAATTTGTCATATTTTTTCTTATGTTTGCTTTTGGTTGCTTTATTGTTAATTTGAACATTTTATTTTGTGCTGTGTGATACTAAAAAATACTTTTTCTTTTTTTTGGTGTACATAAACACACAACACAAACATGGTGTACGTGAAACATTGCATGCGAGATAATAATGGGATACAGAAAAGTCCTAACATGTTCTTCCGCATATCGTGGCGTACAAATTGGTAAGAATAGATGGTGCACTAACTAATAATCACACCCGCAAGGGTGGAAAATTCAGAACAATGTGCACAATTCAAAGTCAATGTACTTAGTCATTAAATAAATTGGTCAATAAAAAAATGAATAACTGTCATTAAAAATTTCAATTCCAAATTACATTGAATTTTTTTACAAACACTATCAAATACTACTAACACTATCAATTTTTGAACAATAACTATCAAACATACATTGTGATCACAAACACGAAAAAAATTGGCGTCTTCAAAAACTCTGCTGTAATAAGTTTAAGTTTTAAGAGCTTTAAGAGAGATATATAATGTCTTCCATGATTTGAGCAATTTATTTAAAATGGTTCGAGCTATGCAAAAGATGCTTTTACGCATAAGAGTTGTTTTAGCACCGCGCCGTGAACACAGAGTTTGAAATTATTATGTCTATTCTTAGGGACAGCATAAAACAAACGCTGAAATAAAAGGGAATTGGATTTAATGAACGGCATTTAACAAACGGCACGCCGCGGCGCCTGTACTACACGAAAGGCAGAAGATGTTTGATACATTGACATCTGTTACGTGAAAGTCTCAAGAAATAGGGAGCGAGCCCGTTATTGTTGTGTTGTTCCATACATGAACAATAACATAAAGTAGAAGCTAGCGGTACAACGACGTGTAGCACCAACAGACGCAGTGGTTCGGTGCCCCGCTCCGACGCCGACGCCCACCGCGCGCGTATGCAACTCTCTTTCCCAAGACTTGTTGATGACTTGTTCTATATACATTTGTACAGTTTGGTTTTGTTTATTACTAGCTTATGTCCGGCTTCGCCCGAGTTTTGTTCTTTGTCTCACGGGACCGTACCACGTGTATGTGCTTTTCCAGACTATTATGTATCCCTGTGCATTTCATTCGACCCACACTGGGCCTGCGTGGTGGATTATAGCCCACTCCCTCTCATAGAGAGGAGGCCTGTGTCCCAGCTGTGGGAACAATATAGGCGATGATGATGATGTGCCTTTCTTCCAGATCCAATCAGTAGTTTAGCGTTAGTTTTGCGTGAAAGAGTAACAAACATCCTCACATTCCTCACAAGCTTTCGCATTTATAATATTATAGTAAGAACACTGGCTTAAGTACCAGACTTCGCAACTATAGAAGCCTGAAATGATACCACGGAAATGTACTCATAATCATCATCATCGACCTGCCTTTTATGTTAACTTCCAGTATAACCGGATGTAGCTGAGAACCAGTATTTTACATAGAGCGACTGCCTATCTGACCGGCAATGTACTACGAAGTATTCTCTAGTAAGTAATACCAGAATGGTGTAGGCTATCTAATTTTGGGTGCCATAGGGTAACAGGCATCGTCATTGTCTTTCAGATGTTAGCATATGAAATAAGCGAATCGTCATACAATACTAGAGGCATTAAGGCCGGTTGCGGTAATACTAGTCAGGTCTTGCAGACAACTTGCCAGAGTCGACTGTTTAAGTCATCATGCCTAGCCTTTTCCCAACTACATTGGGGTCGGCGTCCAGTCTAACCGACCGCAGCTGAATTCCAGTATTTTACACGGAGCGTCCTTCTATCTGACCTCCACAACCCAGTTAGTACTGAGTAATACGATACAAGACTGATCGTCAGACTGTCGGGCCACTGACTACCTGTAACGACTGTCAAAGATCTACAAATGACAGCCGGGACCAACGGCTTAACGTGCTTTCTGAGGCACGGAGGTAACTTGGTATGCAATGGTTGGTGTGGGTGACCACTGCTTAAGTACTAAGCGGAAATACTCACTTTCGTGTTCATAAATATTGAGAAGGATACATAGTAATTAATTAATGATCCTCCTATTCATTACTAATGAAGACTCGCTCACTTTCACCGGCCGACTGGTTCAGAATCATTCACCGACTATCACTTGTCTTTCGACCTGACGACGGATTGTGTCACTATTATTACTCGTATGTAGGTGTACACACGGCGACCAAACCAGTTTGTGCAGATCTCTCATTGTACGGGAAATCTTTACAAAGCGAGGCCATGTTATACTCGAAATGTATAGCTTGATGTGATGTAAAAAAGTAGGCGCTAGTAGCTAAAAAATAACAGCCAGACTGATCAATCTACAAAGTTTAGCCTCGTTTGCAAAGTACGGGCCGTGGATGGGTGAGCACCCATTACAAACAGAGTTTCCTCCATGCCTCGGAAACCACGTTAAGCGGTTGGTCCGGGCTGTCATTTGTAGATTTTAACAGTCGTGTAGGTAGTCAGTGGCCCGAAAGTCTGAACAATCTTACAAAGGGGTGTCGTATTACCCAGTTAGTGGGTTGTAGAGGTCAGATAGCACACTCACCCTAAGTAAATGACGATTATGACAAATACTTTTGAACATTTTAAAAGAGTAAAGAACTATGGAGTTTCTTGCCTATTTTCCGCCATACGAAACCCTTGCGAATGGCTAAATAGAATCGAGTGTCAGCGCTCCTACAAATTGTATTTCCAAGTGAAGTTCTATGTTCCAAGGTACCTTTTGATAGCCTCATTGAAATAAATATTGAAAAGCAACTTTAACTCGAGTAAATAACAGTCGATTTTCGATCTGCATAGTTTTAGACTGAACTCCGACCACCAAACAGTAAGGAAAAGGTAGGTAGCTGATCATACAAGTCGTTTTTCGCGTATGTGAACGTGTTGTTTTTCTAAACTCACGCAACGGATTTTGATACGGTTTTCATAATTCCGGAAAGGACATATGTGTTATATTAATCTTACAAGGTCAATTTGAATTAGCTTGCAAAACTTGACAGACAGAGACATTATTGGTATCGATATCTAATGCGCTATCCAAATGTCGATGTTTTGTTAAGTTGTTAAGACCGTGAGAAGCAGAAGCGGGTCGTTACTGAATATTATACAGTGCCTCCACTACAGTTGATGTAGTGTTCAATAATAGATCCAGTGCGAAGTGCTGTGACGTTACATCCGAGAGGCGATAACTTTAGCGCTAACACCCGTGAAAATGTTATGAGGCGTCGCCGTCGCGCACATACGCTATCTGAAACACTACATTATATAACGCCTGTGTTTCGCGAAGAGTCTGCAGAAGTGCCCCTACAGTACACACGTGGATTTCGAAAGGTATGTTCGTCTTTGGACTTCAATGTGACGCAATAAGGAGTGGACTCTACCGAAAAGGAGCTACGAGACGAGAAGTCAGGAGATATGTTGTAAACCAACAATAGAATGTCGGTATTTACACTTCTCGTCTCCGATAAGCTTTAATGGAAACAGTTCAGCAGAGAGGAGAGGAGATGTCTCGGAATTCTTTCGGCCAGCGGAGACGAGACTAACAGACTTACAGGTTTGTACCACCGTGGGTAGCCTTCAATGCTCTTCAAATTTGATAGGAATATCTACTTTGTATGTGTTATGTTACCAAGGAGTTGCTGGCCTATCTGGACGAGTTGGTGTGGCTCAAATGACCCGTGCTCGCCGTCAAATATGCGCTTTTGACGTGCTAAATACTAAATAGGCTTGCGTTTGGCGCAACTCGCCTGATATGAAGCGATGACGCGACCTAGGGTGAAGCACGCGCGCCTAGAAGACACCGATTCACTCGAACTTAGAAGAGACCCAGATTATAATGCTCAGGGAACAGATAAGCCGTGAATTCCACAGACCGGTGGTTCGCACAACTAATGTGAAAGCAAAGCGCTTTGTTCGGGTCCGTTGGAACTTCAACCACATAAGCATATGCGGACACCAGCCTGATATACAATACAACTAGCTGTCCCGCGCAACTTCGTCTGCGTCACATTTTCCCCGTTTTCGCAATATTTTTCATTGCTGCTATACAGCGCCATCTATTGAATACTTACTCAATCCAGTCAACAGATACCGCCATCTGTTAGAATCATATGGAGCTAACAGATAATTGTGACTTAATTTGCAAAAAACTATATTTCGACTATAAATTTGAGATGTAAGCTATCATATCTTTCAAGTTGGACCAAACTGCACACAGTGTGCAAATATGATTAAAATCGGTTAAGTAGTTTAGGAGTGCATCCCCGACAAACAACGTGACAAGTAATTTATATAATATATATATATAATGTTGTAACTTATAACCTGATGTGTGCACAAAAACACTTAATATTTGACTTGACTACTGTCTAATCTGTGTAAAACAATCACTTAGTCTTATAAGAAAACCAATATTTATTGTTTGTTTAGTTTCGCTATTCAATAATAGATGGCGTTGTGCCGTGACGTCACTTTTGTAAATCGCGGTGTTAAGATCCTCCTGCGTTGAACGACCTCCACGGTATTTTATATAATAAATTGTCTTACTCTGGACACCCTTGTTTTATTGCTATATAGCGACATATTTTTGGGACGTTGTACAAGTGGTCCTTCGGAACCGGATAAGGGTTGGTGTGCATTGTCCTTGTTATTGTGGAGGAGTCAGGTTGCATGGTCAACCTGCGGCGAGTGCGACGTCAGCGCGACCAGTGGTGAGCAGCATCGGCGGATCGTACAAGGTGGCGCTTAAAGCGTATATGTACGAGAAGTACACAACGGTCAGCCACGCTGGTGCCAACTAACGGTTGGCGTGAGCAGCAGCTGCAGTGCGGGGGGAAAGTTGCCCGCATATCATTGCGACGAGCTACGTAAAAGTGTGTGGACAGTGAAGTGTTGTGATACGAAGATAATCTGTGAGTACTTTAAAATATCAGAGTAACTATATTTACACATAGAGACTTTACTTAACCATTAAAAGCAAATTTAGACCTTATTAACTTAGTAAATTTCAATGAACAATTTGGACTTAGAAAAATTAACGTGTGCATGAACTTAGAATAATTTCAATAAAAAGTGAACTACGGGGAACCTATGCCCGATTTTGCAGCGAAGTGTACTAAGTTCAAAGACTTGTGATTTTTACGTGTTGTCCACGAACTTAGCATAGCGTTCCAGAACACTTTGTTTAAAAGACACTTTCAACATGGAAGCTTTGAGTAATCTACAGTTTAATTTACATTCTACTATCAGTAGAGCAAGGTCTAATTTTAAGAAATCACCTAAGGAGCGAGTAACCAGTTCATACATAGAAACTAGATTAGAAAATTTAGAAGCTAACTGGTCAGCGTTTTCTGAAACTCATATGAAATTTGTATCATCGGTCAAGTCTATTGAATTTGAGAAATCGGATTACAACTTAAAAAACTTATATGAGACTACGGAAGAATTGTTTACTGATTATAAAGCAGAGCTGAAGGAAGCATTGAAGAAAATTGTATGTTCGGATAGTTTAGGTAAAGTGTCTGAATCTTCTGCGAAAGGTTCTAAAGAGATATGTTCTGTAAAATTACCAAAGATTGAGTTGCCTATGTTTACCGGAAGTTATTCTGAGTGGATTAGTTTTAGAGACTTATTTAAATCCTTAATACACAATAATAACCTATTAGACGATGTTCAGAAACTGCATTACTTAAAATCACATTTGTCTGGAGAGGCAGAAGGTCTTTTACGGCACATTCCTATTACTAGTAGTAATTATACAACCTGTTGGACTAAATTAGAGAATAGATTTAATAATAAGAAATATTTAGCGAATTGTATAATTAAACGTTTTATGAGTCAAAAAAATATTGTAACCGAATCTTCCAGCGCAGTTAAGGAATTATTAGATACATCTAACGAATGTTTACATGCTTTGGAGAATTTAGGCATAATGGTTGAGCATTGGGATATTATAGCTATTTATGTATTGAGTTTGAAACTTGACACTGAGTCACGTAAACAATGGGAGTTAAAAATCAGTGATTGTTCAGATGACTTCCCTACAATGAATCAGTTCAGAAATTTTCTTGAACAAAGATTTAGGTCTTTGGAATTTTTAGACAATAAGGGTCAACGTCATCAGTCCAATCGTAATGTGCCAGTCAAGTCACTTCATGTCTCAACTAGATCGTGTATTTGTTGTCAGGATAACCATAAGCTTGCTAATTGTAAAAAATTCGCCGGTCTTGAAATAGATAAGCGCCGTAATTTTGTCCAAACCAATGGTTTATGTTATAACTGCCTCGGGGCAAACCACTCGGTATATGCATGCCGCCAGTCCACCAGATGTCATATATGTAAAAAGAAGCATCATAGCCTTCTTCACCTTAAAAACGTCTCCAAATCAGTTACTGATAGTAATAAAACTGATCAAGACCCAGCAGAAAGCAGCGTTTCTGCTGGTACTACTTCAACCCAGAGTAATTCCACTAATGTTGTAAGTTGTTTTGCTAGTAGTCATAGCCAAATATTATTGGCCACTGCACTAATTGCAGCGGAATCCAAGAGTGGTACTGCTATAGTATTAAGATCCTTGTTAGACCAGGGGTCTCAGGCTTCCTTTGTGACGGAGTCTGCAGTCCAGCTCTTGGGTCTCAAAAGAATACCAACTAAGGGTTCAATTTCAGGCATAGGTTGTGATCAAGGACAATCGATGATTTCTTTAAATTCGATGGTTCTCATTAAAGTTAAATCACGCGTTGACCCTAGTTTTATTATCACTGTTAAAGCTTATGTTTTAAGGAAATTGACGACTATTTTACCGGAAAGGAAGGTTGTGGCAAATGTTTTGGCCACAATCTCGTCTTTGGCTTTAGCTGATCCCTCGTTCGATACTCCGAACAAGATTGATTTGCTTTTAGGTGCCGAAGTTTATGGCCAGATTTTGTTAGAAGGTTTAGTCAGAGGTCCACCTGGTCGGCTTATTGCACAAAATACTAGACTAGGATGGATCTTATCTGGTCAAGTAGGTGAACTCAACCAAAGCGAGACATGCCACAACACCATAGTCACATTACATTCTACTCATACAGATGAGAATACACTCCTTAGAAAATTCTGGGAGTTAGAATCTGAGCCCAAGAGCGATTACGATAAGGTTTACTTAACCCCAGAAGAACAGAAGTGCGAAGATATCTTTAAGGCCACGACCAAACGAGACGAATTGGGTCGCTATATTGTGCATTTGCCTTTTAAGTCAAGCGATCCTGCTTGTAAAGATGGTGGATCGAAAGACATTGCTCTTAAACGCTTTTTGACCTTAGAAAAGCGATTCCTAAGGAATCCCGATTTCAAGGCTCAGTATTCAAATGTTATAAATGAGTATACAGCTCTTAATCATTTGGATATAGTACAGGATAGAGAAAAAGAAGGTTCTGTGTACTTACCTCATCATGCCGTTATCCGTAACGACAAAAGTACAACGAAGTTGCGCATCGTATTCGATGCATCATGTGTAGGTACCAACGGGGTATCTCTTAATCATGATTTAATGGTGGGCCCTCCTCTACAACCTGAGCTTCGTCATATTATCATGCGTTGGCGTCGTGAACCTATCTGCCTGGTAGCGGACATCGTTAAGATGTACAGACAGATTAAGGTTTGCGATGATCACACAGATTTTCAGCGTATATTATGGCGTGAGAATCCAGAGGACGAAATTCAGGTATTACGTCATTTGCGAGTTACGTTTGGAACATCATCGGCGCCTTACCTAGCAGTAAGATCATTGCAGCAGTTAGCTCAGGACGAAGGCGCTGAATTTCCTTTAGCGAAGAACCGTGTTGTTACAGACTTTTATATGGATGACCTGATGACGGGATGTCAAACTGTAGAGGAAGGAGTGGAAACATATAAGCAGATTTCGGAATTGCTTAAGCATGGAGGTTTCCAGCTCCAAAAGTGGGCTAGTAACAACAGAGAGTTGTTAAAATTGATTGAGGACGGTGAACAAATGTCACAAACACAAGGGAACATGGAACTAAAAACAGATGCCATTTCAAAAATATTAGGCTTAACGTGGGACAAAGACAACGATGAGTTCGTTTACACTATTCAGCTTAATGCTGTAGATTTACCCGTGACAAAGCGTAAGGTTATTTCGGACATAGCGCGACTATTCGATCCCCTCGGATGGTTGGCACCGACAATCATCACTGCGAAGGTGTTTATTCAGCGAATATGGATGACTGGGATCGAATGGGACGCAGAACTACCTGCACCGTTGCTGACAGAATGGCTGGACTTCCGGAAAAGCCTTTGTAACCTTATTAAGTTCCGTCTGCCTCGTTGGATCAACTCTAGCAAGGATAATAAGGTTCTAGAATTGCATGGCTTTTCAGATGCGTCCAATGTAGCATACGCCGCGGTAGTATACGTCCGCATCATTGATAGAGATGGACATATTCACACAACCTTGGTGACTTCAAAAACCAAGGTTGCTCCTGTTAAGCAGGTATCAATCCCGCGATTAGAGCTTTGTGGAGCTATCTTACTAGCAAAGCTGCTCCAAGAAGTCGCCTCAACTCTAGAAGTTCCCCAACAGCACTTATATGCGTGGACAGACTCATCCGTCGTTTTGGCGTGGTTAAGCGGCCACCCTAGTCGGTGGAAAACGTTTATCGCGAATCGTGTTGCCGAAATACTCACAATTATGGATAGATGTCAGTGGTCACATGTGTCAACGTCGGAAAATCCAGCGGATTGCGCATCTCGGGGAATAAGCCCTTCTGAGTGTACCGATTTGCAACTCTGGAAAAAGGGTCCAGTATGGTTAGAGAATGAAAAAATAGAATAGAGGAAATATACAAGAAACTACGCTAGAAGAAAGAAAAATAAAAACTAAATGTCATGCAACTGTAGAATTTGATGATAGTCTATTCACTAGATTCTCTAAGTTCGGGAGGTTGATACGGGTAATAGCTTACTGTAGACGATTTTTACGTATGAAAGAATTTGAACCTAATAAAAATAAAGAAACTACTTGGCTAACTACAAAGGAATTAAATGAAGCTGTACTTACCTGTATCAAACTCTGCCAACTCCAGTCCTTTAGTGATGAAATCGAATCTGTAAAAAAAGGCCGTAAATTAAATAGGAGTAGTAGACTTACCTCGTTGAGTCCTTTCCTTGACGATGACGGAATTTTAAGAGTTGGCGGTCGCTTGCTTCGGGCTTCTATTGATGATAATATGAAGCACCCCATCTTAATCCCTCATAAATCACACTTCACCAATCTCTTAATTGCGGAGGCTCACGAGAGAACTTTGCATGGCGGGCCGCAATTGATGCTCAATTACTTAAGATCCAAATACTGGATACTCAATGCAAGGACTCTCGTGAGGCAATATGTTCACAAGTGTGTAACTTGTATTCGACATTCGACACAAATACACCAACAAATGATGGGTCAATTACCGAAAGCCAGGGTGTCTTCTCAGAAACCCTTCCAATGTAGCGGCGTAGATTACGCAGGTCCAATCAGTATCCGAACTTCTAAAGGTCGTGGTCATCGCTCCACTAAGGGTTATATATGTTTGTTTGTTTGCATGTCCACTCGGGCTATTCATCTGGAAGTTGTCAGTGACATGACTTCTCAGAGTTTTCTTGCGTCTTTTAAGCGTTTCGTAGCCCGACGTGGCCGAGTATTAGACTTGTGGAGTGATAATGGGACCACATTTGTTGGTAGTGCAAAGGAATTACGAAAGCTATTCAATGCTGAAAGGTCTATGGTAGCTTCGGAAATAGCTGACTTCCTTTCCATGAATGGTACGACTTGGCATTTCATACCTCCCCATGCTCCAAACTTTGGAGGATTGTGGGAGGCGGGTGTCAAGTCCACGAAGCACCATTTGAAGAGAATCATAGGCACCAGCACTTTGACATTTGAAGAAATGACAACTGTGCTGGCTCAAATTGAGGCCTGCCTCAACTCGAGACCGACCTCTCAGCTGTCTAACAATCCTGGAGACTCGTGTCCTTTGACGCCTGGGCATTTTCTCGTGGGTGAACCTCTTGTAACCGTACCTGATGTTAATTATGAAAATTCATCCACTAGTAAACTGAAGCGGTGGCATCTTACGCAAAAAATGCTTCAAAATTTCTGGCGTAGGTGGTCATTAGAGTATTTGACTCAATTGCAACATAGATATAAATGGAAAGATTGTAAGCCTGAACCTGATATTGGAGACGTGGTTCTGGTGAAGGAGGATGGTCTCCCACCCGCTAAATGGCTATACGGGGTTATTACAAATAAACATCCAGGTTTGGACAACCTTACTCGCGTTGTAACTATACGGTGTAAAAATAATGAGATTAAAAGACCTTTATCAAAATTAATTATTTTACCTGTTAGTACTTAGTTATTGTTATCATCTTATTGATGAATTTTATACAGTTTTTATTCAATCAATATACACAGTTTATGAATTTTCTAGAACTAACTTGTATTTTTTTTCTTTTTTTTTTCTTTGTTGTTTAATTTTATTTACATAAGGCATGAACTTGTATTGTAGATGTTAGGCCCTAATTTTAAGTTATAGTGGATAGCAAAACATCCAATCATTTATTTTAAGTAAATTTTCATGTCAAGTTGATGGACAGAGCCGTCCATGGTGGGCGGAATGTCTAATCTGTGTAAAACAATCACTTAGTCTTATAAGAAAACCAATATTTATTGTTTGTTTAGTTTCGCTATTCAATAATAGATGGCGTTGTGCCGTGACGTCACTTTTGTAAATCGCGGTGTTAAGATCCTCCTGCGTTGAACGACCTCCACGGTATTTTATATAATAAATTGTCTTACTCTGGACACCCTTGTTTTATTGCTATATAGCGACATATTTTTGGGACGTTGTACAACTACCCTACGCGCCAAAGCATGGCGCAGTTACGGAGAAAAAGAAAAGTTAAAAAATCTTCGTTCAAAAATAAACCATTAATATGTAGCTCATTAATTGGCGGGCGGTGTCACCCCTGCCACACTGCCAGTGGCTCTGGCACGAGCCGGCAAAGGAAGCGCCGCGTTCGGCCACAAATAGCGCGGGTCACTAATGGTGGTAAGAAATTACTTCCTGTCTGCAACTGTACTGCTGCACGAATTAAAGAAATGCCTTTAAATAGGTCAACGGTTTTGGTAACCTTTTTTCTTATGTGTCGCGGAGAAATGAGGAAAATGTCGCGACGAAACTGGAAAGTTTTGAGTATAAATGAAGTGAATGGCTGTCTATAGCAGAAGAGGAAGACCAAAGAAACGATGGATGGACTGTGTGACAGATGATATGGCTAGAAAAGAGGACCCCAAAATAAATTGGGATAAGGGCAAGAGAATGATTAGCTCTTAAACGCGGATTACGAGTTTTCGAGCTTATCGCATACGGTATCCATTCGCACTTCTATGTTATGCAGTTGACATCCCTCCCTCTACTAATTAATTAGTCATTTTTAACCCCCGACCAAAAAAGAGGGGTGTTATAAGTTTGACGTGTGTATCTGTGTGTCTGTGTAACTGTGTATTTGTGTATCTGTGTGTCTGTCTGTGGCATCGTAGCTCTTAAATGGATGAACCGATTTTGATAAAAGTGGTGTCGTTTGAAAGGTATTTTAATCGCAAGTGTTCTTAGCTATGTTTCGAGAAAATCTGCTCAGCCGTTTGAAGATCATCACCTCTTTTCTAGTTAATGAAAAGATATAAACAACTTACACAGGTAGTCTATTTGAAATTTGAAATGTTGGCACTTGTCACCATGGGCATTTTTGAGGGGGGGGGGCAACTCCCCTTCCCCCATTTTATTTTAAATTTAAGTATATCCTTGGTATCGTTAGTTAGCGAGAAGAGACGCAACATCGAGAAAATTGGTAGGAAAGGGGGAGGCCTATGCCCAGGAGTAGGACAGTTAAGGCTAAGAAAAAATAATATAAGATTAAAAAGCATGAAAAAAAAATTAATTAAAAATTTAAAAAACCCCCGACATAAAAAAACCTCTAAAAAGCCAAAAATTAATTAATCCAAGCGTCGTAGCCGCGGGGGTCCGCTAAGAAGACCGCTTAGTACAAGCACAGAACAAAGCGGACCCCCGACGCGACGCTACGACGCTTGGATTAATTTATTTTTGGCTTCTTAGAGGTTTTTTTATGTCGGGGGTTTTTTAAATTTTTTATTATTTTTTTTATAAACATCGTCATTCCAACACGATCCCATTGTCATTTTGCTAAAAGTTCGTAATCTGCTAAATTCATAATGATCTGTCATTTGTCTGTCAAATTCTATGCCATTTCTTTCAATGGAGTGTCAGTGGTTGACCATTGTGAAGTCATAATGACGCCATTATAATTAGTAGATTACCAAACTTGTCAAAATCAACAATTATGAAATCAATGATAGTCTATTCTGACACTATTGTAATAGTAGACTTGAGGCCCTCTGTTGGCTGATCTCGGAATAGCTTAGTTTCAACCAATGAAATGCGTTTCATAACATGCGCAGTGTAGCCAAGACCAGAGTTAATTATTGTGAGCCACGTGCGACACTTAAACTCCGTAATGAGAACGATTTAGCCCATCAAACCTTTTTGTGTAGGTGCTATTAGGAAACTAACATGGACACGTGATATTAACCATATTTACTATTTGTTTTGAGTTTCCGATATTTCGGCTCTGTTGCAAACGATGATCACGGATTAACTGAAGTTATTGCGGATGGGTGTTTATGAGCAGACAAAACGGTCTTCCCATCTTTCTTGTTCGTTTTTTGCGCTCGGTACCACTAGCACTGACACTCACAACTCGATTGGCTCGAGAACTCAAAACAAATAGTAAAGAGGAAATTACAATGATATTTGGACCAGCAGGTTTTTGTTGGGGCCGTCTTTAAACTATTAATAACACTTCTAACGGGATATTTACCATGTTTACTATTTGTTTTGAGTTCCCGATCACGGATAAACTGAAGTTATTGCGGGTGGGTGTTTATGAGCAGACAAATCGGTCTACCCTCTTCTTGTTCAACAAATAGTAATCATGGTAAATATCCTGTTTCTAGTGTGATTGATAGTGCTAGTGACCATGTCTGTTTAAAAATCTATTAGTAAAGTTCTTTGTTTTGTAACAAAATAGGCAGTCAATCCATTTGAGATTTTGGGAGTGGTCACCACCGGCCATAGACACCTCTCTCATAAAGCGGATGTCTGTTGTCTACTCGTAACAGTGGGCACCAATCATATTTTGTACAAGTATGTTACGTTCATAGTTACCGACGTTTAAAATCTGGTCGCGCTGGTAGGAAGGTGTACTTTTTTGACAAATTGATTTTCGAAGCATGCATTCGTTCATGCGCTATCAAAAAAATATCAGTTTAGCATCCTAAACCGCGTAGATCCTCACAACCAGCAATTCATGGTGGAAAGTTCGGTTTCCCCAAAACAACCTAGAAGTTACCGGGTCCAAATTATTGCAAATTGGGTCTGTACATACACATATTTGAATGATTGCGCTTCTAATGTTATGATTTTCTTGACGCGGACTAAGTAAAGATGTCCCAATCGGGACGTTTTCGAGTCCTCACAATGCGCGGGGTATTATTTTATACACAGGATGAAAGATTTTTATTATTATTTTATTAAATTAACGTAATTCAATGATTATTGTGCTTTGAATTATATTATTATGCTATTTGTACGCCTTTCTAGGCAAAACATGTTGAACTTTTTTTTTTGTGATGATGGGTATCGTATTACCCAGTTACTGGGTATCGTATTACCCAGTTACTGGGTATCGTATTACCCAGTTACTGGGTTGTGGAGGTCAGATAGGCAGTCGCTTCATGTAAAATACTGGTACTCAGCTGCATCTGGTTAGACTGGAAGCCGACCCCAAGATAGTTTGGGAAAAAGGCTAGGCAGATGATGATGATGATTCCAACTGATTGTAAACCTACACGTGTTTTTGACAAATAAATATCTCTTATATCTTTAAAAAAAAAGGGAAACAGTTAATACGTATTGAGCACTTCATTCTGATAGAATATTTCATGGCATTTGCCAGCACCTGCGCGTTTTTCGAGTTCATAACTCCTAATAAAGAGCGGGCGGTACCGCGGTACTATGTAGTAACTTGTAACCACGCTCTAACTAAATACTAATAATAAGTTATCCCCCAACGGCGGCGAGCGCGGTCGTCATAATTAGTGCTGGAGTGCACACACTGTAATGCGGAAGCGGATATGTGGACGCGACACACATTTTTTATTGAGGCGGACAGCGGTGCTCAACTCCGAAGCCTGAAGTGAGTTCGTATTTTTTAAGTCATGACTTATGGGGAAGAAGAGTAAAGCTGAAGAAGAGATACCTAGAGATCACAGCTGGCTGGCACTTTTGAATAAAATATACGACAGTTTTGTGATCATTAGAAGTTGAAAAAGCCATTGTAATCGTTTATTATGTAGGGATTTAAATGACCATGGGAGTGTCTCGTTGGTCGAGTGGTCGCAAGCGTGACTGCTCAGCATAAGGTCCTAGGGTTCGATTCTCGGGTCGAGCAAAGTTATTTTGGGTTTTTCTATCAGGAATTTATTAGTCGCATCCATAGTCTAGATTTATCTGTTGATGGCCATAGGCGGCGACCCCTTTTAGGTGAGACTTGAACATAACTGGCGAAATGGTGTAACGGAAAGGGTATATACATACTTAAGGGTGTGCTACATACCATCAAACTGAACATGTTTCTCCATCGGACTACACTCATAATAGCGAAAAAAATATCAGCTGCCCCATACATTTGGATTTAATAGGTATTGAAATTTTGTAAAAGCAATGGTGCAATGCTGAATCAAAAGCATAATAGGCCCAAGAAAAAAAATGTTGAGCACCGCTGCTTCAGATTGAGAGATATTTTTACGAAGTGCCACAGACGTGATGCATCATTGCACTCCCGAATTAAACTGTTTCCCTTAGTGGAGCAACTGTGGCTTCCTGTGGTTGCCGCATTTTCCATATCAAAGAATCGTGTCAGTGATTTTTTTCCTAGAACACCGCTGCGCAATGCTCGGGTAGATAGCCAGCCAAGAAAGGCAGGCAGGCTGGCTCTCCCGTGCCTCCGCATAACTTATTAACAGTCATTAACAGACTAACAGTGTATAACACCATAAGTTTTGAAACTGATATATAATAGTTGCAACGGGATATTCACCATGTTTATTATTTCTTTTGAGTTCCCGATGTTTCGGCGCCGTTGCAAACGCCGCGCCATGATCACGGATAAACTGAAGTTATTGCGGGTGGGTGTTAATATGCAGGCAAATTGGTCTACCCTCTTTCTTGTTCGTTTTTTGTGGTCCGTACCACTATCACTGTCACTCACAACTCGATTCTGTTCCCGACACACGAAACTCACTGTGTCCACTCGCGAACTTTTAATCGGGACCTCGAAATACAAATAATAAACATGGTAAATATCCCGTTACTTACAACTGTTATTAACAGTGTATCACAGGTTATGTATCTTCTATGCATAAGACGTCTCGATCAGTAGACAATTCATCAATCACGCTGCGGCCCGGAGTGTGTACGGTACAAATCCCTCGCGAAGTTTTTGCATCTGTGTCAATTTGTCTGCTGTCCATCGGGCATTTGGGTCATTTGCGTTTTTTGTTACATCTTCTTGTCTCGTATACTAATTTCGTATGGGTACAACTGTTAACCTGTACAATATTCGGGCAGTAAGATACAGACTACTATTCGATTTATGGAGCAGGTGGGTTATTCCAGTAGTCAGGACCTCGGGCAGCAACCCTGACTGGAATAGGGCCGCCAAGCGAGCGTGCACTTAATCTAAAAGTTGTGCAACCCGTCCGGCCCTGGAGATTTCCAGTTAGGCAACGGACGGACTGCACGAGCTACATTTTGGGGGTTGATTCCCCTTTATTTATCATCGTTGCGTTTAGTTACTGAGTGCTGAACATGCCGAAATGGCTGAATAGTATTTTTTTTTTTGACCCTTAAGGTAAGACTTAGGGATATATTTCCGAAGTGTGTGATGGTGTGGGCTGAGGGCACATCAAGCCTCGGCGGCGTTGCAGTTAACAATAACCGCAAGAGACAATGCGGCTGCAGTTTTTATCCGTGATGTTACAACTACGACGGCAGTGCCACTGTGGCAGTTCGTTCGACCACAGCGTCAGTACATACCTCTTCCACTTGGCTGAGCGAGGAGCGGCTGCCCCAGTCTTCCCACGTCTCCCTCTCGCCTGCAACAAATTCCACTAGTTAGACAAAGATAGATACAGGTTTCACAGGCATGCTTACTTACACCCATCCCTTCCCATATAAGTCCTATGACCTACAACTTATTAAGGATATCCTTCTTTATCCTGTGGTAGGTGCTAACCTGGTGTCAGAGTTTGTAAGACTCGGCTGCCGTCGAGAAATATCTCACAATGCCGTTGAGGAATATCTGTCTGGCAAGCTTATATGCGGGTTTGGTTTCCTCACGATATGTTCCTTCACCGACGTAAGTGATAATTATACAATAGGTACGAGACACACACACAAACTAAATGTGTTTTTCATAGTATGTTAATGATACACAAAGTTACTGCTGCAGTTTGATGAAAAAGTCCCATATCTCAAAAAATAAACATCATATCTTATTCAAACCAATTTTCGTTGATAGCTTTTTTTACGTTCTACAATCCTAAATATTTTCAGATTTTTCCTCCTCATACTTTATAAATTAGAGGGGGGGGGGCACAAATTTTACCACTTTGGAAGTGGCTCTAGCGCAAACTATTTAGTTTAGAAAAAAAATATTAGAAATCTCAATATCATTTTTGAAGACCTATCCATAGATACTCCACACGTTTGGGTTTGATGAAAAGACTACTACTGTCTCTACTACTAGACTATCACTGCCATTTACGGATATTGATTAAGTATGTGTGTACAATCAGTGCCTGGTATCAAATTCTTTGAAAACGGGTCCGGTGATGCATGGTGACGGCATTGACTGTACTCTATTGCCAACAAATTGAATCTCCTGGCAATTGTATTCTGATGAACAGTATGAGTGTTAGTGTTGCTGCAAAGTTGGACGGTCGTTATGTTTCGTATATTCAATAATATTAGTGACTCTGAAATCAATCTTAATTTACACTGGAGAAGTGGAAGCGCAAGACTAGCTCACGAAATTCAAATCATCATCCCTATTGGCAGCAAGAATGTCTAGAAACAGTACGTACAGTAGCTGGCGTCGCTGACTGCCTCCACGCTGCGGCGGCGCGCGCCCGCTGCCGTTGCCTGCATGTCTCGCGGCCGAGTGCGGCGCTCTGGAACATACAGGGCATGATAAAGAGGTCTTAACATGGCGATACAGTTGTGGTCTAAAGAAGGTGTTTTCACAAATATTTTTGAGAGTACCTACACTACACAGCAGCGCAACTGCGGAGCAAGAGGTCCAGGGTTCAATACCATAAATGTGTTATTGTGTTTTTTCATCAGAATTTATTCAGTAGCAGCCACGGTGTCTGGATTTGGGCCTGGTTTATGGCAAAAGGCTCACCTCCTATTACATGGGGGTTAAACATAACTGGCAGAATGTGCGTGTACTATCAGGTACACCTCTGTCTAACCCTTCAAGGATTAGAGGTGTGATGTTATGTGACCTCTACTATCTATGGTTGTCTGATTTCCTCATGTTGGGAGGATGGATGAAAGGCCACTAACAAAAGGTATATATGAGGCAGATGTTGGTGAGAACTGGAAGGTCAGACCCTGACAATAGGTGAAGTTCATCAGAAAGGTAAGTACAGTAGGTCTGGTACTAGCAACCACAAGACACGACAATGGCACACTTGGCGCAGTGGCTAAGCGATTGACTGCTGCGCTGTGTGTCACGGGTTCAATCCCCGCATGGAACAATTATTTCTATGACCTACAGACTTTGTAGTTGTTCCAGGTCTGGCTAGTCGGGTTTGAGAGTTTAAATGTTTGTAAGCTCAACCACCCTACAGAAGAAATTACTGACAGGCAACATTTTTTTTTAATAAAAAGAATAAAAGATATGGTGTACTTACTCTGTAATATTCTCCTTGCTTTGTCTACATTCAAGAACACCGGCTTGTGGTGATCTGTACTTACTTCTGTAGTTACCCCAATTGGGAAAAGATTTGAGTTTATGTATGTTGTGGAATGTCTTTTCTGTTAATAATCTCAACTTTCCCAACTTTATTTGAAGTTTAACTGTGGCAGTCTTTCCTTCCCATTTATTGAGTTGGATCAATGTAACTGTATTTAATATCTTAGAGCATACCAGACAAATCAATTAAAATGGGAACTCTCTTGGAAAACAGATGATGATGCTGTTCAGATTATTGAGAGTATTATCAATGTGAACATTGTATGATTATAATCAACACACTTATGTACTTACCATGTATGTGTTCTGGATTCATACATAGAACATAAAGTATGATTAGGTTCACCATTTTCGGTAGCGCTCACTAATTATATAGTATTTAATGACCATCTTTCAGTCAGATAGTCAAATCTACACAAGAATCTTATAAGAAAGTACTTACATTTAAACTATAACATTTTCCTCCCAAGAACTTCACTGAAACACACTGAAACTACACAGAGACACTGTGAATCACTTGAACATGAACTTGTACTATAGTTGCACTGCTTTTTGCTTCACTTTAAGTCCAAAAATAGCCGAAATGTGCGGCTTCACGGGAACACACGCCCAGTCGCACGCGCGCACAAAACTCACTCGTTACACCGCCAACATGGCGGGTCTGGGTACAGAACACTGCGGGGACAATGTGCGACACAGTTTTAATTCACAATTACTGCACTGTAATTAATGTTTGTGTTTAAAATCAATGAGTTCATTGTACCCTGTGTTTACAATCTACTGTCAAAATGTCAAATCGATCACTGCAGTGTACGTTTCGTTGTACGTGAGCTGCGTGTGGGATGTCGGTCCCTGAACAGAATAGTAATTTCATTGAATCTGACTTCTTACGATAATTATAGAACTAGAGTTTATGAATACATTCTGAAAATCGTTGTGAATGTTTTTAAATGACTTCAATAGACTTAATTTTATTCATATTTATTGTATTGATGTAACTTACACAGGAACGTTCTTAAGGCGACGTTTATTTTTGGCGAGATATAGAAAAAAAGCTGGGTTTCATTATCTTTCGTTTGATCTCAAAATGAAGGTATCATATTGCGTACATACAGTTTCATTAATACTCGTACAATACAGACGATTGTATTTGTGAGAGCTGAAAGATATAAACAATTTGCTAATGGTTCTAGGCTGAGTGTTCAAAACTACTGACTATCACAATCGAAAGTTGGTTCTTAGACTTTGTATTCTTCTTTCTATCGTAAAATTCTTCATCCCTAATTGAAAAGGGAGGACCCTCCAACCACACCGGTGTTGTGTCTGGTGGACTACTGCCCGACTATTTTAGTCAGGTTTTACATAGTCTGAACTCGCGGATAACTCTAATAGTGTTTCAGCATTTTGATGTTATATATTCATATTCACATTCAATTTATTTGCATTCTATAATGTTTATAAGGTGTTACAAAAATGCTTATAGTTAAGTATAATATTATAGACCTTGTTAGGGCAAAGCAATATACATATTAAAATTAAAATAAATATTATATAAGCACCCGTTTCTAATTAAAATTTACATTATACAGTAACATTGATACATAGTTATTAATTCAGTTACAGAATAACAACTACATAATAAATAATATACATTAAAGAGGTTAGTTCCTCATTTGAGTCATAGATGGCGCTAGCATGCTTTTTGTCAAATTATTTATGTCCGCTAGAATTTCATGAGACTGATTACGAATTTTAAACTTTTAAGTTTTTTACAACAAACTATGGTTAATCAAATTATGCACGTATCACTCGAACATTTCCACCGCCACTATTTCGTGGGAAATCATTTGATTGCCAGATGAAAAAAGAAATTCGGGGTAATTGGATATC
This sequence comes from Cerastis rubricosa, assembly GCA_949152445.1. Lineage (NCBI taxonomy): Eukaryota > Metazoa > Arthropoda > Insecta > Lepidoptera > Noctuidae > Cerastis > Cerastis rubricosa. The sequence continues at coordinate 12,727,166 of OX424551.1, forward strand.
CCTGCTCGAAAAAGACCGAGCAAATGTTATATTGTTTGAACCAGAAAGCAACATTTATTTGAAATCTTAAATAAATAACATTGAGCAACAATATTTTGAAGCAAAAAAAGCCTAACGTTTATTACATATGAGGCATGTACTAGAAACGCATTTGAAGTTCTGCGTAAAATTTCATTGCATTTAAAATTGCTTGAAAGTTTGTTTACAATTACAACTGCAAGAGTAAAGTACTCATTAGAGGAAGAAACAATAACAAATATGGGGTCTGAAGAAAAGAATATAACTTTACGTTGCAAACATAATGTTGTGAGAACTTTGTCATACGAATCACCCTGTATCAGACGCAACTCACTAGATTCTATTAACTCTAAAATAAATACGACGGCATTAAGTATGTTCGATTTATCAACAAGCGCTCCGTCAGATGACATCTATAAACTGAGACAAGAATTAGAAGAAAAGCAAACATTATTGGATAATGCAAACACGGAAATTGATAAACTATCCTTAGAAAATATTCAATTACGCAAGGAAATTCAAGAACTATCTACGCTTATGCTAACACAAAAAAAAATATCTACAGAGAATGGAAAAACCCCAAAAACAAAAATAACACAAAACACTCATATCAACAACGAAACAAAGGAGTCAGGGTGTCTACAACCTACAGAAACAAACAGATATAATACTGAATATGATACGAAAGTACTTCCTACCACAATAATGAATATTGCACCTCCAGATGAACCAATTGCAAACGAGGATAAAAATATAACACAAAATAATACATCAACCCGGAAATACAAAGAAGAAGAAAAGGAGATGGATAAAAACCAGAAATCCATTTACATTTTTGGGGCTCAGCAATGTGTAGGATTAGCATCTAAGTTAGCTCATTCCAGAACTAATACCAGGTATGAAAAATATAGAATTGAATCTACTACGAAACCGCAAGCTTCAGCAAACGACGTCCTCAGCAGTTGCGAACGCATGAAAGTAACATGCGGAGATAAAATAATTGTAAGCGTTGGTGAAAACGATCACAACCCCATAAAACTGTTATACAATTTATCGTATGTACTCAAAAAATTTGAAAAGACCAATGTCATTGTTCTTGGTGTAAATAAAACTTCTCATCTTAAGGAAAAGACACTGAATGAAACTTTAAAAAACTTTTGTAATAATATTTCTAACTGTACCTTTATAAATTGCTATAAGTTATCTGTATATTCTTTATGTAAGAAAATTAATTCTACTATAGATATTTTAGATTATAATGCCAAATATTTAAATTTCACAACAAAAAAAACTGAAACATACATTAACACTAAGATTGTATCCCAAGCAAATGCTTTTACACTTAAAAAAATATTATCTGGTCATGAAAACATCCCGAAAAGAGAAGTTCAAATTGAAATAAATAACAAATGCACCAATAGTAGCAACCGCGTTATAGGAACGATACCATATTATTTCGATTTAATGCGGAAAAAAGCTCTTGAGAAAACAAAAATCAAATCGCTTCAACATGAAAGTATATCGTTTTTTCTATAACGCTAAATCAAAAAATGATCTGTATAATGACAACGTTACAACTACGGACTCATTGACACTGTTTCACCAGAATATAGCAGGCCTTTCAAACAAACAAGACAATTTAGAGTTAGCCATCGATGATTTTGATAGAAAAAATAATTACATAGATGTGATATGTCTCTCGGAAACTTTTATTAAAAGAGGCAATGAAAACAACGTTACTTTAAAAAACTTTAAGCTAATTAGCTCATACTCGAGAATAAAAGAAAAAAGAGGTGGTGTTTGCATTCTTGCACGAAATTCTATAGACTATAAAGATTTGGCTATCTGTAGCACCATGTCCATGGATAAAGAATTTGAATGTTGTGGAGTAGAATTTCCCCCTCTCAACTGTATTATTATTTGTTTATATAGAACCCCAGACAGCAACATTAACACATTCTTCAACAAACTTGAACTACTCCTACATACAATTTGTAATAAACCCAACAAAAAAAATATTCTAACAGGTGATCTAAATATAGACACACTTAAAAGCAATAAAATAGCATTACGTCTTAATGACACTCTAGTCAATTTTGGTCTCTTCTTACACATAGATCAACCAACGAGACAAAAGGCATGTATTGATCACTTTATAAGTAACATCAAAGACGCGAAAGGTAAAGTTCATGAATTATTCCTCTCTGACCACAACACGGGACAAACTTTAGAATTTTCAATTAATAATAAACCTAAAAGACTTATAAGTTGGTATGTGTACAAAAGAGACTATAGTAAAAATAACCTAGACAAATTAATAAATTGTTTGTCAGCCCTAAGTTGGTCAGAAGTGTATGGACAAGAAATCTTAAATTCTGCTTTTAATATATTTCATGAAACTTTTTGTTTATTTTATGACCTCTGCTTTCCGATCAACAAAGTAAGAATAAATTCAAACTGTAAATCTCCAAGGTGGATCACTACAGGAATCAGAAAATCAAGCAAACAAAAAAGAAAGTTAAGAAATCGGCAATACATTTCAAAATCTGAAAACGATTCATCTAATTTAAAAAAATATAGTTCTGTCTTCAAAGGATGCATTATTCGATCAAAACACCTCATAAATTCAAAAATAATGTCAGTGGCAAAAAATAAAGGCAAAGCTGCATGGCAGATTATCAAAAACAAAACTGATTACGTAAACACTAAAACAAATATAGAAACTATTAAAATCAACAATAAACTTTTATTCAAACCTTTAGAAATTGCTAAAACTTTTAATGACTTTTTTATTGATGTTGCCAAAGAATTCCATAACAATAAAAATAAGGCTTCACCAGATAAGACACCCAAAATAGATATACCAAATATGACTCAAACCATGTTTTTACATCCATGTTATGAGAATGAAGTAAGAAATACCATAATGTCCCTCAACAACACAAAATCTGTTGGATTTGACGGTATAGCAACTCACATACTTAAATCCTGTGCCAACATTATATCCCCAATTATTGAACACTTGATCAATCTCTCATTCTGGCAAGGGATTTTTCCAGATAAACTCAAGCAATCGATTGTGAAACCATTGTTTAAAAAAGGTGACACAAAAGACTTGTCTAACTACCGACCTATAGCGCTAATATCTAATTTATCAAAAATCTTTGAGAAAATTATGCATCGTAGACACACAAATTATTTAGAAAAATTCCAAATTATAAAAGAAGAACAAAACGGTTTTCAAAGGGGTAAATCGACAACGTTAGCAGCATTTACTCTAATAAAAAATGTAATTGAAAAATTAGATAAACGGGTTCCAGTGTCCGTTATCTTCTTTGACATGAGCAAAGCTTTCGATTTTGTCAACCACGATTTACTTCTAAAAAAATGTAATAACTACGGAATCCGAGGGATAGTTATTGACTGGATTACTAGCTATTTATGTAACCGCCAACAAAGAGCTGAAATAAGTACAATAAACAAAAACAAAGAGTCAACATCAATCAGTTCGGAATATAGTCAAACCAAATCAGGTGTACCACAAGGAAGCATACTGGGCCCATTACTTTTCCTTATCTACATCAATGATTTGCCCACTGCTTTACAACAACAGTGTATAGTCTTTGCTGACGATATATCGGTAATCGTTGCAAATGATAATAAATCAGACATAATTCACGAAAAAAACCTAAATACAATAGTAAATCAAGTTTTAAAATGGCTAGAAAATAATTATCTTTGTGCAAACCTTAGTAAAACCAAATACATAAACTTTCAAAATTACAACTCAAAACCAAAAACATATAAAGTAAATTGTCAAGGACAACAAATAAACGAAGTAAGTGAATATAAATTTCTTGGACTCATTCTTGATCAGCACTGTCACTGGAAATTACATATAGAACATGTTTGCAAGAAACTCAACCAATTTGTTTTTGCACTTAAACGTTTTAGACGTACCGCTAGTGAAGCAGTCGCCCTGACTGCTTACCACGGGTATGTATCCTCCTTACTCCGGTATGGACTCCTACTCTGGGGGAACTCGACAAATATAAATGAAGCATTTATTGTTCAAAAAAAATGCCTAAGAGCAATTTGCGGTATCAGCCCATTAACATCCTGTCGACCACTGTTTAAAAAATTAAGGCTATTAACTCTAACAGGCCTTTTCATAATGCATGCTGGTATTTTTGTCAAGGAACACTCTAAGTTTTTTATAGCATGCGACCTGCATTCGAAATACACTCGTCGAGATCCCACAAGAATAAGAATACCTGCACATCAAAGCACATTGTAGCATAATAAGCGTAATACCAAATAGAATGTGGCTTTATTTAACTAAAGAATTACAGCTAGGTAGAGATTGGATAGGTAACCATGACAATGTATAACAGAATTGTCGATGACAGCACAATCCACCATACAGCCAAGGAGGTCGAGTCAATAGGCATATCACCTCATTCTTCCCCGGTCGAGTTTTCACTCCCTTCTCCATCTACCACATAGTCGCTTAGGTAGAAGGGCGGCTTTCTGATCCTGTTTGATCTCCGCGGGATCTGGAGTATCGGAGAAGGCGGCGAACTACGTAGATTTTCTGAACGTTGCGGCGATGATAACGACGGGGTGTCAGTTTCGGGTGGAGCTGAAGCGTTGTCTTCCATCTCTTCAGAAGCTGATTGAAAACTATTATCTCCACTGTAGTCAGCGGTATTCGGGAACGGTGCCAATTGACGGTTCGATACTGTTGATGTTTCCCCATTGTCCCGTCGAATAAGAGAATAGTGAGGATTAGTTTCAAGGAGTTCAGCTTCTTCGACTAGAGGGTCTGTTTTAGATTGTCGGACATTCTTCTTTACTAATATTGGGCCTGGTGTAAGCCAGGACGGCAGTGAGTCTCCGTTCTGGGATCTTCTAGGATATGTAAAAAGTTTTTCATGTGGGGTGGCATTAGTAGCTGTACATAAAAGAGAACGTACACAGTGCAATGCATCCTTCAGTACCACTTCCCAGTTTTCCGGTGATAGTCCCTTTGACCGGAGGCTGAGTTGGATAGTTCGCCAGAGAGTCCCGTTTAGACGTTCCACTTGTCCGTTACCCTGGGGGTTGTAAGGTGTCGTTCTAGATGAGGCTATGTTTGCTTTTCTAAGGAATGACTTGAATTCTTCTGACATAAACGATGAGCCTCTATCGCTATGTACATAGAGAGGCTGGCCAAACGTAAGGAAGAGATCTTTCAAGCAGTTGATGACTGTGGCAGATGTCATATCTTTACATGGATAAGCAAATGGAAATCTGCTGTACTCGTCGATAATCGTTAATATGTACTTGTTGGAGGTATTAGACGGCAATGGCCCCTTGAAGTCTATATTGATACGTTCGAGAGGGGCTATAGCTTTGATCAAGTGTCCTTTGATTTTGAGAAACCTTGGTTTTATCTCGGCGCAGATTGGACACGAGGCAGTCATCTTCTTGATGTCGTTCGCTGAATAGGGCAAGTTTTTGGATCTCACCCAATGATACATCCTTGTCACCCCTGGGTGACAGAGTGCGTTATGGAGCTCTTTTAGCTTACTGATATTCATATAGGCGCATACACGAGAAAGAGCGTCCGCAGCTGCATTTTCGCAGCCTGGTCTATAAACAATGTCATATTTGAAACAGGACAATTCTAATCGCCAACGCGAGATTTTCTCGTTCTTGATTTTGCTATTATGATTCTGATTGAACATGAAGGCTACCGATTGTTGGTCTGTTATTAAACGGAAATGTTTGCCAATAAGGTAGTGTCTCCACTTCTTTAAACTTTCTACTATAGCGCAAGCTTCTTTTTCGATTGAGGATTGCTTGCATTCGGAGTTTGACAAAGTTCGTGAAAAGAATGCTACAGGTCGTCCTTGTTGAGTGAGTGTAGCCGCCAGAGCGAATTCTGAAGCATCAGTTTCAACGGTGAAGATTTGGTCATTAATCGCTGTTAGGGCCGCCGCCTTGATGTCCTGCTTTATTTCCTCGAAACATTTGAGAGTGTCGCTCGATAACGGGAAGCTTGTGACGCAGGTGAGGGGTTTTATCTTTTCTGAGAAACGCGCAATCCATTTTGCATAGTGCGCGAACATTCCTAGGACTCGTTTCAGTTCACCTGATTTAGTCGGTGCGGGGAGGTCTAGTAGAGGCTTTAGTCTATCAGGATCAGGTCGGATAGTATGATTTTCCACGGTATAACCAAGAAGACTGATCTTAGTTTTATTTAAAACGCTTTTTTTTTATTCAGAGTTAGATTGAACTTTTTAGTGGCATCCAAAAAACGTTTTAGATTGCGCTCGTGATCATTAACATCCTTGCCGCAAACGGTTATGTCATCTAGGTACGCGTAAGTCCCATCTAATTTTTCTTCAGATATTATGTAGTCAAGAGTCCGTTGGAACGCCGCTACGCCATTAGTAACTCCGAACGGAATGCGTGTGAATTGATAGAGTTTTCCATTCGCTTCGAACGCTGTATATATTTTCTCATTTTCCAGGATTGGGACCTGATGATAGGCTGATTTTAAGTCTATCTGACTAAAGACTTTATATTTGGATACGTTGTTCACAACCGTTTCGATATTTGGCAAGGGGAAGGCATCTAAGTCAGTAAATTTATTGATTGTCATTGAATAATCGATTACGAGCCGCTTGCGATGGGCCCCTCCTCCCGCTACGAGAACTTGAGCCCTCCAAGGGGAAATACTTTTTTCAATTACCCCATCTTGGAGCAACTTAGACACTTCTTCTTTTATGAAGTCAGCGTCTTCTTTAGTGTAGCGCCTGCTTCTGACAGCAATCGGTTGGATATTTGGCGAAAGATTGGTGAATATGGAGGCCGGCGGAACTGAGGCTTGCAGAACATTACAGATTTGTAAGGGCTCGCCGGGACCTCCCAGATTGAATTGGATACTTGAATGTTGCTTAAGTAAGTCGTGACCCACGATAACGTCTGCGCAGAGGTTGTCAACTACTAAAAGAGGTGTTTGCTTGTAAGTATGTTGATTCATTTTAATAGTTGCGAAACATACCCCTTCAACGAACGAGACTTGGTTTAGAGAGGCGAGATTGACAGTTTGTTTGCACGGTCTCTTGGGCAACTTCATGATGCGGGCAACTTTGCTGTTTATGAAACTGACTGAACTTCCAGTGTCGACGAGAGCATCAGCTTTATATTCATTTATTGTGATACGGATTGTCGCACTCCTAAGACTTGAAGGAGAAGCAGCGGAAATAGCCCCGCTATAAAACAGGTCGTTGCTTGAGTTGGGACTAGGATGTTCTTCATTCCACACCGAGTTTATGTTATGCCCGGACCTGCAAACGCTAGCAAAATGGCCTTTCTTCGAACACTTATTACAAGTAGCTTTGCTAGCTGGGCACCTTATTCTAGGATGAACATTTCCGCCGCAGAAGAAACAGCGCTTGCCTGATGGTGACGAAGAGGACGGTGCGGCCGAAGTATTCTGAGGCATTCGTGACGATGAAGCTACCGATGACGAAGAGGACGGTGCGGCCGAAGTATTCTGAGGCATTCGTGACGATGAAGCTACCGCCAGATTATCCGATTCTTTGTCTCGAATGATTTCAGACACAACATTTAGTTGCGGAGAGTTAGTACTGATCGTCTGAGCATCTTTCTCAGCAGTTTCCAAGGTGATGGCTTGATTAAGAGCTTCAGTAAGAGAAAGCGTAGAGTTTTCTAAGAGTCGTTCACGGATTTTTCTTGAGAGCAGGCCGGAGATAAGAGCACTATGAATTGCCTGTTCTTCATGTTCTATCGCGGTGACTAGTTCAAATTTACAATCATTAGCCGTCAGTCGAAGGGCTCTAGCATATTCGGAAATAGTCTCATCTGTTCTTTGTTTTCGATTGAATAAGACATGTCGAGCTAGTATCGTGTTTTTTTGTTTGACATAGATGTCTTCTAGAGCTTTTATAGATGCTTTATAAGTCGTGCAAGACTTGATATGTTTGTAGATCGATGCGGATAAATGGTTGATTAACAGCTTACACTTGAGAGAATCCGGTACGTCTTCAGTATTTTCTTCGGCGAGAAAGCTTTCAAAAGTCGATTTCCAATGGAGCCATTTTGCGTCGGCGTCCGCGACTTCAGGTTCAACGTCGAACTTGTCGGGTCGGAGATACTTTGATAGCGATGACTTGCCTAATTTTTCGTCAGGCATCTTTAGTTAAATAAATTGTAGCATAATAAGCGTAATACCAAATAGAATGTGGCTTTATTTAACTAAAGAATTACAGCTAGGTAGAGATTGGATAGGTAACCATGACAATGTATAACAGAATTGTCGATGACAGCACAATCCACCATACAGCCAAGGAGGTCGAGTCAATAGGCATATCACCTCACACATTATGCCAAAAAAATAGTTTAATCACTGCAATAAAAATCTTTAACAACATACCAAAAGAATTAAGAGAGCTCCCTTTAAAATATTTTAAATCCAAATTGTATAAATGGCTCATTGATAATTGTTTTTATAGTGTAAAAGAATTTCTAGAAAAAAAAATAGCTGATAGATATGGTTACTGAGCTCTACAAAATATTTCATGTTGCTGCGTTTTTTAGTTTTTTATGCTTTATTTTTAAGTTTATATTAATTGTTTAAAGATTTCGAATGGATACGAAGCCTTAAATTGTAAGTGCTAATATAGCACTAGCGTTGTAGTATTAATATTTTAACAAATTTATGTTTCGTATTAAAATTCACGTTTAACTTTTTCAAATATTTGTATGCCATTCTATGGCAAAACATGTAAGTTCACAACCCTATTTATAAGACCTAAATGTACCATGTTTTTACGCAAATAAAAATTATTCTATTCTATTCTATTCTATTCTATTCTACATAGGTGACCATCAATACTTTGGCAAGAGCCTGACGTCATACCTGACTATCATAATTATATGAAGGAAAAACCAAAATAAACCACCCGATCTAATCACGTAAATATTTATTTAATAATAAATGCATCAACAATCACTCCTTGCTCTTCTTGGACGGCGACTCATCGTCCCTGCCGCTGCTCCGTCTCTTTCTATCGCTGCTCTCCGTCTCCTTCTCACTGTGTCGTCTTTTTCTGTCACTGTTCTCTTTCTCCTTCTCTTTCTCCTCCTTGGTCTCTGGCACGTACTTCTTGACACGCGCTGGTTCCGGGGAGTACGCCCAGAGGAGCATTTCTAAGTGTGCTGCTGTCGGCTCGTCTTTTTCGTTGAAGAGTTTTGCGTCGGCGTGCTGGAAATAATGAATTGCTACGTAAGAAATTGGTCCAAAAAGCCACCTTTGAGGATGTTTTGTAGCGATTAATTTAATAACATAAAATATAAGCATTACATAATCATTTAACAGAAAAACAGTTGGTTCGCGCGGGACGCGTTGCAGACGTCAAATATTTATTATTTATGTTTTTAATAGAATTAATCATTATGTTTATCTTTTAACTGAAGATCTTTTTAAAAGAAAGAAAAAATAATTGAACGTGGAACTTTCAAAAACAAAACAAGATCAACAATCGATCCAAAACAAACTTTATTTTAATGGGAAAAGGTTGATTTGACGTGGCATAAGGGCCCCTCCCTTATGCCACGTCAAATCAACCTTTTCGTAACTCCATTTCCCGTCACGGCATACGAGTCGATTTTACTATCTAGTCGCACGTATAGATGTTTCACAACAAAAAGGTCTATCGAGAGTGACGTGCATAATAGATATTTTAAGTTAATGACTAGATTTTAACCCCCCGCATAAATCACAAGTGTACCACCGACGGTCTTTCACCTACAGTTTGTACGTACCTTCTCCTTAAGCTCCTTAAGCGCCGTGTTCCTGACGATATCCCACGTGATACCGCCCTCCTCCTCCGCCACTGTGCGTAGGCGCTTGTACTCGCCCCGCACTGAACTGTACGCGGCTATGAAGGATTTCTGAGGAAACAAGGAAATGCTGACAAATGTGGCGCAAAACGTAGTAAATTGAGTAAAGAATTTAAAAATCGTATCAGACAGCTACACTGAAGAAAGCTAGTGGCCTACCATGACGTCTTAAAGCAGTATTGTTTTAATATTATTCCAGAATCCGAAAGAGAGGGCGCTAGACGTCCTCTACAGCTCTGTCTCTTCCACACACTGGAGTGACATTCAAATAATACTGCTTTAAGACATCATGGTAACCCCCCTGCAGAGGCAAAAACAAACATTTCTTAAGGGGCACCGAGGGCGCTGTGGGACAAGTCGAAAATATTTTTTTATGTTATTTAAATTTCCCAGTCTCCGTGTTAACTGCTGAGATCATAAGCTTTCCAAATAACATCCCGTCAAGATTAAGGAAACGTTTTCCATAAAAATAATCACTTCACATAAGATTTGCCTTTTGAACCAATCTTATGTTGCAATCTGCCAATGTTAGTAATTAACGAAAGTGAGACGGTGATTTCTACAATTTAGCAATTTTTTCTTAGGTATTTTTTTAATTGCATTGTTGGTTTGCGTGAAATTGCATTTTCACGCCCTTAAGGTTAAGAAGCGCTAAGGTTACCCGCGAAATTTTGTAATTAAAATCATCAATAAAACCTCTTTTAGTTCGTTTTAATTCCATTTAATGACTATTTGCTGAAAAAGTCACTCAATTAGGATTAAGTGAACTTGGAGGGTTGTATTGATGATTTCAATAATTATAACTCAGTAAACCTATATTTGTTACGGTCGCAAATCAACATTCAACGTGAGACTGAACTAATTGCAAAAAACGTAAGAAAATTTGCTTTTCGCGGGCTATCGTGGTGATTCCACCTTAATAGACTTGAAGAAAGCAACTAATTTCCTCATGAGATCCATCTGGTTACCTGTTGTTCGCTAACATCGTCCCCGGCGAGTTTCTGCGCGGTCCTGACGACACCCAGGCTGACGTACGGGTTGTTCTGCTTGCTCAGATGTAAAGAGTCAAAGTCGTCCAGAAACTTCTCGAAGATCGACATCGCTTCCTTGATGTTCGAGATCTTTGTCTCATCTCGGGTGCCTGGAGTTGGAAATAGGTTTTATTAGTTAATCGTCTGTTAGACTGCCTCGTGGGCCTAGTCGTCGCAAACGCAACTGCTGAGCATGGTGTGTTGGGTTTGATTTCCGGGTCGGGCAAAGTGGTATTGAGTTTTACCATCAGGGATTTCTCAGTAGCAGCCACGGAGTTTGGATTGTGCCCGGTTGATGGCAATAGGCTCGTCCCTATTAAATGGGACTTAAACATAACTGCAAAATGTGGATGTACTATAGGCGAACCTCTGCCTAAGCTTTTGGGAATTACAGGTGTGATGTTATGTTAGTAGGTGTAGTCTCTTAGAGGGAACAGCGAGTGACTTGCTAACCGCTCACGATATCAAAATCACATTCTGACTATTCAAAAACATCAAAATGAAATATCAAATTAAATGCGAAATTATTACGAGTGCGTTACGCAAACAGATTGTAGGATTCGGCAAAGAAAAACCTATCTAGCTTTATTCTTATTCTACTAATAATCTTGTTTCAAAGCGTCAGACATTATTTTGCCTGTCTTAAGCTTTCACGGTTTATAATAAAACTTACACTGTTACTAACGGGTATTTGTTATCTTCCGCGATTTTCAATGATTGAGAGCCCACAGTTATTGAAAATCACGGAAGACATTCCGTAAGCGTCAATGTAAGTTCATTTATTAACCTGCTTTCATCGGCACCCATTTTATTATATGTATTGTGTCCCAAAGTCTGGCGCGGAGTTGAGACGTCATTTCCTCGTTTCGGTTCGTCTCCCGAATCGAAACGGGGAAATGACGTCTTTTGCGCTTGTACGCATGAACATAAAGCTCTTCCAGACTCTCTCATGCCGAGTCCGCGTCGGTCATTTTACATTTACTAGGGTAAAAGACTCACACGTAAGCACCCTCTTGGCCCGTCCGATGAGTCCCTTGATGGCCAGCTTCTGATAGTCAGGGTCCCTGCCCTGTAGCTCCTTGAGTGTGCCCTCGGCGGTGGCGGCGTCCTTGAAGCCCAGCCCGGGCACCGTGTCCGGTGGGAGCTCCTTCTTCTCCGGCTTCTTTTCTTCCATCGACACGTCAGACGACGATGAACTCTGGAAATATAGGTAGAGTGTGGATTTAACGTAATGGCAAGTACGGTGGGGCAGGCATAAGCCTACAGCCCATGACATTTTTGGCAATAACGTGCGATCAAAAAACGAAGGAGGTAGTGGCTAAATAATAACAGCTGCTGTGGTAAAGCCGCGCTTGCCTAGGTTGGTTCGTGGATGGGTGACCACACATTACATACCGAGCATCCTCCGTGCTTCGGAGAGTCTTTTAGCAGTTGGTCCCGGCAGTCCCGACGTTCATTTGTAGATCTTTGACAGTCATTACAGGTAGTGAGTGACCCGAAACTCTGAGAACCAGTCCTACCAAGGGGTACATCGTATTCCCCAGCACTAAATGGGTTGTGGAGGTCAGATAGGCAGTTGCTCCATGAAAAGTAGGAACTGGTATTCAGCTGCCTCCAGTTAGACTGGAAGCCGACCCCAACATAGTTGGGAAAAGGCAGGCATATGATGATGTACGATCAAATAACAAAAACCGACCCTTACTACCGAGCAGGGAAGAGACTTTTGTCGTTTAATCGAAAAACTTGTAACATTTTTCACGATCTAGAAGTCGAACTGAAAGGTTGAGTGACCAACGTAACTTCTAGACCAGTTCAAACTTTCAGAGTGATTATCTATAAGTACTAATAATCTTATAGAGCTGCAGAGTTTGTTTGTTTGGTTAAACACGCTAATCTCGAGAACCAATGGTTCGAATCGAAAAAAAATCTTTTAGTGTTGCATACCTCACTTATCGAGAAAGGCTATGGGCTATGTGTATAACATCACGCTACGACCAATAGGAGCCAAACATCAATGAAAAATAATGCGAAAACTTGGAAAATGTTACGCAGACGAAGTTGCGTGGGTCAGCTATCATCAATATATGAGGCTGCCTCTCATATGTCAGATACGGTTATCTCGAATACCTGAGCACTTAATACATACATATATGTATGTAACGAATGAGCGATTACAAGCGTGTTTACACTGCACGCGGTTTACAGAAACAACAATGCTATAACAAAATGCAAAATTTCTGTACTGCGGATATCAAATCCGCAACTGGTTGTGACTTTGAGCTACTAGTGGTTTAATAAAAATTTAAGGCTATAAAGTTTAAGCACTCATTTGGGTTTATTCTTGAACGCGTTGCTCAAAGTTAAGATTCGTTGAAACGTCAGTAACATGGTAGACCCATGGTACACGTTAATCAACTTCAAGCAGCGTTCATAATGAAGCCGCTAAGTTACAAAAGTATACGTACGTCATCGCTATCACTCTTCTTCTCCAGTTTCTTCTTCTCCTCTTTCTTGTCTTCTTTCTTGTCAGTCTTCTTGTTCTTCTCGTCGGAGAGGTCAGCCAGCCACTGCTCGAACACCTCCATCGCTTCCTTTATGTTCTTTATTTTGTCTTCTGCTTTTGTCACTGCAAATAAAATAAACGATGAGAATGACATAAAGGTCCACGTGCTCTTCTCGCACTCTCATTGTACGATGGAACGGCAATCCGACACGAGAGATCAGGCGATGGACAAACAGCTTAATGTGCTTTCTGGGGCACTAGCCAACGTCCCGCGGGTCGCACACACCGCCATCTTCCAAACTCCCGGCTACTTCTGATAAATTTCTAATGCAAAGACTCAATAAAACTTTACCCGGCCTGGGAATCGAACCCAGAAGCCCAAGAGCACCAACAAGGCACTACGACAGTAATGTTCAGGAAAGGTACTTACTCGTCAGCACCCGCTTGGCCCTCCCGAGCAGGCCCCTGACTGTCAGTCTCCGGTAGTTGGCGTCGTGTTGTTCCAGCAGACGCAGCGTCTCCACGGCCTTCGCCTTGTCCTTGAAGCCGAAGCCCGAGTCTTCCTTGTCGTCCTTACCCATGGTTCTGAAACGCGAGAGGATCAGGTTAATATACTTTTGTATTATGTACCTACTTATAGGAGAATCTTAACTTTACATAAGGTATCATGAGATACGACTGATAGATTGAGGTGTGTTCACTTATACAGGGTTATTGGTAAAACACCACCTCTTAAGAGGTCATTGTACTCATCATTGTGAACAACATTTACTATGGAAACAAGACTGAAATCGCGAAAAAAATCTGCTGTTTCGTACTTTATGTTCACATAGCTCGTCAAAATGTAGGGAACCGCTGATTTCTTTTTCACGATTTCGGGTTTGGTCTCATAGTACTTAAAAGTTGTTCATAATGATGAGTAGAATAACCTCTTATCATGGTGTCATATTTTGATTTAAAAGAGTGTCCATGGAGTTTCTTGCCCATTCTTCTCCATAGAGATCTACGCTTTGGAATGGGTAACTACAGTACTTTCACAAGTTATTATGTCTTGTGACTGGCATTGTAGCTTCGCGTTCTTTTTTTTTTGTTCTTTGACTTTCAAAAGTGCCTGTAATGGTCTAATTGAAATAAATGCTTTGAGTTTGAGATTACCAATAACCCTGTATATAACGTATGTCCGGCCGGTAGTTCCAAAACAATTACTTACAATTTATATACTATATACAAGGTGAAAACGGACCCTTCACGAAACCGGTCACCGAGCATTCTGTACATCCAACTAAGTAACTCCACGGAAAACTATCCTGGGAAACGACTTATGGTTGAGTAAAAAATCACATTTGATAGTAGAGCTCAATGTTACGCACAACGCACTCAAAACGCTGTGATCGGCGCAGTAACAGTTTTATAAAGTTATAACAAGTAAAACTTGTAAGTATTTAAAACAAAAACTTATAAAAAACTTGGAACTTTGAACCCAAAAATCATTGCAATGACGGGACGAACTAGTGCCTTTCGGCTTCGTTTGGAGTATTTTATACCCATTATGGAGTGGTCTTCATGGCTTGATCTAATTATAGAGTGTTGTGTAATAGTAATGCACTTTAAGACAAAATTGATAAGTACAAATCAGTAACACTCCTATCGTAAAGTAATGAGTTCTTGAAGGTGTAGGTGCTCATGACACGAGAAATGATCAAAATTATCAAGTACTAAAATTATTCGGTTTCAAAACAAAGTGTGCATAACCACTTAATATAACAACATAATTGAATGTTTAGCCTATTATAAAACCTGTCTAATGTCTATACCCTGTGGGTCAAGGTGGAGTATTGTTGAATAATTAACATAACATTACAGTGAACACTAATTATACCTACGAGCTAGCTACGTTTTAATTAAGTAGATGTAATCTACATCTACTTAATTAAAACGAGTTCCGTGGATGAGCTGAATTTAAAAAATGAAAATATTACTTATCTCTATCTCGCATACAGTACGTACTTATCTAAATAATTATAATCTGTAATGTCCAATTATAAAGACACGCGCCTCAAAGGTTTTATTTGGACATTACATCACGTTTCGATCATGCGAATAAAATTAAATTCAAGTAGTATTGACCTTAAATGTTACGTCATTGCAAAAAAATGGCGGAAGATAAATGTAGTGGGAATTTGTCAAATTTCAAATACGGAATCGTGAATGTTCGTAAAGTTGTTAATAGATTCCTTTTATATTGTTGTGTTTGTCGCCGTCGCACCTGATTTACATAAATTATCTGATATTGTCTGGCTCCAGGTAAACTTTTCAGTGGTGACTGGTGACGCTATTTTAATATTTATTCATGGTACAATCATTTTATTATCTAACTATAGTCGCTGACTACCTATTTCCTAATGCCAAGCAAGGGTGCAATGCCAACTTAGTCATGTGATAATATTGGAGTTTATTCTTTTCAATAATGATATTCGAACACAACTGTAAGATGTTTTCCTACGCGTAAAGGCGGACGGCACGGTTGGCGCAGGGGGTTGAGCGATTGACTGCTGCGCGTGTCGCGGGTTCAATCCCCGCACGGAACAAATATTTGTATGGCCTACAGATAGTTGTTCTGGATCTGGCTGTAGGTGTTTGGAGTTTAAATGTTCGTTGTTTGTCGATCAGAATGTTTTATTCGAATTGGAAGTTTTGCGTTTCTTTGCTTTTTTTATCATGAAACAAATGTTTCATTTTATTGGGGGAGGACATTGGCTCTTGCAACACAGTTTTAACTATCGAAGGTCGATCGAGTCGGAGTCTCAGAGATATTCTACCCTTTGGTCAGAGAACTTCACATGTTTTTATTATGTTTTTTTTTTTTAATAAAACGTAGGTGTGAAGTTTGTAACTAAATCTACTTACCTAGGTACTTACAGCAGTAACATTACAAGTCTCATATATGTACTATGTTTTAAAAATGTCCTGTTGTTCATTTAGAAACTTAATTAATTTTGGTAAATAAGCGGGTAAGTAGATAAAAGAATCAGGCAGTTTAAAAACATTTGTTCAAATAAAATAAATGCATATTTTGCGCACAAACTCAAGGCCTCGCGTATCGGTCACTCACTCGGCTTTCCGCACTGAAAAACAATTTCAGTGGCATTAGGAACCGGTTTTACGTAGGTATTTGCATACATTGACTGATACAGAAAATGACATCATGCGTGTTTTTACCCAACTGCGTTGAAAGAAGAGCTTATTCCTCACTATACATAATTATTAGCAGACCGCGGCTTCACCCGTTTGGGTACCCCCGGGCGACGCCGCCGCGGAGATTGCTAGTGTCTGTAGCCGACGTTGCCAGTTGCCTAGTAAATACATAGGTAATGATGATTGTGGACTGCGTGGCTTGCCTTATACGGTGTTTATCTAGAAAGTCCTTCACACGCTTGCTCCTTAAGCTAAGTGGGCGCGGCATCGTCTGGTCAAAGTAAGCATATAACATCAGAGGTCAATGGTTCATTACTGTTGTATTACCAAATGACGGTTGTGTTGTGCGACAGAAAAGGACAGAAGCATGGAAAAGTGCGATTCCGTGCTGGTAGACGAGGTTCAACCCTTAATGTGGAAACACCAGGGTTACTCCTGACCTAAAAATCTTACGTTTTTTGCATACAATTAGTGTCAGTAGATCGCAGCCGAAACACAAATATGACTTTACCGAGTTATAATCATTCATACAACCCTCGTCTAAACCCATTGAACCAACATAAAATAACACCAACATTTATTTGGGATCTTCAACAAGAGTATTCGCAAGAGTTGACACATACACCAAAGGGCAAATCAGATAGATATTGTGTGGCTGGGAGTTTGTTCCGTCACTTTACCCAGCTAAAACTCCAGGGACTCACGAAGGAGGCATTATGGGGGACCATTTATGTAGATTTGATGGTAAAAATAAAGGTTAGTAAAGTTAGTAAGTAGGTATTAGCTTTTTTTGAGAAAAAAAGCTAATTGTGACCCAACCTAAATGGCAGTTATAGTTTTGAGCCGTTTGGGGTCGAAACACTCGGGTCGTGGGGCCCAAGTGCGCATTCGCTTTTTAAGGAAATATCTCGTCGACTTGTTGACACTTCGCGAGACCAGAGGGCTGGCTATTTCTTTGGGCAAAGAATTAGCATTGCCATTCAACGTGGCAATGCTGCCAGTCTTCTGGGCACGTTTCCGGATGACAGCGATGGGGAGGAGTATTTTGAAGCCTAAGCCTCCTATTGTTTTTAAGTTAGTTTATAGTTAGTTCGTTTATGTAAATATTTAGTTTTTAAGTTAGTTTATATTTAGTTAGTTAATTTATGTAAATATTTAGATTTACAATTGTGACCCTAATTTATGAATGGACTTTTAGTTTTGATAATTTTACCATCTTTAGTAAATACCATGTTTGTCACGGGTGTGTTTAACTTTTTCATTACCAGATACCATAAGGCCACACTGTCTTCCAAAGTGCGAATCAAAAATAAAATAGCTGTTTGTTTTTTTATTATGCATTATAATGATATTCTTGTTTTTATTATGTACATTATTCATTTTTGAATTTACATGTAAATTAATATCAAAAGTTAATTCCCCCATGGGAACCCCAATCACTTGTCCACATTGTTCTACCCACCCGACCAACCAAGAAATACAAATAAATTCTACATTCTTCTTCTATTAAGTGTAAGGTTCTCTCTTGATGTTAGTTGTTAAGTCAAGGAATTTTTCCGGTTCTACTTTAATGTTCAATACTAGTTCTTCAGCTTCTTCATCGCTTTTGTTACTCTTGAAGCCCACAGTTGCTGCTTCAGGTGGTGGCGTAGCATACAAACCACTTCTTGATCCCGTTACTTCCATATCATCTGCCACTGGAGAACCTTTACTTTGATAAGATGGAGCAGGCCTGCGGTCCAGTATTTCCATTTCCATTTGAGATATGACTTCAAATACTTTCCTCTTTGCTACGGCTCTGTCATGAGGAGAAAACGACTGTACTGTGGTGGCTATGCTGTCGAAGAAGTGCTGGATGTCACTCCTCTTTGTTGTTTTTTCCAGAACGTATTTTATTAGGTTGTTTGAGGTCGCCTCATGGGGGCAAGATCGCCGGGCGACCGCTTCGTGAGTTCTACTCCGCTTTAGGAATGAACGCTTTTGTGCTGCAACATCAGGAGTAGTGGCCGGAGTACTTGCTTCATTAGTCATTTTTGGGCGATTATCTTCAACATTGGTGCCGTTATTTCTTGGACTAGTTTCTATGTAGGATCGCTGTTTCATATGTGCTGACAGGAAGGACAAGTCATCCTCGTATGTCCATTTCCTCATGTCTTTGTCCTTTCTGTACACTGGATCAGTTTCTGATGCTTTCTTTTTCTTTAAGGTTCGCCGATATCCTTCACGTAATAAAATCCAAGACTTCTTACATTCTTTTTCTGAAAAATATAATTAAAGAATTGTTTACTATTTTTAGCAAAATGAGACTGCTATCACACAAATGTGTACTTGTGAACACTGCTCAGAACAGTCAGAACAGTAATAGAAACAAAGGCTGAATTTAGTATTTAGGGTATGTATCTAATACGTTTTTTGATACTTTTATGACCAATTTTTCTAATAACTACCTGTAGAAACTATAAAATTCAAGTCTTATTCGTTCTAAGAACTAATCTATAGTTTAGTGTAGTTATGTTTACTCATACTCTCAGGCCTTTAGAGCCTTTAAAGACGTCCACTGCTGGACAGCAGTGGACGTCTTTTGGGCTGAAATGATGATGATGATAATGATGATGTTTACTCTTGCCGTAATAAAATGAAGAAAAATAAGTGCGTGCCGACTTTTTCATAACAAGCTATTGTTTACAAACAAACAACTTTTACACTCACCTGTAACTTGCAGCCTACTCGAAATATCCTTCCACGCCTCGTTCTTCCAAGCATTATCACCGTAATTAGGGTCCCTACTATCATAAATTAATTTATGTGATCTAACTAATTCTATCAATTTTCTATTAAAATCCATCGATAAAATAAAATAAAAGTATTAGAAAGAAAAGAAAAAAGTTAGGTTAGTTGTCAGTTGTCACTGTCACTCTCCTCCGCGCAGACGCACTGGCTGGTTCGCGTTCGCGTTTAGTCTTTACTCTATGGTTGGCGACAAGGCACAGAGGTCGAGAAGATGACAAAATAAAATTAAGTACTTCTGTTGCCGTGGCTGTTAATGTTGGTTGATTCTGATTCTACTGCGCTCCGGGCTCGGTAGGGTAGTTATTGTACCACGCAGTTAATAGAGACCATGTGGGTTAAAAAAATGAGGTTTTGAGCAGCGATTTGTCGGTAACACCGTGTGTGAAAACGTGACATAGGTACGCGGTCGTATACAAACTATAACTCATTTATATCTATGACCTAGTTGGCAGCGGTGTAAAAACATTGCTACCTACTCACACTCTCCACTATAAAATATTCTAAGTAGCTACATAACATCAGCCGGCATTATAGATGGATGGAATGGATTGCTAATCTATGACTGTTATGGTAGGTGGAACAGCCTCGAGCCCGATAGTCACATACCATTAGGACGATATCGTGAAGACTTTTAAATACATAGAAGAGATTAATTTTAGACTTTGGTCTCATGTAAGTTTGGTATTCGCATTTAGAAATAGTTGGACTGTCGAGCTGTGCAAGGATATTTTAGCGTGTAACCAAAATCGGAACTAACACTGCCATCTTGTTCTTTCTATACCTGTACATTTCACAAAACTGTAAACCAACAGCACCGCCCTGTCTCCGTCATTCGAGCGCCACAAGATCCTTGCAGCACTGCAAATAGTGTTTTTTTCTTGACATGGCCACTCTCAGTTCAACTCTATAAGGTTCCAAGACTGACTATACAAACAGTAATAATACGGCGATGTCACAGCGGGGTCGTGAGTACTTGCGGTGTTTGTTGAGAGGTCAGTACCTATCGCACACACGAAGTCAATGATGCACTCGACACGTGATACTTAAATTACGATTACTTCCGTAAGCGTAAACAATTTTCCCGATATACAGCGAACTTCAAAATCAGATAATTAAATAACAATGACGCCTTCACATATTACTCAAGAGGGATAGGCAGAGGCTTATTGTAACAGGACAGATGTGTAGGGTGATAGACGAACTAAATAACACCTACCCAGAGTTCAAAGTATCAACCTCAGCACTGCAAAGTTGTAAAGATGAGCCCACGGTACGTACGAGGCAGTAACGTGACTGGTTATTATGAATGCACCTCACGTTCTGTACCTAACGGGAACTATGAGATGATTTTATTCTCATAGTTAATTCAACTGAAACCTCTTGAATATTTCATAATGTACCGCGCATGGCTGTTTCGTAATTCACAAACCCGTTCGGTCATACCCAGTCGTACCAAATACATCTACACGCATACGATTTCAAAAATTCTTTCACAGATGGAAAACTACATACTTAGTTACTATTCGTACGACTTGTTGTCGTCCCTACGATGTTCTCATAGTAACGCTGTAACATCTAAATATTCTTCTTCTTAGCGTGTCGATGGCAATCTAAATTGTGTCGTCCCAAAACTGAGCCAGCAGTTTGGCGCTCTCAGTGGCGTCCATCAGTTCCTGTAACGAGCAAACAGCAGGACACACAGGACACGATAATAAGTGTCGCATCGTTTGTGGAACAGCACCACATTTACACTCCAGGGCAGAATCATTAATGAATCTCCACCTGAGCAGGTTTTCCTTGCTGCAACCAACCTGGGTCCGAAATCATTTATATAGTCTATCTAAATATTGTGGAAACAAATGATTTTAAAAGAGTAATCATGTCGTTTCTTGCCGGTTCTTTTCCATAGGAAACGACCAACCCGAAACGAGCACCTTTTTGTCGACGTTTTATAAGTTTCCATGTAGGCCTATGTGAAATAAAAATGTTTTGATTTGATTGATTTGATTTGACTTGATTATCTTACCGCGTGCCCTGAGAATCCTGAGATTATTATGTTTCTTCGCTGCGGACGAAGTCACAGGCGAAGCTAGTATTATATCTGTTACAATAAAATAAAATAGAAGTGTCTGTCTGTAATTTCAAAACAACAGCTTTTTACGAAAAGCATATGAAAGTATACACAGTATTTATCACCAAAAAAAAAAGATTTATTTTTGTCTGTCAGTTGGTCTGTATGTTTGTGCTGGCAATCCACCGAAACGGCTGGACCGATTTTGCCGGGAATTTTACTGGCAGCTAGCCGATATTATAAGGAGTAACAAAGGCTATTATTTTAGAAAATTGTTTAGGGTTCACTGCATAAAAATTAAAACCCTTGAAATTGTTAACAAAATCAAATAGAGAAGTAATATTTCTTATAATAATTTGACGTGGACGAAGGTCGAGTGGCACAGCTATCTAAAGTACGAACATAAACATAATGATGTATTTAATCAAATAATCATAGAAGACGTGTTGTAGGTAACCTCACCGGGCGGCGCGCGGCGTGTCCAAGTGTGACCAATAAAGTTTACGATGTACTCGTACCTAATAAACTTCTCGTATTAACGATGCGTGATGGTGGCGCGGTGGCTGTCCTATCATACCTGCTGCCCGATTCCTTTAACTTACTGAGCAGTACTAGTTCAAGACGAACTCTCTTGTATTGTATTGTTTACCCATTCATCTCATCAGCCCAGCCTTCTCCCAACTACATATGTTGGGGTCAGCTTCCAGTCTTACCGGATGCAGCTGAATACCAGTATTTTTCATGGAGCTACTATCTGGCCTTCACAACCCAGTTAGAACTGGGTAATACGATACCCTTTAGTAAGACTGGTTGTCAGACTTTGAGGCCACTAACTTCCCGTAACGACTGTCATAGATCTAAAAATGACAGCCGGGATCAACGGCTTAACGTGCTTCCCGAGGCACGAAGAAAACTCGGCATGTATAAGGGGTGGTCACACTGGTCACCCTTTCACAGACCGAGCGGCTGTTATTATTTAATCATGAGCAACCTATATTATATTTATAATTTTGTCAAATTCAGGATCAGTGTCCCAAATCAACCGCCCTTCGCCACTTTCCAGTGTTCTAGCTGAGGAGAAGTGGCGGCACAAACTCCCCAGCATTTACTGAGGTGGTGTTAGGATGCCTTTTCTACTTCCGCCTGCACTTATGACCTAGATAAAACATGTGACATTGTTTACGTAGTGGTACAGACAGCATCACTATGTGCTAACCCCTCACGTTTTAAAATGTTACACTGCTAAATATTGAATTCGTTACGAATAATTTAAAGAGAAATTCAAAAAGAGTTCAATGTGTCAACTTGAATTCGAACCATCGCATCTCTGAACGTCGCCATTAACAAACCCGATGGTTTGGATGGACAAACCAGCCAACGAGCCCAAGTAAAGGGCAAGTGAAATGCGATGAAATTGTTAACTACTATCGTCCGAGTTCCTTTAGGCCCCTAGCACACGGCGTATTTTAAACAATCAGCAGACGCGCAGATGACGCGCGTAAACGCGCTTCAAACGAGATTCGAACGCAACCTTGTAAGCTAAGCACACGGGGCGATTGTGAAACGCGCGTCTGCTGCGCGTATACGCGCAGATACAGCGATATAGACGCGCTGTAGTCGCTCGTAGCTTCCGCGTTTTTTTGTCAGAAACTCCTCATCAATTGTGCCTCTCTCACCCCTCCTCTACCCCTCCTCCGACCCCTTGTACACGCTTCAAACGAGTTTCGAACGCGCTTCACACGCACGTTTGTATCACGTTTTACGCGCGTTTGATTCTATAAAAACGCAAAAATCGGCGACTACGGCGCAGAAAACGCGTGTTCCTGAAACGCGCGTCGTGTGCGCGTTTAATATACGCCGTGTGCTAGGGGCCTTAGGTATCTTTAGATCTCTGTATAATCGAGAGATGTAAAAATTTGAGGGTATCCATTAATTTTACTCACTACGTTTTCTTCATGAAATTACCCTCAAGTTATAACGTTAGTGTTTATGTAAATCTAAAATATTTCTAGCGCTTCTTATTTTATTGTTTGCGTAAGTGTGTGCGTTAATAGGATATCACTTGACTACAGACCTATTTGTCAGTAGGAAAAATATGAAAATTATGTGAACAGAAATTATGAAATCAAAATGTATAATACAAGTCTTTGTATTAAAATAAGATCAAAGTATTGTTTAATAATACTGCTAATATAATTGCTACTAACACTATATGGATTTTTTATCTGAAATAAATATTTTGAATTTGAATAGCAATCATAAATATTAATAAAATTGTTAAAGTAAGTATTTCATTTTTCTTAAATATTACTAAAACAAAATATAAAATACTTTTTATATTAAAAATATAAGGCATGACAAAAAGCACATGTCTTGCCCGGGATTTGAACCACCTATCTCATGGACGTCAAGCGTTCTTGAAACCTCCGGTCTGTCAATACATAAGGTAAGCCTTTTATTTGTTGTCGGTATACAGGGTGTAACGGAAAGGGTATACACATACTTAAGGGTGTGCTACAGACCATCAAACTGAACATGTTTCTCCATCGGACCAACATCGTCATAGCGAAAAAAATATCAGCTGCCCCATACATTTGGTCGAATTGGTATTGAAATTTTTTATGGGACAGCAGATAATTTTTTCGTTATTATGATGTTTGTTTGTGGAGAAACATGTTTAGTTTGATGGTCTGTAGCACACCCTTAAGGATGTATATACCCTTTCCGTTACACCCTGTATACAATTATAAAATGTTTTTTTTTTTGCGAAGGACAAAACAAAAGTATTAAGTTAAACTTATATAGTTATTCACTAAAACAATAATTTAATTATAATAAAATGTTTT
This sequence comes from Cerastis rubricosa, assembly GCA_949152445.1. Classification (NCBI taxonomy): domain Eukaryota; kingdom Metazoa; phylum Arthropoda; class Insecta; order Lepidoptera; family Noctuidae; genus Cerastis; species Cerastis rubricosa. The sequence goes on from OX424551.1 coordinate 12,751,535, forward strand.
TGTAAAATACAAAAACAAACTAGGCCCAACACGGATTTGAACGCACATGTCTTTTGGGGGATGGGGGTAACTACTTAATGGAGTCGTGTGTACCAACATAATAATAACACACACATATACATTACCTACACATTCAGTATAGTTGTTGACTTGACTTGTTGGCATTCGTGATTCTAATTCATGCCTATGTCACGGTCGAACATTAATATCAGTAACTTGCGAAGTTGCGACTATACGATGCTATTATAGTGATTGTGTGCCGCTTGTACGCAAACAAAAGTTCCTCTAATGGGTACTCCCACACAGGTGCCCTATTTTTTCTGAAAATAAACCAGATAGGCATTCTAGTTGCTATTTTGTTTGCTGCAGTAGCTAAAATGAATCATAATGCGTCGTGCGTTGACGTGGTGATTAGCTTAGATACCCCCCTACTAGTTCTCCCCTCAGAGAGTAGGCCGCGATCAACACGCGGGGTCAATGCAGTTCATATGTTACATGTCATAGAACTTTGGTGCTAGGACATATCCCATTTACCCAAACCATTAAAACTCAAGCTGATGGGCATGTGTGTATTCTCCCCATCCTGACATATGGTGCACAGACTTAATCTTTGACTAACATCCAGGAGTCCAAGTTCAGGGTTGACTATGCGCGATGGAGCTCAGTATACTGATTGTTAAAATAACCTTAGAAACACCATACTAAGCAAATAACAACGTAGCTTATAAATCTGCGAGACTAAAATGTGACTGGTCAGGCCATGTCTACCGGATACCTGCACTGCTGTAAGGCTGAGGGCCTACATATCGCACGACTGGAGCCCTGAGACAGCAAGACGGGTTCGCGGCAGACCGAGGAGAAGATGGCAGGACGCCTTAGAGGGCTTTCTCGTTTATTGGCGAGAAGAAGCACACCACCAGAAGGAATGGGGGGAGGCCTTTGCCCAGGAGTGCGACAATACGGATAAACAAAAATAAAAGGAAATAATAATTATGAAGGTATTCTCATGATGTATGCTTTCACCGTTTTGAGAGCGGTTAATTGTGTTTGACTGGGGGACGCAGGACCTACACAGAACTCGTTATACAGGGCCATACCACTGACTACTGATCTGGCGATAATCAATTCCAAATTTGTCGGTATTTATTATATAGTGCTGCAGTATCTATAGTACGCCAACTGCATTTATGTATAGATGTTGTAAAACAATAGAACTCTGGCAGCAAATGCTTTCCTATTCTAATGTAAACACACGCATTACCGCTTTAGCTAGTCACTGCAAATAATAAATAAGAAGTTTATTTAGAGCCTACATAACTACCTAAACGCGTTGTTATTTACTTAGCACGGAATTTCGTGCGAGTATTCTGCAAATATCGCACATCAAACATCATAATATATTTGTGGCTATACGACGTATTTGTAGGTAGATATTTATAAGCAAGCACCTACCAACAATGATTATCCATGCTTATTTTATCTGTTAGATCATTTGACTAAAATGTATGTGCTTGAATAATAAATAATGCCTGTTACTGTTTACAGTTCATATTATTTGCTATACTCATAATATGTCATCTTGTCTGCAGAAACCTTAACATGTAGACTCGTATGCGATCGTTTGTGATCGCCATCAAAGATTAGAATACTATACCAAACCAAACGGGTCGCGATCCTCAGCATTGAGAGTATACGTAGTCTACGTAGAAGTTGACAAATATATGTAATTTTCTTGACACATACATCCATAAGTATTTTTATTGGGTAGGTAGACTTTACCCACTCATAGGAGTCTGTATACTTAATAAAAGGTTTTAATTACTTAATAATTGGCAAGCTATTTCAGGTAAGGAACCACGGGATACGAGTTTGCGGAACTATTCAGTAAAAAGAGTCCATGAAATAACCGCAACCCCGGACCTACATATTGGTCTTAAAACTAGCGAATATTTTAGAAAATGATGTCATTATTAGATCGGATATTCTGAGCCGGCAAAACCGTTCCACAATACCTGGCTTAGAAAGTAATCTTCTATACTAAGTAGTGAAGATATTTTTATATCGTTGCAGAAACGCGGAAGATATAATTTGAATAAAGTAGGTATACGGTACTTACGGTTTTTAAAAGTAAATACAAATTCCTTATCTAAAAACTAGCCACACTTCACGTGTTGTTCCGGTTTTATAATTTGAACCACACTAGTGCCGCGCACTGAGATTCTCTGTTGACTAAATACAATTTCAAATACTATTCCCCTCCGAGTGGGAACTTTTCGCTATATCCTCACCAAATTAAAGAGAACGTTCCATTTGTGAAAGTTGTGTTCGCAGAAATTGTTTTGGACTTAGCCGTGTAATAGAGAAGCGACAAAATCGACCAAAATAAAATAGTGACGCAATGAGTGCGTTGCTGCTCCAAGGTTGTGTTTATAACTCATCATGACATCATCCGCTCAGCGTGCACCGGGTAGCCGCTAGCCGGTAACCTTCGCTTTATCGTCGACTGCCCTACTAAACGCTAAGTTACTGCCTCTCGAGTCTCGATTGCATGAGATAAGTATGTACATGGTTTGTAAGGGTTTGAATATTCGGTCATGCTTGCGTGCAATAGGTGCAGTGAACAAACGATTAAAAATAAAATGCTGCTACAATGCTTGCTTTATTGTCGACTCTTGAGCACAGAACATTAATACTCTAGAGAGTTCATGTGGATGAGTTTACATGTTTGTACTTACGGCAATAATAGTTGTAAAACTTGTGGCAGTGAGATAGGCACGTTGCACGGCCGCAAATCATATTTTGTTGAATATGCAGCCTGAAACTAACCGCATTGCGAAAAAGTAAGAAAATTTAAATTTCGCGGGCTACCTTGGCGCCCGATCCCTTGATTTTCAAGGATCAAGGGATCAAATCAAGGGATTAATCAATACGATGGATTTTATGGGCTAAATGTCTTAAACATTTAAGATAGCATAAACATCAGTAATTTGTTTACACCGGAGTCATCTAAAAATAATTTGTTTACTGAAACCGACTATACATGCCCACTGAAACTTTTCATGGCATTTTTCTTTTGTACCTACGTCTGCGTAAACTGGCACACAAAAGACCTGTGAACCAAACGTCAATTTCATTTTGAACTGTCAGTCTGTCACTTAGACAGTGTAGTGTCATTTCAGTCAATGAAACGTGCGCGTGTTGTGTGGTGTGTATAGTGCGTTGTGCATTTCGTTCGTGAAGGTTCCATAATATTCCCAACAATGACTTGCCAAGCTCCCGAGCCGGTGTTCCGTGAGTTCGGCGGTGAGGAGGACGCGGAACCTGAGGTTACGGAGATCGAGTCGCTCTGCATGAACTGTCACTCCAACGTACGTAAACATTGCGAGCTCACGAAAGCCGCGCGCGTGCTCATAACAACATGTTTTTGCCTCAAAATGCTCTTTATTCAGTATTTATTGCGATTAATTTAGTTAAGCTATATAAGCGGTACTCGCAAGACTCGCCAAAGCTGTGCGTGTATGAGCCAGATGTATGAGCGTGGATAAAGCAGAAGGAATCTGTAAAAGTCGTAGCAAGTGGCGTTCTGTAGTTTCTGACTACCATCATGGGGGAAAGGCATTAGTTGATGTATGTAATTAAGGCTGTTCGACTGGTAAAATAGCTAAATAATAGTCAAATAGTTCATGTTATGACAGCGGCGCCCCGACGACAACCGGGATCGATTCCCAAGGTTGAGGACCCGTCTACTACTGGCCGTGACTACTGTAGTCAGACTAGTGCAGGAGCAAGTGTACTACTCAATTAAACTGTATGGCTGTCTGCCAGAAGAAAAACTATTTTTTCTGGTTCAATTTTGACATTAGTTTATTTTTTATTATCAATTTTGATTCATATCTGATTATAGAATCACTTTCGCCTCTTTGTTTGATGCCTAGATGAATGATTATACAGGGCCACTGATGCTATAACGGCTAACACATATTAATTAACATTATACAGACCAGTGCTTAGATAGACAATCGGCAACTGATCATTTTAACCTTTTGAACTCCACTGTTACATATACGTGACAAGCAAGCGCGTGCCCTGTGCGCCAACGACACAAATATGTCACAATAAATGTGGTGCACTATAACACAAAATACGCAATTTATATCATTACTTTTGTGTGTGTTTATTTATATATCTTTCAAATGTAATTTATATATCTTAAATATTAAATGTCTTATAAATAATTTTGTAAGTATTTGCGGTGAATTTGTGGCTTAGCATGGAGGGCACGCGCATGCGTTTATGTTCTGGCGTTCAAAAGGTTAACAATTTTTTTTGATTTATTTACGATTTTTTATTGATTGATTAATATTGAGTCATTGATATTATTATATTTGTAAATTAAATGGCTGGCACAAAGCACTTTGGTAATGCTAACCCACCCAGGTACTCTCCGTGAGATTGTCAGCAACATCAAGGAACTACTGTCTTTTCTTGAGAAACAAGGGTGGATTGAATAATTTTTTGGGGACACTTTTTGTTGTTCAATACAATACAAATTAAATGGCTACGTAACTATCTTGTTTTGTCAGCTAAATATAAGAGATTTAGACAGATGTTCAGTTTAACTACCAAATTTAGTTACAGACACAGTTAACATAAATAGAGTAGCAGACCCTGGACACATAGTACTCAGTAACACAGAGTTATGGTGACTAATCCTTTCACCGCAATGGCATGAAACTGATTCATTATATTGGGGCGGTGTAGTTTTGTTCACACAGTCTTTATCAGTCTGTTTTTATAAGTGAAGACTTGTAATTGGCTGTTTGTTTCATTTTTTATTCTGTTTTGTATAGTTGTAAGTCTTCCATAGTAAATAAATATTATTGTAGTTGTCTAATATTGTGTCTGCAGGGCATGACTCGCCTGCTGCTCACGCGCATCCCGTACTACCGGAATGTGGTGGTGATGTCCTTCTCCTGTGAGGAGTGCGGGTATCAGAACAATGAGCTGCAGCCCGGGGGAGCCTATGCAGAGCAGGGCGTGCGGTGAGTGCACCATTATTACTGCTGTTAAGTATGGGGTCCTTGGTTCAAATCCCAGTTGAGGCAAAATGTCATTGAGTTTTTCCATCAAATTCTTAGTAGTCATACCAAAGGCACTTTTGTGGTTTTGTAATTCTAGTTACGCATTCGCAAATATTGCAAATGCAAATGTGTGCAAACACCTATTGTGTGTGTGCAAGTGTAGGGACACGGTATCGAATAGAAAGTATCGATACTGTACCCATGAGTAGTATCGGAAAAAAAAATCGTACTCATAAAAGTATTTAAACAAAAGTATCGATACTTCGAGATATCGAGTACTTTTCTTAGGGCCTAATGCGCATAGAGCATAGGTCAATATCAGTCAGTAAATAACGTCAGTTTAACTTCAGTAATGCAGGACATGAAAAAACTTGCCATTGGTTGAACGAATCGGCACAATGATCTCTGAGACATCTCGTCCGTTCTATTAAACTGGTCCGGGTGAATCTACCCATGCGCATTTTAAAAAGTGGACAACTGGTTCGCGGACCAGTTTTTGTGTGGACGAGATATCCCATAACCCGAGTCCACATCCCACATATTGACAACCTCGCGAGCCAAGTCAAGATACTTGATTTGGTTATCTTTCTCAGCTTTCACGAGGTTTTCGTCATGCGGGACCGTTATGTCAACAATCATTGCGCGCCGCTCTGATTGACCCACCACCACTATATCAGGCTTATTGGCTACAATAGTCCTGTCAGTGATGATGGATCGGTCCTAGTACCATGTCATATTGCCATTTTCGAGAACTGGGTCGGACATGTTTAATAGAACTCTTTTTGCAGCAGATTGTCTGTTGAAAGTTTTCCTCTGCCTAGCACTATAGTTGTGAAATGATTTGATGGGACTTGGTACTGTTACAGCTTTGGTTCTGTAAGTCTGTTTGCTTCTATCAGAAATATTCTTTATTCCTCTATATCTGGACACTATCTCGTCTATGGTAGTATATGGTCAATGTACCTGTTGTTACAGGTGGACCCTGAAGGTGGAAGGCGCGGCGGACCTGAACCGGCAGGTGGTGAAGAGCGACTACACGTGCGTGCGCATCCCCGAGCTCGACTTCGAGATCCCCGCGCGGAGTCAGCCCGGAGGTACGGTACACTGCGTGCTGTTGCAAGGTGGAACACTTCCTCCGAAGTATCTGCATCTTATCTTGCCGTTGGTAACATTTAACAGGCAGAGATCATCGATGAAAAATAAAAATAGAGTAGTCCCTAGAATACTCCCCTGAGAAATACCGTCATTAACTTTGCATTGTTCGCTTAGCCATTAATAGAACACAGCACGTTGAGGTCTGCCCCTCGGGTAACTTTCAAACAAACTTAGTTGTTAGCCTCGAATTTCAAGACACGGTGCAGAGACGGGTGTCAAAAGCTTTCCCTAAATAGAGGAAAATCGTAAGCACTTGTTCTTATCCAGCTTAGAAACTATGGGATAAGTAAGTTGACGTACTAAAATTTATTAGACAAATTAAGAGCGTTAATACCCTACGGCATTTCATACAAATTTTCAAGTCGTTATTTTCCGAAATGACTGAACAGATTTTAATGAAACTACCTACGCATAAGCAGTATACACAGGTCTAAATAGTTACTAAAAAACATTTTCGAAATGTCTTTTAAAAATGAAGATAATTGGAAATTTCTGTTTCTATAGATAATTAAAAATCGGTCTAATTTAATTGTAACATTATTTTTCGAAAATGTTTTTTAGTAACTTTTTAGACCTATGTATACTGCATACGCGTAGGAAGTTTCATTAAAATCTGTTCAGTCATTTCGGAAAATAATGACTTAAAAGTTTGTATGAAATGCCGTAGGGTATAAACGCTCTTAAAAGTTTAAGCAATTGTCAAATCAATTTCCGTATTGCGAATAACATTGCAACATACAGTACGGGGAGAAGGGACACGGCCGCACAAACGCTTAACACATACATCATTCTAAATCCCTCCACATAGTTCTTTGGTAATAAAAAAAAGTGTTAAAGTGTTATGTACAGAATACGTGGTAACATTTTATCCGTCGATGTCCCTGCCACCGTTATCACCACTTGCAGAGATAACGACGATCGAGGGCATTATATCGCGCGCCATCCGCGGCCTGTCGCAGGAGCAGGCGCTGCGGCAGACACAGCATCCCGAGGACGCGGCGCAGGTGCAGGCCTTCATCGAGAAGCTGACGGAGCTGCAGAGCGGCAAGACTCCCTTCACCATCGAGCTTGAGGACATCTCCGGTGAGTAAAGGACAAGGTGTAAGGTTTTTCATCCCCTATAGAAAAGGGAGGATACCAAATGGATCGATCTTCATGGCACCAACGAAAGCAATAAAACGTTTTCTTTGTAACCGATTTTTTTTCTAATAGCGATTTTGTTAAGAGCCTATTGATTCATTTAAAAGATTGTTTTGATGACATGGTCTCCAATCAGTCATTCATCATCATCATCATTTCAGCCCAAAAGACATCCACTGCTGGACATAGGCCTCGCCCAAGTGTCACATTGATATTTTGGGGGGTTTTGCCATAATCGCCACGCTTGGCAGGCGGGTTGGCGATCGCAGTACGGTTGTTACAAAAACACAGAGAAAGCTGCTGCCCATTCTCTGGCAAATCCCTTAGTCGCCTCATACGATACCCACGGGAAGATATGGGATGGTGCTATTCTTTACGTCCGACACCACACAGAGCTTTACCAGTCAGTGAGTCAGGGAAATTAATGGGTCAGCTAATAAGTGACATCCAAAACCAATTCGCCGCATTTAAGCGATACAACTGCCACAAAATAACCAGATTCTTTGGCAGTTAATTCGTTGAATAATTAACCATGATTTTATACTCACTATATAATTTTATACTCACTATATAATTTTATACTCACTGTATAATTTTATACTCACTATATAATTTTATACTCACTGTATAATTTTATACTCACTATATAATTATATACTCACTATATAATTTAGACTGCTGAGCATGAGGTCCTGGATTCGATTCCCGGGTCAGGCAAAGTCTTAGTGGGTTTTTCCATCAGGAATTACTTAGTTTATTGCCCTTGTGTTTGATTGTCAGTACTTGTCCTGGGCCCAAACCATATAATATAGAAGTATTATCGATACGACAACAAGAAGTACTTGCATTCTCGCTAATTCTGTAGGTACGCCCAGATCACGTTTGAAGTGAGTGCCGTTCCTCCGCAGGTAACTGTTTCCTCGAGAACATAGCGGCACCCCGGCGCGACCCGCGCGCCTTTCGCCGCGACTTCCCGCGCACGGAGCAGCAGGACCACGAGCTCGGCATCTACGTCCAGCGCGAGGTACGTGTGCTAGCCGAGCAAGCTCAACATGCTGGCTGGAAGAACAGGTGGTCTACCATGTGGTCTTGGTCGGGGTCGGGCACCTGTCATTGACTAACGTCTGTCAATGATCTACAAATAACAGCCGGGAACCAACGGCTTAGCGTGCTTTCCGAAGCACCGAGGAAACTCGGTATGCCATTTGTGGTCACCCATCCACGGACCAACCTAGGCAAGGTCGGCTTAACTTAAAGATTGACTTGAGCGGCTGTTATTATTTCGCTACGAGCTCCTCCAAACTCTCAAACTCCTAAGTCTCAAGACGACACATTTATTTTATATAATGATGAATAGAATAAAACTTTAGTGTAGGTACACCAAAAATGAAACAACAATTTTACTGCTGGGGGTTACTATGAGGTCTTAAAGTAGTACTGTTTTAATGTTATTCCAGTGCGAGAAAGAGATGGCACTAGACGTCCTCTATAGCTCCGTCTCTTTCTCACACTGGAATTACAACTACATTAAGGTGGTAATGCCAGGGTGGCTCGTGAAATTCAAATTGTAGACAAGTTTTTTAGCATTTATTTTTATTTTTGGGATAATAAACAACTACAACATATGTATGACATAGGGTTAACAAAACTAAGTAGTAATGTTGCAGTCCACTGCATTATCCGCAGATAGACATATTGAGAGATCAGTGGTTGCCACTAGACGAGCACTACCACAGAAACAAATATTATGAGATAAATAAATTAATTACTATAAAGCTAGCTAAAGCTTTAAAATTAATCAGATCAGAAATTTGCAGGTAAGTGTCCGAGTTTTTGTTGAACAAAACATGATTCGCGGCCGTAATATGTATGTATGCATGAAGTTATCATCATTAAAATCATCAATCAATCATCATCATTGTATGACTATTTCATGTAATAGTCATTCAATGGGATTTAATGAACTTAGAGTGCTATATAGATGATTTTAATGATTATAACTCTGTAAAACCATATTTGTCACGGCCGTGAATCATATTCTAATCAACATACAACCGGACACTGCCGTGCAAATTGCAAAAAAACTAAGAAAATTGAAATTTCGCGAGCCACACTGTCGCTCCCACCTTAATCTTGTTCTAGAGTGGGAATGAATGGCGCTAGACGTCCTCTATAGCGCCGTCTGTTTCCCACACTGGAATGACAAGTGTCTCGTGCAGCCGGAGTCCGCGGAGCAGCTGGCTGCACAGCTGCGCGGTGTGGAGCTGGCGGGCGAGGGCGGCGGGCGCCTGCTGACGCCGGCCGCGCCGGGCGCCATGACGTATGAGCAGCTCGCCGCTGACGAGATCCTCACCTTCCGCACCAACTGTCCCGACTGCAACGCGCCCGCCGACACCAACATGAAGATGACCAGTCAGTATACCACACACAAACAGGAAGGGACACCGACGCGAAAATGCTTATCATTTACTCGGAACATCATTCTGAACCCATCACGGCATCATATTAATTTTACATTGTAACCAACAGTAATGGTGGACCATCATGTTATATCTTTGCTTTAAATACCTCCATGACCTCTGTAATTGACTACACGGTTGGCGCAGTGGTTGAGCGATCGACTGCTGCGCTGCGTGTCGCGGGTTCGATCCCCGCACGGAACAAATATTTGTATGGCCTACAGATAGTTGTTCCGGGTCTGGTTGTTTGTGTATGTTAGATTAAATGTTTGTAAGCGCACCCACGATGCAGGAGAAATTCCTAGTGCGGGTTAAAGTTTAAAAAAAAAAAAATTCAATGCATCCATCAGCATAATGTTTCAGTGAACTAGAACATTTATTGGGTTGCGCTTGCCTGTGCCGACATGACCGCTGGATATGAAACGTGTTGGTTACAGACATCCCGCACTTCAAGGAGGTCGTCATCATGAGCACCACGTGTGACGTCTGCGGACACCGCACTAACGAGGTAACAACACATTTTTTTATTACATGACATAACATCACGCATGTACTCCCCGAAGGTTTAAGCAGAGGTGTTCTTAATAGTATACCCATAATTCGCCAGTTATGTTTAAGTCCCATGTAATAGGGGGCGGGCCTATTGCCATTAACCGGGCTCAAATCCAGACTCCGTGTCTATAATTGATAAATTTCTGGCGGAAAGACTCAATAACGCTTTGCCCGACCTGGGAATGTAACTCAGGACCTCGTGCTCAGCTGTTGCTATCACTCGGCCAACGAGGCAGCCTATGGCATGTTTTGTTTTATTAAGCAGTGAAATATCCTAACGCATACCGCACTGTCCGGGGAGACGGTTTGGTTATGTGGGGCTTGCACCCAGTAAATAACACCGCCGTGAGCTTACTGTCGCCTTGACGCAAGAACTACTCCGCAGGACATTCGCGACAAATCCAGCAAGGTAACATAACATATCAAAACATTAAATAAGTTAGCTCAACATTTCATAACCCTAAAAACTTTTGTCCTATATCGCCTCTCGGCCACACCTACAATAACAAAGTGTTCGAAAGACTATGGTTATCTCGTCTCACAAATCTTGTTGATCCTAAATTAAGCCCAGATCAAGCTGGATTCACACCTGGAAAATCTTGCTGTAGCCAGGTACTTAACCTCACCCACCACATCGAGGACGGGTTTGAAACTAAGAAAATGACGGGGGAAGTATTTGTAGACTTGTCGGTAGCATACGACACGGTGAATAAAAACACCTATTATGGAAAGTGACCAACCTGGCAGAAGATTTCAAGTTTACACGAATATCCGAGAACTGCTCAGTAACCGAAGATATCAGGTGCTCCTCCTTGAATGTAAAAGTAGGTGACGAGCCCAAACAAATGGATTACCACAGGGTAGTGTATTGGTCCACTACTATTCAATATCTACACTAACCAACAACCAGTTAGCCCAAACACAACCCGTAAGCTGAAGACCTTGCACTAAGCTGTCAAAATACCAACTTTGAGGATATTGAAGCCATGTTCTCCACAGCTCTTAGTGACCTAAGCCACTATTATGCTGAAAATGCATTGAAACCCCTCTAGAACACTATCGTGCGTTTACCACCTCAGAAACAGACCAGTCGGTCCTTATCTAAGCATCCTTGGCAGGAGCTACCAATCTCCCATAGTGATCACCCAAAATACCTCGGTATAACAATATGAGACCAGTCGCTTACTTATAAAAAAATACTTTTAATAATTTATATTTATTTTTTAGTTTAAAAAATAGTCGTCATCCCTATTGCGTAGCATCAAACAACATGGCATTACATAACTTCATGAAGTTAGTGAATATGTAATAAGTATAATATATTATTTTGTATTGTGTGTGTGCAGGTGAAGTCGGGCGGCGGCATAGAGGAGCAGGGCGTGCGCTTCGAACTGCGCATACGCAACAAGGACGACTTCTCGCGAGACGTGCTCAAGGTATGCCATACTCTCACATGTTCTTTCTACCAAGTTATTTGCATCCGAACAGACAGGAAGCCGACCGAAGTTGGATGAACTAGACATTATATTATGGTCGTATTGCAGTCGGAGACGTGCAGCATGGAGATACCCGAGCTAGAGCTGGAGGTGGGCGGGCGGGCGCTGGGCGGGCGGTTCACGACGGCCGAGGGACTCATCAGCGCCACCGTGGCGCAGCTGCGCGACTGTCCCGGCGCCATCGGCGACGCGCCCGGCACCAACCGGGACAACCTCGACAGGTACCACCCCGAATGACACCGTTTACAACGGGTTCCGAACACAAATGTTCCATACAGGAATGTTCCACACAGGAATGTTCCACTCAGGAATGTTCCACTCAGGAATTTTCCACTCGGGTATGTTCCATTAAGGAATGTTCCACTAAGGAATGTTCCATTCGGTAATGTTCAATTCAGGAATGTTCCACTCAGGAATATTCCACTCAAGAATGTTCCTTTCGGGAATGACCCATCAGGAATGTTCTGCTCAAGAATGTTTCACTCAGGAATGTTCCACTCAGGAATGTTCGGTTAGAAATGTTCTACTCAGGAATGTTCGGTTAGAAGAAATGTTCCACTCAAGAATGTTTACCTTGGGAATGTTCGGTTAGGAATGCTCCATTCAGGAATGTTAGGTGAGAAGCGTTCTAACTGGCTCGTGTACCTGCAGGTTCGTGGAGCAGCTGGAGCAGGTGTTGCGCGGTGAGCGACACGTCACCGTACTGCTGGACGACCCCGCTGGCAACTCCTACGTGCAGAGCCTGGCGGACGACCCGGATGAGACGGATGACGGTATGTGTGCGACACTGTACTTCGTAGCTAGGGGATGCATGTAATGGCAGTTTTTACACGACTGCCCAAAAAAAGAGTGTTATGTTTTCAGGGTTCATGTATGTGTATGTATGTATAGTTTGTGAGTTTCTTTATTCCACCATAACTTCTAAACGCCCAAACCGATTTTAATGTATGAGGTTTCGTTAGAATCCTTGCGTTATCCCGGGTAACATGGACTAGTGAAAAAAAATCTTTAACCTTTTGAATGCGAGATCATAAACGCACGCGCGTGCACCCTAGCCAAGCCACAAATTCACCGCAAATTCTTACAAATAAAAAAAAGAATTTCAAAAGTATTGTTAACTTCTTACTTAATAAGACATTTAATATTTAAGATATATAAATCACATTTTAAAGATATATAAATAAACACACACAAAAGTATTGATTTAAGTTGCTTATTTCGTGTTATAGTGCACAACATTTTTTGTCACACATTTGTGTCGTTGGCGTACAGGCGCTTGCTTGTCACGTATATGTGACAATGGCGTTCAAAAGGTTAATTGATTTTCAACTTTATCATTAAAGAATTAGGTTCAAAATTGATTGGGAAAATTTGTCAGTTTCGGGTAGCTTGATGTGCTGACGTCTTAACTTGACATACAAGACTGTTGCCGCCACAGATAGCTAACACCTACGTGATGTCGCAGGTCTGAAGGTCACGCGCTACGAGCGGACGTACGAGCAGAACGAAGAGCTGGGCATCAACGACATGAAGACTGACGACTACCAGCCCTCCCCTGACCCCGCGTCAGACCCCACGTCAGACCCCACGTCAGGAACAACGTCAGAACCCGCGCCTCTGCAGTCGTAGACCGACGAACAAGCGCAACACATCTGAGGATACACACGTCGCTCGGTTAGATCTCCGATGTAAAAGTACATGTTGTTGTAAATATATATAGATGGATTAAAAGATTAACCGGCTAGTCCTTTTGTTTGATTAACCGTACACGGGTGCACCCTTATAGTGCAGGGAGTGAAGGACATCTGCGCTGTAACGGTTACCACGAGGTACCCACTACATAATTCTGACCCCCACATAGAAACTTTTCATCAGTAATTTAAAATATAACAGCTGTCCCATACATTCTGACCGTGCCGGTATTGTAATTTTGTAGGAAATGCCAAATGTTTTTTTTTAATTACCCATTAAAAATTTTTATGCGGGGTGGTTCAATCAATCAAATCAATTAATTCGGATAACAAAGACCCATAGCATATATACCTTACAAACTATCATACATATTTATAAACAAATCGATAATATTGTTAAACGAATGTACACGAAGAATGATGTACTGAGTGGTAAGCGTTTTCGCGTCGGTGATCCTTATGAGCTTACCACACGCACAATAGCTAAACCACAGTTTTACCTGCGCAAACTAACACTAAACTGCGTAAACTGTGGTGAAGCTTGTGCGTGTGGTAGGCCCATTACACCCCGTCTCAGTTAACCATTTAAATATTGCTGATGAAATTATATTTTTCCTACTCCTACTCTATTCTTTTCTGCTAATTGCGAGATCCAAGCCAGTTCAATTATTTCTCGGGGACTTTGTCGAGCTTCATTGTGTCGGCGCTGTTCTGGTGGTCGACACTGTTGATTGTGGCGCAAATGTGTATATTTTCACTATATATTTTTGACTAAACGCACTAACTCTTGGTTTAAAGCCACGCGTCTTGGGTTAAGCCGGTTTCTTGTACATTGCCGTCAAAGTTATGACATCATCGTTTGGATTTTTAGCAATATTATACAATAACGCATGCATGTGTACACCTTTGAAACTTTTAATGGTTATTAAAAGCGCCAAGAAGGACCGACCGCTATCTACAAAATGGGTCCTCGTGAATCCCTCAGAGAAAAATTTAAAGAAATAGATATACTAACTCTGCCTTCACTTTATATTTTAGAATGTATTTTATATGTCCGCAAAAACCGAGGACTTTTCAAAATTAGAAGCGACTTCCATAATATAAATACACGCAGTAAACACGAAATTGTAATACCCAAATTCAGATTAACCAAAACTAGCAAGTCTTTTCTTATAAACAGTATACGCTTTTATAATAAGTTGCCGAAGTCAGTTACAGAACTGACCGATGGAAAGTTTAAAAATTATATTAAACGTGTCCTAATTAAAAAAGCATATTACAAAATTAAGGACTACGTTGAAGATAGAGAAGTTTGGCCTTAGCCCCTTCGCACATGCGGCTGCCCTGGTAGCTCATAAACGGCACAAATGTTATGTCTCTAACTATTCTCAATCTTATTTTTTTTTTCCTTCTTTCTTTTTAATCAGATGCTTTACAATAGTTTTTAAATCATTACACCTTTTGTTTAGAATAGTTACAGCACGGATTACAACATTTGTGTAACTTATTTGATCTAGTCATTTTGTGATATTTTCCATTTTTTTTTTTTTTTGTTGTTTAGACTCTTTTTCTTATTTACCGATTGTTTGTAAATGTGTGGACATTGTAGGCCTTATAGATTCCTAGATCCTTGGTAACTTTTTATTTCGTTCTACGTTTCGTAGTAAGCAACGACTTATTGTCAGGCCTACGATGTCCTCCCATACTTTAGTACTAATGCTGTAACAGAAATATTGTAAAACCAAATGATTTTAAAAGAGTAACCATGGAGTTTCTTGCCGGTTCTTCTCCATAGGAAACGACCAACGCGAACCGAGCACCTTTTTGCCGACGTTTTATAAGTGCTCCTGTAGGCCTATGTAAAATAAAAATATTTTGGTTTTGATTTTGAATTATTACAAGTATTTCTTTTAAGTATGATAAAAAAATGGGGAGTAAGGGGGAGAGCGGACATAACATCTTTCTGGCCCCAAGTGTCATGCTCACCTGCACGCGCTGAAAGGCGGCGGCTACCATCTGACAGCCGTGGTGCTCCCTGCTAGATAACGAACGAGGCTATGGCGACCGAGCAGTAGCGGGATAACGACACACCCATCCGGACAACTGGTTTGGAAGAGGCTACAGCGGCCTTAGGGTCTAAATCACTACATAGTATAAAACAAAATCGCTTCCCGCTGTCTGTCCCTATGTATGCTTACATGATTAGATCTTTAAAACTACGCAACGGATTTGGATGCCGTTTTTTTAAATAGATAGAGTGATTAAAGAGGAAGGTTTATACATGCATAATATAGTAGAGAAAAACTGATAATTTTAGAGGTTTCTAATGTGATGTCGACAGACATTCTGTAGTATACGAGTATTTAGTATCAACATTGCACCCGAGCGAAGCCGGGGCGGGTCGCTAGTTACCCTTAAAATGTCTGGTGCAGAAGGCAACGGGAAACCACTGCACTAGTTGCCCATGAGGGTCACAATGCATTTAAGAAATAGCGATCTAGATCTGTTGAGCGTTCCGGCTGACGCCCGCCGCGGCCGCCACCAGACCGGGGATGGTGGTGAGGAATGTGCTACCGGCCATGTGATTGTGTCCGATCAGACAACACATGGAAACAATGTTACTGATAAACCAAAATCAGTTAGGGAGCCTCACCGCCTTGGCACCTGGAATGTGGCCTAAACCAACCTGGTACACTCTAGATAATAGAGAGTGAAATGAAAAGAAAGGAAGTCACTATCTTCGGATTCAGCGAAATACACTGGACAAAGTCGGGATACTTTTAACTGACCAGTTGAATAAAGTCTACTTTTCAGGACCTGCCCCCGTATTCACAAACCCGTTCGATTCGATGTCGATCGACAAGTCGTATGTCTATCTTTTTTTGTCATAACGAAAGCGAGCGAGATAGACATACGACTTGTCGCTTGACATCGAATCGAACGGGTTTGTGAATACGGGGGCTGATAATGAAAGTATTGATGGTGTTGCCTTCGTCGTACCACTTAACATGGACAAATATGTCATCGGTTATAACTTTATGAGCCAATTAACGACCGAATAATTGCCATTAAAGTTAACACAGCTCCCTGTAAATTGAATATCTTACAAGTCTATGCGCCTACCGCTCAATCTAGCGAGGACGAAATCGAGAACTTTTACAACGCCTTGGCAAAATCTCTCCTAGAAATATGCAACAGGGAAATAACGGTAGTTTTAGGTGATTTTAACGCCAAAAAAAATCGGTCAAACGGACAGCGACGAACAGTCCGATGGCTCTACATCAACAACCGCTCTTTCGTCAAAATAGACACCGACTGTTCAAAGGTATTCTCCATCAAGAAAGGCGTTAGACAGGGATGCATCCTCTCACCTCTGCTCTTCAATGTGTATGGAGAGTATATCATTCGGAAGACTCTTGTGGACTGAGAAAAGGGGTTTGGGTCTGTTGGTAGAAAGCGCATTTCCAATCTGTGGTACGCTGACGACACCGTTCTCATTACTAAAACATTTGGCGACATGAAGGATATACTATGCAGATTGGAGGTGGAAAGTGACAAATTGGGGCTTACAATAAATAGGCAGGAAACAAAACTTATGGCCATAGATCGTGCGGGAAAGCTATCGGGCGCCTATCACATCCAAGGCATCGGTACCGTAGACAGTTTCGTTTATCTGGGCTCTAACATCAATATTGAAGGTAGGTGCGTCCAAGAAATAAAACTGCGAATAGGCATGGTTAAAGATGCTATGATACGACTCCAGAACATCTGGAAAAATCGTGGTATAAGCTACAAAACGAAGGCCCGTATGGTCAGAGCACTAGTTTTCCCAATTTTCCTCTATGGAGTTGAGACGTGACAATCCAAGCAAGAGAAAGACAGGATAGACACATTCGAAATGTGGTGCTGGACGCGGATGCTCCGAATTCCATGGACAGCCAAACGCACAAATGTGTCTATCCTTTCCTAACTCGATATCAAGGCCCGATTGTCTACAGTTTGCCTACAACGTATTTTGACCTATTTCGGCCACATAAATACGCAGGGGACATCAGATAGCAGCCTTGAAAAGCTGGTCATTGTTGGCAATACCGAAGCAAAAGAGCACGAGGCCGGCCAAAAAAAATTCATCAGGTGGTGATGGCAACTTTGGACCAGAGTCGATGGAGTCAGTGACCACGATCCAGACGAGAGACCAATTGAAGAAGATAATAAATAAATAAGTTATTTAAATTCTATGTTGTGCTATGCTTATTTCTAAATAACCTTTCTTGAAGCCAAATGTCTATATTATTTGTAAAAAGCATAGCTTCTAATTTACTTTGTTACGCTTATAATATTTTAATTGCTTCCTGGATATGCTCTTGCATTCGAAGTCGCCTGATGGAATAGATAGATTCGTTTTTAAACTGGCATGGTCACTAACACGATAGATGAAGACGGATGTAAAAAGCCTGCATGCAGCAGAGATGAGAATGTTGACATGGATGTGTGGAGTCAATAATATAGGTATATAGTTCACTTAGTTATATAGTTCACACTTACCGATTTCCGTAAATAAGAAAAAACCACTTACCTGCCCATTTAATACTTAATTCGGGTCGATAATCATTAGCATCATTTTAACTCCTTAATTTGACAAGGATGTAAAATACGAGTAACAGCCTGTATATAGGCTGTTTAATTCTACAATAGGGGTTACTCTATGCTTTGTCACCTAACCCCAAATGATAACCCGATTGAAACCGCCATACGGGTAAACCTCGGGGTTAACTGCTTCGTTGCTCGAGAGCTCGCAATCACAAGCGCGACTGCTGAGCGTGAGCTCCGGGGTTCGATTCTCGGGTCGAGCAACGTGTTATTTGTGTTTACCAACAGGAATTTACCGGTAGCAGCCACGGGGTCTGGATTTGTGCCCTGTTAATGGCATTAGGCTCGCCCCCTATTGCGTGGGACTTGAAGATAACTGGCGGAATGTAGGTATACACACGATGACCAATCCAGGTACCTATACAAAACTAGTTTGAGCGAAATCTATACAAAGCGAGGTCATGTTATACTGGAATAGCATGATGGCGTGCACTATACAGTACACCTCTACCTAACCCTTCGGGGATTACAGGCGTGATGTTAGGTGTCACTATGTCGGTCCCTCTCACCGACACTATCAGTATCACTCAACATAACAACACGCACAACACTCTTTACCATCTATAATTATAAAATGTACAACTGTGTACATTATTGTACACTTACGCCTACATCATTAAAATGGCAGTACAGATTATAATGACAAGTCAGTTTTATCAAATGCCTGTAAGTATAATTGTAGAACAAGCCGTAAATAATTGGCGTTTGAAAGCTGATTATATTAATACCAGCACGCTTCATTGTTCACTTAGTTAATTGCTTGAAACACCATGAAGTGGATATACGTGGTATTGTTCGCAGTCGCGGTTCTGGTGACTAATGTAGCTGGATACGAGTACACTGGTAAGTGGGAACGCCGCTAGCAGGAGACGAAGGGATGTTGTAGCATAATCAATCTTATAATAATGTTCCCAACTGCTGGGACACAGGCTTCCATGAGAAGGAGTGGGCTGTAAACCACCACGCGGGCCCAGTGCGTGTTGCTAAAGTGGACTATTTCATAGGGTTAAAATGTTATAATCTGCTTTATCGTGTGGTCCTCTGACATGATTTCACATGCCGTCGAGAAATATCTCTCAGGCATGCTAGTTTCATTACGATGTTTCCTTTATCGAAGCAAGTGATAATTATACAACACATACGCACATGAATCCGAAAAATCAAAGGGGCGTGTTTTACGTTCGAACTTGAGACCTATGACTCGCAGTGGCCCCCGGCCACCGTAGGCGCGGGCCTGTGGACCCTGAGTAATGGGCTAGCTCACCGTCCGGCGTCCGTCCGTGTTATGCCGACAGGCCGTGTGGACGGCGCGTTCGTGTCCCACGCGCCTCTAGGAGATGTCAGCAAAGTCAGGCAGGGGTTCGAGAGACCCGATGCCTGCCAGGGCTGCGGGACTGTTCGAAAGAGATTCCGTAGCCCTGGAACACAAAGAGATAAGAAGGAACATGGGTGGGTTTGAGTCAGTACAAGTCTGACACTTCCTTCCGCTCTGCCCAGAGCGGGCGGAGTCATTTAAAGATTTCCAATCCGTAAAAAAGAACAAAACCTATGACTTGGCAATCAAAAAGTATCTCATAACATATTACAACAGAGTACGATGAAAAATTAATATGGGACTGAAACATAACTTCCGAAATAATCATCAGTGCGTGTTTTCCTAAACATATTGCAATAATATCAACTATGTTAGGGTCGGCTTCCAGTGTAACTGGATGCAGCTGAATCTGCTGAATACCAGTATTTTACATGGAGCGAATGTCCACCTGACCTCCACAACCAAGTTAGTACTTGGTAACACGATACCTCTTGGTAAGACCAGTTGTCTTGACTTTCGGGCCACTGACTATCTGTAACGACTGCTGATCTCTACAAAATACATCCGGGACCAACAGCTTTACCTGCTTTCCGGGGCACGGAGGAAACTCGGTATGTAATAGATGGTTTCACATCCACTGATCTATCTTGGCAAGTGCAGCTCAGCCAGAAGATATCTTGTCGGGGATAACAGGAGTGATTTTATGTTGTCAACAGAAGCGGACCTGTTCCGGCGTTCGTTATGCACCGCGAACTATCAGTGCCAAGATGGCTGCTATTGCTTCCCCAAATTTCGTAATGGACCGAAGACGTGCTTCTGCAGTCCGACGTAAGGATACTTTATTAAAAAATGGGTACAATACAATATGTAGGGCTTATAATGTTAGGTGCCTGTACTAGGACAATCCTGACAGACGGAAGGAGCTATAACAATATACCAGTAGTAAGAATTTAATCTCACTCTTACCCTATCCTAACTTCCTATCTCATATTTATAAATGCGAAAGTAAGTTTCTTTGTTACCTCTTCACGCATAAACACTGAACTGATCATCCTGAAATTTTGCATATACGTTGCCAGATGTACAGTTGGACATAGGTTAAATTTCATCCCGAAAAAATTACTGTTCCCGAGGAAAACAACAATAACGTTGTTACGATAATAGATGGCGCGACGTGTCCGACACAGTTATTGTCAAATTATTCAACGAGAGTGAAGCCGCGGGCAAAAGCTAGTATATAATATTATTAGGATTGTTTAAAAAATAATTTACACATTAAAGTTGATAGGAGTAAAGTTGCTTATCGGTTGTTGCTAAACCACCTAAGAATAGACTCTATTATAGCGTCACGTTTCCTGTTACAGGGGGATCCCAGCTTGCCGAAGAGCAGAATTCCTGTAGCTCCAAGTTTATGAGCAGAATGTGACCACATACAGCGAGCCTTCAAAACTGGGACACAAACTATTTACTAATTGTTAATAAAAACATGATTTCTCTCATCTGTCTTTACATCCATCAACACAACAATTTTCAGGTGACTCGGGGATCTTAAATGGTCATTCAAAGGAAATAAAGCCAAATCGGTTTTTGATATGATGCAACTTGGGGGTGCTTTAGAATGACACAAACCAATTCCCCATATCTGTTCCATCATCGTACGAGCAAAGATACGGCGAAGTGTCATCGTTATATGGTTGAAGTTTCGCGGACCCGAACCAAACGCTTTGCTGGAGCTTTAATTTGTATTAAGGTTAAGACGTTCAGAGAAACAAGTTCCGCAGGGCTTGGAGACACAATATCCTCAAGTATTTGGTCCTCACTCAGATCCTGATCTACGTTTTTCATTATGCCGTGTCCATCCATGGACTTAAAAGTTCTCCATCCCATAAAATATGATATTCATGAATTTCTCAGCACTGAAATCGTTGTTAAATTCTATTCTCATTCTGTATGGGTTCATGTATCTAATTTTTATTGTATCACATATGCCCTACTCCTTAAATAACTTTGTTAGCTGAACTATTTAGGCAGCTTTTCTGTGCTCGAGACATAGACCTCAATTTTATTTGTTTCATCTTTGGGTTTTTTCTCTTTTCCAACCGAGCACAGTCCAATCCATATCGTCTTCTTCTCGCCCGCGTTTATTAGGTATCGAAACTCCACGAACTCCTTTGCTTGTACATCGTTTCATTCTTGTGTATTGCTACATTGAGATGCATCTAACATCATGTAAGTCTTCTTCAAAGTTACGGTCGCTTGTATTTAAACGCGATCTTCCTTCTTGCTATCAGACATCGTACAATCATACGTCGTCTATTAAGTAAAACGGTCCGATTGTGTTTGTAGGGTCATTTTCTGCCGGCATACGTTTTTGTGGGAAACCTCAAAATTAACGTTGAGAAATATGTGTTCCCAGTGACTCAATGTTCGCGCTGCTGGAAACTAGGCCACCCCACAAAAAAAATGTGTTAGTAAGATAGTGTGTCCGAAAAGTAATGGAGATCACCCAAATTGTGATACGGAGAAGCTGAAGTGCCCTAACTGGTCTGGCACACATGGCGCTGTCCAAAGAATGCCCCGCCTATATGAAAGAAAGGAAAATTCGTCTAATCATGTCCGATCTTTACTGTACGTATCGTAAGGCCCTGACAAATGTACCGTACAGAGTCCTTAACTAGCTCACCACCCCCAACAACCCGTGTACTGACACAACCATCAACAGATAAACCAACACAAAAATATCCGGTAACCCCCAATTTCGTTGGAGCATGGAAGAAGTTGTCCAGGTGCACCAATGGAAACCGAAGAGTGCTACTAAGAACGCCCATCGCCCACTTTGGGGTTGCAACAAAGACAACACTAGAGGTGAGGTACTATGCACATGTCTGTTCTCCAGTAACCTTAACATCGCAAACCGCGGCTCGGAACCCACTTGGGTCACATCTCGCGGATAAACGATTATTGACCTAACGCTGGCGTCGGATAGCGCGATAAACTTATCACTAACTGGCACGTATCCAACGAGCCTTCCTGCTCTGATCATAGAAGGATCCGCTTCTCACTAGTAGCTAATATAGATAAACCCGGACCCAGGCGTAACCCACGCCGTACCAATGTACCCGGCTACAAACAGCTGCTGGCCTCCCTACTAGTAACGCACCAAACGCCACGAATCCTAATAGACTCCAAACAACTAGAAGACACCGTAACGAAACTATCTGAATTTACAATCGAAGCCACCATGCCTGCTGAAGATAACACAATACACCTTCAAGAAACAAGTCAGGAATGCCAGTAGGGCAGCCTGGCGGAACTTCTGCGAAGAAATTGAATCAAACAGTGAAGCCGCGCGTGTAAGGAAGATCCTATCTACTGATCAGGATCACGCCATGTAACCCTAAACTAGAAACGCCCTTTTCTAAGCAAGAACTGTTAAGGTCAATGAAACTTGGGAACAACACGCCCGGCGAGGACAATATATCATATAGGTAGTATGACATATTTAATATACAAAATAATTTTAATAAAGTGAAAAAAAAATAAAAAAAAATAACATTCCGATGTATACCAATCTCTCGTATAAAAAAGTATAAATATAAAGGTAATATTTAAACACTATTATTTCCTATAAACAAACAAATCATCCTATAGTATGACTAGTTTCTGGCGGCTTCGCCCGCGTGAGATTCGACAATTGCCCACGTGTGTTTCCCCCGCAAAATAATGTCGAAAATAGTGATTTAAACGTTACAATAATATATGATCAAACGAACTTCTTAAGTGAAGTTTGATCGATATAATATGAGTGGTTTCATTTGAAGACATAAATAAACAGGTAGTCCTTTGACCTATAAGGCAACACTCGCACGCTTTTAAAAGTTATTTATAATAATTAGAATAACGAATCGATTTAAAAAAAAAAAACGATTAAAATATCGACTCGTCTACCCTACATTACACTAGACAATGACAGCTCATTCTTTTAGAGTTTCGACTTGAGTTCAAGTCCTCTCTAGGGACACGGTATCGAATAGAAAGTATCGATACTGTACTCATGAGTAGTATCGGAAAAAATATATCGTACTCATAAAAGTATCGAAACAAAAGTATCGATACTTCAAGGTATCGAGTACTTTTCCTAGGGCCTAATGCGCATAGAGCATAGGTCAATATCAGTCAGTAAATAACGTCAGTTTAATTAATTAATTCAGTAATGCAGGACATGAAAAAACAAATTGAATTGGTACACAAAATTAATACAATAATAGAAAAAGAAACCTGTTACTTCAAAAATTAAAAAAAAAAGAAACAAAATTAAATTATTTAGTCCTTTAGCAATATATATTAAAGCTCCCATTCCTCCTCCGTACAATCACTTAAATAGAAGTTTATTGAGCCGTTTTGGAGATTTAAAGCGGTAGGCGGCATTCTTTTAATGACTCAAATATCGATAACTATTATTCTGTGCTGTGTAACTGTGTTGTCACAGTTACACAGCACAGAATAATAGTTAGCACTTTTTGATTACACTTTAATTAATTAAAATAATAGTCAAGCAAAATAATGATCAACCGTATTAACTTATCAGAAAAAACAAAGCGCGAAACGAATACGATAAAATTAAATGAGAACGGTGAACGAGTGAGTGAATGAGTGTGTTGGTTAGTGTATAAATGAATGAAGAATAGGTTAGGAATTTAACTGTGAACAGAAGGAACAATTTCGAACAAAGACCGATGTAAGTATTGTTTTAGAAGGTTCAGAACGAGTGAACTAGCCGTAGTAAGGTCGCAAGTTTTTTTTTAAATGGGGAATTCCTAAGATTACCCATTTAAAATTTAATTTCTTATTCGATACGATACCTGCCAAAAAGTACTCATTAAGTAAAAGTATCGAATGCAAAGTATCGAGTACAAAAGTAAGTATCGGTATCGAATGGAAATGTACTCGATACCACGAAGTATCTAGTCCTCTCGTGTTATAGTAAAAATGAACTGGGTTTTGGTTGCGTTGGGTATTTATATCTTCAAATGAAACCACTCATATTATATCGATCGAACTTCACTTAAGAAATTCGTTTGATCATATATAATATTTTATCGTGGTTTCATTTTCGATATAAATAAACAGGTAGATGTTCAGAGACTGTGATATTTTTACATTTGTTTTATGTTAGGTTAGGTTAGGTTAGGTTGGGGTTGGCCCTCAACAAGTCGGAGGCCATGGTGTTCCATGGTCCCCGGCGGGCGCCGCCGGCCGAATCACACATAGTGATCGGGGGGGTTCGGATCGCTGTCGAGGCTACCATGAAGTACCTAGGACTGGTGCTCGACAGCCGGTGGGACTTCGGACCCCACTTCCGGCGGCTGGCGCCCAAGTTGTTGGGCGCGGCTGGGGCGCTGTCAACGCTGCTTCCCAATCTGGGGGGCCCGAGCGCCGTCTGTAGGCGGCTCTACGTGGGGATCGTGCGATCGATGGCCCTGTACGGGGCCCCGATCTGGGCGGCTGACCTGACGGCCGGCAGCATCGCAGTCCTGCGGAGACCGCAGCGGGCGATGGCCGTCAGAGTCATCAGGGGATATCGCACGATCTCCTACGAGGCGGCTTGTGCACTGGCCGGATCCCCGCCCTGGGACCTGGAGGCGAAAGTTCTCGCGTCGCTGTATCGGTGGCGCGAGGAAATGCGGGCGCGAGGCGAGCGACCGATGCAGCGACAGCTGGAGCAGCGTCGGTCACAGCTTCGCGAGGTCCTGGTGGCGGAATGGCGGGACAGGCTTTCACGCCCTACCGCCGGCCTCAACATCATCGAGGCGATCCGGCCAGTGCTCGACCTCTGGCTCGGGAGGAGGCACGGCTCCCTGTCGTTTCGGGTGACGCAGGTGCTCTCGGGGCATGGTTGTTTCGGGAAGTACCTGTGTCGCATAAACAGGGAGCCGGACGCTCGGTGCCACCACTGCGTCGACTGTCGGGAGGACACGGCGCGGCATACGCTGGTAGAGTGTGCCGCTTGGGAGGAGCCGCGCCGTGCTCTCATCTCTGGAGCAGGCAACGACCTCTCGCTGCCGGCCGTCGTGAACTCGATGGTCGGTAGCGGGGAGTCCTGGGACGCAGTGGTTTCGTTCTGCGAAACAGTCATCTCGCAGAAGGAGGCTGCGGAAAGAGAGAGGGAGATCACGACCTCTCATCCAGTCCGCAGCAGGCGCACCGGGCGTCGGCGGAGGGCGGATAACGCCCTCTTCCAGCCCCCCTAAATGGGTCCAGGGGCAACGGACGTGGGGACGTCCGTCGCCCCCTATACATCGGACCCGAGGTGGCGGCGCGTAGTGTTCCACGCGCGCCCCTCTGAGACGTCGCGGGGGGAGTCAAACACCTCACTCCCCCCTCAACCCGAGATGAGGCCCGCCATAGCGGGCCGGCACCAGCCGGGGGTTGCGGAAGAGTCGTACGTTCCCGCGACCCCTGGTGTAGGTGAGAGATGCAACACCGGGGTGGTTTTTAGTCAGTTGGAGTCTGACAGACCCCTCCGCCCTCCCCAGGCGGAGGACATCCGGGCGGATTTTCCACCCCGCAACAAAAAAAAAAAAAAAAGGTTAGGTTGGGGTCGGCGGCCATAGAGGTGACGGACCTCGATGACTCCGTCACCAAGGAGGAGGTCGTGGCGGCGGTAGCAGCGATAGGAGGCTGTGGCGTCGCGGCGGTCCGAGGCCGGGACATAAGGCCTGGCCGCGGCGGCATGGGCACCATTCGCCTCGAGTGCCCAATCGCCACTGCCAAAGCCGTCCTGGCCAAGGGACGTCTTTTGGTCGGGTTTAGCTCGTGTGCAGTCCGGACACTCGAGGCCCAGCCTCTACGGTGTTTCCGGTGCTTCGGCATCGGACACACCCGGCCCCTGTGTCCGTCCACGGTGGACAGGACGGACACGTGCTACCGCTGCGGCAAGGAGGGCCACAAGGCCGCCTCCTGCGAGGCCGCCACGCCGCACTGCGCGGTGTGTGCCGCCAGTGGCTGCCCAGCAGGCCACGTTATGAGGGGGAGGAACTGCAATCTTCCCCCTAAGCGGGGCAAAGCGCAGATGCCGTCCGGGTTTGATGCTGTCGCTAGCACCGCCGCTCCAGCGACGGCTGCGGAGGGGAGTGCGATGTCCGACTGAAGGATAGGGTCGAACATCGCATCCCTCAGGTGAACCCCAACCATCACAGGTCAGCCTACTAGGATCTGCATCAGCAGACCATGGCTGAGTGGTTAGTGGACTTGTTGGTCGCCGAGCCTTAGCTTGGTGTTCGTTTTGCGGTTTTCCACGGACTCCCCTCCCCTCTCGCTCTTGGAGAGGGGACCGGGATACGTGGCCACCGCGTGGGGAGCTATGGCCCTGGTTGGGGTCCTTTAACTCCTCATGGTGACGACGGGCGGGCGACAGCGGGCGGTGCGGGGGTGCCTTCGCCCGCATTGCACCCGTCATTGCCTTCGTTGGTCATTCCCGGGCCCTTCGCCCTCGCCATGGGGGGGGCGTGAGGGGTCCACATGAAGGGCAATCGTCGGCGGAGGACTGGTCGTTAAGGCTGTGCCGGTTTCCCAGTCCCCCGCCACTTGGACGAAGCGGGAATGCCGCTGGGTTGTTTTAGTGGGTATACCGGGTCAGACCGGGGAGTCCCACATAGCCCACCCATCCCCCGATGGGCGGGTATGCGTAATGCATTTTTTACCAGCGACAAAAAAAAAAAAAAAAAAAAAAAAAGGTTAGGTTGGGGTGCATGTTGAAGAGCCTCCTCGTGGCGTACCCTGGGCAACGTCGGCCCCAGCTGCCCAACAACCTTTGGTTGATAGCTGGGTCCGAAGGCGAATCTTCAACAAACAGGGAAGGGTTCGGTTCCAATCGCCGATCATCTTTTGTTGGTCTGCGAAGGGAACCGAACTTGGGGACGGCAAGTCCGTCGTAGGGGTAGGCCTGGTTGCCATCTTATACCCCAACTTATGCCCACTCCCCCCTTTGCTTACAAAGGGTTGGTTGAGTGGACGAACAAGGGAGCAGGAGAGGAAGACAAAAACCTCTTTCAAAAAATTACCCCAATCTCAAGGTCGAGCGTGCCGAGGGGATGAATGGCCGGAGGGTATCCGGTCGTTAGCGCTAAAAAACAAAAATTATGAAAAAGTCTGTTGGGAATACAAATCCCTAGGGGAATCCCGCCCCTCTAACGAGGGTTGCCCCATCGTATCTGGGGGGGGCACCACCAGTCTTGCCGAGTCCACGGGCCTGCGAGAAAAGGAGCTACAGGAGAACCTGAAGCACCTGCGTGTTGTGGTCCAGCCGCTTGCCGACGCCGACGGCAACAAGAGCCGAGGAGGCTCCAGTCCTGACAGGGACCCGAAGTCCGACGAGGACACACAAGAGCGCGCTTCTAGATCTGAATCCGGATCTAGGCCCGGATCCAGATCTCGCAAGCGCGGCCTCTCCTCGAGCGAGGAAAATCTGTTGGCAAAAAAGGTGTCAACGACGCGGAGAGGCAGAGGTCGTGCGGTAACAGGCGGAGTCTCCGTTCGTGACGCGCGGTGTCGTTTTGTTGCGCCAGCTCCAGTGGAGCGCATGGAGGGTGCGGAGACCGACCCCGGGCTCACCATGTCAGACCTGAGTGGGGGCTCGACTACGTCCCTGCTGGGGAGCACCAGAGCGGAGGCCGCTGCTGCTAAGCGGGCGCAGCAAAGAGCTGTCGTGGCTGACGAGGTCAGCGAGCTGGCCCGACAGGCCCGAGAGCGACGCTCCGCTCGGATGGCCGAAGGGAGCCCAACGGCGGTGGCGCTCAGTCGCCAAGTTTTGGACTCGGTATACACGTGCGTGTGGCAGCGGGGCGGCTCAATAGTGGACGTCTCGTTTGCTAGCCCTGCTGTCGCGAGCCGTGTTCGCGGCTAGCGTGTCGCTTCGGAGGTGGAGACGTTGTCGGATCACAGATATATCCGTTTCGACGTCTCCGCCCAGACTGCCGGCGGCCGGAGTTCATCGGCCCCACGAACGGACGGCCCGCGCTGGTCGCGCAAGCGCATCGACAGGGAACTTCTCGAGGAGGCCGCGATTGTCCAGGCCTGGTTCCGGGAGTCGCCAACGGCCGGACCCGTCGACGTTGAACAGGAGGCGCTGTGGTTCCGCGGGGCGATGGTGATGATTTGCGACGCGTCGATGCCCCGGGTCCACACACAGTCAGCAAGACGCCAGGTGTACTGGTGGTCCACCGAGATCGCACAGTTACGAGTCGCGTGCGTAGCGGTTAGGTGCCAGTACACCCGATACCTGACGAAGAAGCCGCGCTGTATGAGGTGTACCGCGCGGCGACGCAGGCTCTGTGGCTGGCCATCGTTGAGGCGAAGACGCAAGCCAGGGAGGAGATGTCGGAGACTCTAGACGGAGATCCGTGGGGGCGCCCTTATCGAGCGGTTCGAGGAAACCTCAGAGCCGCGGCGCCTCCGATCACAGAGAGTCTCCAACCTGAGCTGCTGGAGGAGGTGGTCGCAGCCCTCTTCCCAGCTAGAGCGGAGCATACCCCGCCGCCGATGGCTGTGCCCACGGCCGCAGAGCCTGAAGAAGGAGATGAGAGCGCCATCAGCGTCCCAGAGGTGACACAGGCAGAGATGAGGGCGGCCGTGATGCGGCTCCGGGCCAAGAACGTGGCTCCGGGGCCTGACGGAATCCACGGCCAGGTGCTTGCCCTCGCTCTGAAGGAGCTGGAGCCCCAGCTGAGAGGACTCTACACGGCGTGTCTAGAGCAGGGCCAGTTTCCCACTCTGTGGAAAAATGGTCGTCTGGTCCTGCTCAGGAAGGCGGGGCGCCCGGCCGACTCGCCATCTGCGTACCGGCCCATGTGTTGCTCGACGAGGTGGCTAAGCTGTTTGAGCGTATAATAGCAGCCCGCCTCGTCGGCCACTTGAGCGGAGAAGGGCCGGACCTGGACGAGTGTCGATTCGGGTTTCGGTACGGGCGCTCGACGATACACGCTGTGTCGCGGGTAAGAGTCCTGGCGGAGGAAACGGTGTCTCGGGGCGGGGTGATGGTGGCGGTGTCGTTGGACATCTCCAACGCATTCAACACCCTGCCCTGGAGTTGTATCCTGGAGGCACTGCGGTACCACCGGGTGCCTCTCTACCTCCGCCGAATCGTTGGGGCTTATCTGTCGGAGAGGTGTGTCACCTATGTGGGACGTGATGGCGTTAACCAGCGCCGCATGTCGTGCGGTGTTCCGCAGGGGTCGGTTCTGGGCCCTCCCTTGTGGAACATCGGGTACGACTGGGTGCTGAGGGGTGAACTCCAGCCGGGCGTGGACCTGACGTGTTACGCTGACGATACGCTGGTCACGGCCCGGTGGAGTTCACACAGGGAGGCAGCGTTGCTGGCGACGGCTGCGGTCTCACAGGTGGTGGGCCGCATACGGCGTCTTGGCCTGGAGGTGGCCCTTAACAAGTCGGAGGCCATGGTGTTCCATGGTCCCCGGCGGGCGCCGCCGCCCGAATCACACATAGTGGTCGGGGGGGTTCGGATCGCTGTCGAGGCCTAGGACTGGTGCTCGCCAGCCGGTGGGACTTCGGACCCCACTTCCGGCGGCTGGCGCCCAAGTTGTTGGGCGCGGCTGGGGCGCTGTCAACGCTGCTTCCCAATCTGGGGGGCCCGAGCGCCGTCTGTAGGCGGCTCTACGTGGGGATCGTGCGATCGATGGCCCTGCACGGGGCCCCGATCTGGGCGGCTGACCTGACGGCCGGCAGCATCGCAGTCCTGCGGAGACCGCAGCGGGCGATGGCCGTCAGAGTCATCAGGGGATATCGCACGATCTCCTACGAGGCGGCTTGCGCCCTGGCCGGATCCCCGCCCTGGGACCTGGAGGCGAAAGTTCAATGGAAATGCGGGCGCGAGGCGAGCGACCGATGCAGCGACAGCTGGAGCAGCGTCGGTCACAGCTTCGCGAGGTCCTGGTGGCGGAATGGCGGGACAGGCTTTCACGCCCTACCGCCGGCCTCAACATCATCGAGGCGATCCGGCCAGTGCTCGACCTCTGGCTCGGGAGGAGGCATGGCTCCCTGTCGTTTCGGGTGACGCAGGTGCTCTCGGGGCATGGTTGCTTCGGGAAGTACCTGTGTCGCATAAACAGGGAGCCGGACGCTCGGTGCCACCACTGCGTCGACTGTCGGGAGGACACGGCGCGGCATACGCTGGTAGAGTGTGCCGCTTGGGAGGGGCCGCGCCGTGCTCTCATCTCTGGAGTAGGCAACGACCTCTCGCTGCCGGCCGTCGTGAACTCGGTTGGTAGCGGGGAGTCCTGGGACGCAGTGGTTTCCTTCTGCGAAACAGTCATCTCGCAGAAGGAGGCTGCGGAAAGAGAGAGGGAGATCACGACCTCTCATCCAGTCCGCAGCAGGCACACCGGGCGTCGGCGGAGGGCGGACAATGCCCTCTTCCAGCCCCCCTAAATGGGTCCAGGGGCAACGGACGTGGGGACGTCCGTCACCCCCTATACAACGGACCCGAGGTGGCGGCGCGTAGTGTTCCACGCGCGCCCCTCTGAGACGTCGCGGGGGGAGTCAAACACCTCACTCCCCCCTCAACCCGAGATAAGGCCCGCCATAGCGGGCCGGCACCAGCCGGGGGTTGCGGAAGAGTCGTACGTTCCCGGGACCCCTGGTGTAGGTGAGAGATGGAACACCGGGGTGGTTTATAGTCAGTTGGAGTCTGACAGACCCCTCCGCCCTCCCCAGGCGGAGGACATCCGGGCGGATTTTCCACCCCGCAACAAAAAAAAAAAGGTAGGTTAGGTTGGGGTCTCGGCCTCGGGGTCGACGAGGCTGTCGAAGGCTAAAAAGCCGACGGCAGCCGCGTTTACCCATGACGTTGGGCTCTTGGATGCCCAACGTCAGCTGGATCTGGCTCGGCGGGCGCAGCTCCAGCAAGAGCTGGAAGAGAGGGTGGCGGCAAAGGAGAAACGGGCGCACGTCGCCCGGGCCAAGTCCGGGTACGGTGCGTCCCGTGTAATATACGCGGACCACTCTCTGGCAGAGCTGGAGAAAATGGCGGAGGAGGACGAGGAGGAGATTGTGGAGGTCGCCTCTAAGTCCTCCAACCTGAAGGGGACCCTACAAAAAGGGTCAAAAGGCCCTTAAATGCCGGGCCGCGAGCATGCGCGGTGTAGTGGCGGAGCTGGTCCACCGAAAGGCCACCGACGAGACGCGGCAACTGCAGGCGAAGATAGATCGCCTGCAGTTGGAGGTCAGCCAGCTTCATCAGAAGCTGGCTGAAGCCACGGCCCAGCCACGAAAAGCCGAGTCGAACCCTGCGGCAGAGGGCCCCGCCTCCAACCTTGAGGATATCATCCGCAAGGTTGTAATGGAGGAGAGGGCCTTCACAAGAGCCTGCTTCGCAGGGATCGAAGACCGGCTCTTGCCGGAGCAACGCGTCCGACCGCCGCTTGCGGCGGACAAGAGGCAGTGCGAGCCGGGGCCATCCTCCTCCCAGGCGGAAGACGCCCTTCTGCCCTCAATCACCCCGTCCAACGAGTGGACGGAAGTGGTCCGTAAGGGGAAGGGCAAAAAGTCGGCGACGGCCGTCCCTGCCGTCCCCGCCACCACCGCTCCCAGCCAGTCACAGACGACCGGCAAGGGAAAGGGGAAGAAGAAAGGGAAAGGGAGGCAGCTAATCCTCCCAAAAACCGCGGCCGTCGTGGTGACGCTCACCGCGGAGGCTGAAGGGCGAGGGGAGACGTACGCGTCGATTTTGGTGCGGGCGCGTGCCAATGCCGATCCCACCCAACTGGGGATCGGCAGTGTGTCCTGCCGAAGGACCCAAGCCGGGGCTCGAATTTTCGAGTTCCCGGGAGCAGAGGGGAGCGCCCATGCGGACCTCTTCTCAGCGAAGCAACAAGAGGTCATCGCAGATTCGGCCAAGGTGGCCCGACCGGTCAAGTCGGCGGCCATAGAGGTGACGGACCTCGATGACTCCGTCACCAAGGAGGAGGTGGTGGCGGCGGTCGCAGCGATAGGGGGCTGTGGCGTCGCGGCAGTCCAAGGCCGGGACATAAGGCCCGGCCGCGGCGGCATGGGCACCATTCGCCTCGAGTGTCCAATCGCCGCTGCCAAAGCCGTCCTTGCCAAGGGACGTCTTTTGGTGGGGTTCAGCTCGGGTGCAGTCCGAGCACTCGAGGACCAGCCTCTACGGTGTTTCCGGTGCTTCGGCATCAGACACACCCGGCCCCTGTGTCCGTCCACGGTGGACAGGACGGACACGTGCTACCGCTGCGGCAAGGAGGGCCACAAGGCCGCCTCCTGCGAGGCCGCCACGCCGCACTGCGCGGTGTGTGCCGCCAGTGACTCCTAGGTTTCGTTTTGACGATCCTTTTGTCATTGAGCATCGATTTTGTTATCGCTTTTTACAAAAAGTATTTGTTGATATTAAAGAACCAGTTGTTAATGTAAATTTGAGACCTTTGAATGAATGTTGAATGGTAATTGGACTATGGAAGTTTGTATGTGGTGGAATGATTATATACGAACAGTTGGTTTTAAACGCAAACAGTTATATTTGTATGGACCTTCTAATGTTGGTAAGTCATCCTATATCGAGTGTTTAATAGGGAGGGTTAATATGTAGTATGTATTTTATCCTGGGGTGGGTAAATTTTTTATGCAGGGATTTCGGGAGGGATATCATAAGGTTATTTTATTTGAAGAGTTTTCTTATAAATTTAGTGTTCCAAATATGTTGAAGCGGTTGTTAGAAGGGCGAAAGTATGCTTATCCTGTTAAGTGTGAATGTGATATGCTTTTAGCTTTCAAAGGTCCAATTATATTTGTGTCTAATGAGTTGGATGATAGTATGGATGATGCGTTTATTGTTTGTTAGTGCCTCGGAACCGTTTTGGGAGGCGGTTCGCACGTTCGTTCCGAAGTTGGAAGTGGAGACGCCCTTCTGTTCGCAAGAGACGATTTGTTTATCGTCGGAAGATGAGGCGTCCTCGTCGGCGATTTCGTCGTAATGTGGCTCCTCGTGGGCCACCTGTTAGAAGTGTTATGTCTGTGCCGGGGCGTGTTATGAAGTATATTTTATTGTGGATCTTCTATTCAGCAGGAGGCTTGGAAGTTTGGTGTTCAAAATTATGATATTAAGTATGGGGAGATGCCTTTATTCACTTTATTTGCTATGGGTAATAAGAAAGTGGGTCTGTATCTGCAAAATCAGTATGGTATGATGATTGTTAATAAGGTTGAATATGTTATAAGTAATATGTTGATGTTTGTACTTATATTGTAAGTAATCATGGATCTTTTGGTAGTCCTGAATTGTCTGGTTCTTTTAGAATGTTAAGAGGACTTCTTTGAAGAAAGGTGCAAGTATTCGTTGGGTGTACTATCCGAGATGTAAAAAGCGTGTTGAAACTAGTTTATTAAATTTTAAGAATCGTATTAGTGAGTTAGTTGTAGCTATGGGTACTCCTGATATTGTTAATGGAGCTCACGCCTGTAAAGCGTATATTGGTTTTGATGCTTTGAATTTACCTGCTGCTAATGATGTGAATTATTATTATGAATATTCTTTGCGTTATAATATTAGTTATAAGGTTCATTTTACTTTTACTACATTAAATCCTGATAATTTTAAAATTTAGTGGGTTTTTTATTTATATTGCCCCTGCATAGGTTCGCCCACCGCAACGCATGGGTGTCGCGAATAATTATTTTAATTGCGACTTTTTGTCAAAAAGAAGCGGCCCCCCCGTAAGGGGGGGCCTAGCGGCGACTTTCTTATAGAAAAGGGTATACAATTTATTTAGCGAGCGTAGCGAGCGCGCGTGACAGAGTGTTTTCTATTTTTAGATCATGACGTCAGCCACACATCGCGCCGGTCTAAATAAACGGGTTAAAGGAAGTCTGCGCAACTGGGTGGGATGATATACCCAATAATATACTTAAGAGATTTAAACACCTACTGGCCCCTCCCCTGACCCACATTTTTCAGCTATGTTTATCTAAAGGGATATTTCCAAAATTGCTAAAAAAGGCCTGTGGTCACACCTATTTTCAAGTCTGGAGACAAAATGAGTGTGAATAACTACAGACCCATTTCAGTATTAACGGGCATTTCAAAAATTTTAGAAAAAATCATAAACAGTAGATTGATAAAATATCTGGAAGATAACAAACTACATTCAGATAATCAATTCGGATTTAGGCCTAAAAAATCAACAGGCCAAGCAGTAAACAAATTGACTAATTACATTTTTACAAATCTGGATAGTGGAATGCACACAGTTGGGATCTTTCTAGACCTTGCCAAGGCCTTCGACACTATTTCCTGCACTACTCTTTTGCAGAAGCTTGAAACACTTGGAATTAGAGGAGCACAGCTTCTACTATTGTCTGATTATCTAAGCGATCGGCAACAATTTGTAAAAATTGGCCCACATACAAGTTCTGACCTTCCTAATACTTGTTTTGGAATTCCACAAGTCAGTATTCTAGGTCCTACATTATTTTTAATCTATATTAATGACCTGTGCTGCCTAAAATGGTGTTATTATGTCTTATGCGGATGATACTGTTCTGTTGTTTGCAGCTAAATCAAGAGCTATGAACATGCTCAGAATGGCTTCAACATTGTGTCTCACTGGCTCCAGAATAATCTTCTAACACTAAATTCCGAAAAAACTAAATCCATTTTATTTACAATGAGAAATACTAACACACCGCTTACTAACCTAAACATTTACGCGCATAACTGTAGCACGTACGCTGACACTGCATGTTCTTGCCCTGTGAAATTTCCACACACACAACTATCTTCAATAAAACTATTTACAACTTGTTACCACTGTATATTAAATCACACTTGTTATAGAATCTCAAAAGAAACAAAAGCTTCTCGGGTCTACCTATAGTTTCGCATGTAACGAAACCATAGCGACTTCTATTTCGATTACACCGCCATCTAGTTAGATCATCGGTACTAAATATCCAAAAATCTTACTAAAACTAAATAAACATGTGATGCGGTTTAACATTCCGCCCACCAAGGACATGCTCGAATGAGTTGTCCTTTAAACTATAGCCGCCCACCTTGAGGTCAAGGGGGCTGTGAAATTATAAAGATAAACAAAAAACATAGACACAAAGTAAAAGAAACAATATTAATCACTGGTTGGTAATACACACAGTTTACAAGTAGGTCTTTTAAATTCAGAACCATTACATTTTATAGTCACCACTCGTGTGAGTCCGTCAGAACCAGGATGCTTTTCTAAAATCCTACCCAACAACCATTTGCCAGGAGGAAGATTGTCCTCTTTTACAAGTACAATATCGCCGATATTTGGTTCTATTTCCATTTGCGACCATTTATAATGCTGTAACATCGAAGTTAGAACTTCCATAGACCACCGTCGCCAGAAATCTTGAGTCATTTTTTGTACAAGTTGCCATCGCCTTAACGAGCCCGAAGTATTACGCTCGTAATTACGTTCCGGCACAAGAACTAGAGGTTCTCCGATTAAAAAATGACCGGGTGTAAGCGGCATTGGATCATCAGGGTTTTGGGGAATTCGAGAAATGGGTCTTGAATTGAGGCAAGCCTCAATCTGCACAAGTAAGGTAGCCATTTCCTCGTAGGTAAGAGTGGAATCACCAATAACGCGCTTCAAGTGGAATTTTGTTGATTTTATGCCGGCTTCCCAAAGTCCACCAAAATTTGGGGCGTGGGGAGGTATAAAATGCCACTTGACACCTTTACAACTGAGCCAACTCTTAATTTCATTAGCGACCACTGACTGTTCAGCAGCGACTAATGTTAGCAGTTCCTTAGCAGCACCTACAAAATTTTTGCCATTGTCGCTCCATATTTCACTGCAATAGCCTCTTCTTGCGACAAATCTCTTGAAACCGGCTATAAAACCTTCAGAGGTAAGGTCAGTAATAGCCTCTACATGCACAGCTCGAGTAACCATGCACACAAATAGACAAATGTACCCCTTATAAGCCTTATTGCCGCGACCCTTAGATACCCTAATATTGATTGGACCGGCGAAATCAACACCGGTATGCAAAAACGGCCTGGCTGGTGATACTCTGCAAGTCGGCAACTGACCCATGAGTTGATTCTTAAACGTCGCTGAATGCCGAACACATACTACACACTTGTGTACATAGGCCTTTACTAGATTTTTTGCAGCTATAATCCAATATTTTGTGCGCAAATACACACATCAAAAGTGTCTAGGGATCAAGCATTTTTATGCGGATTTCTTGAGATTGAGATGTGGCTTTGTAATAAATTTATGATTTTATAAATTTATATGGATCCTTTTTGGTGCATTTCATAATTTGAATCAGGAACTGTGAATCAAATTCGAGTAAAAGATGAAAATCAGCTGTCAATATTTTCCCTATAAAAACATACAACGCATTGAAGACATTATTAGTGCTACTGTTTCCCTACTACTGATTAAAACCAACGTTATTATGGAGCGGCGACGTCATTTAAGCAGGGAAGAAATGCTCAGAGCCGTGGGAATGATAGAAGCTGGTTCCCGGCAACGTACTGTGGCTTTAGCTCTGAATACAAGTCAGAGTGTTATCAGTCGACTTTGGACACGTTACCGAAGCACTGGTACCGTGGCTGAGCGCCATGGAGGACGGTATCGCTGCACCACACGGAGACAAGACCGATACATTCAAATCTTAACTCGAAGAGCTCCAACAATAACCGCCATGATGTTAGCCGTGAGGCTTCATCACTCTTCAGGGAACTTAATTAGCGACCAAACAGTCAGAAACCGCTTGCATGAAGTGAACCTTCATTCCCGAAGACCGCTACGGGTACCACCTATAGCAATGCACAATCGTAGGATTCGATATCAATGGGCTCTTGAACACAGAAATTGGGCAGAAGAACAATGGCGTTTCGTGTGCTTTTCTGATGAGTCTCGTTTTGGTATGAGACCGGATACAAGACGTATACGACACTGGAGAACCCCTGGACGCCAACAGCGATTAAAATCCTGCCAGGAAGTCCATCCTTATAGTGGTGGAACCATCATGGTATGGGCGGGTATTTGGATCGGCGGAAGAACTGAGTTGATTTGGATCAGAGGCAACCTCAACGCTCAAATTTATGCTGAGACGATTGTATCAGACGTCATCGTTCCTCTACAAGTGCAAATCGGTCCCTTATTTCAGTTAATGCATGATAATGCACGACCGCACACCGCAAGAGTTGTAAGACAGACTCTCGCCGCAGCTAACATCAATGTCCTGCCCTGGCCTGCTCAGTCGCCAGACTTGAACCCGATTGAGCATGCATG
This sequence comes from Cerastis rubricosa, assembly GCA_949152445.1. Classification (NCBI taxonomy): domain Eukaryota; kingdom Metazoa; phylum Arthropoda; class Insecta; order Lepidoptera; family Noctuidae; genus Cerastis; species Cerastis rubricosa. The sequence goes on from OX424551.1 coordinate 12,789,391, forward strand.
GGATATGCTACAGAGAAGAGCTCTGCCGAATATGGAGGGTATCCAGTCGCAAGAAGACCTTTTTTTGTTGTTGCAACGAACATGGGCGGCCATTCCACAGCGTGATTTGGATGAACTCATTTTGAGTATGCCAAACCGATGTTCTTGTGTTGTTAGTGTTCGCGGTAGAAACACGGATTATTAATTGTTTAAGTTACCCAATAAAATTTTAAAGAAAACTGTTATTTCAGTCTTTTTTTCGAACTTTAATGTTAGTGGTTCAAATGTCAAAAATCCCTTTATTAGAAAATGGCAAATTTCTTTATTAATGCAAAGGTGACTTGGTTTATCGTTACTGTGACAAACGAAAACACTTTATTTGATGAATCCTTAAAGAAAATTTTAATTAATATCAATCAGGAGAAAAGTTATTGCAAAAATATATGTTGATCCCTAGACACTTTTGATGTGTGTAGTTTAACATTAATGTTGGACCTCCGTGAAGAGTGTTTTTGTGAGCTTCGCTGACGAGTAAAGTAGCGAAGTGATGGCGCTGTGGAATTATAATAGGATGCTTCATGCTTTCCGATACTTGTGACCTTTCAATTCGTCCTCCTACTCTTAAAATTCCTTGCTCATCCATGATGGGACATAAAGGTCGTAATTTACTCTTCTTACTTACATTTCCTGTCTTCTTGATGTTTTCTATGTCTTCTTTAAATTCTTGTTGTTGACATTTTTTAATACAAACTTCCAGAGCGGCTGTCAACTCTTCACTTGTTAGATAAGTTGGTTTATATTGCTTAAATCTTATAAATCGTCTGCAATATGCCACTACTCTAATCAATTTCTGTAATGATGAGTATTTTGTCCACAGGTTATCTTCTATAGTTGTCATCACATGTGCTGTAACACTTTTCGATGATCTTTTCTCGAGGTTAGTTGACATCGAATTTAGTTGGACATAATCAATTGGTTCTTTCTTTAACCACAAAGGACCGTGCTTCCACAGAGATGACTGTGAAAGTGCTGAAGGTGTCATACCTCTTGACGCAATATCCGCAGGGTTGTGATTAGATTTCACATGTCCCCATTGAGTATTGTCTAAATAATTCATAATTTCAGACACACGATTACCAACGAATTTTGTCCAGCGGCTGGGATGATTGCTGAGCCAAGCCAGAACTACAGTTGAATCTGTCCAACAGTGTATGTTTTCTTTAGGGATGCCCAAAATTTCAGCTATCTCTGTAATCAATTTGGCCAGTAAAACTGCGCCCATTAACTCGAGACGAGGAATTGAAAGTTGTTTTATCGGAGCAACCTTGGTTTTTGCGGATATTAAATTAATTTTGATATTCCCATTAATGCCAATTATCCTCAAATACGTAACAGCTGCATACGCTAAATTGGACGCGTCACAAAAGCCATGCAGTTCTACAACTACATCGTCTTCTCTGGATTCAACCCACCTTGGAACATGAAATTCAGGTAAGTTCTGTAGTTCCGTTTGATATGTTTGCCATTCTTTTAATAAATCATCTAGCAGTCGGTCATCCCAGTCGATGCCAGCCAGCCATATCTTTTGAATCATAATTTTCGCCGGTATAACACACGGCGCTACCCACCCTAGGGGGTCGAACAGTCGTGAAATATCTGATATTACTTTTCGTTTTGTTACAGATGCAGGTTGCGGAAATATTATTGAGTATCTGAAACTGTCAGATTCTCTATCCCAAGAAAGTCCTAGTATTTTAACCACCTCGTTCAGTTTTATCTCCACTAGTCCTTCCTGAGTTGTACCTTTTCCCATTATTTCCTCTGCTAATTCCCTGTTGTTTGTCATCCACTTCTGTAATTGAAAACCACCTTTTTCCATTAGTCTTTCCATTTCCCTGTAAATCCGTTTTCCATCCTCTACCGTTTGACATCCTGACATATAATCATCTACATAGAATTCGCTGTTTAATTTTTCAGATATCAGCGGAAATTCAGCTCCTTCATCGTTTACTAACTGCTGCAACGATTTCACGGCAAGGTAAGGTGCGGATGCAGTGCCAAAGGTAACTCTAAGTAATTCATACTCTTTTATTTCAGATGCAGTATCAGTCCGCCAAACAAGTCTTTGGAAGTGTGTATCTTCAGGAGCAACTTTGACTTGCCGATACATTTTGACTATATCTGCAACTAATACAATTGGATACATACGCCATCTCATAATGATGTGACGTAACTCCGATTGTATAGTGGGACCTACCATCATCGTATCATTAAGGGAACCACCGTTAGAACCCTTGGAAGAAGCGTCGAACACAACTCTGACTTTGGTAGTAGTCTTATCTTCGCGAACAACTGCATGGTGAGTCAGATAGACTGCTTCCGACTGTTTAGTATCAGTTTCGCAAGACACCATCTTCATATGACCAAGGTCAAGGTATTCTTGGATTACTTCAGCGTATTTCCTTTTGATCTCAGGATCTTTCTTAAAACGCTGTTCAAGATAATGGAATCGTTTCAGAGCAATATCTTTGGTGTATCCAATTTTACTTCGTGGATCTGACTCACGAAATGGAAGTTTCACTATGTATCGCCCGGTTACATCTCGTCGTGTAGTACGAGAGAAGAATTCTTCGCAACGTTGTTCTTCTAAGGTAAATACTTTTTTCACACTAAAAACATCAGATTCGATCTCCCAAAATTTTTTAAGCACATCATTCTCTATGATGTGTGAATGCATGCTTACTATATTGTAACACTTAGCTACATTGATATCGCTATCTGTGGGTGTTAGTCCAGACAGAATCCATCCCAGGGTTGTATTTTGTGCAATTACGGGCCCTGGAGAGTGTTTGACTAAACCCTCTTTAATAACTTGGCTGTAAACTTCTGCTCCAAACAAAACATCGATTTTGTTCGGAGTATGATACTCTGGATCTGCCAGAGTTATATCTTCTAGTTGAGGCCAAGTTGGTATGTATATTTTAGTTGAAGGAATCAACGTTGTGATTTTACTTAACACATATGCTCGAACTTGAATAATTGCACTTGGATCGTGACGTGAATGAATGGTTATATAAACCATGAATCTTGAGGCAAAAGTGCCTTCGCCACCTCCTATGCCTGAGATAATACTATGACTTCGTATTTTCTGTAGTCCGAGCAATTGGACTGCTGATTCCGTTATGAAAGAGGCCTGGGATCCTTGATCCAATAACGCCCTCAGCAGTTGTTTATGACCATTCTTAGTCTGTGCTTCGACAAGAGCGGTCGCTAATAAAACTCGATTTGGCACAACTTTTTTAGAAAAGTGTGTTGATATGCTTGGAGATTCTGATTCTTGTGCCGCACCGGAAGCCGTTTGCAGTGTGGACACTGCTGATTTGATTGCTACAGCTTCTTCCGGATGGCTATTAGGTGATGATGATCTTGAAGATGCTGTGGGGTGTAATAATGAGTGATGTCTACGCTTGCAAACGTGACATGAAGTTCTAGCACGACAATATTTAATTGAATGGTTCGCGCCTAAGCAATTGTAGCATAAATTGTGAGTTCGGACAAATTCACTTCGAGTTTGGTAACTTTCTTTGCAAAATTGTTTACAATGACATAGATAATGATCTTGTTTACAGAATGGACATACAATTTGTACAGAGTTGTTGCTATTTGACTTGACTGCGTAAAAAGCTCTTGGTTTATCAACTGTGGATTTCTGCTTTGATTTGGGCGTATCTAAATACTCCAAAGAGCGAAATCTGGATTCTAAAAATATTTTAAATTCTTTAAAAGTTGGTAACTGTTCGTCTGCGCTAATTTTAAGTTCCCACAACTTTCGCGATTCGCAGTCCAGCTTAGCGCTTATTAAATAAATGACTATAGCATCCCATGAATTGACATCAATACCAAGAGTGCTTAAGCCATGGAGACAATCCACAGTGGTATCCAACAGCTCTCTAATAGCAGCTGATGACTCTGTTACATTTGATTGAGTTATCAATCTCTTTAACATAGCATTAGATAAATATCGTTTATTGTCATAACGTTTATTCATTATTTCCCAACATTCCTGGTAGTTTGCGGCTGTCACAGGAGTGTGACGCAACAATTGTTCAGGCTCACCCGATAAATGACTTTTTAAGTAATGCAATTTTTGGACATCGTCAATATAATCGTTGTTATGAACAAGTGATAAGAACAAATCACGAAATGAAGTCCACTCCGTATATTTACCAGAGAAAGTTGGAATAATGATCTTAGGTAATTTCACATTTGTATTTGTTTTTGACGAATCTTGATTTAAACTGGTCTTTTTAGGTGTTAGTAGTAGTAGTGGTGGTGTGGTTTAATAGAGTCTTTCAATTCGGACTTATAAATTACATACATATCCTCAGTGTTGTCATATATCTCCGATGTAAAGTACTTATGTTTTGAATCTACCTTTTCTACTATGTTCCTGAGTGTTTCTAAAAAAGAAGACCACAGTTGCTCTAGTGCTTCCAACCTAGTTTCTAAATACGACAAAGTTATCCTTTCCTTAGGAGATTTTTTATAATTTATTCGACTTTTTTCAATGTTTTTCATGTTATCCAATTGTACATTAATTAGTGAATCCATGACTTAATCCTATCAAACTTTGAATAAATTAGTTAAATTAACTTACAGTTAATACAGGAACTTAATAAATTTGACAAATGTGAAACTGAAGAAATTGTTCTAAGTCTATGACAAAAACTGAATATTTTACAAGTGTTTATAACTTAAACTTTTTAGAAAATCGGGCATAGGTTCCCCGTCAGTTCACTTTTTTTCTTGAATCTAATAAGTCCAAACTACTTGAAATTATTCTAAGTCACAAACAAGATTGTACTCACGGTTTTTTTTTACACAACTTCACTCACTATAATTGTTGCCAACGCCCACTAGGGAGCGCGCAGTACTTAGCTTTTGGTGTTCAGCTATGGTTGCCACTTCTCCTGCTTCCTATATCCAGCACGTCCACACACGGGATGTCCAGAAGCCCGCAGAACTTTACTGCGGTGGCGCCCCTCTGCAGGCGACGATCTCGGAGTCTCCGTAGTCGCACCCTCTGCAGGCGACGCTTGAAGCACTTCAGTGGCAATCCACCACTGCTTTCTGTGCTGATACACAAAAACTCGGTGCACGATATAATAGTGCACTGATCCGGCTCGAAGGACCATGTAAAATTTCCACACACACAACTATCTTCAATAAAACTATTTACAACTTGTTACCACTGTATATTAAATCACACTTGTTATAGAATCTCAAAAAAAGTGAAAACTTGATTATTAACGTTGAGCATGTTTGATATTTTGGAATGGTTAGGGAATAATTTTGCACCAATTGCTTTATCAGTATAAAAGTACTACACTGCGGTTCGGGGGACGAAGACAATATAGCGGTTGTGATTGGCCGATGCAACAATGTCAGGACGAATGTTCCACACATAGTGATGCACAAGTCAGTTTTGCTACAATACCTAATATCGATAAAATTGAACATTACGATGTCTATTAATTCTACTTTTTTTTAAACTATACTGATAGGGCGTTAACTGGGTGCAAATAAAACACTTACGTAACACTGTAAATTTCACTTTATTCAAATCAATGCTAAAATAAAATCAAGGTTAACCTCTCCGTCCTGCATTTCTTAACGCGTAACTTCCCTAACGGCCGCGCGCATTACGTCATCGCTGACGTCGTTCGGCCGGCCGACATAAAAACTCTTATCGCCAGAGTTCTAATAAAGCTTATCTTAAACGGTAAACAGTGTCGTGTTCTTAGATAACAAGACCGTGTATTATAATATATACAACTTTTCTATGACTACTTGATAATTATAAACATCCCATAGAAATGCGATTGCTTGCTGCAAATAGACTGTCACCGTATTTTATTTTTGTTTAGTAAAACTACGCAATAAATTTATACGAAACTTTATAACTAACATCACAAATATACAAGTAATCTAATGACAGTGTTTTTTAGGAGTCCTACATACATTATTCACATAAGATTCCAACTCAAACTTCCTATAAGATCGGCCGTTTTCCAACTGCGGAGTTCAATGCATGAAAATACTTGAAATATCAAAAAATATGATTAGATATGCCTCGAATACATAAAATAATGAATTATCACTATTTTTTACGTTGCTATTAAATTAATCGTAAAAAAAATCGAAAAAAATCCAAAGAAAATTTTAATTTTGTGCCTAGGTTGGACGATCCTCCTCAACTTTCCCTGTTAACAGCATTAATCCACTTTTCTTCCACTTCTGGAATATTTGGAAATCTAAAATGTAAACATTAAGTAATGTTACTTTTTTACAGTAAGGGAACACCGTAATTTTTATCTTCAATATTATTTATACTTTGTTTCGAAGTTGACACAACACTACAGCATTACGTCTGTCCCTTTCTATCTACACCTACAGATGGAAAGGGACAGACTTATTGACAATACCTAGTGAGAGAAAGGGACTTTTCAAAAAGACATCAACGCGGTGTACGTTTTTTGTGCCTTAAACGTAAACAACTAGTTTAGCTAGAGCCCTGCAATTATTCATAATTTTATTAAATTATAAATATATTTTACTTACCGATGAAAAGTTATGCCATCTTTTTTATAGCTGGATGTTCTAGACGATTTCCCACACCATTTAATTGAACAAGAACTCATAATTAATTTGATATAAGCAGAAATGTTTGAAAAAGTTATCTAAATAATCGCGTGTGGAGAGATCCAATAACTGGTCAAAAACTCTCCATCCGTCTTACGCTTTTTCGATCAGGTCACGTGTCCTGACGCGAGTTTAAGATTTTATACCCATTACAGAAAAGTGCTCAACGCCGCTAAAGAAGTTTTCACTTCAAAATCAAAAGCTTCTCGGGTCTACTTATAGTTTCGCATGTAACGAAACCATAGCGACTTCTATTTCGATTACACCGCCATCTAGTTAGATCATCGGTACTAAATATCCAAAAATCTTACTAAAACTAAATAAACATGTGATGCGGTTTAACATGGCCTACTATAGATAAAGCTGACCACTTGAAATATCTAGGTGTCACTATTGACTCCTTAATTTCCGTAAACATATCGAGTTACTGTGTACTAGAGTGCGCAAACTTATATATGATTTTAAGAATTTACGTAATATAGCCGACTATAATTTAAAACAGATTTATTTAGCGCTATGTCAGTCTATCCTAACATATTGCATAACATCCTGGGGGGGCGCGGGAATTTCAATTCTCCTCCCTCTAGAACGTGCTCAAAGAGCAATTCTAAAAGTTGGTAGCAACTTTTAGAATTGCTCTTTGAGCAACGTCCGTTCCGTCCTTTTAGATTCCCTACACACCTGCTTTACAAAGCATGTAATGTACTTACAGTACGGCAATTATTTATTCTTCACATAATACTACACCAGCATACTACACTTCCCTATGACCCAATTCCCTCCGATAGGAGAAGAAAGGACCTGGTTTGCACAAAACCTCAAACTAGACATGCGTTTGCGAATCGATTTTATGTGTTTTTAGGACCTTTTCTCTATAATAGACTTAACAAGATATTAAACTTCTATAGTTTTAGTTATAAAAAATGTAGTTATGTAATGTAATTATTTGGCGAAACTGAATTACACAGATACAGAAAAACTTCTAGAAGTTGTAGTATGATTATGTTATCCTTTGTACATATTTACTTAATTAGCTAGTTTTAGTGTTTTTCTTTTGTACCAATTTGATTATACTTATAGTTGTTAATAGATTAATTTTATTTTATAATTTTAACGTTTTAATTAAATTGTGCTATGTAAAGTGATGGCCTGAAACACAGGTTAAATAAACCTAGTTCGGGCAGGTCGCTACCAAACATCTGAATTGAACTATGATTACTTGCAACTTTTGAATATGTTTTAGTTATAATTTACTTATAAGTATTAACTATACCATTGTATGAGAAATAATAGTACTGCGCCTAAATGTACACTTTTTTTGTAATACTTTTTAAATAAATTTATTTCTTATTTCTCTTATAGTGGCTGCCCGGCAGGCCACGTTATGAGGGGGAGGAACTGCAATCCTCCTCCTAAGCGGGGCAAAGCGCAGGTGCCGTCCGGGCCTGCTGCTGTCGCCAGCACCGTCGCTCCTGCGACGGCTGCGGAGGGGAGCGCGATGTCCGACTGATGGATAGGGTCGAACATCGCATCCGTCAGGCGAACACCAATCACTGCGGGGCAGCCCAGGATCTGCTGATGCAGACCATGGCTGAGTGGTTGGTGGACTTGGTGGTGGTCGCCGAGCCTTACTCGGTCCCTAGCCGTTGGCTGGGCGACCGGGACGGCTTGGTGGCGTTGGTTACGCGGTCTTCCACAGACTCCCCTCCCCTCTCGCTTTTGGAGAAGGGACCGGGATACGTGGCCGCCGCGTGGGGAGGCATGGCCCTGGTCGGGGTCTATTTCTCCACGAACCGCCCTCTATCGGACTTTGAGGATTTCCTCGAGATCCTCACCGCAGTCATATCGAGGGCGGCGCCGCGCCAGGTCGTGGTGTTGGGCGACTTGAACGCCAAGTCGGCAGCCTGGGGCAACCCGGCCACTGGTTGCAACGTCCGGGGACGTGCCGTCGAGTTTTGGGCGGCCTCATGCGGTGTGTCCCTCCTCAATAGGGGGGCGGTCCACACGTATGTGCGGCAACAGGGTGGGTCAGTGGTTGACGTCTCGTTTGCCTACCCCGCGCTAGCCGCCCGCGTCGTCAACTGGCGGGTGGAGATGGTGGAGACCTTGTCGGACCACCGATATGTGAGGTTTGACATTTCCACCCGAGGGGGGGGGATGGCCCGCGCTGGGCAATCTCCCTTCCCGCGGTGGGCACTCACTCGCCTGAACCGGGATGCAGCCAAGGAGGCGGCCTTTCTCCAAGACTGGCTGTCGCCCCCTGTCGAAGTCCTGGACGTGGATGCCGCAGCGGTCCAGCTCAGGTCCCTGACCGAGGTGTGCAACTCCAGCATGCCACGGTCTCGCCGCCCGCCTCCCCGTCGTGCCGTCTATTGGTGGACGGAGGAGCTGTCGGAACTCCGGGCCGCTTGCGTGGCGGCCAGAAGGGCCTACGCGCGGAGTCGACGGCGCAGCGCCCAGAACCGAGTCCGGGCATAAGAGGACCGCCTATACGCCTGCTATCGAGAGGCGACGACGGTCCACAAGTCTGCAATGGGTGCTGCAGACTCGGCGAGGGCCGAAATGCTAGAGGGTCTCGACAGGGATCCTTATGGGAGACCATATAAGGCGGCGCGAACACAGCTACGCCCTTGTGGTCCCCCACTGATGGAGACCCTCGAGCCAGCGTTGCTGGATGGGGTGGTCCGGTCCCTGTTTCCGCGCAGGACCGACTTCACCCCACCAACGATGGACCCTCCACGGCGGCTACGCCGGAGGAGGAGGTCTCCCCGGTGACGGCGGCGGAGTTCTACGCAGGGGTTCTCAGCCTCCGCGCGAAGAAGACGGCCCCCGGACCAGACGGCATCCCCGCTCGGGTGGTGGCGTCCGCTGCCTCCGAAATGGAGGACAGGTTTCGGGACCTATTCGGCGCTTGCTTTACGGCCGGAAGGTTCCCGAAACTTTGGAAGGAGGGACAACTATGCCTCCTCCGAAAGGAGGGACGCCCGGTGGACTCCCTTTCGGCATACTGGCCCATCGTCCTTCTCGATGAGGTCGGTAAATTGTTCGAGGGGATTGTCGCCTCCCGGCGTGATAGCCATTTGCGGGGAGCAGGGCCGGACCTGTCGGACGCCCAATTCGGTTTCCGTCGAGGGCGTTCGACGATCGATGCGCTGGCCTTGCTCAAGAGCCAGGTGAAGGAGGCGGTGGAGGCGGGGGACGGAGTGCTGGCGGTGTCATTCGACATTGCCAACGCGTTCAACTCCGTGCCCCACTCGACGATATTGGAGGCGCTCCGGTATCACGGAGTGCCCCAATACCTGCGGAATCTCTTGGCCAGCTACTTGGAAGGCCGAGAGGTCCTCTTCGTGGACAGACGGCCACGGTGAGGCGATACGGCGCAGAGTCCGGTGTTCCACAGGGGTCAGTGCTTGGGCCCCCCCTGTGGAACATCGGGTTCGACTGGCTCTTGCGGGGAGCCCTCCTCCAGGGCACGAGTGTCATCTGCTACGCTGCCCACCCGACGCCCACATCGTCGTGGAGGGCGTCCATATAGAGGTCCAGCCCCGGATGAAATATCTGGGCCTGGTGCTGGACGATAGGTGGCGCTTCGGCCCGCATTTCAGCGGGCTGTCGACGCGCCTGTTGAAGGCCGCGGACGCCCTCTCGTGGCTCCTCCCGAACCTGGGGGGGCCCAAGGCGAAATGCCGGCGCCTCTATGCGGAGCATGGCCCTGTACGGGGCCCCCATTTGGGCGGACTGCCTCCACAGGAGGGAGAACGCGACCGCCATCCGCAAGCCCCAAAGGGCCATTGCACTGCGGGTGGCGAGGGCCTACCGGTCGGTGGGTTTTTCGGCGGCGTGCGCTCTGGCCGGCACCCCTCCTTGGGAGTTGGAGGCTTGGGTGCTGGCCAGGGTGTATGAGTGGACGGCGCATCACAGGGCGCTCGGGGAGCGCCCCGTCGCCGAGGAGCGGGAGGCCGTGCGGCGGGAGGCGAGGGACGCCATCGTCCTCCATTGGACGGAGGACCTCGCCACCGCCGCCTTTGGCCGCCGGACGTTGGACGCGCTCGGTCCGGTCCTCCGGGCCTGGCTCGAGCGGTCCCATGGCTTCCTCTCGTTCCGTCTGGTGCAGGTGTTGTCCGGGCATGGCTGCTTCGGAACGTACCTGCACCGGATCGGGAGGGAGGAAGCCCCGGCGTGCCACGACTGCGGCGCGGCGGAGGACACGGCGCAGCACACTCTCGAGGTGTGTCCTTCTCTGTCCCCGTCGGTCTCGTAATCCCATCATCCGAGTGTCGTGGATCACGTCTCGCGGCTTCGATTGGGACCGAGGGTCTTGGCTTACCCGCCTGGACCGCGAGGGAGAAAACCTCTATAAAAAGTTACCCCGAATCTCAAGCGGCGGCGCACCGTGAGGGGATGTATGGCTGACGGGCGTTCCCATGGAACAATCAGTCGTTAGTGCGACCTCCGCCAGGGTACCGGCCGACCCCCTGGCGGGTTAAGTTCAAGGCTTATCCGGGTACAGGGGGCACTGCCCGGATGGACTGTTTTATCCCCCATACTCGTGGGAATAAAATGAAAGACAACCCAATTAATAAAGTTGCGGAGAAGGTGGACGCAGGGTCAGGCTCTGCCGCTGCGTCAATTAACACGGGAGCAGTGGCTCCATTAGAACCACGCGTGGTTCTGGAGAGGATGGATGTGTTGTTGGAGTCCGACAACGCATCGCCTATAATTAGGGCAGGCGCGTCGTCAAGCGACGGCGCTAGGGTTGAGGTGGGCGGCCAGCGAAGTCAGGGTGCTGTGTTGTTGGGTTCTGTTCCCGAAACTCTCACACCACCGGGACCTCTCAAGCGCCCTCACGACAATGAGGATATTATGTTGCCACCTCGGAAGGTACCATCCAAGGCAGCGACGAACAGAGGGCGGAGACCCGCTCGAGACGGGAGGGGTCGGTTTCTCCGAACCGGCACCCCACGTGGTTCACTCTCTGAAGAAAGTGAGTCGGACTGCCGGAGTGCGTCGCCAGCAAGCCAAATGGCCATCAACGTGACTGTCGAGGAGAGTGCCGAGACACTTGTCAGTGCTGAGGCTCCGCTGATAGGGCAGAGTTCCCCCACTTCAGCAGAGGAACTTGAAAAAAGGGCCCTGATGGATATCGAGGTGGTTTTGGACACCACCCGAAAGTCCAAGAACTTAAAGGGCACGTGTCAGCGAGCCATTAGAGAGGCAGCAGAGCGGGTCAGGCTAGCCATTGAGGGTCTCGCCAGCAGGAGCTCTAGCGAGGAGACCCGACGGCTCCACCTGCTAAACGACCGGTTGCGAAAGGAGGTCGAAGCCCTTCGTAAAGAGATGGCGACTCTCCGGGAGGAATTTGTAACTCTTCGGGTACGGCCGGAACGTACGCCGCAGTCGGGATCTGTTGATTCCAGGTGCTTCTCTGCCCCGCAGGAGCCACCAATGAGCGAGATGCAGGCGCATGCAATCGTTTCCCAGATCGGAAAAATGATGGATGCCCGGTTTGCTGGCATTGAGGATCGCCTTCTGCCAGCGAGGTCTGTTCGTCCACCTCTGGCAGTGGACCGCAGGAGTGCGGCTGCTGATGGAAGCGCTGGCGGCACTGGCGACAGGGCGAAACGGTCTTCTGTGGCTCCTCAGATGCCTCCTCGATTGCCTGAGACGCAAAGGGGTTCTCCTCCAAGTGGTTCTCATCCTAGGGCCACTGGAGCCTCCGACGCGGACCAATCGACATCTGCCACTGAAGGATGGCAGACCGTAAGGAGGAGAAAGCGTGGGAAGAAGAAGAACAACGAAGGTTCTTCTCCTACCCTGCCCCAAACAACTGCGGCAGTCTCGGGCGCTCAGAGAGGCAAGTCCTCCAAGCCGAAGAAGGGCAAAACCTCAAAGCGAGGGCTCCGTTCGCCCAGGTCCGCTGCAGTAGTGCTCACACTGCAGCCTGAAGCAGTGGAGAGGGGCGTCACATACGCGGCTGTCCTTACCAAGGCCAGGCAAGCCGTAAACCTGGAAGCGCTAGGCATTACCGAGGTCAGGTTCCGACAGGCCTTAACCGGGGCTCGCATGTTGGAGTTCCCAGTGGCCGAAGGCACTGCGGGGGCGGACCGCGTTGCGGAGAAACTGCGAGAGGTCCTCGCGGAGGAAGTCAAGGTCTCCAGGCTGACGAAGTGCGCTGAACTGCGCATCTCGGGCCTTGACGATTCCGTGACTGGGCAGGATGTACAGGACGCAATAGCGCGGAAAACTAGCTGCTCTCCGGACGCGGTTCGAGTCGGTTCGATCCGACCCGGCCCGGGAGGCGCCAGCTCTGTCTGGGTCCAGTGCCCCGTCGCAGTGGCCAAGCACCTGGCCGACGCCGGTCGGCTCTTGGTGTGTTGGAGTTCTGCCAGGGTCGTGGTTCTGGACGCTCGGCCCATGAGGTGCTACAGGTGCTGGGGGTTGGGGCATATAAGCCAGAAGTGCGACTCTGGCGTCGACCTCAGCCGACACTGCTTCCGATGCGGTGAGCAGGGACACCTGGCCTCCTTGTGCTCTGCCGACCCGCACTGCTTGCTGTGCGCGGCGGCAGGACTACTGGCCAACCACGTCGCTGGCAGAAAGGACTGCAAACCGCCACTCCGTTCCAACAGGGATGGTTTGAGGACTCTGCTGTCGACCGCTTCCGGTTCGGTGCGACCAGAGGAGCCGTCGCAAGGGGCGATAATGATCACGGACTAATATGGACTCGGTCCGTGGTCATTCTCTCCTCCAGGCGAACCTGAACCACTGCGCCGGTGCGCAGGACTTGGTTCTTCAAACCATGGCAGAGCGGTCGATCGGTGTGGCTGTAGTGGCGGAGCCGTACTTCGTCCCAACTCGCCCTGACTGGGCAGGGGACATAGATGGCTCCGTCGCTATTATCAGCTCCTGGGCTCCCCTTACCATCCGGGAGAGGAGTCGAGGCTTCGTTGCGGCTGCCTGGGGGGACGTAATTCTCTTCGGAGTTTATTTCTCCCCAAACAGGAGTCTTGCGGAGTTCGAGGACTTCCTGGACTGCCTAGGGACTTCGGTTCGGCGAGTAATGCCGGCCCAGGCTGTCGTCATGGGAGACTTCAACGCGAAATCCTCCGCGTGGGGGTCTCCCAGGACGGACGCCAGGGGGCAGGCTGTCGAAGAATGGGCGGCGGCTGCGGACCTCTGTCTTTTAAACAGGGGCTCCGTTAACACGTGCGTCCGGCATCACGGGGGCTCTATAGTGGACCTCTCGTTTGCCACCCCTGCTATCGCCTCAAGGGTCCAGGGTTGGCGGGTCCTAGAGAGTGTGGAGACCCTATCAGATCACCTGTACATCTGTATGGATGTCTCCACCTCCTCGGGCCCAACAGTGTCTCCACGACCCGAAGCTCGGCAATTCCCGCGGTGGGCAGTGGGGCGGCTTGACGGGGACCTCCTAGAGGAAGCAGCCATTGTCCAGGCTTGGCTGTTCTCGTCGCCACTAGCAGAGGGAGTCGATATCGAGGCTGACCGCTTTCGCGACGCCATGGCGGCTGTATGCGATGCAGCCATGCCCCGCTCCCGAAGGCAACCCCCAAAGCGAGCGGTATACTGGTGGTCCCAAGAGATAGGTGGCCTCCGCGCGGCCTGTATTATTGTCCGGAGGACCTACTCGCAGATCCGCAGGTTACGCCACCGCAATGCAGAGCTGGAGACCCTTCAGTCCCAACTGCATGAGTCATACCGCAATGCTCGGGGGGATTTGCAGTTGGCGATCTGTCGAGCGAAGGAGCTGTCAAGATCTGAGGCACTGGAGGACCTGAACCGTGATCCCTGGGGGCGTCCGTACCGTGCGGCGCGAAAGAAACTCCGTGCCAAAGGCCCCCCACTGACGGAAACCCTCCAGCCTCAGTTCCTCGTTAGGGTCGTGGAGACGCTGTTCCCGGATCGAGCGGATCACCCTTCCCCGACCATGGCCGACGCGGAGGCTGAACAGGATGCGGAGGTGGAGACTCCCCCAATTTCGGACGCAGAAATGGAAGCAGCCATTCTACGGGTGCGGTCCAAGAAGACAGCCCCCGGCCCGGTCGGGGTTCATGCAAGGGTGCTGGCCCTGGCACTAAAGGCGGCACTGGAAAGCAAACTTAGGGAGCTGTTCGATGCCTGCTTGATGTCGAGGCGGTTCCCTAAGGCCTGGAAGGAAGGTCGACTGGTGCTGCTACAGAAGCCGGGGCGGCCCCTGGAGTCCCCATCGGCGTACAGGCCAATAGTCCTGCTGGTCGAGGTGGGGAAGATGCTAGAGAAGATTCTCGCTACCCGCATCGTCCGGCACTTGGAAGCGGTCGGTCCCAACTTGTCGGACCAGTTCGGTTTCCGGGCTGGGCGTTCGACAATAGACGCAATTTTGCGTCTCAAGGCAACAAGAGCCGAGGAGGCTCCAGTCCTGACAGGGACCCGAAGTCCGACGAGGACACACAAGAGCGCGCTTCTAGATCTGAATCCGGATCTAGGCCCGGATCCAGATCTCGCAAGCGCGGCCTCTCCTCGAGCGAGGAAAATCTGTTGGCAAAAAAGGTGTCAACGACGCGGAGAGGCAGAGGTCATGCGGTAGCAGGCGGAGTCTCCGTTCGTGACGCGCGGTGTCGTTTTGTTGCGCCAGCTCCAGTGGAGCGCATGGAGGGTGCGGAGACCGACCCCGGGCTCACCATGTCAGACCTGAGTGGGGGCTCGACTACGTCCCTGCTGGGGAGCACCAGAGCGGAGGCCGCTGCTGCTAAGCGGGCGCAGCAAAGGGCTGTCGTGGCTGACGAGGTCAGCGAGCTGGCCCGACAGGCTTGAGAGCGACGCTCCGCTCGGATGGCCGAAGGGAGCCCAACGGCGGTGGCGCTCAGTCGCCAAGTTTTGGACGGCGTGGACGTCGTCCTAAAGGTTGCCACCAAATCAGGCAATCTGAAGGGCACGTTCACGCGCGCTTTGAAGGAGGCGGCTGAGGGCATCAAGGAGGCGGTTGAGGTCCTCACTAAGTACAACAGCACGGAGGAGACGGCAAAATTGTGGGAGGAGAATAGCCGTCTCCGAGCCGAGCTTGAGGACCTCAAGCGGCTGGTTGCCGCCCAGAAAGAAGCTCCCGTGGCCGCCAGGTCGTCTCCCGTTACGGCCCCGTCATCGGCTCCATCGCCGGCCCTGTCGTCGACGACTGCACTTGCAGATGCGGAGGTCGAAAAGATCGTCCGCATCTGCCAGATTCAGTGCGGGCACATGATGAGTGCCCGCTTCGAGGCCATAGAGACGAGGCTCCTCCCAGCTGAGTCCATCCGACCACCGCTTGCTGGGGATGGAAGCGGGGGGGAGGGGGCCGATAGACGGGGCCCCACAGCCGCAATGGCAGAAACGAGTCGATCCGAGGGCAGAGCGCCTAAAAAGCGGCAGACGGCTGCTTCGCAAACAGTGGCACCTCCAGCAGCGGCTCCAATGGCACCTCCAGCGGCCGAACCAGGGCCTACCACGGATTCCTGGACGACGGTCGTCAAGAGGGGCCGCAAAAAGAAGAAGACGGCGCCGCCAACACCAACACCGGCTGGAGCAGCAGCGGCACCTAAGGAGGCCCAGAAACCGCCCAGGGTCAAAGCCCCACGCTCCGCGGCTGTTTTAATTACGTTGCAGCCTGGAGCCGTCGAAAGGGGCATCACCTATAAGGCGGTCCTTATTGAGGCTAGATCTAAGGTCGCGCTCGATGACCTTGGCATACCGTCCGGCTTCAGAATGAAGCCGGCATTGACGGGGGCGCGGCTGCTCGAGGTGCCGGGTGCCTCTAGCGGGGAAAAGGCGGATAAATTGGCCGCCAAACTGAGGGAGGTCCTCAACCCGGAGGACGTCCGGGTGTCCAGGCCTATGAAGACCTCAGAGCTGCGAGTCAGTGGTCTGGACGACTCGGTGACCTCGGCTGAGGTCGTGGCGGCCGTTGCTTGAGCCGGCGAGAGCCGGCTGCGGTCTCACAGGTGGTGGGCCGCATACGGCGTCTTGGCTTGGAGGTGGCCCTCAACAAGTCGGAGGCCATGGTGTTCCATGGTCCCCGGCGGGCGCCGCCGCCCGAATCACACATAGTGGTCGGGGGGGTTCGGATCGCTGTCGAGGCTACCATGAAGTACCTAGGACTGGTGCTCGACAGCCGGTGGGACTTCGGACCCCACTTCCGGTGGCTGGCGCCCAAACCAAGTTGCAAGCAAGGAAGCGAAAGTTCTCGCGTCGCTGTATAGGTGGCGCGAGGAAATGCGGGCGCGAGGCGAGCGACCGATGCAGCGACAGCTGGAGCAGCGTCGGTCACAGCTTCGCGAGGTCCTGGTGGCGGAATGGCGGGACAGGCTTTCACGCCCTACCGCCGGCCTCAACATCATCGAGGCGATCCGGCCAGTGCTCGACCTCTGGCTCGGGAGGAGGCACGGCTCCCTGTCGTTTCGGGTGACGCAGGTGCTCTCGGGGCATGGTTGCTTTGGGAAGTACCTGTGTCGCATAAACAGGGAGCCGGACGCTCGGTGCCACCACTGCGTCGACTGTCGGGAGGACACGGCGCGGCATACGCTGGTAGAGTGTGCCGCTTGGGAGGAGCCGCGCCGTGCTCTCATCTCTGGAGTAGGCAAAGACCTCTCGCTGCCGGCCGTCGTGAACTCGATGGTCGGTAGCGGGGAGTCCTGGGACGCAGTGGTTTCCTTCTGCGAAACAGTCATCTCGCAGAAGGAGGCTGCGGAAAGAGAGAGGGAGATCACGACCTCTCATCCAGTCCGCAGCAGGCGCACCGGGCGTCGGCGGAGGGCGGACAACGCCCTCTTCCAGCCCCCCTGAATGGGTCCAGGGGCAACGGACGTGGGGACGTCCGTCGCCCCCTATACATCGGACCCGAGGTGGCGGCGCGTAGTGTTCCACGCGCGCCCCTCTGAGACGTCGCGGGGGGAGTCAAACACCTCACTCCCCCCTCAACCCGAGATGAGGCCCGCCATAGCGGGCCGGCACCAGCCGGGGGTTGCGGAAGAGTCGTACGTTCCCGCGACCCCTGGTGTAGGTGAGAGATGGAACACCGGGGTGGTATTTAGTCAGTAAGAGTCTGACAGACCCCTCCGCCCTCCCCAGGCGGAGGACATCCGAGCGGATTTTCCACCCCGCAAAAAAAAAAAAGAAAGGTTAGGTTAGGTTAGGTTTTACCTCTCGCTTCCCGGTGTGGTCAACGCCATGCTGGGGAGCGAGGGGGCCTGGGCAGCGGTCGCAAAAAGAGGCGGCGGAGCGCGCGCGGGAGGAAGACCCTCTCGCAGCGCCGCTCCGCAGAAGAAGAAGAGGTCGGAGAAGACGCGGTCTCCCTCTTCATGGTGGCGACGGGCGGGCGACAGGCGCGGGGGTGCCTTCGCCCGCATTGCACCCGTCACCACCTTCGTCTGTCATTCCCGGGCCCGTCCCCCTCCCCACGGGGGGGGCGTGAGGTCCGCTGTGCGGGTCATCGTCGGCGGAGGACTGGAAGTAAAGGCTGTGCCGGTTTCCCAGTCCCCCGCCACTAGGACGAAGCGGGAATGCCGCTGGGTCGTTTTAGTGGGTATACCGGTCTCAGACCGGGGAGTCCCACACTACCCTTCCATCCCCCGATGGGAGGGTGTGCGTAATGCATTTTTTCCCAGCGACAAAAAAAAAAAAAAAAAGGTTAGGTTAGGGGGACCACCCCACCTACTGCGGAGGCCACAGAGAGTCATGGCGGTCAGGGTCATACGCGGATACCGCACTGTGTCCACGGAAGCGGCATGCGCCCTTGCGGGCACACCCCCGTGGGATTTGGAGGCCCAAGTGCTCGCCGGAACTCGAGGAGGAATTGAGCAGGTTGCGATGGAGTATTGTAGGATTATCTGAAGTCCGAAGAGAGGGGGAGGACACGATGATCCTGAAATCCGGCAACCTACTCTATTTCCGAGAGGGTGACCGGCAGTCCCAGGGTGGTGTTGGGTTTATCGTCCACAAGTCCCTTGTGAATAACGTGGTGAAGATCGAGAGTGTGTCGACCAGGGTGGCGTACCTGATACTCAGAATATCCTCAAGATATTCGCTGAAGGTCATACAGGTCTACGCCCCGACCTCGGCACACCCCGACGACGAAGTGGAAACCATGTATGAGGATATCTCCAAAGCCATGCATGGTTCCAAAACTCACTTTACCGTTGTCATGGGGGACTTCAACGCGAAACTGGGCAAGCGAGACGGAGATGAGCTGCAGGTGGGGCAATTTGGGTTTGGATGTCGGAACCACCGGGGACACCAACTGGCTAGTTTTATGGAGAAGGAGGGCCTCTATATGATGAACTCCTTCTTCAGAAAGCGTGAGCACAGGAAGTGGACCTGGCAGAGCCCCGATGGTGCAACTAAAAATGAGATTGACTTCATCATGTCAACCAAGAAGCAAATGTTCAATGATGTCTCTGTGATCAATTCGGTGAAAACTGGGAGCGATCACCGCATGGTAAGAGGCACATTGAACATCAATATTAAGCTAGAAAGGTCTCGACTGATGAAGTCTACGCTCCGACCAGCACAGATCCAGATCCAAAACCCCGAGAGCTTTCAGCTTGAACTCCAGAATCGTTTCGAGTGCCTAGGAAGCTCAGTGGACGAATGCAACGATGGATTCGTGGAAACTGTCCATACGACAGGGTCTAAGTTCTTCAAGACGCGTCGTACACAGAAGAACAAAAGACTCTCTGATCATACTCTCAAGCTCATGAAGGAACGGCGTGAGATGATCCTGCAGTCTTCAGAAGACGCGTGGAAATACCGGCAGCTCAATAGACAGATCTCTAAATCCTTGAAGAGCGACCTCCGCCGCTTTAATACCGAGCGTATTAAAGACGCCATTGAGCGGAATAAAGGCTCAAAGGTATTTGCAAGAGATCTGGCTATTGGGCAGAGCCAGCTCACGAAACTGAAGACCGACGATGGCAGAATTGTATCCGCCAAACCGGAGCTACTGAGGGAGATCGAGAGTTTTTATGGGCAGTTGTACACGTCAACCAGGAAACCCGTTGTAAATCTAGCGAATGACCCAAGAGCTAGACTGACCCGACACTACACCGAAGACATCCCGGACATCAGCCTGTACGAGATTAGGATGGCTTGGACTTTATATGTTTATATCTCGCAAAGTATATGACTTAAAATTCTATTACTTGCGTTAATATTCCTCCCTTTAGAGCCTCTTCGGTTTTGCAATTTTTCAGGCAGCTGTCGCGTCCCGTTGAGATTTTTTCAGGCCACGTGTTTTTCGTTTTTCCGGCTTTTCTCCGGAAATCTTGGGCGGAGGTGGTTCCGACGCGACCCAGAACCAAGATGCTTCCTTCCGCTTCTTTTTCCAGAAGAAAATTTTGGTGTTGTCGCTTTCGTTCCGCCACAAAAACAGCAAACGTTAAAATTTGTGCACACTTAACCTCCAAAAAATGTGTTTTCAGCCTTTACACAATAGAGCACTGCAATCCGTATGTGGGCTATCACTTAGGGGTGTGGAGGCCACTTTCCTCTACACACCAACACTTATTTTGTTAAAATCCGACCACTTTAAACCACTTTTTCGAATTTTTTAGTGCGGAGCGACTCCAAAAACGATCCGACCACCGTGAGGGCTGGGGGGTAACTGGGTTAGGTTTTTTTTTTTTTTTTTTTTTTTTTTTTTTTTTTTTTTTTTTTTTTTTTTTTTTTTTTGGGCAGGAGTGGGAAATCCCCACGGACACCTCGACTATCTCACGATTTGTGAGACAGTCGAGGTAGTGCCGGAATCGAACCGGCTAAAAACCACTCCTGCCTTGCCAGTGCCCTCTGACATTATCAGAGCCGTTTTGAGCAATTCCATATTTTTTACAAATTGTTTTAAAAGGGGGTAATAAAATAATCCGGAGAGACCATTTTCTCTCGGTAATGAAAGCTTTATACTATTTGTTTTTACAGTTTAAACTATACCTATAAATACTATACTTACAATAGACCTATCAATAAATACAAATACTTGGCTTTATACGTGGGACACTCAGAAAGTTTTGCGAAACTAAAAAAAATTGTTCTATACGTACATATATTTTTATTAAATCTTTTCAAAGTACTTTCCACCAGCCTCTATACAAAGATTCATGCGCCTAAACCAGTTTTCAAAACACTTTTTCCAGTCCGCCGCAGACACCTCGTTTACAGCCTGCTCGAACCCAGCCAGCGCATCTTCCGGCGACGAAAATTGTATCCCTTTGAGCTGATTTTTTATTTTTGGGAATAAAAAGAAGTCACACGGTGCTAGATCAGGGCTGTAAGGAGGGTGACCCAGGAGTTTGACTGGCGTGCTGTCCAGGAAGTCCCTCGTTTTGAGTGCGGTGTGCGCAGGTGCATTGTCGTGGTGGAGCAGTAGCCCGCGGAGCCCTGTGTTTGGTCGCTTGTTGCTTATAACAGAGAAAACTTCTGGCAAACATTTGGAAGTATACCATTCGGCATTAATGCTTCTTTGATCCCGTAAGGGAATTGATACCAAGTGGCCAGTCAAATTAAAAAAGCTAGCGATCAAAATCTTACCCCCGCTTCTAGATCGCTTCACTTTGGTAGGCGTTGGCTCATTTTGAAACACCCAAACAGTCGACTGGCGCTTGGTTTCTGGGTCGTATTGATAAATCCAGGACTCATCACCTGTAACGATGTCGTAAACACGCCGAGACGAGCCTGCTTCAAATTTGTTAAGCATATCACGGCACCATTCCACCCGGGCCTGCTTCTGAGCATCGGTGAGGTTGTGCGGCACCCAGCGTGATACTATCCTCCTCACGCGAAGATGGCTGTGTAGAATCTCGTGAACGCTTCCCGATCCAATCTTCAATATGTGTTGAATCTCCTGATATGTAATTCGCCTATTGTCTTGGATTAAATTTTTCACTGCTAGCACGTTTTCTTCGGTAACAGCCGTCAAAGGGCGACCGCTTCTTTCGTCATCCCCCAAAGTTGGTCGACCGCGCTTGAATTCGTTATACCAACGATACACGGTTGCCTTGGAAGGGCCTTCATCCATGAATGCCATTTGAAGTCTATCGTACGATTCATCCGGTTTCAGGCGACACTTGAAATCGTATAAAATCATAGCTCTAAAATGTTCCCGGCGCAGATCCATATTTCAGTGAGACACAATACTTTGAATTAACTCGCAAAAAATGTGGAGGGAAATTTTGAAATTGGAACTTACTTATTTTTACTTATAAATAATCATATTTTCGAAAAACATAATAACTGGCCAGTCTCCCATATATAAAAACTTTTTTTCGCAATACTTTCTGAGGGGCCTGGTAACAATACCTAAACTATATACATATATTATACTTAGTATTATTACAACTAACACTACTTATTTCTATTTATTACTAAGGCTACGATTTCTGTACAATATTTTAAAAATTTGTCCCTCGTTTGATTAGTCTGCAGTAGGCTTGGGAGATTTTCCGCTACGAGGCCAACCCCAAGCTGTTGCTCTGCCTCGAATTTTGCCTTCGCAGTGATCGGGCACTCTAGCAGTACGTGGAGCACTGTCTCTTCTTTGCCAGGCTCGCAAGCGCACGATGGGCTCTCCTTACACTTGAAGCGACTCAAGTATGCGGAGAACCCACCGTGCCCCGTGAGTATTTGCGTGGTGATGCTTGAAGGGACAATATTGCGCACTATTCTGTACGCGGCCACTGCGTCAGGGAAGAAAATTTTTGTGCCCGAGGCAGTCTCACCGGATCCGTACCTCTCGTTCCATTCGTCTAGCGTCTCGGACCGGATTCTTCGCTTGACGAATGAAACGGGACACAGTTCGTAGTCCGGCTTCTTCTTCGACTTCAGTGCGGCCTCCTTCGCGAGCTGGTCGGCTCTCTCATTCCCCTCCAACCCTGCGTGGGCTTTGATCCAGAACAAGGAGACACTCTTGTTCTGGAGCCTACAGCGTCGGATGGTGTCCCTGGTTTCCACAGCCAAAGGATGGGGGGAGAGTACATTCGCAACCGACTGAAGGGCCGCCCTGGAGTCGCTGTAGATGCCGAACGTGGTTTCACTACTTTTGAGCACTTCTCCCGCCGCCTTCTGTAGAGCCAGTAGTTCAGCCTGGTAGACGGTACAGTAAGACGACAAGGCAAGTTTGAGGGCCTTAGTTTCGGCGGCACTATTCCACAAAGATAGCGCCGCCCCAACCTTGCCCTCAATCTTGCTGCCGTCAGTGAATATACGCACAGCGAAATCGCTGTGCTTGCGGTATTGTTCTTCGTCTACCAGGCTTCCGAACTCCAGATTTACTTGGTCCGCGGGGTGGGGAGCCTCTATCGCTGGAGCCATCCTTTCAATCTCCCTGCCTCCTAGCACCGGCTGGGGTACACCTC
Source organism: Cerastis rubricosa (assembly GCA_949152445.1). NCBI lineage: Eukaryota > Metazoa > Arthropoda > Insecta > Lepidoptera > Noctuidae > Cerastis > Cerastis rubricosa. The sequence goes on from OX424551.1 coordinate 12,812,442, forward strand.
TCTTGGCTCCGTATAATGCAGCCACTTCTCGTATACGGAGGTCGAGTGGGAGTATACCAGCCAGCACCAGTGCTGAGTTTAGGGAGACCGTGCGGTAGGCTCTGCACAGCTTTTGAGCAAACCCCCTCTGGACCACGTTCAGCTGTTTTATGACCCCTAGTTTGTTTGCAGAACCTCCGGGTGCAGACCCCAACTGACCCGAGCTGCTCTGGCCAGCTGCTTGTACATAGCTATCGCCTTTTTACAGACAATAGCTACGTGTTTGTTGAAGGTGAGTTTGGCGTCAATTGTTAGCCCCAATATTTTTACCTCTTGGGACATCCCAATGCCGACCCCCCCCATACTCAGGCGCGGCGTGTCATATTTCAGCCTTCGCGTTAGTACCATCGCACAGGTTTTGTGCGGTGCGAAGTTCAGCCGATTTCTGACACCCCACGTCCGAACATGTTCGAGAGCGGCAGTAGCCTGTCCCTCGATTTGAAGCGCTGTATTGCCGTCAAATACCATCACCACGTCGTCAGCAAAAGCCTGGCAGTAATCACCCCTGTTCTCTAGCTGCTTCAGGAGTGGGTCGAGAATCACGTTCCAAAAGATGGGCCCTCCTATCGAACCCTGAACGCACCCCTTGCTGGTCACTCGTCTGCTCTCTTCTCCAGCGTATCTCACCGTGACCACCCTGTCACTGAGATAGCTGCTGACTACCCGTCTCAAATTTACAGGACACTTTTCCTCAGCCAATCGTACTTTGATCGCGGGCCACCACGCACTGTCGAATGCTCCCTCAATATCAAGTGACACAAGCGTGACAATTTTCTTTTGTGCCAGCTTCGTGCGGATGTGCTGCACAAGGGTATAGAGGGAGTCTTCAGTGCTTTTTTGGGGCATAAAACCGTATTGGCGAGTACTTATCCTAGGTAGTAAGTAGAATTTGAGACGGGCCACCAGCATCTTTTCGTACAATTTCCCCAAGACAGGCAATAGCCCAATCGGCCTGTAGGACTTGGGTACGGTGTACGAGTCTTTGCCTGGCTTTCTGAGCACAACCACCGTTGCTTCCTTCCAGATCTTCGGAAAGTAGTGGTGCGCCAGGCACTTGTTCAACAGTGCCAGGAAATAGTTAGGGTCACAGTGAACCGCCTGCGAGCAGATATCGGCCGTGAAGCCGTCGGCTCCCGGGGCCTTTTTTGGGTTGAATGATTTCATAGACCTATCAAGCTCGCTTAGGGTAAACGGTGGGTCATGTTGTTCACCATGGCTCCACGCGTTTATCATTTCTGCCTCTTGTCTTGTTTGGCGATGGTCTATGTTATCATCCTCCTCTCGGTCCTCGGGATAGAACGTCTCGGCCAATAGCCTCACGGAACCCTTCGCATCCAGTGGTTTCCCTCCCATCTGTAGCGGCAAATCCTCCTCTCTCTTTCCGATCCGTCCCATTATCCTGTAAATTCCCTCCCAGACCCCCTCTCTGTCCTGCTTCCCGCAGAACTCCTTCCAGCTATCTGAAGCTGCTTTTATAACTGCTGTCTCATACTTTTCTTTTTCTTTAACATACAGGTCTACAACCATCGCTCTCCGGACCGGCGCTGCGTTCCTGACTCTACGTTTCCTGGTGGCGACCAGCCTCTTCATCTCAGCGAGCTTCTCAGACCACCACGGCAAGGTAAGTGTTTCTGTGTGTTTTTTGAATGGAATGGTGTGTTTACATGTTTGTGTTATTGCGTGTGTATATGTGAGTATAATTTCTTCTAAATCATGTACGTGTGTTACATTTGAAAGTTCCACCAGGGTCAACTTCTTTTCCCGCATAATTTCAGTCAGTTTCACACGAAACTGATCCCAATTTGCCCTCCTTGTGTTGTATACCCTAGTGGTTCTTTCAATGTTTATTCCTTTAGATTTTGCCAAATTTATACCGAAAGTAATGCCGTTGTGGTCGGAACTCGTGAGACCCTCGTCGATCCGCCAGCCATCCACCAAGTCCAGCATGTCTACCGAACAGGCCGTCACGTCTACGTGGCTGCAGTACCTGATGCCTCCCCGAACGGTATCAAAGGTGGAATTGTCGCCAGTGTTGAGGATCTGTAGCCCCAGCTCCCCCAGAGCACCACACATTTGTTCCCCTCTCGCATCTTCACTGCTGCTACCCCACCAGGTACTTTTCGCGTTTGCGTCGCCTCCAATAACCAACCTGCTAGAGCCCAGCTCTCGCTCTATCCGACGGAGGTGCTCCAGGTATGGCTCTATGGGCTTGTCGGGCTCGAAGTAGAGGGACACCAGCGTGATCATCCAGGCTGGGGTTCGGACTCCCACCACAACGATGTTGTTTGTGGTGAGTTACGGGTACTGTAGGACGTCCAAGTCTTGATCAAAGATGGCTATTGCCGCCTTTACAGTCCCTTCCCCTTCCTCTGAGCTCTGGAAGACCCTTACGCCCCGGTGGCCTCTCATCCTTCTCACCCCACCCACGTGGGGCTCCTGGAGCAACGCTACGGTGAGTTTGCGGTTTGTCGCCTCCAGCAAAAGCTCATTCGTGGCTAGCTGGCTCCGTTGCAGGTTGGCCTGGACCATTTTGTACCTAGTGGTGGTTTCGGGGACGCCCTTAGCAGTACGCTATGGAAGCTCGGGCCAGTGCATCCCACCTCTTGCGCACCGGACAGTCGCTACTGAACGCGTTGTGCCCACTGTTCCCCAACTTGGATCTGGTGCAGTTTATGCACACCGCTGCTTCACCGGTCTGTCGATCTGGGCAATCCGCTCTCAAATGTGGGCCGCCGCAGTAACTACATAGATCGGCCGTTTGCCGTGACCGAACCCCAAGCAGCGGGTACACTGCACCAGCGGCGTCTGGTCTTCGACGCGTACCCTCTGGAGGTCGATGCGGAGTTTCACCACATCGATTGCCCGCCTCCAGATCGTTGGGGACACACTGAGCACAACGTGATTCATGTGCGGGTTACGGGTCTTTCTTCTGTACTTGATGGCGATCTGTTGGTCCTCGCCATCGAGGCCGCAAAAGATCTCCCGATTCTGATTCTTAAGGGCTGTGACGACTTCTTCATCACTGTGTATTAATAACACGTCCCTAAGAATCAGAAGAGGGTTTCGATTTTTTACCTCCTCGACGACGAGGTTTCCTCCAGCCGCCTCCAAGCGCTCCTTTATTTTCCAGCGCTCCTCCTGTGTAGCGCACCCCACGATAATTTTCCTATCTTTGGCCTTCCTTACCTTTTCGACACGAACCCAGCCGTCTTTTGCATCCACCGCTTTTCTAACCCTCTCGAGGACTTCGTCCCCCGTCTCCAACTCCTGTGTTGAGGAGATAACCACGGAGTGCAGCGTCGTTCGCCCCAGGGCATGAGCCCCGGTGTGGCTCTTATGCTCTGACGCTACACTCGCGTAGGTCCTCTCCCCCCCACTTTCCCTGCTAGCCAGACTGTCTCGGAGTCTTTCCAATTTCTCGGAGTTATCCTTCAACTCCGAGATGTGCTCCTTCATGGCGTTAAGGAGCTCAGTCTGGCCAGCAAGGATCTCACTGGGATTGGGTCGGGGAACGCAGTCAACAGTCGGCGCGGGTGCTGGTACAGTTTCAGGTGCGGCAGGAGCCTTGTCGCGCTCCGACTCCTTTACCAGCTCAAAGAGCCTGTTTATGGACGTTAGCACCGCAGTCTTAATCTCAGCTTTGAGATCGCGAGAGTTACCCAAATTTAACTTCGCCTTATTTAGGCAAGCTCTCGCCTCTGTAATGCGGCTGCGGTGCCCTGCCTCAGGCCCCTTGAGCGATACTGGGCAGTCGACAGGAGCTCGGCGCGTCGCCGGTGTGACAGGGCCCTCCTGGGAGGCGGAAGGAGTGTGGTCTTCGAAGGAGATTCTCCTCCTCGCCACAGAAGTCGAAGGAGATAGCGGTATCTCCGCCGATCGCGGCGAGCGACTAGAGCCCTGAGTCTTCACGGTGCTGGATGGGGTGCGGAACATATTAAATTTCAAGAAGCAGACACTATCAAAACGGACCCCTGTATAGAGGAGGTCGGTTCGACAGTACCCGTTCGGAAGGGGAGAGGTATGTCAAAAGGCACTGGATACGTCTGTGTCCCTGTAAAGCGGGGTACACAGAAAGTATATAAAATAATTGTAAATTAATAATTTAAAGTCGTTCTATAATTAATTAACAGTCTTAAAGTTCTAAAAACACAATTGTCACTAGTACTTCTGTGTCCCTATTAGATGGGGAACACAGTATGAAGTGATGATTAACTAAAATACAGATTACAATATTAAAGATTAAATTTCGATAATAAATTAAAATACAATAAAAATTAAATGTGATACTATTATATATGTGATTATATTAAAGTCGTCCACTGCAAACGACAGTCAAGGTAAAAGTTTTTCTAAAAATTGACAATACTAATAAAATAAAAGCGCTAATTTCCCTCCAAACACTTTCTTGAGATCCAACAGTTGCTAAATGAGCTAAAATGAATAAATAAATTTTGCCGAATATCCTACTCCGGCCTTCCTATACACAATAAGGCGGGTGGGAGGGCAAAATTTTATTTGAGCTAGACGCGCGAGTGAGGTGTCCAGAGACGCAGCTTCGCGCGGGCTAGCTAACTACGAAACAAAACAAGGTAGGTGCCGAATAAAAAATTTGAGTTTTGGTCAAAAAACCAGTTTTTGACTCAAAAAATTTAGGTTTACGCGCACCGAAACACAGGGATGGTAGGTGAGTACTATTGCAACTATAAACTAACGTCAATTCTGAAGGAAAATTTGGAAGAACACTAAATTTGGAAGATTTTATCTGAAATTCTAAAAATTTTCTAAGTGTCGGAAGGGAGGTTTTTTGAAAACGCTTGCAGGGTGGTGCAATATAGTCAGAACGTAGGCGGTGGCCCACTAAAGTCTTAAAATGCTGAAAACAGCGTCAAAAACGCACCCTTAATGGCGAAGATATCAACGGTTAGGTTAGGTTAGGTTAGGTTGGGATTGGTCATTCCCGGGCCCTTCCTCCTCCCCACGGGGGGGGCGTGAGGGGTCCACATGAAGGGCAATCGTCGGCGGAGGACTGGTCGTTAAGGCTGTGCCGGTTTCCCAGTCCCCCGCCACTTGGACGAAGCGGGAATGCCGCTGGGTTGTTTTAGTGGGTATACCGGGTCAGACCGGGGAGTCCCACATAACCCGTCCATCCCCCGATGGGCGGGTATGCGTATTGCATTTTTTTCCCAGCGACAAAAAAAAAAAAAAAAAAAAAAAAAAAAAAAAAAAAAAAAAAACAAAAAAAAAAAAAAAAAAAGGTTAGGTTGGGATGGGGTGCATGTTGAAGAGCCTCCTCGTGGCGTACCCTGGGCAACGTCGGCCCCAGCTGCCCAACAACCTTTGGTGGACAGCTGGGTCCGATGGCGAATCTTCAACAAACAGGGAAGGGTTCGGTTCCAATCGCCGATCATCTTTTGTTGGTCTGCGAAGGGAACCGAACTTGGGGACGGCAAGTCCGTCGTAGGGGTAGGCCTGGTTGCCATCTTATGCCCCAACTTATGCCCACTCCCCCCTTTGCTTACAAAGGGTTGGTTGAGTGGACGAACAAGGGAGCAGGAGAGGAAGACAAAAACCTCTTTAAAAAAAATTACCCCAATCTCAAGGTCGAGCGTGCCGAGGGGATGAATGGCCGGAGGGTATCCGGTCGTTAGCGCAAAAAAAACAAAAATTATGAAAAAGTCTGTTGGGAATACAAATCCCCAGGCGGGTCCCCTACGGGGGGAATCCCGCCCCTCTAACGAGGGTTGCCCCATCGTATCTGGGGGGGGCACCACCAGTCTTGCCGAGTCCACAGGCCTGCGAGAAAAGGAGCTACAGGAGAACCTGAAGCACCTGCGTGTTGTGGTCCAGCCGCTTGCCGACGCCGACGGCAACAAGAGCCGAGGAGGCTCCAGTCCTGACAGGGACCCGAAGTCCGACGAGGACACACAAGAGCGCGCTTCTAGATCTGAATCCGGATCTAGGCCCGGATCCAGATCTCGCAAGCGCGGCCTCTCCTCGAGCGAGGAAAATCTGTTGGCAAAAAAGGTGTCAACAACGCGGAGAGGCAGAGGTCGTGCGGTAGCAGGCGGAGTCTCCGTTCGTGACGCGCGGTGTCGTTTTGTTGCGCCAGCTCCAGTGGAGCGCATGGAGGGTGCGGAGACCGACCCCGGGCTCACCATGTCAGACCTGAGTGGGGGCTCGACTACGTCCCTGCTGGGGAGCACCAGAGCGGAGGCCGCTGCTGCTAAGCGGGCGCAGCAAAGGGCTGTCGTGGCTGACGAGGTCAGCGAGCTGGCCCGACAGGCCCGAGAGCGACGCTCCGCTCGGATGGCCGAAGGGAGCCCAACGGCGGTGGCGCTCAGTCGCCAAGTTTTGGACGGCGTGGACGTCGTCCTAAAGGTTGCCACCAAATCAGGCAATCTGAAGGGCACGTTCACGCGCGCTTTGAAGGAGGCGGCTGAGGGCATCAAGGAGGCGGTTGATGTCCTCACTAAGTGCAACAGCACGGAGGAGACGGCAAAATTGTGGGAGGAGAATAGCCGTCTCCGAGCCGAGCTTGAGGACCTCAAGCGGCTGGTTGCCGCCCAGAAAGAAGCTCCCGTGGCCGCCGGGTCGTCTCCCGTTGCGGCCCCGTCATCGGCTCCATCGCCGGCCCTGTCGTCGACGACCGCACTTGCAGATGCGGAGGTCGAAAAGATCGTCCGCATCTGCCAGATTCAGTGTAGGCACATGATGAGTGCCCGCTTCGAGGCCATAGAGACGAGGCTCCTCCCAGCTGAGTCCATCCGACCACCGCTTGCTGGGGACGGACGCGGGGGGGAGGGGGCCGATAGACGGGGCCCCACAGCCGCAATGGCAGAACCGGGTCGATCCGAGGGCAGAGCGCCTAAAAAGCGGCAGACGGCTGCTTCACAAACAGTGGCACCTCCAGCAGCGGCTCCAACGGCACCTCCAGCGGCCGAACCAGGGGCTTCCACGGATTCCTGGACGACGGTCGTCAAGAGGGGCCGCAAAAAGAAGAAGACGGCGCCGCCAACACCAACACCGGCTGGAGCAGCAGCGGCACCTAAGGAGGCCCAGAAACCGCCCAGGGTCAAAGCCCCACGCTCCGCGGCTGTTTTAATTACGTTGCAGCCTGGAGCCGTCGAAAGGGGCATCACCTATAAGGCGGTCCTTATTGAGGCTAGATCTAAGGTCGCGCTCGATGACCTTGGCATACCGTCCGGCTTTAGAATGAAACCGGCATTGACGGGGGCGCGGCTGCTCGAGGTGCCGGGTGCCTCTAGCGGGGAAAAGGCGGATAAATTGGCCGCCAAACTGAGGGAGGTCCTCAACCCGGAGGACGTCCGGGTGTCCAGGCCTATGAAGACCTCAGAGCTGCGAGTCAGTGGTCTGGACGACTCGGTGACCTCGGCTGAGGTCGTGGCGGCCGTTGCCCGAGCCGGCGAGTGTTCGCTTCAGGACGTGAAGACGGGTGACATTCGAGCCGACGCTTCCGGGCTCGGCACGATCTGGGTGCGGTGCCCGGTGGTGGCGGCGAACAAGGTCGCCGACTGTGGTCGTTTGTTGGTGGGATGGGTTGCAGCGAGGGTAAGGCTGCTGCAGCCCAGGGCCATGCGGTGCTACAGGTGCCTGGACATTGGGCATGTCCGGGTGCGGTGTACCTGCGAAATTGACCGCAGCGATCAGTGCTATCGCTGCGGTCAGCCTGGCCACAAGGCAGCTCAGTGCTCCGCGGCGCCAAACTGCAGCCTCTGTACAGCTGCAGGGAAGCCCGCCGGGCACAGAGTGGGCGAAAAAGACTGTGGCACCTCTGCCACGAAGAAGAGAAAGGGGGCCAAGCCTGCCGGGGGCTCTTTACCCCCCCGTCAGTCTGACGACTCCCGGGCTAGGAATGGTGTGGAGGGAATGGATTGCGCATAATGGCTACGCTCTACCATTTCCTCCAGGGCAATCTCAACCACTCTGCTAGAGCTCAGGATCTCTTTCTTCAGAGCATGGCAGAGTGGTCGATTCACGTGGCTGTGGTCGCCGAGCCATACTTTGTCTCCCCCCGGGATTCTGGGCCTGCTTTGCGGCTGGGTTCTGGGCCCTCCCTTGTGGAACATCGGGTACGACTGGGTGCTGAGGGGTGAACTCCAGCCGGGCGTGGACCTGACGTGTTACGCTGACGACACGCTGGTCACGGCCCGGGGGAGTTCACACAGGGAGGCAGCGTTGCTGGCGACGGCTGCGGTCTCACAGGTGGTGGGCCGCATACGGCGTCTTGGCCTGGAGGTGGCCCTCAACAAGTCGGAGGCCATGGTGTTCCATGGTCCCCGGCGGGCGCCGCCGGCCGAATCACACATAGTGGTCGGGGGGGTTCGGATCGCTGTCGAGGCTACCATGAAGTACCTAGGACTGGTACTCGACAGCCGGTGGGACTTCGGACCCCACTTCCGGCGGCTGGCGCCCAAGTTGTTGGGCGCGGCTGGGGCGCTGTCAACGCTGCTTCCCAATCTGGGGGGCCCGAGCGCCGTCTGTAGGCGGCTCTACGTGGGGATCGTGCGATCGATGGCCCTGTACGGGGCCCCGATCTGGGCGGCTGACCTGACGGCCGGCAGCATCGCAGTCCTGCGGAGACCGCAGCGGGCGATGGCCGTCAGAGTCATCAGGGGATATCGCACGATCTCCTACGAGGCGGCTTGCGCACTGGCCGGATCCCCGCCCTGGGACCTGGAGGCGAAAGTTCTCGCGTCGCTGTATCGGTGGCGCGAGGAAATGCGGGCGCGAGGCGAGCGACCGATGCAGCGACAGCTGGAGCAGCGTCGGTCACAGCTTCGCGAGGTCCTGGTGGCGGAATGGAGGGACAGGCTTTCACGCCCTACCGCCGGCCTCAACATCATCGAGGCGATCCGGCCAGTGCTCGACCTCTGGCTCGGGAGGAGGCACGGCTCCCTGTCGTTTCGGGTGACGCAGGTGCTCTCGGGGCATGGTTGCTTCGGGAAGTACCTGTGTCGCATAAACAGGGAGCCGGACGCTCGGTGCCACCACTGCGTCGACTGTCGGGAGGACACGGCGCGGCATACGCTGGTAGAGTGTGCCGCTTGGGAGGAGCCGCGCCGTGCTCTCATCTCTGGAGTAGGCAACGACCTCTCGCTGCCGGCTGTCGTGAACTCGATGGTCGGTAGCGGGGAGTCCTGGGACGCAGTGGTTTCCTTCTGCGAAACAGTCATCTCGCAGAAGGAGGCTGCGGAAAGAGAGAGGGAGATCACGACCTCTCATCCAGTCCGCAGCAGGCGCACCGGGCGTCGGCGGAGGGCGGACAACGCCCTCTTCCAGCCCCCCTAAATGGGTCCAGGGGCAACGGACGTGGGGACGTCCGTCGCCCCCTATACATCGGACCCGAGGTGGCGGCACGTAGTGTTCCACGCGCGCCCCTCTGAGACGTCGCGGGGGGAGTCAAACACCTCACTCCCCCCTCAACCCGAGATGAGGCCCGCCATAGCGGGCCGGCACCAGCCGGGGGTTGCGGAAGAGTCGTACGTTCCCGCGACCCCTGGTGTAGGTGAGAGATGGAACACCGGGGTGGTTTTTAGTCAGTTGGAGTCTGACAGACCCCTCCGCCCTCCCCAGGCGGAGGACATCCGAGCGGATTTTCCACCCCGCAACAAAAAAAAAAAAAAGGTTAGGTTGCCGGTGGGACTTCGGACCCCACTTCCGGCGGCTGGCGCCCAAGTTGTTGGGCGCGGCTGGGGCGCTGTCAACGCTGCTTCCCAATCTGGGGGGCCCGAGCGCCGTCTGTAGGCGGCTCTACGTGGGGATCGTGCGATCGATGGCCCTGTACGGGGCCCCGATCTGGGCGGCTGACCTGACGGCCGGCAGCATCGCAGTCCTGCGGAGACCGCAGCGGGCGATGGCCGTCAGAGTCATCAGGGGATATCGCACGATCTCCTACGAGGCGGCTTGCGCACTGGCCGGATCCCCGCCCTGGGACCTGGAGGCGAAAGTTCTCGCGTCGCTGTATCGGTGGCGCGAGGAAATGCGGGCGCGAGGCGAGCGACCGATGCAGCGACAGCTGGAGCAGCGTCGGTCACAGCTTCGCGAGGTCCTGGTGGCGGAATGGCGGGACAGGCTTTCACGCCCTACCGCCGGCCTCAACATCATCGAGGCGATCCGGCCAGTGCTCGACCTCTGGCTCGGGAGGAGGCACGGCTCCCTGTCGTTTCGGGTGACGCAGGTGCTCTCGGGGCATGGTTGCTTCGGGAAGTACCTGTGTCGCATAAACAGGGAGCCGGACGCTCGGTGCCACCACTGCGTCGACTGTCGGGAGGACACGGCGCGGCATACGCTGGTAGAGTGTGCCGCTTGGGAGGAGCCGCGCCGTGCTCTCATCTCTGGAGTAGGCAACGACCTCTCGCTGCCGGCCGTCGTGAACTCGATGGTCGGTAGCGGGGAGTCCTGGGACGCAGTGGTTTCCTTCTGCGAAACAGTCATCTCGCAGAAGGAGGCTGCGGAAAGAGAGAGGGAGATCACGACCTCTCATCCAGTCCGCAGCAGGCGCACCGGGCGTCGGCGGAGGGCGGACAACGCCCTCTTCCAGCCCCCCTAAATGGGTCCAGGGGCAACGGACGTGGGGACGTCCGTCGCCCCCTACACATCGGACCCGAGGTGGCGGCGCGTAGTGTTCCACGCGCGCCCCTCTGAGACGTCGCGGGGGGAGTCAAACACCTCACTCCCCCCTCAACCCGAGATGAGGCCCGCCATAGCGGGCCGGCACCAGCCGGGGGTTGCGGAAGAGTCGTACGTTCCCGCGACCCCTGGTGTAGGTGAGAGATGGAACACCGGGGTGGTTTTTAGTCAGTTGGAGTCTGACAGACCCCTCCGCCCTCCCCAGGCGGAGGACATCCGGGCGGATTTTCCACCCCGCAACAAAAAAAAAAAAAAAAAAAGGTTAGGTTAGGTTAGGTTAGGTTACAAGTCGGAGGCCATTGCGTTTCATGGCCCCCGACGGGCGCCGCCGCTGGGATCACATATTGTGGTCGGAGGGGCCCGGATTGCTGTCGAGTCAACCATGAAGTACCTGGGATTGGTGCTCGACAGCCGTTGGGACTTCGGACCCCACTTTCAGCGGCTGGTGCCCAAGTTGATGGGCGCGGCGGGCGCGCTGTCAACGCTGCTTCCCAATTTGGGGGGCCCGAGCACCGCCTGTAGGCGGTTGTACGTAGGGATCGTGCGATCCATGGCCCTGTATGGGGCCCCAGTATGGGCGACGGACCTGACGGCCCGCACTATCGCAGTCCTGCGGAAACCGCAGAGAGCGATGGCCGTCAGGGTCATACGGGGATATCGCACGATCTCCTACGAGGCGGCTTGTTTACTGGCCGGATCCCCACCATGGGACCTGGAGGCGAAAGCCCTCGCGACACTGCATCGGTGGCGCGAGGACGCCAGGGATCGGGGTGAAAGGCTGGTGCAGCGACAGATTACGCTGCACCGGTCTCAGCTCCGACAGGTCATGGTGGCAGAATGGCGGAGGAGGCTTGACCATCCCTCCGCCGGCCTCGACACAATCGAGGCGATCCGGCCAGTACTCGAAGACTGGCTCGGGAGGAAGCACGGCTCCCTGACGTTTCGGGCGACGCAGGTGCTCTCGGGGCACGGCTGCTTCGGGAAGTACCTGTGTCGCATAAGCAGGGAGCCGGACGCTCGGTGCCATCACTGCGTCCACTGTCTGGAGGATACGGCGCGGCATACGCTGGCGGAATGTGCCGTGGGATGAGCCGCGCCGTGATCTTGTTACAGAGGGAGGAGCAGACCTGTCGCTGCCGGCCGTTGTTCGCACGATGGTCGGCAGCACAGAGTCCTGGGACGCGGTGGTGTCCTTCTGCGAAACCGTCATGTCGCAGAAGGAAGCTGCGGAAAGGGAGAGGGAGATCTCTAGTTCCCTCCCATACCGCAGCAGACGCACCGGGCGTCGGCAGAGGGCGGATAACGCCCTCTTCCGGCCCCCCTAAACAGGTCCAGGGGCGACGGATTCGGGGACATCCGTCGCCCCCCATCTCACTGGACCCGAGACGGCGGCGCGTAGTGTTCCACGCGCGCCTCTCATGACGTATCGGGGGGAGTACACCTCACTCCCCCCAGGGACGAGGCCCGCACTGGTCAAGCGGGCCGGCACTAGTCCGGGGCAGCGGAAGTCACTTTCGTTCCCGCTGCCCCCCGACGCAAGTGTGCGAGGGAACACCGGTGTGGTTTTAGTCAGTTGGAGTCTGACAGACCCCTCCGCCTTCCCCAGGCGGAGGACATCCGTGCGGATTTCCACATCGTCAACAAAAAAAAAAAAAAAAAAAGGTTAGGTTAGGTTACCGAAGTAAATAGCCTGACGGTTTAGCGGTTGACCTGAGAATCATAGGTTGCAGGATCAAACCTCAGCCAATATGCACTTATTGTTTCATTTATTTTGGGGGACCACCCCACAGTGCTTGCGTCCACGTCGCGTCCCCTGGAAACGACCCAGTTTGACCACCGTAACGGAGTGGCAGACTGGGCTCGGCCAAAGTGCACTGTGATTATCGTAGCTCATCTTGCCTTGAGAGTACGAACCTGCGGAGGATATGCCAAAACCAACGCGGGATGCCTGCGGGCGGTATTTTAAACCCAAAGGCCCTTCTCAGGGCCAACCCAAAGGCCCTTCTCAGGGCCAACCCAAAGGCCCTTCTCAGGGCCAACCCAAAGGCCCTTCTCAGGGCCAACCCAAAGGCCCTTCTCAGGGCCAACCCGAAGGCCCTTCTCAGGGCCAAACCGACGCTTCGGCGTCAGAGGCTAGCCGCGCGCCGTCTGCGGCTAGCTTCTTCGGAAGAACTGACTTGTCGGATTTGTCTGACTCCGACGATGAGTCAATGGTTGGCGTCTCAGGTGCAGGCGACTCGCAGTCGCGAAAGCGGGCCTTCCTGCGGGATGGGTCCGAGGGCTCCTCGGCGTCAGGGTCGGCGAGGCTGACAAAGGCTAAAAAGCCGACGGCCGCGGACACCCACGTCGTTGGGCTCGCGGACGCCCAACGTAAGTTGGATCTTGCGCAGCGGGCGCAGCTCCAGCAGGAGCTTGAGGAGCGGGTTGCCGCGAGGGAGAGGCGGGCGCACGTCACCCGGGCAAAGTCCGGGTACGGTGCGTCCCGTGTGCTCTACGCGGACCACTCCCTGCTGGAGCTGGAACAAATGGCGGAGGAGGACGAGGAGGAAATTTTGGAGGTTGCCTCAAAGTCCTCAAACTTGAAGGGGACCTTCCAGAAGGCCCTCAAATGTCGGGCCGCGAGCTTGCTTGGTGTGGTCAAGGAGCTGGTGCAGCGGAAGGCCACTGACGAGACACGGCAACTGCAGGCGAGGGTGGATCGCCTGCAGGTGGAAGTCAGTGAGCTTCATCGCAAGCTGGCTGAAGCCACGGCCCGGCCGCAGCAGGCCCCTGCCGAGACGACGAGGACGTCATCAACGCCTTCGACATCGACGTCTAAGAAGACGAGTCCTGCGGCAGAGAGCCCCTCCTCCAACTCCAATCTTGAGGACATAATCCGCAAGGTGGTAATGGAGGAGCGGGCCTTCACGCGAGCCTGCTTGGCAGGAATAGAGGACCGGCTCCTGCCGGAAAAGCGCCTCCGACCGCCGCTTGCGGCGGATAAGGGCCGCTCCGAGCCGGGGCCGTCCTCCTCATCCCAGGTCCAGGAGGACGCCCTTCTCCCCTCGACCACCCCGTCCAATGAGTGGACGGAAGTGGTCGGGAGGGGAAAGGGCAAAGCCAAAAAGTCGGCGGCTGCCGCCCCAGCCGTCCCCGCTCCCAGCCGGTCGCAGACGACCGGCAGAGAAGGGGGCGGGAAGCGGGGAGGTAGACGTAGAGCGAGGGGAAAGGGGCAGCTAGTCTCCCCAAAAACCGCGGCCGTCGTTGTGACTCTCACCGCGGAGGCGGCGGAGCGAGGGGAGACGTACGCGTTGAAGTGTATGTATGCTCTCTAATAGTGCATAACGTAGTATGTACGTACCTTTAGAACATAAGTATAATATTAAGCTAAGCTAGCACTTTACTCTAATGCGCATTATTATATAGATTCCAATTATTCAGTTATTAAAGTACATTCGATCGAGTTGGTTCTCTAATTTACTAGACCCTAGGACCCCCAACATTTCATGGCGACCTTGCCTTAGGGTCTGCCAAGGGGCAGATTAAGCAAAGTTTTATCAAAATGTGTAACTCCAAGATTGAAAAGGACGAGGTATTCCTAAATCAAAATGCTGCTGGCGGAAACAATGACGCCCTACTGAAGGACATCGGAGGACACGTGGAGCGGCTGAGCACGATCACCATAATTATTCTCGCCGTCATAACTCTCCTGGTAATTTACTTCATCCTGAAATATTACCGCAGCTGCCATCGTCAATGGATACAAGAAGAAATCGGACTGAACGCAATCCAGCGGATAAGAGCATCCCTACGTGGACGAGTGGAAGGTACACCTAATAACTAAATAATCCAGCATTAAAGTCAGTTTCAAGTTAAATCTAAAAATAAATCAGTGATAACAATCAGACTCATATCAATTTGTTTTATAACGCAAAAACTTAATCGACGTAAAATAGTGCACGAAGACTCAGTGAATACGATACCGCGCGGCTAAAACTGCAACGTGTGAAATTCTTGTGTGCCGTTTAGTAGTAATTATGTTAACATGATTCTTTTGTTTATTCCATTAGGAAATAATTGGTATGATAATTTTAAGTAATATTTTATTAATATGATTGATGTTTTGTTAGAAAAATATAATATACTGGTAGATATTAGAAAATACTTAATTAAGAAAGGACAGACTAGGTATAGAGGACAAGTTATTGAGACGAAGTTAGGTGAGGCAAAAAATATTTATGATGAATGTGGAAAAATATTGTTACTTTTAGAAAAAGGAAAGGATACGACATTACTTGCATCGGCATTGGATATTTTTCAGAAGATTAGGATAACTATTGAGGAAATAAATAGTTTATGTATTTTCCCAGAAATAAGTTCTGACAAAATGGAGTTTGACCTCAAAGTTGCATGTAGTTTGCTTCCAGCAATGGACGGTGTTGAAGGGACAACTAAACGATTAATAGATTCGATCGAGATGTATGCAGATATGCTGGATGAGAAAGGTAAGACACTACTCATTACATTTGTCCTTAAAAGTAGATTGTCCGAAAATGCGAAGTTACGCATCACAGGGAATTATAAGACCATTCAAGACCTAATTAAAGATTTGAGATGCCATCTATTGACCCAAAAATCCTTTACGGCCCTGCAGACACGTTTGCAAAATGTACAACAGGGTTCAAGTAGTATCGAGGAGTTTGCCACAGAAGTTGAAAAGCTGTTTACTGAACTTACTATATCTCAGGCAGACGGTAATTCTAATGCATTTGGAGTGTTAAAACCTTTGAATGAAAAGCTTGCCATAAAACGGTTTTCAGAAGGACTACGCAGTTCAAAATTGGGCACGGTCATCTCCGCTAGGAACTACAGCAGTCTGAAAGATGCAATCCAGGCTGCCAAAGATGAAGATACAGAATGCCAGTCATCCCCGGGTAATGTCTTACATGCATCTAGATATGGACGAGGTAACAATAATTTAAGGCGACAAGGTAATCCTCATTTCAATAGGAGTCCTGGTCAATATATTAATAGTTTCAGTCGTGGTCAATATGGTAATTACAATAATCAAAGACACACATGGCGTGGTAATTTCAGAGGAAATAGGTATAATAACGGGAATAGGTACAATAACGGAAACAGGCATAACTATCGTGTATCATCAAATTATAATAGGGGTCAAAGAAGTACTGGGGGTTCAAGATATTTTAGAAATAATAATCGAAATGTTTGTTTAGCAGATCAGAACGACAACAATAAGCCTTGCATAAAGGACAATACAGATAAAAAGGAATCGGAAAACCAGTTTTTTCGTTCTTAAACATTGTGTATTATCAAATTTAGACAATGCAAAATATGTAGTTTTTTACGTTAATAACATTAAATATTTTTGGCTCGTTGATACAGGCGCTTCTTTGTCAATCATTAAAAGTGAAGCTTTACCTAGAAATATTATCATTCGAAAAGATGAAACTTTGATAAATGGAATCGGTGGACAAAAGCGTTCCAGAGGTTTAGTGGATCTAAGTTTGGAGTTTAACAGAGAAACATTTCAGCATTCGTTTATTATTTTTGAGACGCTACCAATAAAGGCAGACGGAATTATAGGGTTAGATTTTTTGAAAAAGTGCCAAGCGAATATTAACTTAAATACTAATATTTTATCATTGAATTATCATGGGAACGAATATTCTTTTAATCTCGAAGATGAACGTGTGATGAGAAGTAATAACTTAATTATTCCAGCTCGTTCAGAGTCAATTCACTTTATATCCGTAGGTAAAAATGAGAATGATAATGTTATTGTGTGTGGACGTGAGTTAGCGAAGGATGTATATCTGGCAAATACGATAGCCACAGTAAAAAACAACAGAATTCCTATAAAGATTCTTAACGTTACTGAGAACGAAATAACCTTACCAAATTTTATACCTAGTATACAATTCTTGAATGATTATAATATTTGTCAATTTAGTAATAACAATATTAATGTTTCTAGGATTCAAACACTGTTATCTCAACTCAAATTAGATTATTTAAATGAAGAAGAGAAACAATCTATTGAAGCGATTTGCGCAAAATATTCTGATAATTTTTACATAGATGGAGATAAATTAACTACTACAAATATTTATGAGCAATCCATTACCATAAAACAGAATTCTACTCCTGTATATGTTAAGCCATATAGGTTACCGCAAGCGTTAAAACCAGAGATAGCTAAACAGATTAATAAAATGATAGAAGATGATATTATAGAAGAATCGAACAGTGAATGGTCAAGTCCCATTTTATTAGTACCGAAAAAGAGTAAAGAAGGATCTGACAAAAAATGGCGATTAGTTGTAGACTACAGAAAATTAAATGAAACGGTTTGTGATGATAAGTTCCCTTTACCAAACATCAATGAAATTTTAGATTCTCTTTCTGGAGCTGTATATTTCACTCACCTTGACCTTCACCAAGGTTATTATCAAGTGACCTTAGAACCTAATAGTCGTAAATTAACTGCTTTTACTACCAATACAGGTCATTATCAAATGAAACGTTTACCAATGGGTCTCAAGATAAGTCCGAGCGCATTTAGCCGTATGATGTCAGTAGCAATGTCTGGTTTGACTTACGATAAATGCTTAGTATATCAGGATGATCTTATTGTATTTGGTAGAAATTTGCAAATTCATAATCAAAACTTAATAAATATAATGGAAAGATTAAGAAAAGTTAATTTAAAGTTAAATCCCCAAAAATGCGAATTTCTAAAGAAAGAAATTCTTTATCTAGGTCACGTTGTGACGGAGAAAGGTGTATTACCAGATCCCGAAAAAACAAACGTATTGAGAAATTACCCTGTACCCAAAACAGCAGATGAAGTTAAGCGTTTCGTAGCTTTTTGTAACTATTACCGTAAATTTATAAAACATTTTTCAGACATAGCTTTACCATTAAATAAATTAAGTAGAAAAAGTGAACCCTTTATTTGGACTGAAGATTGTAAACATGCCTTTGAGTATCTTAAAAATGCATTAATTTCTTCACCTATTCTACAATATCCCGATTTTACAGAAAATAATGAATTCATATTACAAACAGATGCATCAGACACTGCAGTTGGTGCCGTGCTGTGCAATAAAGATCTCAGACCTATAGCGTATGCAAGTAGACCTTTAAATAAAGCGGAAAAGAATTACCCTACAATACAGAAAGAGCTTTTAGCCATAGTTTGGTCAGTGAAATATTTTAGACCGTATTTATATGGTAGAGAATTTACAATAATGACTGATCATAAACCTTTAGTTTATCTTTTTGGCATGAGGGATCCTTCAAGTAGGCTTCTTAAGTTCCGTTTGACATTAGAAGAATATAAATTTAAAATAATTTATGTACGAGGAAAAGAAAATGTTGTTGCAGATACTTTGTCTAGAATATGTATAACATCAGACGAACTTAGGAATATGCAAGCGCAAGTGGTTGCTGTTATGACTAGGGCACAAAAGCGAAAGATTGATGAAGAGTTAAGTAAAAATAAGGATGACACTAAGAAGGTGGATCTTAATAAATCTCCTGACTATTGGTCTGGCCAACCAAGGGTTGTGGATATATTAAGAAAACCGTGCGACTCAGTCGAAATGAGTTTCATTGAAAGTAGCGAATTAAATAGATTGAGAAACGATGATATGATAACTGATGACTGTGAATGTTTTGTATTTTTAGCGAAAAGAAAGATTATTTACATCAATCTTGATTTCAAGGCACACTTTACGCGAGCCGAATTTGTGCAGAAATTAAGTTGGTTTTGTAAAAAGTTACACATTGAAGAAGTGTGTATGATTAAAAATAATGATAATACAGATTTTATTAAAAACGTTTGTGATGAGATATCAAAGTTAGAAAAATGGTCAGGACCGCGAATATGTATATTACGAGGAGTAAAAAGAATAAGTGATGACAAAGAAAAAGTTATAATTATGAATGACTTTCATTTATTGCCATCCAGTGGTCATGCTGGAGTGCGCAGAATGGTAAATACAATTAAGAAGAGATATTACTGGCCGAGTCTAGAAAAGGACGTACAAACATTTGTAAAAAAGTGTACGAAGTGTCAGAAGTCAAAGTACATCCGTTACATAAAAGAACCGATGGTAATTACTACTACGGCGTCCTCGGCTTTCCAAAAGATTTATTTAGATGTAGTGGGTCCTTTAGATAGAGACGTAGATGGGAACTGTTATATATTGACCATTCAATGCGAATTATCTAAATTTGTTCAAGCTATTCCCTTAAAAAATAAAGAAACCGTGTCCATAGCTAATGCATTTGTAAGACATTTCATTTTAATATTTGGAATTCCAGAAATAATAGCTACAGATCGAGGGACAGAGTTCATCTCTGCAACTATGGAACAGGTTTGTAAACTTCTTGATATTGAAAAATTATCTTCAACTGCCTATCATCACCAATCGATAGGAGCTCTTGAAAATACTCACAAGGGATTGGGTGCATTTTTAAGGATTCAATGTGAAAACCATACAGATACATGGAGCTATTGGTTACCATATTGGTGTTTTAGTTTCAACAATACAGTCCATTCAGAAACAAAATACATGCCTTACGAACTTGTTTTTGGTAAACTTTGTCGAATACCAAGTCAAATTACTGAGACAGTCGAACCACTATACAATAGTGATAATTATCCATTACAGTTGAAATATCGTTTACAGTTAGCCCATGCCGACGCAAAAAATAATTTATTGTGTAACAAATACAAACGCAAGGAAATGTACGATAAATCAGTAAATTCAATAGTATATCAGGAAAATGATTTAATTTTGATAAAAAATGAAACAGGTCGTAAACTAGATCCTATTTATGATGGTCCCTTTAGAGTAAAAGAAGATTTAGGTTGTAACGTTAGGATATATAAAAAGAATAAGATAGAATTAGTTCATAAAAATAGGACAAGACCGTACTACCAATAAAAGTTATGTGGTATTGTATAAGTATAATAGTACTCGTATAGTTAAGACTATCATTAATTTAGAAATAAAAGAATAAAGATAAGATATAATAGTTCGGTGGCCATCTGGAATATCTTTCAGGCGCTTTGTGCACTTTCATATGAGGCAAATAAACGATGAAATAATTAAAAGTACAGATAGCAAAAATGGACAGTCTCAGTAAAATAATCAGTTTCAACTGCAAATCACTCAAAAGGTCAATAGAAGGAGTCCGAGCACTGTGTCGGTCGGCGGACTTGATAGCTCTGCAAGAGACTTGGTTGTTGCCACACGATTTGCCGTTACTCGGCGCGATTGATGACAGCTTCGGGTACACCGGTACGTCAGCTGTGGACACTGCGGCAGGCCTACTGAGTGGGAGGCCATACGGGGGTGTGGCGTTATTGTGGCGTAAGAGTGCGTTTGAGTCGGTGTCGGTGATACAGTGTGATAATGTGCGAGTGTGCGCGGTCAAAATAACCGTAAGTACTAGATCTGTAGTGGTTTTCAGTGTGTACATGCCAACGAACTCGAATGACAATCTTCCGGAGTTTACGGCGTGTCTTAGTACGATTCGCTCAATTATAGAAATTGAGGAGAATAGAGGAGTCGAGGCTTTTTATATTATAGGAGACTATAATGCACATCCGAATGAATTGTTCTTTAACGAAATGATACATTTTTGTTCTGATCAAAGTTGGTTTTGTGTAGACATGGAAATGTGTGACGGTGATACCTACACATTTACAAGTGAATCACATGGCTGTAACAGATGGTTGGACCACTGCATTGTCACTGAGTCTGCACGACAATCAGTCGTCAGCGTGAAAGTGCTGTATGACGTGTATTGGTCTGACCATTTTCCGATTGTGGTCGAATGTAATTTATATAAAATTAATCCTAAAATATTAGATCACATACACAATAATGATTTTGTTAATCGTGTTATGTGGGGTGAGAGGACAACGGAACAGACAAGCAAGTACCACGACCTCTGTCATGCTAAACTGAGACTTGTAGATATTCCTCTGGAGCTG
Source organism: Cerastis rubricosa (assembly GCA_949152445.1). NCBI lineage: Eukaryota > Metazoa > Arthropoda > Insecta > Lepidoptera > Noctuidae > Cerastis > Cerastis rubricosa. Next base: position 12,833,143 of record OX424551.1, read on the forward strand.
AGTGATTGTTGTGATAGGTTCTGTGGGTGCAGCGAACATTGCTCAGTTCTGGATGATATGTATTTAAATATTGTAGATATACTGACACAGAATTCCGCACTTACTTATAGAACAAAGTGTCGGAGGAGGGGTGGTTATATCACAGGGTGGAATAAACATGTCGCAGATGCTCACCGCGAGGCGCGGCTTCAATTCCAGATCTGGACCATGGCTGGTCGTCCAACCCGTGGTCGTATTTTTAATGAGATGGCTGAGGCGAGGAAACATTTTAAGGCTAAACTCAAATGATGCCAGAACAGGCAGGATCAGCTAAAAATGGATCTCCTCGCTTCTAACCATAATACTGGAAATTTTAAACATTTTTGGAAGAACACAAATAAAATGAATGTGAGGCCGAGTCTCCCGGTGAGTGTCGGTGGTAATACTGACCACAGGAGTATTGCTGAAGCTTTTAGGGACCATTTTTCTGTACGGTCACCCTTGACCTCGGCATCTCATAGTGCGGTTGGTGCTGAGACCATTGTAACGGAACAGAACCTAAAAATACCAGCTAAAAAAGTGGCTACAATAATTTCAAAAATGCAACGAGGAAAGTCGCCGGGTCACGATGGTCTCAGCATCGAACATTTTAAACATGCGGGAGTCCATCTGCCCAGGGTGTTGTCACTATTTTTCACTCTGTGCCTGGGTCACTCTTATCTACCTGAACCGCTCATGCGAACGATAGTAGTCCCAGTAGTTAAAAACAAGACGGGTGACACATCCGACATGAGCAATTATCGACCTATCTCGCTCGCTACCACCATGGCCAAGGTGCTTGACGGTGTGTTGAACGGCTGCCTCTCGCAATACATAGAAGTGCATGATGCCCAGTTCGGGTTCAAAGCGGGAGTGTCTACAGAAAGTGCCATCTTCAGCCTGAAACATACCGTCAATTACTACACTGCGAGAAGGACGCCGGTGTACGCGTGTTTCCTCGACCTGTCAAAAGCTTTCGATCTTGTCTCCTATGAGATCCTATGGAACAAGTTGAGGGGCGCGGGTGTGCCGGCGGAGTATACAGCCCTTCTCAGATACTGGTATGCTCACCAGACAAATCGGGTGAGGTGGGTCGGTACTCTGTCGGATGAGTATAGAATGGAATGTGGTGTGAGACAGGGGGGGTTGAGCTCACCGCTGTTATTTAATTTATACATGAACCAGCTTATCGAGCGGCTGAGCGGCACACATGTCAGCTGTCACATTGACGGTATATGCGTCAATAACTTGAGTTACGCGGACGACATGGTGTTGCTCAGCCCATCGATGGGCGGGCTGAGAAAGCTACTATCGATCTGCGAGACGTATGCGGAGGTGCACGGCCTTAGATATAATTCCAAAAAGAGCGAGGTCTTAGTTTTCAAAGCACCTGGGCAGCAGCCCCGTCGTGTACCTCCGGTATTTCTCAACGGCGTAGAGCTCAAAGTGGTTGAAAGTTTTAAGTACCTGGGACATGTGGTTACCAGTGACCTGCGCGATGATGTTGACATTGAGCGCGAGCGCAGGGCGTTGGCGGTGAGGAGCAATATGCTTGCCCGAAGGTTTGCTCGCTGTACGGCAGTCGTACGTTCCCGCGACCCCTGGTGTAGGTGAGAGATGGAACACCGGGGTGGTTTTTAGTCAGTTGGAGTCTGACAGACCCCTCCGCCCTCCCCAGGCGGAGGACATCCGAGCGGATTTTCCACCCCGCAACAAAAAAAAAAAAAAGGTTAGGTTGCCGGTGGGACTTCGGACCCCACTTCCGGCGGCTGGCGCCCAAGTTGTTGGGCGCGGCTGGGGCGCTGTCAACGCTGCTTCCCAATCTGGGGGGCCCGAGCGCCGTCTGTAGGCGGCTCTACGTGGGGATCGTGCGATCGATGGCCCTGTACGGGGCCCCGATCTGGGCGGCTGACCTGACGGCCGGCAGCATCGCAGTCCTGCGGAGACCGCAGCGGGCGATGGCCGTCAGAGTCATCAGGGGATATCGCACGATCTCCTACGAGGCGGCTTGCGCACTGGCCGGATCCCCGCCCTGGGACCTGGAGGCGAAAGTTCTCGCGTCGCTGTATCGGTGGCGCGAGGAAATGCGGGCGCGAGGCGAGCGACCGATGCAGCGACAGCTGGAGCAGCGTCGGTCACAGCTTCGCGAGGTCCTGGTGGCGGAATGGCGGGACAGGCTTTCACGCCCTACCGCCGGCCTCAACATCATCGAGGCGATCCGGCCAGTGCTCGACCTCTGGCTCGGGAGGAGGCACGGCTCCCTGTCGTTTCGGGTGACGCAGGTGCTCTCGGGGCATGGTTGCTTCGGGAAGTACCTGTGTCGCATAAACAGGGAGCCGGACGCTCGGTGCCACCACTGCGTCGACTGTCGGGAGGACACGGCGCGGCATACGCTGGTAGAGTGTGCCGCTTGGGAGGAGCCGCGCCGTGCTCTCATCTCTGGAGTAGGCAACGACCTCTCGCTGCCGGCCGTCGTGAACTCGATGGTCGGTAGCGGGGAGTCCTGGGACGCAGTGGTTTCCTTCTGCGAAACAGTCATCTCGCAGAAGGAGGCTGCGGAAAGAGAGAGGGAGATCACGACCTCTCATCCAGTCCGCAGCAGGCGCACCGGGCGTCGGCGGAGGGCGGACAACGCCCTCTTCCAGCCCCCCTAAATGGGTCCAGGGGCAACGGACGTGGGGACGTCCGTCGCCCCCTACACATCGGACCCGAGGTGGCGGCGCGTAGTGTTCCACGCGCGCCCCTCTGAGACGTCGCGGGGGGAGTCAAACACCTCACTCCCCCCTCAACCCGAGATGAGGCCCGCCATAGCGGGCCGGCACCAGCCGGGGGTTGCGGAAGAGTCGTACGTTCCCGCGACCCCTGGTGTAGGTGAGAGATGGAACACCGGGGTGGTTTTTAGTCAGTTGGAGTCTGACAGACCCCTCCGCCCTCCCCAGGCGGAGGACATCCGGGCGGATTTTCCACCCCGCAACAAAAAAAAAAAAAAAAAAAGGTTAGGTTAGGTTAGGTTAGGTTACAAGTCGGAGGCCATTGCGTTTCATGGCCCCCGACGGGCGCCGCCGCTGGGATCACATATTGTGGTCGGAGGGGCCCGGATTGCTGTCGAGTCAACCATGAAGTACCTGGGATTGGTGCTCGACAGCCGTTGGGACTTCGGACCCCACTTTCAGCGGCTGGTGCCCAAGTTGATGGGCGCGGCGGGCGCGCTGTCAACGCTGCTTCCCAATTTGGGGGGCCCGAGCACCGCCTGTAGGCGGTTGTACGTAGGGATCGTGCGATCCATGGCCCTGTATGGGGCCCCAGTATGGGCGACGGACCTGACGGCCCGCACTATCGCAGTCCTGCGGAAACCGCAGAGAGCGATGGCCGTCAGGGTCATACGGGGATATCGCACGATCTCCTACGAGGCGGCTTGTTTACTGGCCGGATCCCCACCATGGGACCTGGAGGCGAAAGCCCTCGCGACACTGCATCGGTGGCGCGAGGACGCCAGGGATCGGGGTGAAAGGCTGGTGCAGCGACAGATTACGCTGCACCGGTCTCAGCTCCGACAGGTCATGGTGGCAGAATGGCGGAGGAGGCTTGACCATCCCTCCGCCGGCCTCGACACAATCGAGGCGATCCGGCCAGTACTCGAAGACTGGCTCGGGAGGAAGCACGGCTCCCTGACGTTTCGGGCGACGCAGGTGCTCTCGGGGCACGGCTGCTTCGGGAAGTACCTGTGTCGCATAAGCAGGGAGCCGGACGCTCGGTGCCATCACTGCGTCCACTGTCTGGAGGATACGGCGCGGCATACGCTGGCGGAATGTGCCGTGGGATGAGCCGCGCCGTGATCTTGTTACAGAGGGAGGAGCAGACCTGTCGCTGCCGGCCGTTGTTCGCACGATGGTCGGCAGCACAGAGTCCTGGGACGCGGTGGTGTCCTTCTGCGAAACCGTCATGTCGCAGAAGGAAGCTGCGGAAAGGGAGAGGGAGATCTCTAGTTCCCTCCCATACCGCAGCAGACGCACCGGGCGTCGGCAGAGGGCGGATAACGCCCTCTTCCGGCCCCCCTAAACAGGTCCAGGGGCGACGGATTCGGGGACATCCGTCGCCCCCCATCTCACTGGACCCGAGACGGCGGCGCGTAGTGTTCCACGCGCGCCTCTCATGACGTATCGGGGGGAGTACACCTCACTCCCCCCAGGGACGAGGCCCGCACTGGTCAAGCGGGCCGGCACTAGTCCGGGGCAGCGGAAGTCACTTTCGTTCCCGCTGCCCCCCGACGCAAGTGTGCGAGGGAACACCGGTGTGGTTTTAGTCAGTTGGAGTCTGACAGACCCCTCCGCCTTCCCCAGGCGGAGGACATCCGTGCGGATTTCCACATCGTCAACAAAAAAAAAAAAAAAAAAAAGGTTAGGTTAGGTTACCGAAGTAAATAGCCTGACGGTTTAGCGGTTGACCTGAGAATCATAGGTTGCAGGATCAAACCTCAGCCAATATGCACTTATTGTTTCATTTATTTTGGGGGACCACCCCACAGTGCTTGCGTCCACGTCGCGTCCCCTGGAAACGACCCAGTTTGACCACCGTAACGGAGTGGCAGACTGGGCTCGGCCAAAGTGCACTGTGATTATCGTAGCTCATCTTGCCTTGAGAGTACGAACCTGCGGAGGATATGCCAAAACCAACGCGGGATGCCTGCGGGCGGTATTTTAAACCCAAAGGCCCTTCTCAGGGCCAACCCAAAGGCCCTTCTCAGGGCCAACCCAAAGGCCCTTCTCAGGGCCAACCCAAAGGCCCTTCTCAGGGCCAACCCAAAGGCCCTTCTCAGGGCCAACCCGAAGGCCCTTCTCAGGGCCAAACCGACGCTTCGGCGTCAGAGGCTAGCCGCGCGCCGTCTGCGGCTAGCTTCTTCGGAAGAACTGACTTGTCGGATTTGTCTGACTCCGACGATGAGTCAATGGTTGGCGTCTCAGGTGCAGGCGACTCGCAGTCGCGAAAGCGGGCCTTCCTGCGGGATGGGTCCGAGGGCTCCTCGGCGTCAGGGTCGGCGAGGCTGACAAAGGCTAAAAAGCCGACGGCCGCGGACACCCACGTCGTTGGGCTCGCGGACGCCCAACGTAAGTTGGATCTTGCGCAGCGGGCGCAGCTCCAGCAGGAGCTTGAGGAGCGGGTTGCCGCGAGGGAGAGGCGGGCGCACGTCACCCGGGCAAAGTCCGGGTACGGTGCGTCCCGTGTGCTCTACGCGGACCACTCCCTGCTGGAGCTGGAACAAATGGCGGAGGAGGACGAGGAGGAAATTTTGGAGGTTGCCTCAAAGTCCTCAAACTTGAAGGGGACCTTCCAGAAGGCCCTCAAATGTCGGGCCGCGAGCTTGCTTGGTGTGGTCAAGGAGCTGGTGCAGCGGAAGGCCACTGACGAGACACGGCAACTGCAGGCGAGGGTGGATCGCCTGCAGGTGGAAGTCAGTGAGCTTCATCGCAAGCTGGCTGAAGCCACGGCCCGGCCGCAGCAGGCCCCTGCCGAGACGACGAGGACGTCATCAACGCCTTCGACATCGACGTCTAAGAAGACGAGTCCTGCGGCAGAGAGCCCCTCCTCCAACTCCAATCTTGAGGACATAATCCGCAAGGTGGTAATGGAGGAGCGGGCCTTCACGCGAGCCTGCTTGGCAGGAATAGAGGACCGGCTCCTGCCGGAAAAGCGCCTCCGACCGCCGCTTTCGGCGGATAAGGGCCGCTCCGAGCCGGGGCCGTCCTCCTCATCCCAGGTCCAGGAGGACGCCCTTCTCCCCTCGACCACCCCGTCCAATGAGTGGACGGAAGTGGTCGGGAGGGGAAAGGGCAAAGCCAAAAAGTCGGCGGCTGCCGCCCCAGCCGTCCCCGCTCCCAGCCGGTCGCAGACGACCGGCAGAGAAGGGGGCGGGAAGCGGGGAGGTAGAGGTAGAGCGAGGGGAAAGGGGCAGCTAGTCTCCCCAAAAACCGCGGCCGTCGTTGTGACTCTCACCGCGGAGGCGGCGGAGCGAGGGGAGACGTACGCGTTGAAGTGTATGTATGCTCTCTAATAGTGCATAACGTAGTATGTACGTACCTTTAGAACATAAGTATAATATTAAGCTAAGCTAGCACTTTACTCTAATGCGCATTATTATATAGATTCCAATTATTCAGTTATTAAAGTACATTCGATCGAGTTGGTTCTCTAATTTACTAGACCCTAGGACCCCCAACATTTCATGGCGACCTTGGCTTAGGGTCTGCCAAGGGGCAGATTAAGCAAAGTTTTATCAAAATGTGTAACTCCAAGATTGAAAAGGACGAGGTATTCCTAAATCAAAATGCTGCTGGCGGAAACAATGACGCCCTACTGAAGGACATCGGAGGACACGTGGAGCGGCTGAGCACGATCACCATAATTATTCTCGCCGTCATAACTCTCCTGGTAATTTACTTCATCCTGAAATATTACCGCAGCTGCCATCGTCAATGGATACAAGAAGAAATCGGACTGAACGCAATCCAGCGGATAAGAGCATCCCTACGTGGACGAGTGGAAGGTACACCTAATAACTAAATAATCCAGCATTAAAGTCAGTTTCAAGTTAAATCTAAAAATAAATCAGTGATAACAATCAGACTCATATCAATTTGTTTTATAACGCAAAAACTTAATCGACGTAAAATAGTGCACGAAGACTCAGTGAATACGATACCGCGCGGCTAAAACTGCAACGTGTGAAATTCTTGTGTGCCGTTTAGTAGTAATTATGTTAACATGATTCTTTTGTTTATTCCATTAGGAAATAATTGGTATGATAATTTTAAGTAATATTTTATTAATATGATTGATGTTTTGTTAGAAAAATATAATATACTGGTAGATATTAGAAAATACTTAATTAAGAAAGGACAGACTAGGTATAGAGGACAAGTTATTGAGACGAAGTTAGGTGAGGCAAAAAATATTTATGATGAATGTGGAAAAATATTGTTACTTTTAGAAAAAGGAAAGGATACGACATTACTTGCATCGGCATTGGATATTTTTCAGAAGATTAGGATAACTATTGAGGAAATAAATAGTTTATGTATTTTCCCAGAAATAAGTTCTGACAAAATGGAGTTTGACCTCAAAGTTGCATGTAGTTTGCTTCCAGCAATGGACGGTGTTGAAGGGACAACTAAACGATTAATAGATTCGATCGAGATGTATGCAGATATGCTGGATGAGAAAGGTAAGACACTACTCATTACACTTGTCCTTAAAAGTAGATTGTCCGAAAATGCGAAGTTACGCATCACAGGGAATTATAAGACCATTCAAGACCTAATTAAAGATTTGAGATGCCATCTATTGACCCAAAAATCCTTTACGGCCCTGCAGACACGTTTGCAAAATGTACAACAGGGTTCAAGTAGTATCGAGGAGTTTGCCACAGAAGTTGAAAAGCTGTTTACTGAACTTACTATATCTCAGGCAGACGGTAATTCTAATGCATTTGGAGTGTTAAAACCTTTGAATGAAAAGCTTGCCATAAAACGGTTTTCAGAAGGACTACGCAGTTCAAAATTGGGCACGGTCATCTCCGCTAGGAACTACAGCAGTCTGAAAGATGCAATCCAGGCTGCCAAAGATGAAGATACAGAATGCCAGTCATCCCCGGGTAATGTCTTACATGCATCTAGATATGGACGAGGTAACAATAATTTAAGGCGACAAGGTAATCCTCATTTCAATAGGAGTCCTGGTCAATATATTAATAGTTTCAGTCGTGGTCAATATGGTAATTACAATAATCAAAGACACACATGGCGTGGTAATTTCAGAGGAAATAGGTATAATAACGGGAATAGGTACAATAACGGAAACAGGCATAACTATCGTGTATCATCAAATTATAATAGGGGTCAAAGAAGTACTGGGGGTTCAAGATATTTTAGAAATAATAATCGAAATGTTTGTTTAGCAGATCAGAACGACAACAATAAGCCTTGCATAAAGGACAATACAGATAAAAAGGAATCGGAAAACCAGTTTTTTCGTTCTTAAACATTGTGTATTATCAAATTTAGACAATGCAAAATATGTAGTTTTTTACGTTAATAACATTAAATATTTTTGGCTCGTTGATACAGGCGCTTCTTTGTCAATCATTAAAAGTGAAGCTTTACCTAGAAATATTATCATTCGAAAAGATGAAACTTTGATAAATGGAATCGGTGGACAAAAGCGTTCCAGAGGTTTAGTGGATCTAAGTTTGGAGTTTAACAGAGAAACATTTCAGCATTCGTTTATTATTTTTGAGACGCTACCAATAAAGGCAGACGGAATTATAGGGTTAGATTTTTTGAAAAAGTGCCAAGCGAATATTAACTTAAATACTAATATTTTATCATTGAATTATCATGGGAACGAATATTCTTTTAATCTCGAAGATGAACGTGTGATGAGAAGTAATAACTTAATTATTCCAGCTCGTTCAGAGTCAATTCACTTTATATCCGTAGGTAAAAATGAGAATGATAATGTTATTGTGTGTGGACGTGAGTTAGCGAAGGATGTATATCTGGCAAATACGATAGCCACAGTAAAAAACAACAGAATTCCTATAAAGATTCTTAACGTTACTGAGAACGAAATAACCTTACCAAATTTTATACCTAGTATACAATTCTTGAATGATTATAATATTTGTCAATTTAGTAATAACAATATTAATGTTTCTAGGATTCAAACACTGTTATCTCAACTCAAATTAGATTATTTAAATGAAGAAGAGAAACAATCTATTGAAGCGATTTGCGCAAAATATTCTGATAATTTTTACATAGATGGAGATAAATTAACTACTACAAATATTTATGAGCAATCCATTACCATAAAACAGAATTCTACTCCTGTATATGTTAAGCCATATAGGTTACCGCAAGCGTTAAAACCAGAGATAGCTAAACAGATTAATAAAATGATAGAAGATGATATTATAGAAGAATCGAACAGTGAATGGTCAAGTCCCATTTTATTAGTACCGAAAAAGAGTAAAGAAGGATCTGACAAAAAATGGCGATTAGTTGTAGACTACAGAAAATTAAATGAAACGGTTTGTGATGATAAGTTCCCTTTACCAAACATCAATGAAATTTTAGATTCTCTTTCTGGAGCTGTATATTTCACTCACCTTGACCTTCACCAAGGTTATTATCAAGTGACCTTAGAACCTAATAGTCGTAAATTAACTGCTTTTACTACCAATACAGGTCATTATCAAATGAAACGTTTACCAATGGGTCTCAAGATAAGTCCGAGCGCATTTAGCCGTATGATGTCAGTAGCAATGTCTGGTTTGACTTACGATAAATGCTTAGTATATCAGGATGATCTTATTGTATTTGGTAGAAATTTGCAAATTCATAATCAAAACTTAATAAATATAATGGAAAGATTAAGAAAAGTTAATTTAAAGTTAAATCCCCAAAAATGCGAATTTCTAAAGAAAGAAATTCTTTATCTAGGTCACGTTGTGACGGAGAAAGGTGTATTACCAGATCCCGAAAAAACAAACGTATTGAGAAATTACCCTGTACCCAAAACAGCAGATGAAGTTAAGCGTTTCGTAGCTTTTTGTAACTATTACCGTAAATTTATAAAACATTTTTCAGACATAGCTTTACCATTAAATAAATTAAGTAGAAAAAGTGAACCCTTTATTTGGACTGAAGATTGTAAACATGCCTTTGAGTATCTTAAAAATGCATTAATTTCTTCACCTATTCTACAATATCCCGATTTTACAGAAAATAATGAATTCATATTACAAACAGATGCATCAGACACTGCAGTTGGTGCCGTGCTGTGCAATAAAGATCTCAGACCTATAGCGTATGCAAGTAGACCTTTAAATAAAGCGGAAAAGAATTACCCTACAATACAGAAAGAGCTTTTAGCCATAGTTTGGTCAGTGAAATATTTTAGACCGTATTTATATGGTAGAGAATTTACAATAATGACTGATCATAAACCTTTAGTTTATCTTTTTGGCATGAGGGATCCTTCAAGTAGGCTTCTTAAGTTCCGTTTGACATTAGAAGAATATAAATTTAAAATAATTTATGTACGAGGAAAAGAAAATGTTGTTGCAGATACTTTGTCTAGAATATGTATAACATCAGACGAACTTAGGAATATGCAAGCGCAAGTGGTTGCTGTTATGACTAGGGCACAAAAGCGAAAGATTGATGAAGAGTTAAGTAAAAATAAGGATGACACTAAGAAGGTGGATCTTAATAAATCTCCTGACTATTGGTCTGGCCAACCAAGGGTTGTGGATATATTAAGAAAACCGTGCGACTCAGTCGAAATGAGTTTCATTGAAAGTAGCGAATTAAATAGATTGAGAAACGATGATATGATAACTGATGACTGTGAATGTTTTGTATTTTTAGCGAAAAGAAAGATTATTTACATCAATCTTGATTTCAAGGCACACTTTACGCGAGCCGAATTTGTGCAGAAATTAAGTTGGTTTTGTAAAAAGTTACACATTGAAGAAGTGTGTATGATTAAAAATAATGATAATACAGATTTTATTAAAAACGTTTGTGATGAGATATCAAAGTTAGAAAAATGGTCAGGACCGCGAATATGTATATTACGAGGAGTAAAAAGAATAAGTGATGACAAAGAAAAAGTTATAATTATGAATGACTTTCATTTATTGCCATCCAGTGGTCATGCTGGAGTGCGCAGAATGGTAAATACAATTAAGAAGAGATATTACTGGCCGAGTCTAGAAAAGGACGTACAAACATTTGTAAAAAAGTGTACGAAGTGTCAGAAGTCAAAGTACATCCGTTACATAAAAGAACCGATGGTAATTACTACTACGGCGTCCTCGGCTTTCCAAAAGATTTATTTAGATGTAGTGGGTCCTTTAGATAGAGACGTAGATGGGAACTGTTATATATTGACCATTCAATGCGAATTATCTAAATTTGTTCAAGCTATTCCCTTAAAAAATAAAGAAACCGTGTCCATAGCTAATGCATTTGTAAGACATTTCATTTTAATATTTGGAATTCCAGAAATAATAGCTACAGATCGAGGGACAGAGTTCATCTCTGCAACTATGGAACAGGTTTGTAAACTTCTTGATATTGAAAAATTATCTTCAACTGCCTATCATCACCAATCGATAGGAGCTCTTGAAAATACTCACAAGGGATTGGGTGCATTTTTAAGGATTCAATGTGAAAACCATACAGATACATGGAGCTATTGGTTACCATATTGGTGTTTTAGTTTCAACAATACAGTCCATTCAGAAACAAAATACATGCCTTACGAACTTGTTTTTGGTAAACTTTGTCGAATACCAAGTCAAATTACTGAGACAGTCGAACCACTATACAATAGTGATAATTATCCATTACAGTTGAAATATCGTTTACAGTTAGCCCATGCCGACGCAAAAAATAATTTATTGTGTAACAAATACAAACGCAAGGAAATGTACGATAAATCAGTAAATTCAATAGTATATCAGGAAAATGATTTAATTTTGATAAAAAATGAAACAGGTCGTAAACTAGATCCTATTTATGATGGTCCCTTTAGAGTAAAAGAAGATTTAGGTTGTAACGTTAGGATATATAAAAAGAATAAGATAGAATTAGTTCATAAAAATAGGACAAGACCGTACTACCAATAAAAGTTATGTGGTATTGTATAAGTATAATAGTACTCGTATAGTTAAGACTATCATTAATTTAGAAATAAAAGAATAAAGATAAGATATAATAGTTAGGTGGCCATCTGGAATATCTTTCAGGCGCTTTGTGCACTTCCATATGAGGCAAATAAACGATGAAATAATTAAAAGTACAGATAGCAAAAATGGACAGTCTCAGTAAAATAATCAGTTTCAACTGCAAATCACTCAAAAGGTCAATAGAAGGAGTCCGAGCACTGTGTCGGTCGGCGGACTTGATAGCTCTGCAAGAGACTTGGTTGTTGCCACACGATTTGCCGTTACTCGGCGCGATTGATGACAGCTTCGGGTACACCGGTACGTCAGCTGTGGACACTGCGGCAGGCCTACTGAGTGGGAGGCCATACGGGGGTGTGGCGTTATTGTGGCGTAAGAGTGCGTTTGAGTCGGTGTCGGTGATACAGTGTGATAATGTGCGAGTGTGCGCGGTCAAAATAACCGTAAGTACTAGATCTGTAGTGGTTTTCAGTGTGTACATGCCAACGAACTCGAATGACAATCTTCCGGAGTTTACGGCGTGTCTTAGTACGATTCGCTCAATTATAGAAATTGAGGAGAATAGAGGAGTCGAGGCTTTTTATATTATAGGAGACTATAATGCACATCCGAATGAATTGTTCTTTAACGAAATGATACATTTTTGTTCTGATCAAAGTTGGTTTTGTGTAGACATGGAAATGTGTGACGGTGATACCTACACATTTACAAGTGAATCACATGGCTGTAACAGATGGTTGGACCACTGCATTGTCACTGAGTCTGCACGACAATCAGTCGTCAGCGTGAAAGTGCTGTATGACGTGTATTGGTCTGACCATTTTCCGATTGTGGTCGAATGTAATTTATATAAAATTAATCCTAAAATATTAGATCACATACACAATAATGATTTTGTTAATCGTGTTATGTGGGGTGAGAGGACAACGGAACAGACAAGCAAGTACCACGACCTCTGTCATGCTAAACTGAGACTTGTAGATATTCCTCTGGAGCTGAGTGATTGTTGTGATAGGTTCTGTGGGTGCAGCGAACATTGCTCAGTTCTGGATGATATGTATTTAAATATTGTAGATATACTGACACAGAATTCCGCACTTACTTATAGAACAAAGTGTCGGAGGAGGGGTGGTTATATCACAGGGTGGAATAAACATGTCGCAGATGCTCACCGCGAGGCGCGGCTTCAATTCCAGATCTGGACCATGGCTGGTCGTCCAACCCGTGGTCGTATTTTTAATGAGATGGCTGAGGCGAGGAAACATTTTAAGGCTAAACTCAAATGATGCCAGAACAGGCAGGATCAGCTAAAAATGGATCTCCTCGCTTCTAACCATAATACTGGAAATTTTAAACATTTTTGGAAGAACACAAATAAAATGAATGTGAGGCCGAGTCTCCCGGTGAGTGTCGGTGGTAATACTGACCACAGGAGTATTGCTGAAGCTTTTAGGGACCATTTTTCTGTACGGCCTCGGCATCTCATAGTGCGGTTGGTGCTGAGACCATTGTAACGGAACAGAACCTAAAAATACCAGCTAAAAAAGTGGCTACAATAATTTCAAAAATGCAACGAGGAAAGTCGCCGGGTCACGATGGTCTCAGCATCGAACATTTTAAACATGCGGGAGTCCATCTGCCCAGGGTGTTGTCACTATTTTTCACTCTGTGCCTGGGTCACTCTTATCTACCTGAACCGCTCATGCGAACGATAGTAGTCCCAGTAGTTAAAAACAAGACGGGTGACACATCCGACATGAGCAATTATCGACCTATCTCGCTCGCTACCACCATGGCCAAGGTGCTTGACGGTGTGTTGAACGGCTGCCTCTCGCAATACATAGAAGTGCATGATGCCCAGTTCGGGTTCAAAGCGGGAGTGTCTACAGAAAGTGCCATCTTCAGCCTGAAACATACCGTCAATTACTGCACTGCGAGAAGGACGCCGGTGTACGCGTGTTTCCTCGACCTGTCAAAAGCTTTCGATCTTGTCTCCTATGAGATCCTATGGAACAAGTTGAGGGGCGCGGGTGTGCCGGCGGAGTATACAGCCCTTCTCAGATACTGGTATGCTCACCAGACAAATCGGGTGAGGTGGGTCGGTACTCTGTCGGATGAGTATAGAATGGAATGTGGTGTGAGACAGGGGGGGTTGAGCTCACCGCTGTTATTTAATTTATACATGAACCAGCTTATCGAGCGGCTGAGCGGCACACATGTCGGCTGTCACATTGACGGTATATGCGTCAATAACTTGAGTTACGCGGACGACATGGTGTTGCTCAGCCCATCGATGGGCGGGCTGAGAAAGCTACTATCGATCTGCGAGACGTATGCGGAGGTGCACGGCCTTAGATATAATTCCAAAAAGAGCGAGGTCTTAGTTTTCAAAGCACCTGGGCAGCAGCCCCGTCGTGTACCTCCGGTATTTCTCAACGGCGTAGAGCTCAAAGTGGTTGAAAGTTTTAAGTACCTGGGACATGTGGTTACCAGTGACCTGCGCGATGATGTTGACATTGAGCGCGAGCGCAGGGCGTTGGCGGTGAGGAGCAATATGCTTGCCCGAAGGTTTGCTCGCTGTACGGCAGACGTCAAAGTGACTTTATTTAAAGCGTTCTGTCAGTCCTTCTACTCGGGCGGCCTTTGGGTATCATATACGCGCCGAGCCTACAACGCCCTGCGCGTACAATACAATGACGCTTTCAGGATGCTGTTGCGGCTACCGCGGCGTTGTAGTGCATCGGGTATGTTCGCTGAAGCTGGCACGGATGGCTTTCACGCCATAATGCGTAAGAAAGCGACTTCCCTGTTGCAACGCTTGCGCAATACTCGTAACGGCATCCTGAAAGTGATTGTTGGCAGACCGGACTGCCCCATCCAAAGGCGTTGGGTGGAGGTAGCTATAGGTAGCTATAAGTAAATAAGTAAAGGACTAATAATACTAACATAGCATATAAGAATAATCATTTACTAACACACTAACCATTTATGGACTATGTAATGGGTCTGAAATAAAGATATATATTTTTTTTTTTTTTTTTTTTTTTTTTTTTATATACATTGCAATGTATTATTTTAGTTTATTGAGTAGACAATTATTGTACTATAATTAGTAAAGTTGGTTTGTAACTACTTACAAAAAAAAAAAAAACTCATTAGTTTGTTTTTTTTTTTTTCCTTCGCCCCCGGAGGTGAAGTGTATGTATGCTCTCTAATAGTGCATAACGTAGTATGTACGTACCTTTAGAACATAAGTATAATATTAAGCTAAGCTAGCACTTTACTCTAATGCGCATTATTATATAGATTCCAATTATTCAGTTATTAAAGTACATTCGATCGAGTTGGTTCTCTAATTTACTAGACCCTAGGACCCCCAACATTTCACGTCAATTTTAGTGCGGGCGCGTAGCAATGCCGATCCCACTCAACTGGGGATCGGCAGTGTGTCTTGCCGGCGGACCCAAGCCGGGGCTCGATTATTCGAGTTCCCGGGGGCAGAGGGGGGAGCCCGCGCGGACCTCTTTGCAGCTAAGCTGCGGGAGGTCATCGCGGACTCCGCCAAGGTGGCCCGACCGGTAAAGTTGGTGACACTCGAGGTGACGGATCTCGACGATTCCGTCACCAAGGAGGAGGTGGTGGAGGCGGTTGCAGCGTTAGGGGGCTGCGAAGTCGCGGCGGTCCAGAGTCGGGACATACGGCCCGGCCGCGGTAGCATGGGCACCGTCCGCCTTGAGTGCCCGGTTCCCGCTGCCAGAGCCGCCCTGGCGAAGGGCCGGCTGACGGTCGGCTTCAGCTCGGGTGCGGTCAGGGCACTCGAGGACCAGCCGCTGAGGTGTTTCCGGTGCTTCGGCATCGGCCACACCCGGCCTCTGTGTCCGTCCGCGGTGGACAGGTCAGACACCTGCTATCGCTGCGGCATGGGGGGCCACCAAGCCGCCTCCTGTAAGGTCGCCACGCCGCACTGCTCGGTCTGTGCTGCCAGTGGCAGCCAAGCGGACCACGTGATGAAGGGGAGGAACTGCAATCCTCCCCCTAAGCGTGGCAAAGTACAGGCGCCAACCGGGCCTGTTGCGGCTGCTGGTACCGCCGTTCCTGCGGCGGCTGCGGAGGGGGGTGCGATGTCCGACTGATGGATATAGTCGAACATCGTATCCTTCAGGCGAACGCCAACCACTGCAGGGCAGCCCAAGATCTGCTGATGCAGACAATGGCTGAGTGGTTGGTGGACTTGGCGGTGGTCGCCGAGCCTTACTCGGTCCCTGGCCGTTGGCTGGGTGACCGGGACGGCCTGGTGGCGTTGGTGGCGCGGTCTTCCACGGACTCCCCTCCCCTCTCGCTCTTAGAGAGGGGACCGGGATACGTGGCCGCCGCGTGGGAGGGGGACATGGCCCTGGTCGGGGTTTATTTCTCCCCAAACCGCCCTCTCTCGGACTTTGAGGATTTCCTGGAGGTCCTCACTGCAGTCGTAGGGAGGGCGGCGCCTCGTCAGGTCGTGGTGTTGGGCGACCTGAACGCCAAGTCGGCGGCCTGGGGCAACCCGGCCGCCGGGTGCAACGTCCGGGGACGCGCCGTTGAGTTCTGGGCGACCTCAAGCGGTATGTCCCTCCTCAACAGGGGGACGGTCCACACGTGTGTGCGGCAACAGGGTGGGTCGGTGGTGGACGTCACGTTCGCCACCCCCGCGCTGGCCGCCCGCGTCGTGAACTGGCGGGTTGAGATGGTGGAGACCTTGTCGGACCACCGATACGTGCGGTTCGACATCTCCACCCAGGGGGGGGGGATGGCCCGCGCTGGGCAATCTCCCTTCCCGCGGTGGGCACTCACCCGCCTGGACCGGGAGGCAGCCAAGGAGGCGGCTTTCCTCCAGGACTGGCTGTCGCCCCCTGTTGAGGTCCTGGACGTAGACGCCGCAGCGGTTCGGCTCAGAGGGGCCCTGACCGAGGTGTGCAATTCCAGCATGCCTCGGTTTCGCCGTCCGCCTCCCCGTCGCGCCGTTTATTGGTGGACGGAGGAGCTGTCGGAACTCCGGGCCGCCTGCGTGGCGGCCAGAAGGGCCTACGCGCGGAGTCGACGGCGCAGCGCCCAGAACCGAGTCCGGGCAGAAGAGGACCGCCTATACGCCTGCTACCGAGAGGCGACGACGGTCCTCAAGTCTGCAATGGGCGCTGCAGAAGACTCGGCGAGGGCCGAAATGCTGGAGGGTCTCGACAGGGATCCCTATGGGAGGCCATACAAGGCGGCGCGGAACCAGCTCCGCCCCCACTGTCGGAGACCCTCGAGCCAGCACTGCTGGATGGGGTGGTCCGGTCCCTGTTTCCGCGCAGGACCGACTTCGCCCCACCAACAATGGATCCCCCGCAAGGGGCGGCTTCGCCGGAGGAGGAGGTCCCCCCGGTGACGGCTGCGGAGGTCTACGCGGGGGTACTCAGCCTCCGCGCCAAGAAGACGGCCCCCGGGCCGGACGGCGTCCCCGCACGGGTGCTGGCAATAGCTGCCGCCGAGATGGAGGACAGGTTTCGAGACCTTTTCAGCGCGTGCTTTACGGCTGGAAGGTTCCCGAAACTGTGGAAGGAGGGGCAGCTTTGCCTCCTCCGAAAGGCGGGACGCCCGGTGGACTCCCCCTCGGCATACCGGCCCGTCGTGTTGTTCGATGAGGTCGGTAAATTGTTCGAGGGGATAGTCGCCTCCCGGCTCGGTAGCCATTTGCGGGATGTGGGGCCGGATCTGTCGGACGCCCAATTCGGTTTCCGTCGTGGGCGTTCGACGATCGACGCGCTGGCCCTACTCAAGGGCCAGGTGAAGGAGGCAGTCGAGGCGGGGGACGGAGTGCTGGCGGTGTCATTCGACATTGCCAATGCCTTCAACTCCGTGCCCCACTCGACGATATTGGAGGCGCTCCGGTATCACGGAGTGCCCCAATATCTGCGGAGCCTCCTGGCCAGTTACTTGGAGGACCGAGAGGTCCTCCTCGTAGACAAGACGGCCACAGTGAGGCGGTACGGCGCAGAGTCCGGTGTTCCACAGGGGTCGGTGCTTGGGCCCCCACTGTGGAACATCGGGTTCGATTGGCTGCTGCGGGGAGCCCTCCTCCCGGGCACGAGTGTCATATGCTACGCGGATGACACCCTGCTCACTGCACGGGGGAGGAGCTTCGCGGACGCGGCCTGTCTGGCCTCGGCTGGCGGATCCTTGGTTGCAGAGAGGATCCGCCGCCTGGGATTGAAGGTGGCGCTGCACAAGACCGAGGCCGTGTTCTTTCGCGGGCTTCGGCAGCGCTGCCCACCCGACGCCCACATCGTCGTGGAGGGCGTCCGTATAGAGGTCCAGCCCCGGATGAAATATCTGGGCCTGGTGCTGGACGACAGGTGGCGCTTCGGCCCGCATTTCAGCGGGCTGTCGACGCGCCTGTTGAAGGCCGCGGACGCCCTCTCGTGGCTCCTCCCGAACCTGGGGGGGCCCAAGGCGAAATGCCGGCGCCTCTATGCCGGCATCTTGCGGAGCATGGCCCTGTACGGGGCCCCAATTTGGGCGGACACCCTCCACAGGAGGGAGAACGCGACCGCCATCCGCAAGCCCCAAAGGGCCATTGCACTGCGGGTGGCGAGGGCCTACCGGTCGGTGGGTTTTTCGGCGGCGTGCGCTCTGGCCGGCACCCCTCCTTGGGAGTTGGAGGCTTGGGTGCTGGCCAGGGTGTATGAGTGGACGGCGCATCGCAGGGCACTCGGGGAGCGCCCCGTCGCCGAGGAGCGGGAGGCCGTGCGGCGGGAGGCGAGGGACGCCATCGTCCTCCATTGGACGGAGGACCTCGCCACCGCCGCCTTTGGCCGCCGGACGTTGGACGCGCTCGGTCCGGTCCTCCGGGCCTGGCTCGAGCGGTCCCATGGTTTCCTCTCGTTCCGTCTGGTGCAGGTGTTGTCCGGGCATGGCTGCTTCGGAACGTACCTGCACCGGATCGGGAGGGAGGAAGCCCCGGCGTGCCACGACTGCGGCGCGCCGGAGGACACGGCGCAGCACACCCTCGAGGTGTGCCCGGCTTGGTCCGAGCCGCGCCGCAGTCTGATCGCGGAGATCGGACAGGACCTCTCGCTTCCCGGTGTGGTCAACGCCATGCTGGGGAGCGAGGGGGCCTGGTCAGCGGTCGCCTCCTTTTGCGAGGACGTCGTCTCGCAAAAGGAGGCGGCGGAGCGCGCGCGGGAGGAAGACCCTCTCGCAGCGCCGCTCCGCAGAAGAAGAAGAGGTCGGAGAAGACGCGGTCTCCCTCTTCATGGTGGCGACGGGCGGGCGACAGGCGCGGGGGTGCCTTCGCCCGCATTGCAGTCACCACCTTCGTCTGTCATTCCCGGGCCCGTCCCCCTCCCCACGGGGGGGGCGTGAGGTCCGCTGTGCGGGTCATCGTCGGCGGAGGACTGGACGTAAAGGCTGTGCCGGTTTCCCAGTCCCCCGCCACTAGGACGAAGCGGGAATGCCGCTGGGTCGTTTTAGTGGGTATACCGGTCTCAGACCGGGGAGTCCCACACTACCCTTCCATCCCCCGATGGGAGGGTGTGCGTAATGCATTTTTTCCCAGCGACAACAAAAAAAAAAAAAAAAAAGGTTAGGTTAGGTTAGGTTAGGTTAGGTTTTTTTTTTTTTTTTTTTTTTTTTTTTTTTTTTTTTTTTTTTATTAACTAGTTCCTCCAACGAGATTTCTCGGAGACCTTATTAATCTGTTTCCTCTTGCATACAATTTCTCGCTGTTTTGCCTCTCGCACTTACATGCCGCATACTTGTTCTTTCTTTCATCCATCCACATTCATTCAATGGGTGGGATTCCCATTCTAAATACTCTATTCTACTCTATATTACCATTTTATATGGCTTTTGCATTTACTATGCCAGGGAAAATAATTCAACGAAGTAGACTTTAATAACATATTTTCCACTTAGTCTATTACATTTGTTCCTTAATTATACATCCATAGACATCTTACATACTATATTTATTCTTATTTCTACTTATTTTTATACTATTTATCTATATTAGTTATTGGGAAAACAATTCTGTACAGTCTTCAAAACGTTTTCTTCTTAACCTATTGCAACTTTATTCTTAATTTTTAACAATTACCTTCTATACTATTCCTATTTTTATTTCTACTTATTCTTAAACACTATATTTTTTATTCTTAAATTTCTATGTTTACATTTAATATATGTAACAATATATTTGAAACATAGTTTAGTATCCTAAGCACTTTTATTTCGCTCAATTGCTTTATTACAAATTTTGATGCAATATTCTAAAAATACTTGTCTCTCTTTTCCTGCCACTATTTCCCCAATGTTTTCTCTCTCGATTTTTACATCTAATTTTTGTTCCAGGTCGTACCTTTCGGTCGCGTACACCGGGCAGTCCAGAAGTAGGTGTGGGACAGTCTCATCTGTGTCAGGGTCACAGATGCACGATGGGTTCCCCTTACGCTTGAAGCGATGCAAGTATTCGGAGAACCCACCGTGCCCCGTCATAATTTGGGTGAGCTGCGGGTTTATCTGAAACTTTTTTACCGTTCTATACGCCGCCACTGCATCCGGGAAAAACATTTTCGTGATAGAGGCCGTCTGACCCGCCGTATACCTTTGATTCCATTCGTCAAGCGTCGCCATTCGAATGTGACGCTTGACGAAAGAAACCGGGCACAGGTCGTAGTCAGGCTTCCTCTTGCTATTCAGGGCGGCCTCCTTTGCCAGCTGATCCGCTCTTTCGTTGCCCTCAAACCCTGCGTGAGCCTTTATCCAAAACAAGTTAACTACCTTGTTTTGGTGGGATATTGTTGTTAGATTATCCCTGGCTTCCACTGCCAGGGGATGAAGGCAGCTATGGTTTTTCACTGTCTGGAGGGCCGCCATGGAGTCGCTGTACACTCCGAAGCTGGATGCCGAGTGCTTCTGGATCTCTCGTGTTGCCCGGCATATCGCCAGGAGTTCCGCCTGGTAGACCGTGCAGTAGTCCGGCAGCGCCAACTTGATAGCGCGCGCCTCGGCGTCATCCTTCCATACAGAAAGTGCGGCCCCGACGCGCCCACCTATCTTGCTGCCATCTGTAAAGATTTTAACTTCCAAGTTGGCGCTGGCGCCGACTTGCTCACGGTCCGCCAGGCTTACGAAGTCCAGGTCGATACGCCTAGCTGGATGCGGGGATTCCATAGCAGATGCCACCCGCTCCACCTCCCCACCCGCCAGCACTGCCTGGGGTACGCCTCTCCTGGTCTCATAAAGTGAGGCCGCCTCGCGGACCCGGAGATCAAGTGGGAGCACCCCCGTCAGCAGTAGTGCCGAGTTCAGGGAGACGGTGCGGTAGGCTTTGCACATTTTCTGTGCAATTCCGCGTTGCAAGACAGCCAGCTGCTTTATAGTTCCCAGCTTATTTGCCGCTGGGGCCCATACACTTGCGGCGTACAGGACGATTGGCTCTATGGTTGCCGTATATATAATTTTGATGACCTCTGGATTTAGTCCCCAACTCACCCTTGCCGCCCTACACAGTTGTTTATAAACACCTATGGCCTTGCGGCATACATTGGACACATGTGTGTTGAATGTTAACTTGTCGTCGATGGTGACACCCAGGATCTTAATTTCTTTCGAATTATTTATGGCAATCCCGCCCATGCTCAGGCGCGGGGTATCGTACTTTAACTTCCTTGTGATGACCATCGCATTAGTTTTTTGTGGTGCGAATCTAAGTTTGTTTTTGACACCCCACGCCCGAACATGGTCGAGGGCGGCGTTGGCTTTCCGCTCGATTTCTATTGCTGTGTCACCATCGAAGACAAGAACAACATCGTCCGCGAATGCTTGGGAGTAGTCCCCCCTACTCTGCAGACTCTTGAGAAGTGGGTCCAGGAGCAGGTTCCAGA
Organism: Cerastis rubricosa; assembly: GCA_949152445.1. Taxonomy (NCBI): domain Eukaryota; kingdom Metazoa; phylum Arthropoda; class Insecta; order Lepidoptera; family Noctuidae; genus Cerastis; species Cerastis rubricosa. Next base: position 12,854,809 of record OX424551.1, read on the forward strand.
AAAAGGGGCCTCCGATGGAGCCCTGCACACAACCCTTGCTTGTGCCCTGTATATATTCTTCTCCACCGTAGCGGACTCTGACCCTTCTGTCGGTCAAGTAGCTGTCGATGACCCTCCTCAGGTTCACCGGACACTCTTCCTCAGCCAGTCGGACTCTGATAGCCGGCCACCAGGCGCTGTCGAAGGCTCCCTCTATGTCTAGTGATAAAAGTGTTATAATTTTCTTTTCATCAATCTTATTGCGGATGTGCTGCATAAGAGCATAGAGAGAGTCTTCAGTGCTCCTCTGTGGCATGAATCCGTACTGGCGAGTACTCATCCTAGGTAGAATGTGAAACCTGAGGCGAGCCATCAGCATCTTCTCGAATATTTTGCCTAGAACAGGTAGCAAGCCGATTGGTCTGTATGCTTTCGGGGTGGTATAATCCTCTTTGCCAGGTTTCTTTAGTACCACAACCGTAGCCTCCTTCCAAGGTTGTGGGAAGTATCCATATTCCAGGCACTTGTTTAGAAGGGCCAGGAATACCTCTGGTGCACTGCCAATGGCACGGCTACAAATGTCGGCTGTGAGGCCGTCTATTCCCGGAGCCTTTTTAGGGTTGAAGGAGTCCCTGGATGTTTTTAATTCTGCCATGGTGAAGGGTGGATCGTGGCTGTCCCTGTTCTCCTCTAAGTTGACTCGGTCCGCTTTCTGTCGAATGTAGCTATGATACTCATCATCATTACTGACCGAGTCCTCCGGGTAAAAGGTTTCCGTGATGAATTTCACGGAGCCCTTTGCGTCTAAGGTTTCTCCATCTTTCACCATTGGCAGATCCTCCTCTCTACGCGTAGTCCTTCGAATAACCCTATAAATCCCCTCCCAGACCCCCTCCCTATCCTGCTTGGTGCAAAAGTCTTTCCAACTCTCGGTTGCGGCTTTTTCCTCCTCTAGTTCGTACTCTTCTTTCTGTTTCAGGTACTCTCCAACGACCTTCGACCTTCGGACAGGAGCGGCGCACTGGATTCTCCGCTTCTTGGTGGCGACTTGATTCTTAAGTTTTGTGAGACTTTCCGACCACCACGGCAAGGTAAAAGTTTCTTTTATGGTTTTGATTGGCATTGCCGAGTTGCATGCTTCTTTAATTGCTTTAGTTAAGTTATTTGTTATAATTTCGATTTGTTCCGTGTCGTTAACCTTGTCTATTTCCGATTTTGTGACTTTATACTCCGTCACCAATTGGTTGAGTTTCTCACAAAAGTCGTCCCAATTGGCTTTTTTGGTATTATAGATTCGAGTCGTTCTTTCTATTCTAATGCCTACAGATTTTCGTAATTTAATATTAAAAATTATGCCGTTATGGTCAGAACTCGTTAAACCTTGATCCACTTTCCAGTCATCCACCAACCCAAGAATGTTCGTCGAACAGGCTGTGATGTCGACATAACTGGTGTACCTCTGTCCTCCTCTGATAGTGTCGAAGGTCGGGATTTCCCCTGAGTTGAGTACATGGAGCCCCAACTCTCCGAGAGTTCCGCACACGTCTTCGCCTCTGCTGTCGATGACTGGGCTTCCCCACCACGTGCTCTTCGCGTTGACGTCTCCTCCAACGATCAGCGGCTTGGAACCATTTGCGACTTCTATTTTCTTGAGGTGTTCTAAGTATTCCTCTATCGGCTTGTCTGGTTCAAAGTAGAGCGAGACGAGAGTGATCTCCCAAGCACTGGTTTGGATCCCCACCACCGAGATGTTGTTGGTGGTGAGTTTTGGGTACTGTATAACGTTTATGTCGTTATCAAAGATGGCAATTGCCGCCTTGACAGTCCCTTCTCCTACATCAGTGCTTTGGAAAATCCTCACTCCCCTCTGGCTCTTCACAGTCTTGTGATTGCCGACGTAAGGCTCCTGAATAAGTGCTGCAACTATACCGCGTTTTTCTGCTTCTAAGAATAACTCATTGGTCGCAAGCTTCTTTCGTTGGAGGTTAGCCTGTGCGAGTTTATAAGCGTGGTTGTCCTCCGGGGTGCCCTTAGCAGTACGCTACTGTCGCTCGCGCCAAGTCGTCCCACTTCTGACGTTGCGGGCAATCGGCGCTAAACGCATTGTGTTCCGTCTGGGCACTGTTAGCTTTCTTGCAGTTTCTGCATGCTGCTGGGATTCCCGCCATACAATCCGCACATTCAGATCTCAGGTGGGGACCACCGCAGTGGCTGCACACGTCAACTGACTCTTCGCAATATTTTTTACTGTGCCCAAAGCCCAGACAGCGCGTACATTGCATCAATGGGGTCTGGTCTTCGGCCCTGATGCGTTGGAAGTCGATGTGTACGTATCCCTTTGCTGTCACCCTTTTCCATACCGTTGGCGAGACGCTGAGCACGATGTGGCCGGTATGTGGATTCCTAGCCCTTTTCCTATACTTAATCTCTACCCTGCCCGTCTCACCGCTGAGGCCGTGGAAAACATCCCGGTTCTGGTTCCTGAATGCCTTAAGGACGTCCTCATCGGTATTAACCAATAGGACGCCCTTAAGGATCAGAAGCGGATCCTTGTTTTTAACTTCTTCAACGGTGAGATTAGCTCCGTTATTCCTCAACCTTTCCTTCGCCTTGTCTCTTTCTTCCGTCGTCTCAAAACCCATAATCACCTTTCTATCCTTCGCCTTTCTTACCTTCTCCACTTTTATCCATCCCTCTTTTGCATCAATTGCCTTCCTTACCCTGTCAAGAACTTCCTCTCCTGAGTCCTCCTCATTGCCGGAGGTGACCACGACTGAGTGCAGCGTTCGCCTTGCCAGCGCTCCGCCACTCCCATTCGCGACCACTCCCGCATATGTAGGGGTCTCTACATTCACCATTCTTTCCTTTTGATCCTCAATTACCCCCTTGAGTTCCTCCATCCGCTTATTGCTTTCCAGCAGCAGTTTGGAGTGCTCCTCGATTTTCTCCATTAATTGGCACGCCTCTTGGTTAGTTGGTGAATGCAATTTGTGCTCTGTATAAATCGAGAAGGTAGAGTCAATGTCGACAGCTTTGGGCTCTACATTTTCCTTAGTCCTTTTTGTTTTGGCCTCCCTTTCAGCTTCTTTGACTAACTGGTACAGACGATCCAACGCCTCAACGACAGCTGTTTTGATCTCGTTTTTTGTATTTCGTGAACTGCTCAAGTGAAACTTGGCTTTGTTCAAGCAGGCCTTAGCTTCTGCTGACCGATCCGCGTACTGTACCTTTGGCGGCTCTGTCAATTTCGCTTGTTTTGGTGGGGTCTTATTCACCTGCGACTCTAGGGGTTCATTCTCAGCAGGTCGTGGAGGGCTTTTGGAGCTGTGCTTGCCAGTATTTTTAGCTGCATCGTCACTTTCCTGTCGCTTCGCTGCTTCGGGCTTTGCCTCTTGCGAAAGCATCGTAATTGGCTTAGGTTTTGGGGGATAAGTCAGTACAGTCTTCTTCGGGGGCGATGATGTTTTAGGTGGTGGAGGAACCGTTTTGGATTTCTCGGTCTCAATCTCCGCAATGCTGCGCCTCACCGACGGGCCAGCCTGATCTGCCTGGTTCCTTCCCGAGTCTAAACTCTCCGTTGGATTGACCTTTTTGACTGGTGTGCGTGGTCCCAGCACCATTCTGTCAAAGGAACTCTTAGGAACTAGTTTAATATCAAAAATGTCTGCCGGGTATTGTAAAGGGATACCACGGTCAGTTACTATGTATAAAATAAAATTAAACAATAAAACTGTAAATAAGATTTAATGAATCCCGTCGATTTATGTTATAATTTTTCCGCTTTCTCTTTCAGATGGTGTACGCGACTTGGAGGTCAACGGCGCGCTTGGTAGTTCAACGCAAATGGCGGTGGTAAGAGCAAGAAAAGAGAGCAAGAAAATAAGATATATAATAGTAACACAATAATAGTATAACTGGACTTGTCTTGTCAAAAGAGTCAAAAATGCAATTTTGCCTTAGGTCCACAATTTTAGATTACAATTATATCTCTATGTAGAGCCGTTCAAAAGAGCGGGTCACAAGTAACCAGTCGGAAAACAGTCAAGAGAACTTTTCCGAGTCAAAAACCCCTGATTTTGGAGCGAGTTTTGGAGGGACTCTATGTAGAGTCAATTCGTCAGTGTCAGTGGATAGCCCTCTCCGAGCCCTCCCAGATGAACCCAAACTCGGTGCAGTTACGCCAAGGGGTTCCGGAGATATCGCAACCTGAAAATTTGGGGTTTTTGCCAAACTGAAAAACCCGATATGCTTGAAGGCGGTTTCTCCGGAACTACCGGTCCAAAAACCTCGATGTTTGGGCTTTCCGAGCTTGGCTCGACGAGACCAAACCACTGAAACGGTTTTCAGGCTGAAATATTTTCGATCACCCGAAACGCCTGAAAAGTATAAAGGCTGTCAGCATGTACCCTACTGATATACCCAGAGGAAACCCCAGCCCTCTACGACTTTCCGTTGAGAAGTTATGATCGATTGAAAATTTCCAAAATGGCGGCGAAGCTGTCAAAATTGATTTTTGACCATCGATGACTTCCCTCGGGAAAGTCGCAGACCCGTTGAGTTTGGGCTCTCCCTACTCGGCTTGAGCTCCTCTGTTCGCTGAAACTACTTTCAGGATCCCGAAAATTTTCAGCTCCAAACCTCCTGAAAACTTGGGGTAAGTAGGGCAGCGGGCTCCTAACTGTAACCTCGAAATCCGCTACTTCCTACGACCACCGGTTTATGAGCTACAGTGGTTTGAAACTGAACAAAATGGCCGCCGAACTGTCAAACGTCGTGTTCAAACGTCCGTAACTTTGGAACCCAACGTCGCAGAAGGACGGGGTTTTGGACCTACAGTTCGGCGTCACTTCAGGTATGACCTGAAAGCAGTTTCAGCGACAAAAAAAAAAAAAAAAAAAAAATTTGTTGCCTGAAATGGCCTGAAAATTGCCTACACTTAAAGTCGGCGGTACGTCACCAGCTTCAAAGAAAACCCGGTGTTGATCAGACCAGTAGTTCTCGAGATATCTTAACCTGAAATTTAAAACCTAATAACCTAAATAGTAAGAATTTTCCAAAAACGCCAAATTAAGGGCAATGGGGCCCGTGTTTGGGCTTGAATAGGTCGGGATGGGTGTATTAGACCCTATCCTGGTGTCAAAAATTTGATTTTACTATTAATTTAGGAATTATGACCAAAAAATACAAAAATATTGATATCTCAGGAATGTCTGGTCGAAAAAATTTGAAAAAATGTTCTAAAAATACAGTAATTATGACGCTACAATATACAATAATAAATAATTTTGATATCCTAAAATAACATAAAAAATTTATGAAAATGTGTTTTTTCTAGAAAAAGCTTAATATCTTAAAGACTATAGAACCTAAAAATCTAAAAACTTAAAATCTCTATTAAACTGATGAGCGCGCCAAGGCCCGCAGTTGTAGAATCTTGTTATCTTGATCAGGAACGAAGATACAAAAGTCAAAATTCTGGAGATACTAACTCCCTTTAAAAATCGGGGGTAGTAGTGAAATAAAAACTTTTTCAAGATACCGTCTTAAATGAAGTAGGTGGTGTCGGCTGCAAAATTTCAGGCGTCTGGCTCCACTGGTTATAATTTTTCAGGCCACGTGTTTTTTGTTTTTTCCAGCCTGAAAGCTGGAACTCTGGTGTTTTCCGATTTCTTGGAATACAGGATGGTGTGCAGTGGTGGTCCCCACCCCTTTCTACAATAAAAAGGCGGGGTCGCCGCGCTTGATCGAGCAGCGTTCACGGTTAAAGTTTTTTCCTAAAACTTTAACCTCCAAAATTTGATGTTTTTCAGGCGTAGATGGAGATGCACTGAAATCCGGGATTGAAGCTTCACTAGGGCGTATAGCCTTCACTTTTTCACACACACTGACACCAAACTTGTTGAAATCCGTCAACTTTTTACCGGTTTTGTGAATTTTTTTCGTCGGGAGCGTTACAGAAACGTGGCGTTCGCGACCGTGGTTGGAGCCAGACTGGTTAGGTTAGGTTAGGTTAGGTTAGGTTAGGTTAGGTTAGACGGAAAAGCCCACTGAGGGGAGCAGCTCGCCCCCCAAAGAAGGTGACTGGAAAACGGCCGAAAGCCGTAAGAAGAGAAAGAAGAGGAGCCGCAAGGGCAAGGCCGCACCGGGCTCGGGGGGGCAAACCGCCAGGGGTGGCCAGAGCGCCCCAAAAATACGCGTCCCTCGCTCAGAGGCTGTAGTGGTCACGCTGCAGCCCGAAGCCAAAGAGAGGGGTGTCACTTACCAGAAGGTACTGGCGGAGGCGAGGGGCAAACTGGTCTTCGCTGACTTCGGCACCCCAGACGGCTTCCGTTTCAGGACGGCAGCCACGGGGGCCAAAATGTTCGAGTTGGCGGGGACCAGCAGTGCTGAGCGGGCGGACGCTCTGGCTGCAAAGCTGAAGGACGTCCTCAACCCCGAGGAGGCGCGGGTGTCCAGGCCCATGAAGACTGCTGAGGTACGAGTCGATGGGCTGGACGACTCAGTGACCCCAGAGGAGGTGGTGGCGGCCATAGCCCGAAGCGGTGGATGCTCAGCCGACAATGTAAAGCCGGGTAGTATCCGCGTAAATACTGGCGGGCTTGGCACCATCTGGGTGCGGTGTCCAGTTGTTGCGGCCAAGCAGGTTGCTGACGCGGGACGTCTGCTGGTAGGCTGGGTGTCGGCGAGAGTAAAACTCTTGGCACCCAGGGCCATGCAGTGTTACCGGTGCCTGGAGAAAGGGCACGTCCGGGCAGTGTGCACCTGTGACACAGACCGCAGCGATTTATGTTATCGCTGCGGTCAGCCTGGCCATAAGGCGTCCCAGTGCTCCGCGGACCCACATTGCAGTTTGTGTGCGGCTGCAGGGAAGTCCGCGGGGCATAGAGTAGGGGGTAAAGTGCGATGCGAGGAGATGGAGGGGTCAGAGTAAACTACATGTTAGTTACTACTCCAAGAGTCGATTACTCTTCCACCTTTAATTAGCAACATTATATACATAGTTACGACGTGATGTTATTTGTTTATTTATTTGTGTGTTTGTTGTTACACAGTTTAAAATCCCCACAAATCGAACTTCTATTTTCCTTTAAATATTTTGCCATTCTTGTAATAAAATCAACGTTATAACGATTCTTCATAATAATTACTTCTTTAATGCCTTCTTCAATACAAAAACTGACTATGTCTTTCGATAACTCGTCTCGCGAAATTCCCGATAAAGATTCATAGTTTACATAAATACTCGAGTTTTCTGGCATATACACTAAATTGCGCGACTTTGAAAATATCTGCCTACAACCATTATTATTATTGTTGTTATTATTATTGTTACGTAACATTTTCTCCCAATCATCTAAACAAACCTCAATGTCATTTCCTTGCTTCTTAAGTACTTCCACGATCCTAGGGTGATCAGTCCCAGATACCACGGAGTCCCTATCACAAACATTTGGCTTTCCCAACTGCTTGTACTGCGCCCTCGTCATTACGGATATCGTCTTTTCCCGTATCAATTTCAAATCCTCACTCGTTATCACTATTCTAGAAAGTGCATCCGCTAGTACATTCTCTTTGCCCTTAATATATTCAACCTCAAAATCATACTCCTCTAAACACAAACGAAACTTAGTCAACCTACTAGATGGATCTGTCATGTTAAACAAATACAGTAATGGCCGGTGATCCGTCTTTACAACGAACCTCCGTCCGTACAAATACGGTCTAAAATATTTAACTGACCAAACTATTGCCAACAACTCCTTCTCTATTATCGGATAATTTAACTCACTCTTCCCTAACGACCTACTAGCATATGCGATGGGTTTTCCGTTCCCATTACACAACACACTCCCTATTGCATATCCAGAACTATCGGTTTGCAATATAAAAGTATTGCTATCAGAAAAATCAGGATAATCCAACACCGGTGGACTCATTAACGCTTCCTTAAGCAACAAAAACGACTTCTCGCACTCATCGGACCAACTAAATACAACACCTCTCTTACACAGCTTATTCATAGGTACCACTATATCAGCAAACTGTGGTATGAATTTCCTATAATAATTCGCAAACGCTACAAATCGCTTTACCTCATCAACCGTCGATGGACGCGGATAACCTCTAATAACTTCTACCTTCTCTGGATCTGGTGAAATACCTTCGGCCGATATTACATGCCCCAAATAAAGCACTTGCTTCTTCAAAAATTCACATTTAGACGGATTCAACTTTAGATTTACTTCCCTCAAGCGTGAAAATACTGATATTAGGTTCCGATTATGTTCATCTAAATTCCGTCCAAAAATAATGAGATCATCCAAATAAATCAGACACCTATCGTAATTCAATCCAGACATGGCCACAGTCATTAATCTACTAAACGAACTCGGACTTATCTTCAAACCCATTGGTAACCTACACATTTGATACTGCCCCTTGTCTGTTGTGAAAGCAGTATACTTCCTACTACTCTCCTCCAAAGCACACTGATAATAAGATTGTGATAAATCACAGTGACTAAAGTAAACTGCGCCTGACATCGAATCCAAAATCTCAGTTATATTCGGCAATGGAAACTTATCATCCTGTATCTTTTCATTCAACTGCCTATAATCTATAACCACTCGCCATTTCTTCTCCCCACTACGATCCGTCTTTTTGGGTACCACCAAAACAGGACTAGACCACTCACTAACCGCCTCTTCAATGATATTACTCTCCAGCATCTCCTGCACTTGCCTATCAACCTCCTTCTTCTGTGCATAAGGTATCCTATACTGCCTCTTGTACACCGGAGTAGCACTCTCCTTCAAGCGTATAGACTGCTCATATACGTTAGTGACAGCTAATTTATCACCCGGGAGATGAAAAACATCCGAAAACTTTGCACACACTTGCTCAACCGACAACCGCTCCTCGGCGTTCAAATAGTCGAGTTTAAGTAAAGAAAGTACCTCTTCTACACGCTCAACGTCCGTCCCTGGCTTCACGAAATTACAACAATCAAAATCACTCAACGGACAAACTTCCACACCGGACATACTACACACAACTTCCTCGGAGTTCGTATTTAAAATCCTAACGGGTACCATCCCGCCTTTAGGCCTTACTAACACACTAGCCAAGAAAACGCCTTTCCGCAATTCTTGCCTAACTACCACACAATCTTCCGCTCTGTTAACGGGGTAATACCTAACCACCTCACAACGCGGTGGAATAGTCAACAAGTAATCATAGGACTTAAGTGGCATCGAAACCACCCGTCGTCCACGATCCCTAAGAGAAAACCTATTCGCCGAAAAATCTATAATACCACCATACTTCTGCAAGAAATCCTGACCTAATATACCAACCGACTTACATGGCAAATCATCAAATATATAAAACTTATGCGTGAAAGAACACCGTCCACACTCCAACATTAAAGATACATAACCTATAGCCCTCAAACTACCTCCTACACCATTAATCACTAATTCTTCCTTAACTACCTCACAGCACAAAGCATTGTTCAACAAGAAACCACTTTTTACAGCCGATATCGACGCGCCCGTATCTACTAACCATTCCGCATTTATATTATTCACTAGAAAATTAACCCAATTAATACTATCGCAAGCTAAAATACGCTTAGTCTCGAAAAAACTGCAACTGGTGGTCAGTCGCTTCATTACGTCGTGACATTGACGTTCCGCCTGAGTCAGCATCACTACGCGCATGCTCGAAATACGCTACACGCTTCCGACCTTGTTGAGTCGAATGACCACGATGAGCATTATTGCTACGACCGCGCATTCCACGATTATGCCATGCGGTGGCATTTTTGCGCGTACGCTCAACAGCTGTCTTATGTTGCGCGTATCCATTTCCTACTGTAGACCGCCTATAACCATTTCCGCGACCTCTATTATCAAAACCACCCCTCGCGGGCCAACGCTGATACGCCATGACCTGTGCCGACGATGCACAACCTTCGTCTTCTGCTACCCTGATCGCATCCTTCAAACAAGTCAAATTCCGCGCCGTAATGATCGTACCTAAACGCTGATTGCGAAGCCCGTCAGCAAACTTCCTGATCGCGTACTTTTCGTTCAACGGCCGCAAAATCTCATATGCTTCCGAACTTTCCCCGGCTTGAGAAATAGTCAAATTAACCATTAACTTCTCTATCTCAGCCCCAAAATCCGCGACCGACCTATCATTCTGCCTAGCGCGAGCAAGCTTCGCTTGCACAGCTACGTCTGACTCTACTGTTAACAAATGCTTCTTCATATCAGCTAACAGACAATCTACCGTTGCGTAAGTAGAGGACAACCGAATCCTAGCACCCTGGGTAAGTCGTGTTGTCAAAACAAATTTAATTAAAAGAGCATTATCTGCTTCCACTAACATAGAACTATATAATCCTATGGCATCAATCAAGTCTTGCGTAACTTGTTCATCGCCACTCATCTTCGGGAGTAGGCCAACTGCCGTTCTCAAAGAAAACTTTTCCGCCGCCATGTTTTGTTCCGTTTCGGTTCCGCTCTCAAACTTAACAGTGTCTACGTATAACGCTTCTATCTTACATACCAACTGAGCCAGTTCTTCCGAGAACTTACTTGATTCTGAAACTATACACTTAAATTTACGATAGAGCGCTTTCACCTCACTGATCTTACTATCAAAATTTCTGCCTTTTCGCCTACTAGGGCCTAACTTGACAATAGATTCCCTTAATAACTTAAGTTGTACAAATAACGACGTTAACTCCACTTCCATTTAAATCAATGTCTCCAAATTTAATGATGACCGCAAGCACCGACACACACTTATTCATATTTACATAAGAAACACTCACTTCGTTCCTCCGACGGCTCCTGGTCAAACCATCTGTACAACCTTCTGGACTTCCCGCTGTCTCATCTTTTCTTCAATCCAGTTGTGGTGACATCTCCGATACATGCGAACCGCCAAACCTATGATGACAACTGCCATACACACAGCCACAAACAGCAACACGGTCTTGATAACCGCCAGCTGCTCCTGCGTAGCCGTTGCGGTATTTGCACCACTCGTAGACGCCTGGGCAATAATCACCTCTTCCTTGGACGTCGTGCTCCCCATGGCCTGTGGCGCGACGCGACTGACGTGATACTCAACGAAGACAATCAAACCGCGAACCACGAACCGTGACTAGCTCCTGGTCGGACAACTATAACGCCGTCCAGCCGACTGGCAAGGTCGCCATGCGATGCGAGGAGATGGAGGGGTCAAAGTAAACTACATGTTAGTTACTACTCCAAGAGTCGATTACTCTTCCACCTTTAATTAGCAACATTATATACATAGTTACGACGTGATGTTATGTCGATAATCTACAATCACGTATTCACATACTATCTACCTTAGCATATTATACTACGTGCTGTACGTGACGTGCTGATGTACGTGACATCACACCACAAAAGCCTGCGGCGCGCCCAGAAAGCGCAGCAAGCGATGGGCCAAGGCTGCGGGGGACGCACCCCCCCCGCAACCTAGTACCTCTTCGGCCGACTCCCGGCTTGTGGTGGAACCGAGCGCCGAGGAAATGGAGTGCTAGTGATGGCACACTACCATTTCCTCCAGGCGAACATCAACCACTGCACCAGAGCTCAGGATCTCCTGCTCCAGAGCATGGCGCAGTGGTCGATAAATGTGGCGGTGGTCGCTGAGCCGTATTTCATACCCCCCCGGGATAACTGGGAAGGGGATCTAGACGGCCTAGTGGCCATCATCGGCGCGACTCTCGTCGACGTATCCCGTGGTCACGGTTGGGTTGCGGCCCTTGTGAACGGGATCGTCACGATTGGGGCGTATTTTTCGCCCAACAAGAGTCTCGCCGACTTCGAGAGTTTCCTTGTCGAGTTGGGAGCCGTCGTCGGCCAGTCTCACCCTCGACCCATTTTGCTTCTCGGTGACCTCAACGCCAAGTCTGCGGCGTGGGGTTCCCCCGTCACGGACCCGAGAGGCGAAGTGCTAGAGGAGTGGGCCATAACGACGGGCCTGGCCGTCTTAAATCGGGGTTCCGCCTACACGTGTGTACGGCAGCGGGGCGGGTCGATAGTGGACGTCTCGTTCGCTAGTCCCGCTGTCGTGCACCGTGTCCGTGATTGGCACGTTGAGGTGGAGGTGGAGACGCTATCGGATCACCGATACATCCGCTTCGACGTCTCCACCCAGACCGCTGGAGGACGTAGCCAGTCGGGGCCCCGAAGAGACGGCCCGCGTTGGGCGCTGAAACGCCTCGACAGGGAAGCTCTCGAAGAAGCCGCCATAGTCCAGGCCTGGATCCGGGAGTCGGCCACCGTCGGTCCCGTCGACGTCGAACTGGAGGCGCAGTGGTTTGGCGATGCGATGACGCAGATCTGCGACGCATGCATGCCACGCGTCTCCTCTCTGTCCGCACGGCGCCGCTTGTACTGGTGGTGCATCGAAATCGAGCGACTGCGCGTCGAGTGCGCAGACGCCAGACGCCCATACACGCGGTGCCGGAGAAGACGTCCACGGGTTCCTGAGGAAGAAGCCGCGCTGTATGAGGTGTACCGCGCGGCGAAGCTGGCTCTGTGGCTGGCCATCGGCGAGTCGAAGACACGCTCCAGAGAGGAAATGCTGGCGAGCCTAGACGGGGATCCGTTTGGGCGCCCTTACCGGTCGGTCCGAGGGAAACTTCGGCCGTGGGCGCCCCCGCTAACGGAAAGTCTCGAGCCGCAGTTCCTGGAGCGAGTGGTCTCGGCCCTCTTCCCTGAGAGAGCCGAGTACGAGCCACCGCCGATGGTTCTGCACACAGCTGCAGAGCCGGAAGAAGACAGCGAAACCATCCCAGAGGTGACACAGGCAGAGATGGGCGCGGCCGTATTGCGGCTCCGGGCTAAAAACACTGCTCCGGGGCCCGATGGAGTGCCTGGCCGCGCTCTGGTCCTCGCCATGAAGGAGCTGGAGCCCCCACTGAGAGGACTCTTCTCGGCATGCCTTGAGCAGGGCCAGTTCCCTACCCGGTGGAAGACTGGTCGACTGGTCTTGCTCAGGAAGGCAGGACGCCCGGCGGACTCGTCGTCCGCTTATCGGCCCATAGTGCTGCTGGACGAGGCGGGCAAGATGCTGGAGCGAATAATCGCAGACCGCCTCGTCAGCCACTTGTGTACAGAGGGGCCGAACCTGGACGACAGCCAATTTGGGTTCCGTCGTGGGCGCTCTACCATTGACGCCATAATGAGGGTAAGAGTCCTGGCGGAGGAAGCAGTGTCTCGGGGCGGGGTGGTGCTGGCGGTGTCCTTGGACATCTCCAACGCCTTCAACACCCTGCCCTGGGGTTGCATTAGGGAGGCCCTGCGCTACCACCGGGTGCCTCTCTACCTCCGCAACATCGTGGGGGCTTATTTGGCGGAAAGGTGTGTCACCTACATGGGACGCGACGGTGGTGGCCGTCGCGAGATGTCGTGCGGTGTTCCACAGGGGTCGGTTCTGGGCCCTCCCTTGTGGAACATCGGTTACGACTGGGTTTTGCGGTGCGAGCTTCCGCCGGGAGTGAATCTGACGTGTTATGCGGACGACACGCTGGTCATTGCCCGGGGGAGCTCGTACAGGGAAGCAGCGTTGCTGGCTACGGCTGCGGTCTCGCAGGTGGTGAGCCGCATACGACGCCTGGGCCTGGAGGTGGCCCTCAACAAGTCGGAGGCCATTGCGTTTCATGGCCCCCGACGGGCGCCGCCGCTGGGATCACACATTGTGGTCGGGGGGGCCCGGATCGCTGTCGAGTCAACCATGAAGTACCTGGGATTGGTGCTCGACAGCCGTTGGGACTTCGGACCCCATTTTCAGCGGCTGGTGCCCAAGTTGATGGGCGCGGCGGGCGCGCTGTCAACGCTGCTTCCCAATTTGGGGGGCCCGAGCACCGCCTGTAGGCGGTTATACGTAGGGATCGTGCGATCCATGGCCCTTTACGGGGCCCCAGTATGGGCGACGGACCTGACGGCCCGCACTATCGCAGTCCTGCGGAAACCGCAGAGAGCGATGGCCGTCAGGGTCATACGGGGATATCGCACGATCTCCTACGAGGCGGCTTGTTTACTGGCCGGATCCCCACCATGGGACCTGGAGGCGAAAGCCCTCGCGACACTGCATCGGTGGCGCGAGGACGCCAGGGATCGGGGCGAAAGACTGGTGCAGCGACAGATTACGCTGCACCGGTCTCAGCTCCGACAGGTCATGGTGGCAGAATGGCGGAGGAGGCTTGACCATCCCTCCGCCGGCCTCGACACAATCGAGGCGATCCGGCCAGTACTCGAAGACTGGCTCGGGAGGAAGCACGGCTCCCTGACGTTTCGGGCGACGCAGGTGCTCTCGGAGCACGGCTGCTTCGGGAAGTACCTGTGTCGCATAAGCAGGGAGCCGGACGCTCGGTGCCATCACTGCGTCCACTGTCTGGAGGATACGGCGCGGCATACGCTGGCGGAATGTGCCGCGTGGGATGAGCCGCGTCGGGATCTTGTCACAGAGGTAGGAGCAGACCTGTCGCTGCCGGCCGTTGTTCGCACGATGGTCGGCAGCACAGAGTCCTGGGACGCGGTGGTGTCCTTCTGCGAAACCGTCATGTCGCAGAAGGAAGCTGCGGAAAGGGAGAGGGAGATATCGAGCTCTTTCCCATCCCGCAGCAGACGCACCGGGCGTCGGCAGAGGGCGGACAACGCCCTCTTCCGGCCCCCCTAAACAGGTCCAGGGGCGACGGATTCGGGGACATCCGTCGCCCCCCATCTCACTGGACCCGAGACGGCGGCGCGTAGTGTTCCACGCGCGCCTCTCATGACGTATGGGGGGAGTACACCTCACTCCCCCCAGGGACGAGGCCCGCACTGGTCAAGCGGGCCGGCACTAGTCCGGGGCAGCGGAAGTCACATTCGTTCCCGCTGCCCCCTGACGCAAGTGTGCGAGGGAACAGCGGTGTGGTTTTAGTCAGTTGGAGTCTGACAGACCCCTCCGCCTTCCCCAGGCGGAGGACATCCGTGCGGATTTCCACATCGTCAAAAAAAAAAAAAAAAAAAAAGGTTAGGTTAGGTTAGGTTAGGTTAGGTTAGGTTAGGTTAGGTTAGGTTAGGTTAGGTTGGGGGACCACCCCACAGTGCTTGCGTCCACGTCGCGTCCCCTGGAAACGACCCAGTTTGACCACCGTAACGGAGTGGCAGACTGGGCTCGGCCAAAGTGCACTGTGATTATCGTAGCTCATCTTGCCTTGAGAGTACGAACCTGCGGAGGATATGCCTAAACCAACGCGGGATGCCTGCGGGCGGTATGTTAAACCCAAAGGCCCTTCTCAGGGCCAACCAAAAGGCCCTTCTCAGGGCCAACCCAAAGGCCCTTCTCAGGGCCAACCCAAAGGCCCTTCTCAGGGCCAAACCGACGCTTCGGCGTCAGAGGCTAGCCGCGCGCCGTCTGCGGCTAGCTTCTTCGGAAGGACGGACTTGTCGGATTTGTCTGACTCCGACGATGAGTCAATGGTTGGCGTCTCGGGTGCAGGCGACTCGCAGTCGCGAAAGCGGGCCTTCCTGCGGGATGGGTCCGAGGGCTCCTCGGCGTCAGGGTCGGCGAGGCTGACAAAGGCTAAAAAGCCGACGGCCGCAGACACCCACGTCGTTGGGCTCGCGGACGCCCAACGTAAGTTGGATCTTGCGCAGCGGGCGCAGCTCCAGCAGGAGCTTGAGGAGCGGGTTGCCGCGAGGGAGAGGCGGGCGCACGTCACCCGGGCAAAGTCCGGGTACGGTGCGTCCCGTGTGCTCTACGCGGACCACTCCCTGCTGGAGCTGGAACAAATGGCGGAGGAGGACGAGGAGGAAATTTTGGAGGTTGCCTCAAAGTCCTCAAACTTGAAGGGGACCTTCCAGAAGGCCCTCAAATGTCGGGCCGCGAGCTTGCTTGGTGTGGTCAAGGAGCTGGTGCAGCGGAAGGCCACTGACGAGACACGGCAACTGCAGGCGAGGGTGGATCGCCTGCAGGTGGAAGTCAGTGAGCTTCATCGCAAGCTGGCTGAAGCCACGGCCCCTGCCGAGACGACGAGGACGTCATCAACGCCTTCGACGTCGACGTCTAAGAAGACGAGTCCTGCGGCAGAGGGCCCCTCCTCCAACTCCAACCTTGAGGACATAATCCGCAGGGTGGTAATGGAGGAGCGGGCCTTCACGCGAGCCTGCCTGGCAGGAATAGAGGACCGACTCCTGCCGGAAAAGCGCCTCCGACCGCAGCTTGCGGCGGATAAGGGGCGCTCCGAGCCGGGGCCATCCTCCTCATCCCAGGTCCAGGAGGACGCCCTTCTCCCCTCGACCACCCCGTCCAATGAGTGGACGGAAGTGGTCGGGAGGGGGAAGGGCAAAGCCAAAAAGTCGGCGGCTGCCGCCCCAGCCGTCCCCGCTCCCAGCCAGTCGCAGACGACCGGCAGAGGGAAGCAGGGAGGTAGAGGTAGAGCGAGGGGAAAGGGGCAGCTAGTCTCCCCAAAAACCGCGGCCGTCGTGGTGACCCTCACCGCGGAGGCGGCGGAGCGAGGGGAGACGTACGCGTCAATTTTAGTGCGGGCGCGTAGCAATGCCGATCCCACTCAATTGGGGATCGGTAGTGTGTCTTGCCGGCGGACCCAAGCCGGGGCTCGATTATTCGAGTTCCCGGGGGCAGAGGGGGGAGCCCGCGCGGACCTCTTTGCAGCTAAGCTGCGGGAGGTCATCGCGGACTCCGCCAAGGTGGCCCGACCGGTAAAGTTGGTGACACTCGAGGTGACGGATCTCGACGATTCCGTCACCAAGGAGGAGGTGGTGGAGGCGGTCGCAGCGTTAGGGGGCTGCGACGTCGCGGCGGTTCAGAGTCGGGACATAAGGCCCGGCCGCGGTGGCATGGGCACCGTCCGCCTTGGGTGCCCGGTTCCCGCTGCCAGAGCCGCCCTGGCGAAGGGCCGGCTGACGGTCGGATTCAGCTCGGGTGCGGTCAGGGCACTCGAGGACCAGCCGCTGAGGTGTTTCCGGTGCTTCGGCATCGGCCACACCCGGCCGCTGTGTCCGTCCGCGGTGGACAGGTCAGACACCTGCTACCGCTGCGGCATGGGGGGCCACCAAGCCGCCTCCTGTAAGGTCGCCACGCCGCACTGCTCGGTCTGTGCTGCCAGTGGCAGTCAAGCGGACCACGTGATGAAGGGGAGGAACTGCAATCCTCCCCCTAAGCGTGGCAAAGTACTGGCGCCAACCGGGCCTGTTGCGGCTGCTGGTACCGCCGTTCCTGCGGCGGCTGCGGAGGGGGGTGCGATGTCCGACTGATGGATATAGTCGAACATCGCATCCTTCAGGCGAACGCCAACCACTGCAGGGCAGCCCAAGATCTGCTGATGCAGACGATGGCTGAGTGGTTGGTGGACTTGGCGGTGGTCGCCGAGCCTTACTCGGTCCCTGGCCGTTGGCTGGGTGACCGGGACGGCCTGGTGGCGTTGGTGGCGCGGTCTTCCACGGACTCCCCTCCCCTCTCGCTCTTAGAGAGGGGACCGGGATACGTGGCCGCCGCGTGGGGGGACATGGCCCTGGACGCCGAGGGGGCCTGGTCAGCGGTCGCCTCCTTTTGCGAGGACGTAGTCTCGCAAAAGGAGGCGGCGGAGCGCGCGCGGGAGGAAGACCCTCTCGCAGCGCCGCTCCGCAGAAGAAGAAGAGGTCGGAGAAGACGCGGTCTCCCTCTTCATGGTGGCGACGGGCGGGCGACAGGCGCGGGGGTGCCTTCGCCCGCATTGCACCCGTCACCACCTTCGTCTGTCATTCCCGGGCCCGTCCCCCTCCCCACGGGGGGGGCGTGAGGTCCGCTGTACGGGTCATCGTCGGCGGAGGACTGGAAGTAAAGGCTGTGCCGGTTTCCCAGTCCCCCGCCACTAGGACGAAGCGGGAATGCCGCTGGGTCGTTTTAGTGGGTATACCGGTCTCAGACCGGGGAGTCCCACACTACCCTTCCATCCCCCGATGGGAGGGTGTGCGTAATGCATTTTTTCCCAGCGACAAAAAAAAAAAAAAAAAAAAAAAAAAAAAAAAAGGTTAGGTTAGGTTAGGTTAGGTTAGGTTAGGTTAGGTTAGGTTAGGTTAGGTTAGGTTAGGTTAGGTTAGGTTAGGTTAGGTTAGGTTAGGTTAGGTTAGGTTTTTTTTTTTTTTTTTTTTTTTTTTTTTTTTTTTGTTTGGGCAGGAGTGGGAAATCCCCACGGACACCTCGACTATCTCACGAGTTGTGAGACAGTCGAGGTAGTGCCGGAATCGAACCGGCTAAAAACCACTCCTGCCTGCTCAGTGTCCCTCTGACATGAGGATCAGAGACCTTGTCTACGCTTTTTTGTGCCTTGGTTAGCGACGATTTGTTGGGAGGCCAAAGAGACCGTACTCAATTTGCTACTTTTATCTTATGACTTTATTACTTAACATAAACTGTAATATACTTAATTTATTTTAACTTTATTATTATGCTTACTTAATTTATTTTAACTTTTATGTACTTAATTTATTTTAACTTCAATAATATGGTTGCTTAGTTTATTTTGACTTTTGTGTACTTAATTTATTTTAACTTTAATATACTTAATTTATTTTAACTTTATTATACTTAATTTATTTTAACTTTATTATTTTTACTTATTTTATTTTAACTTTTATGTACTTAATTTATTTTTAACTTTAATGTATTTACTTATTTTATTTTAACTTTATTATACTTAATTTATTTTAACTTTATTGTACTTAATTTATTTTAACTTTATTTATGCTTACTTATTTTATTTTAACTTTAATGTATTTACTTATTTTATTTTAACTTTAATATATTTAATTTATTCCAACTTTAGTGTATTTAATTTGTTTTAACTTTTATAATTTAAGCTTTTGAGTTTATGTTAGGAATTTATCAAATATTTGCAATAACCCTTATAATGATGCCCGTAGTGACAGTGTTCTGTTCTTATATCGTTTTCGTCTATACTAAAATTGAGATTTTTGTTTCTATTTTTATGATATATACGCTATATACTTAGTATATACTTGGATATAATATCGTCTAAATAGTTTAATTTACGGCCTATATACTGTTTTACTAATTTGCAAAATGCTTCTGACGTAGTAAAAAATTTGCTTAGTTTTACACCCATTTTGACACAACTTGACGAGCCCACCAGAGTTGACTTACGGTCCAGTATAATTTTAGACACTTTCTCATGAAAGTGGCTCCAATCTCCGTCATCCCTTAAGCCAACCCCAGTGGTCCGCTCAAAGCGTCTGCTATATTGTGCCAAAGTGTACAAATCTATGTACTCGGAAGTGGGCGCACCGACAACTTTAGCAATAAGCTGTTGTTGCTCTAGCGAATGCGTCCCACTTCCGACGTACTGGGCAATCTTTACTGAAGGCATTGTGCGAGGTCGCCTCCAGGCCGCCTCTGATGCAGTTTGCGCACATCGCGGGCTCGGCCATGTACTTTTCTGGGCAGTCTTTAACCAGATGTTTACCGGTGCAGTGGCTGCACACGTCAGCCTCCTGGTAACAGTGGCGCTTTCCATGGCCGAACTCCAGACAGCGGGTGCACTGCATCAGAGGCGACTGGTCCTCGACGCGCACTCTCTGGAGGTCAATCCTAAGTCTGCCTCCTTCGAGTGCCCGCCTCCAGATCGCTGGGGAAACACTCAGCACAATGCCGCCAGTATGCGGGTTTCTCGCCTTCTTTCTATATTTAATAGCCATCCTGAGTTCCTCGCTGCCGAGGCCGTCGAAGATCTCCCGGTTCTGATTCTTAAGGGCCCTCAACACTTCTTCGTCACTGTGAACTAACAGTACGTCCCTAAGAATCAGAAGCGGGTCCTTGTTCTTCACGGCCTCGACAACGAGGTTCTCTCCGGCTGCCTCCAATCGTCTCTTGACCTTCTCCCTCTCCTCTTTTGTGGCGCACCCCATTATAACCTTCTGGTCCTTTGCCTTTCTTACTCTTTCGACTCGCACCCAGCCCTCCTTTGCGTCCACCACTTTCCGAACCCTTTCCAGGATTTCGTCCCCAGTGTCGGTCGCCTGTGTCGAGGTGACAACCACGGAGTGCAGCGTCGGTCGCTCCGGAACCTGAGCCCCGGTGTGGCTCTTACTCAACGACGCTACACTCGCGTAGGTTTTCTCCTCAACACTCACCCTGCTAGCCAGACTGTCTCGGAGTTTGGCCAATTCGTCGGAGTTTTCCTTAATCAAGGCCATGTGCTCCTTCATTGTGCTCACGAGCTCAATCTGACTAACATGTGACGTGGGACTGGTCTGGGGATAGCAGTCAGCGGCGGACGCGACAACCGGTACGGCTGAAGGTGCGAGAGGAACCCTATCCCGCTCGGCCTCCTTCACCAGCTCAAAAAGCCTGTTAATGGCTTCGAGCACCGCAGCCTTAATATCTGTCTTGAGGTTGCGAGAGTTGCCCAAATTGACCTTGGCCTTATTTAGGCAAGCTCTCGCCTCCGCAGTCCGACTAGGGTACCCGGCCTCAGGCTTCTTGAGCGGTTTTGGGGCATCTATAGCAGCTCGGCGCGTCCCCAGAGTGGCAGGCCCCTCCCCGGAGGCGGAAGGAGTGTCGTCTCCGAAAGAGATTCTCCTTCTCGCCTCGGTAAGCGAAGGACCCGCTTTCTCCACCGATCGCGGCGAGCCACTAGAGCCTTGTGTCCTCACGGTGCTGGATGGGGTGCGGAACATTTTAAGTTTTAGAAGTGAACGAATTAAGCGAATCCCTGTATAGAGGAGATAAGCCTAGCAGTATCACTTAAGAGGTGAGTTTTATGGACACTGGTACTTTGTGTTCCTGTAAAGGGGGAAACACAGAAGTAAGTAAATAATCTAAATCAAATTAAAATCGTCAATTGTCAGTCTTATTAGTTAATTCAATAATATAAAATACAATTATATAAAAATAAATAAAAACCTTGCAGGCTCAGTCAATAGGTTAAAAACGCGCTACTTCCTTCCAAAACCTTATCTACCGGCTTAATCTAGTCTAAAAAGTAAAAAACAAAAAATAAAATTTTGTCGAAAATCCCACTCCGGTCTTCCTATACACAATAGGGCGGGTGGGAGGGCAAAATTTTATTTGAGCTAGACGCGCGAATGAGGTGTCCAGAGACGCGTCTTCGCGCGGGCTAGCTAACTACGAAATAGAAAGGGGTGGGTGCCGAACAAAAATTTTGGGTTTTGGTCAAAAAACCAGTTTTTGACTCAAAAAATTTAGGTTTTCAACCTCCAACCTGGACTCCGGGACACGAAACGCGCACCGGATCACAGGGATGGTAGGTGAGTACTATTGCAACTATAAACTAACGTCAAATCTGTGGGAAAATTTGAAATAACACTAAATTTGGAAGATTTTATCTGAAATTCTAAAAATGTTCTAAGTGTTGGAAGGGAGGTTTTTTGAAAACGCTTGCAGGGTGGTGCAATGTGGTCAGAACGTAGGCGGAGGCCCACTAAAGTCTAAAAATGCTGAAAACAGCGTCAAAAACGCACCCTTAATGTCGAAGATATCAACGATTTAGTGTTTAGCGTGATCCCTTAGGTGGATTTTGGTGGTAGCAGAAACTAATTAAAAACAATATTTTTTGAAAAAATGCCAAGTTCTATTTGAGCTAGACGCGCGAGTGAGGTGTCCAGAGACGCGTCTTCGCGCGGGCTAGCTAACTACGAAATAGAAAGGGGTGGGTGCCGAACAAAAATTTTGGGTTTTGGTCAAAAAACCAGTTTTTGACTCAAAAAATTTAGGTTTTCAACCTCCAACCTGGACTCCGGGACACGAAACGCGCACCGGATCACAGGGATGGTAGGTGAGTACTATTGCAACTATAAACTAACGTCAAATCTGTGGGAAAATTTGAAATAACACTAAATTTGGAAGATTTTATCTGAAATTCTAAAAATGTTCTAAGTGTTGGAAGGGAGGTTTTTTGAAAACGCTTGCAGGGTGGTGCAATGTGGTCAGAACGTAGGCGGAGGCCCACTAAAGTCTAAAAATGCTGAAAACAGCGTCAAAAACGCACCCTTAATGTCGAAGATATCAACGATTTAGTGTTTAGCGTGATCCCTTAGGTGGATTTTGGTGGTAGCAGAAACTAATTAAAAACAATATTTTTTGAAAAAATGCCAAGTTCTATTTGAGCTAGACGCGCGAGTGAGGTGTCCAGAGACGCGTCTTCGCGCGGGCTAGCTAACTACGAAATAGAAAGGGGTGGGTGCCGAACAAAAATTTTGGGTTTTGGTCAAAAAACCAGTTTTTGACTCAAAAAATTTAGGTTTTCAACCTCCAACCTGGACTCCGGGACACGAAACGCGCACCGGATCACAGGGATGGTAGGTGAGTACTATTGCAACTATAAACTAACGTCAAATCTGTGGGAAAATTTGAAATAACACTAAATTTGGAAGATTTTATCTGAAATTCTAAAAATGTTCTAAGTGTTGGAAGGGAGGTTTTTTGAAAACGCTTGCAGGGTGGTGCAATGTGGTCAGAACGTAGGCGGAGGCCCACTAAAGTCTAAAAATGCTGAAAACAGCGTCAAAAACGCACCCTTAATGTCGAAGATATCAACGATTTAGTGTTTAGCGTGATCCCTTAGGTGGATTTTGGTGGTAGCAGAAACTAATTAAAAACAATATTTTTTGAAAAAATGCCAAGTTCTATTTGAGCTAGACGCGCGAGTGAGGTGTCCAGAGACGCGTCTTCGCGCGGGCTAGCTAACTACGAAATAGAAAGGGGTGGGTGCCGAACAAAAATTTTGGGTTTTGGTCAAAAAACCAGTTTTTGACTCAAAAAATTTAGGTTTTCAACCTCCAACCTGGACTCCGGGACACGAAACGCGCACCGGATCACAGGGATGGTAGGTGAGTACTATTGCAACTATAAACTAACGTCAAATCTGTGGGAAAATTTGAAATAACACTAAATTTGGAAGATTTTATCTGAAATTCTAAAAATGTTCTAAGTGTTGGAAGGGAGGTTTTTTGAAAACGCTTGCAGGGTGGTGCAATGTGGTCAGAACGTAGGCGGAGGCCCACTAAAGTCTAAAAATGCTGAAAACAGCGTCAAAAACGCACCCTTAATGTCGAAGATATCAACGATTTAGTGTTTAGCGTGATCCCTTAGGTGGATTTTGGTGGTAGCAGAAACTAATTAAAAACAATATTTTTTGAAAAAATGCCAAGTTCTATTTGAGCTAGACGCGCGAGTGAGGTGTCCAGAGACGCGTCTTCGCGCGGGCTAGCTAACTACGAAATAGAAAGGGGTGGGTGCCGAACAAAAATTTTGGGTTTTGGTCAAAAAACCAGTTTTTGACTCAAAAAATTTAGGTTTTCAACCTCCAACCTGGACTCCGGGACACGAAACGCGCACCGGATCACAGGGATGGTAGGTGAGTACTATTGCAACTATAAACTAACGTCAAATCTGTGGGAAAATTTGAAATAACACTAAATTTGGAAGATTTTATCTGAAATTCTAAAAATGTTCTAAGTGTTGGAAGGGAGGTTTTTTGAAAACGCTTGCAGGGTGGTGCAATGTGGTCAGAACGTAGGCGGAGGCCCACTAAAGTCTAAAAATGCTGAAAACAGCGTCAAAAACGCACCCTTAATGTCGAAGATATCAACGATTTAGTGTTTAGCGTGATCCCTTAGGTGGATTTTGGTGGTAGCAGAAACTAATTAAAAACAATATTTTTTTGAAAAAATGCCAAGTTCTATTTGAGCTAGACGCGCGAATGAGGTGTCCAGAGACGCGTCTTCGCGCGGGCTAGCTAACTACGAAATAGAAAGGGGTGGGTGCCGAACAAAAATTTTGGGTTTTGGTCAAAAAACCAGTTTTTGACTCAAAAAATTTAGGTTTTCAACCTCCAACCTGGACTCCGGGACACGAAACGCGCACCGGATCACAGGGATGGTAGGTGAGTACTATTGCAACTATAAACTAACGTCAAATCTGTGGGAAAATTTGAAATAACACTAAATTTGGAAGATTTTATCTGAAATTCTAAAAATGTTCTAAGTGTTGGAAGGGAGGTTTTTTGAAAACGCTTGCAGGGTGGTGCAATGTGGTCAGAACGTAGGCGGAGGCCCACTAAAGTCTAAAAATGCTGAAAACAGCGTCAAAAACGCACCCTTAATGTCGAAGATATCAACGATTTAGTGTTTAGCGTGATCCCTTAGGTGGATTTTGGTGGTAGCAGAAACTAATTAAAAACAATATTTTTTGAAAAAATGCCAAGTTCTATTTGAGCTAGACGCGCGAGTGAGGTGTCCAGAGACGCGTCTTCGCGCGGGCTAGCTAACTACGAAATAGAAAGGGGTGGGTGCCGAACAAAAATTTTGGGTTTTGGTCAAAAAACCAGTTTTTGACTCAAAAAATTTAGGTTTTCAACCTCCAACCTGGACTCCGGGACACGAAACGCGCACCGGATCACAGGGATGGTAGGTGAGTACTATTGCAACTATAAACTAACGTCAAATCTGTGGGAAAATTTGAAATAACACTAAATTTGGAAGATTTTATCTGAAATTCTAAAAATGTTCTAAGTGTTGGAAGGGAGGTTTTTTGAAAACGCTTGCAGGGTGGTGCAATGTGGTCAGAACGTAGGCGGAGGCCCACTAAAGTCTAAAAATGCTGAAAACAGCGTCAAAAACGCACCCTTAATGTCGAAGATATCAACGATTTAGTGTTTAGCGTGATCCCTTAGGTGGATTTTGGTGGTAGCAGAAACTAATTAAAAACAATATTTTTTGAAAAAATGCCAAGTTCTATTTGAGCTAGACGCGCGAGTGAGGTGTCCAGAGACGCGTCTTCGCGCGGGCTAGCTAACTACGAAATAGAAAGGGGTGGGTGCCGAACAAAAATTTTGGGTTTTGGTCAAAAAACCAGTTTTTGACTCAAAAAATTTAGGTTTTCAACCTCCAACCTGGACTCCGGGACACGAAACGCGCACCGGATCACAGGGATGGTAGGTGAGTACTATTGCAACTATAAACTAACGTCAAATCTGTGGGAAAATTTGAAATAACACTAAATTTGGAAGATTTTATCTGAAATTCTAAAAATGTTCTAAGTGTTGGAAGGGAGGTTTTTTGAAAACGCTTGCAGGGTGGTGCAATGTGGTCAGAACGTAGGCGGAGGCCCACTAAAGTCTAAAAATGCTGAAAACAGCGTCAAAAACGCACCCTTAATGTCGAAGATATCAACGATTTAGTGTTTAGCGTGATCCCTTAGGTGGATTTTGGTGGTAGCAGAAACTAATTAAAAACAATATTTTTTGAAAAAATGCCAAGTTCTATTTGAGCTAGACGCGCGAGTGAGGTGTCCAGAGACGCGTCTTCGCGCGGGCTAGCTAACTACGAAATAGAAAGGGGTGGGTGCCGAACAAAAATTTTGGGTTTTGGTCAAAAAACCAGTTTTTGACTCAAAAAATTTAGGTTTTCAACCTCCAACCTGGACTCCGGGACACGAAACGCGCACCGGATCACAGGGATGGTAGGTGAGTACTATTGCAACTATAAACTAACGTCAAATCTGTGGGAAAATTTGAAATAACACTAAATTTGGAAGATTTTATCTGAAATTCTAAAAATGTTCTAAGTGTTGGAAGGGAGGTTTTTTGAAAACGCTTGCAGGGTGGTGCAATGTGGTCAGAACGTAGGCGGAGGCCCACTAAAGTCTAAAAATGCTGAAAACAGCGTCAAAAACGCACCCTTAATGTCGAAGATATCAACGATTTAGTGTTTAGCGTGATCCCTTAGGTGGATTTTGGTGGTAGCAGAAACTAATTAAAAACAATATTTTTTGAAAAAATGCCAAGTTCTATTTGAGCTAGACGCGCGAGTGAGGTGTCCAGAGACGCGTCTTCGCGCGGGCTAGCTAACTACGAAATAGAAAGGGGTGGGTGCCGAACAAAAATTTTGGGTTTTGGTCAAAAAACCAGTTTTTGACTCAAAAAATTTAGGTTTTCAACCTCCAACCTGGACTCCGGGACACGAAACGCGCACCGGATCACAGGGATGGTAGGTGAGTACTATTGCAACTATAAACTAACGTCAAATCTGTGGGAAAATTTGAAATAACACTAAATTTGGAAGATTTTATCTGAAATTCTAAAAATGTTCTAAGTGTTGGAAGGGAGGTTTTTTGAAAACGCTTGCAGGGTGGTGCAATGTGGTCAGAACGTAGGCGGAGGCCCACTAAAGTCTAAAAATGCTGAAAACAGCGTCAAAAACGCACCCTTAATGTCGAAGATATCAACGATTTAGTGTTTAGCGTGATCCCTTAGGTGGATTTTGGTGGTAGCAGAAACTAATTAAAAACAATATTTTTTGAAAAAATGCCAAGTTCTATTTGAGCTAGACGCGCGAGTGAGGTGTCCAGAGACGCGTCTTCGCGCGGGCTAGCTAACTACGAAATAGAAAGGGGTGGGTGCCGAACAAAAATTTTGGGTTTTGGTCAAAAAACCAGTTTTTGACTCAAAAAATTTAGGTTTTCAACCTCCAACCTGGACTCCGGGACACGAAACGCGCACCGGATCACAGGGATGGTAGGTGAGTACTATTGCAACTATAAACTAACGTCAAATCTGTGGGAAAATTTGAAATAACACTAAATTTGGAAGATTTTATCTGAAATTCTAAAAATGTTCTAAGTGTTGGAAGGGAGGTTTTTTGAAAACGCTTGCAGGGTGGTGCAATGTGGTCAGAACGTAGGCGGAGGCCCACTAAAGTCTAAAAATGCTGAAAACAGCGTCAAAAACGCACCCTTAATGTCGAAGATATCAACGATTTAGTGTTTAGCGTGATCCCTTAGGTGGATTTTGGTGGTAGCAGAAACTAATTAAAAACAATATTTTTTGAAAAAATGCCAAGTTCTATTTGAGCTAGACGCGCGAGTGAGGTGTCCAGAGACGCGTCTTCGCGCGGGCTAGCTAACTACGAAATAGAAAGGGGTGGGTGCCGAACAAAAATTTTGGGTTTTGGTCAAAAAACCAGTTTTTGACTCAAAAAATTTAGGTTTTCAACCTCCAACCTGGACTCCGGGACACGAAACGCGCACCGGATCACAGGGATGGTAGGTGAGTACTATTGCAACTATAAACTAACGTCAAATCTGTGGGAAAATTTGAAATAACACTAAATTTGGAAGATTTTATCTGAAATTCTAAAAATGTTCTAAGTGTTGGAAGGGAGGTTTTTTGAAAACGCTTGCAGGGTGGTGCAATGTGGTCAGAACGTAGGCGGAGGCCCACTAAAGTCTAAAAATGCTGAAAACAGCGTCAAAAACGCACCCTTAATGTCGAAGATATCAACGATTTAGTGTTTAGCGTGATCCCTTAGGTGGATTTTGGTGGTAGCAGAAACTAATTAAAAACAATATTTTTTGAAAAAATGCCAAGTTCTATTTGAGCTAGACGCGCGAGTGAGGTGTCCAGAGACGCGTCTTCGCGCGGGCTAGCTAACTACGAAATAGAAAGGGGTGGGTGCCGAACAAAAATTTTGGGTTTTGGTCAAAAAACCAGTTTTTGACTCAAAAAATTTAGGTTTTCAACCTCCAACCTGGACTCCGGGACACGAAACGCGCACCGGATCACAGGGATGGTAGGTGAGTACTATTGCAACTATAAACTAACGTCAAATCTGTGGGAAAATTTGAAATAACACTAAATTTGGAAGATTTTATCTGAAATTCTAAAAATGTTCTAAGTGTTGGAAGGGAGGTTTTTTGAAAACGCTTGCAGGGTGGTGCAATGTGGTCAGAACGTAGGCGGAGGCCCACTAAAGTCTAAAAATGCTGAAAACAGCGTCAAAAACGCACCCTTAATGTCGAAGATATCAACGATTTAGTGTTTAGCGTGATCCCTTAGGTGGATTTTGGTGGTAGCAGAAACTAATTAAAAACAATATTTTTTTGAAAAAATGCCAAGTTCTATTTGAGCTAGACGCGCGAATGAGGTGTCCAGAGACGCGTCTTCGCGCGGGCTAGCTAACTACGAAATAGAAAGGGGTGGGTGCCGAACAAAAATTTTGGGTTTTGGTCAAAAAACCAGTTTTTGACTCAAAAAATTTAGGTTTTCAACCTCCAACCTGGACTCCGGGACACGAAACGCGCACCGGATCACAGGGATGGTAGGTGAGTACTATTGCAACTATAAACTAACGTCAAATCTGTGGGAAAATTTGAAATAACACTAAATTTGGAAGATTTTATCTGAAATTCTAAAAATGTTCTAAGTGTTGGAAGGGAGGTTTTTTGAAAACGCTTGCAGGGTGGTGCAATGTGGTCAGAACGTAGGCGGAGGCCCACTAAAGTCTAAAAATGCTGAAAACAGCGTCAAAAACGCACCCTTAATGTCGAAGATATCAACGATTTAGTGTTTAGCGTGATCCCTTAGGTGGATTTTGGTGGTAGCAGAAACTAATTAAAAACAATATTTTTTGAAAAAATGCCAAGTTCTATTTGAGCTAGACGCGCGAGTGAGGTGTCCAGAGACGCGTCTTCGCGCGGGCTAGCTAACTACGAAATAGAAAGGGGTGGGTGCCGAACAAAAATTTTGGGTTTTGGTCAAAAAACCAGTTTTTGACTCAAAAAATTTAGGTTTTCAACCTCCAACCTGGACTCCGGGACACGAAACGCGCACCGGATCACAGGGATGGTAGGTGAGTACTATTGCAACTATAAACTAACGTCAAATCTGTGGGAAAATTTGAAATAACACTAAATTTGGAAGATTTTATCTGAAATTCTAAAAATGTTCTAAGTGTTGGAAGGGAGGTTTTTTGAAAACGCTTGCAGGGTGGTGCAATGTGGTCAGAACGTAGGCGGAGGCCCACTAAAGTCTAAAAATGCTGAAAACAGCGTCAAAAACGCACCCTTAATGTCGAAGATATCAACGATTTAGTGTTTAGCGTGATCCCTTAGGTGGATTTTGGTGGTAGCAGAAACTAATTAAAAACAATATTTTTTGAAAAAATGCCAAGTTCTATTTGAGCTAGACGCGCGAGTGAGGTGTCCAGAGACGCGTCTTCGCGCGGGCTAGCTAACTACGAAATAGAAAGGGGTGGGTGCCGAACAAAAATTTTGGGTTTTGGTCAAAAAACCAGTTTTTGACTCAAAAAATTTAGGTTTTCAACCTCCAACCTGGACTCCGGGACACGAAACGCGCACCGGATCACAGGGATGGTAGGTGAGTACTATTGCAACTATAAACTAACGTCAAATCTGTGGGAAAATTTGAAATAACACTAAATTTGGAAGATTTTATCTGAAATTCTAAAAATGTTCTAAGTGTTGGAAGGGAGGTTTTTTGAAAACGCTTGCAGGGTGGTGCAATGTGGTCAGAACGTGCTGAAAACAGCGTCAAAAACGCACCCTTAATGTCGAAGATATCAACGATTTAGTGTTTAGCGTGATCCCTTAGGTGGATTTTGGTGGTAGCAGAAACTAATTAAAAACAATAATTTTTGAAAAAAAATGCCAAGTTCTATTTGAGCTAGACGCGCGAGTGAGGTGTCCAGAGACGCGTCTTCGCGCGGGCTAGCTAACTACGAAATAGAAAGGGGTGGGTGCCGAACAAAAATTTTGGGTTTTGGTCAAAAAACCAGTTTTTGACTCAAAAAATTTAGGTTTTCAACCTCCAACCTGGACTCCGGGACACGAAACGCGCACCGGATCACAGGGATGGTAGGTGAGTACTATTGCAACTATAAACTAACGTCAAATCTGTGGGAAAATTTGAAATAACACTAAATTTGGAAGATTTTATCTGAAATTCTAAAATTGTTCTAAGTTTTGGAAGGGAGGTTTTTTGAAAACGCTTGCAGGGTGGTGCAATGTGGTCAGAACGTAGGCGGAGGCCCACTAAAGTCTAAAAATGCTGAAAACAGCGTCAAAAACGCACCCTTAATGTCGAAGATATCAACGATTTAGTGTTTAGCGTGATCCCTTAGGTGGATTTTGGTGGTAGCAGAAACTAATTAAAAACAATAATTTTTGAAAAAAAATGCCAAGTTCTATTTGAGCTAGACGCGCGAGTGAGGTGTCCAGAGACGCGTCTTCGCGCGGGCTAGCTAACTACGAAATAGAAAGGGGTGGGTGCCGAACAAAAATTTTGGGTTTTGGTCAAAAAACCAGTTTTTGACTCAAAAAATTTAGGTTTTCAACCTCCAACCTGGACTCCGGGACACGAAACGCGCACCGGATCACAGGGATGGTAGGTGAGTACTATTGCAACTATAAACTAACGTCAAATCTGTGGGAAAATTTGAAATAACACTAAATTTGGAAGATTTTATCTGAAATTCTAAAATTGTTCTAAGTTTTGGAAGGGAGGTTTTTTGAAAACGCTTGCAGGGTGGTGCAATGTGGTCAGAACGTAGGCGGAGGCCCACTAAAGTCTAAAAATGCTGAAAACAGCGTCAAAAACGCACCCTTAATGTCGAAGATATCAACGATTTAGTGTTTAGCGTGATCCCTTAGGTGGATTTTGGTGGTAGCAGAAACTAATTAAAAACAATAATTTTTGAAAAAAAATGCCAAGTTCTATTTGAGCTAGACGCGCGAGTGAGGTGTCCAGAGACGCGTCTTCGCGCGGGCTAGCTAACTACGAAATAGAAAGGGGTGGGTGCCGAACAAAAATTTTGGGTTTTGGTCAAAAAACCAGTTTTTGACTCAAAAAATTTAGGTTTTCAACCTCCAACCTGGACTCCGGGACACGAAACGCGCACCGGATCACAGGGATGGTAGGTGAGTACTATTGCAACTATAAACTAACGTCAAATCTGTGGGAAAATTTGAAATAACACTAAATTTGGAAGATTTTATCTGAAATTCTAAAATTGTTCTAAGTGTTGGAAGGGAGGTTTTTTGAAAACGCTTGCAGGGTGGTGCAATGTGGTCAGAACGTAGGCGGAGGCCCACTAAAGTCTAAAAATGCTGAAAACAGCGTCAAAAACGCACCCTTAATGTCGAAGATATCAACGATTTAGTGTTTAGCGTGATCCCTTAGGTGGATTTTGGTGGTAGCAGAAACTAATTAAAAACAATAATTTTTGAAAAAAAATGCCAAGTTCTATTTGAGCTAGACGCGCGAGTGAGGTGTCCAGAGACGCGTCTTCGCGCGGGCTAGCTAACTACGAAATAGAAAGGGGTGGGTGCCGAACAAAAATTTTGGGTTTTGGTCAAAAAACCAGTTTTTGACTCAAAAAATTTAGGTTTTCAACCTCCAACCTGGACTCCGGGACACGAAACGCGCACCGGATCACAGGGATGGTAGGTGAGTACTATTGCAACTATAAACTAACGTCAAATCTGTGGGAAAATTTGAAATAACACTAAATTTGGAAGATTTTATCTGAAATTCTAAAATTGTTCTAAGTTTTGGAAGGGAGGTTTTTTGAAAACGCTTGCAGGGTGGTGCAATGTGGTCAGAACGTAGGCGGAGGCCCACTAAAGTCTAAAAATGCTGAAAACAGCGTCAAAAACGCACCCTTAATGTCGAAGATATCAACGATTTAGTGTTTAGCGTGATCCCTTAGGTGGATTTTGGTGGTAGCAGAAACTAATTAAAAACAATAATTTTTGAAAAAAAATGCCAAGTTCTATTTGAGCTAGACGCGCGAGTGAGGTGTCCAGAGACGCGTCTTCGCGCGGGCTAGCTAACTACGAAATAGAAAGGGGTGGGTGCCGAACAAAAATTTTGGGTTTTGGTCAAAAAACCAGTTTTTGACTCAAAAAATTTAGGTTTTCAACCTCCAACCTGGACTCCGGGACACGAAACGCGCACCGGATCACAGGGATGGTAGGTGAGTACTATTGCAACTATAAACTAACGTCAAATCTGTGGGAAAATTTGAAATAACACTAAATTTGGAAGATTTTATCTGAAATTCTAAAATTGTTCTAAGTTTTGGAAGGGAGGTTTTTTGAAAACGCTTGCAGGGTGGTGCAATGTGGTCAGAACGTAGGCGGAGGCCCACTAAAGTCTAAAAATGCTGAAAACAGCGTCAAAAACGCACCCTTAATGTCGAAGATATCAACGATTTAGTGTTTAGCGTGATCCCTTAGGTGGATTTTGGTGGTAGCAGAAACTAATTAAAAACAATAATTTTTGAAAAAAAATGCCAAGTTCTATTTGAGCTAGACGCGCGAGTGAGGTGTCCAGAGACGCGTCTTCGCGCGGGCTAGCTAACTACGAAATAGAAAGGGGTGGGTGCCGAACAAAAATTTTGGGTTTTGGTCAAAAAACCAGTTTTTGACTCAAAAAATTTAGGTTTTCAACCTCCAACCTGGACTCCGGGACAC
Organism: Cerastis rubricosa; assembly: GCA_949152445.1. Lineage (NCBI taxonomy): Eukaryota > Metazoa > Arthropoda > Insecta > Lepidoptera > Noctuidae > Cerastis > Cerastis rubricosa. Next base: position 12,887,137 of record OX424551.1, read on the forward strand.
GAAACGCGCACCGGATCACAGGGATGGTAGGTGAGTACTATTGCAACTATAAACTAACGTCAAATCTGTGGGAAAATTTGAAATAACACTAAATTTGGAAGATTTTATCTGAAATTCTAAAATTGTTCTAAGTTTTGGAAGGGAGGTTTTTTGAAAACGCTTGCAGGGTGGTGCAATGTGGTCAGAACGTAGGCGGAGGCCCACTAAAGTCTAAAAATGCTGAAAACAGCGTCAAAAACGCACCCTTAATGTCGAAGATATCAACGATTTAGTGTTTAGCGTGATCCCTTAGGTGGATTTTGGTGGTAGCAGAAACTAATTAAAAACAATAATTTTTGAAAAAAAATGCCAAGTTCTATTTGAGCTAGACGCGCGAGTGAGGTGTCCAGAGACGCGTCTTCGCGCGGGCTAGCTAACTACGAAATAGAAAGGGGTGGGTGCCGAACAAAAATTTTGGGTTTTGGTCAAAAAACCAGTTTTTGACTCAAAAAATTTAGGTTTTCAACCTCCAACCTGGACTCCGGGACACGAAACGCGCACCGGATCACAGGGATGGTAGGTGAGTACTATTGCAACTATAAACTAACGTCAAATCTGTGGGAAAATTTGAAATAACACTAAATTTGGAAGATTTTATCTGAAATTCTAAAATTGTTCTAAGTGTTGGAAGGGAGGTTTTTTGAAAACGCTTGCAGGGTGGTGCAATGTGGTCAGAACGTAGGCGGAGGCCCACTAAAGTCTAAAAATGCTGAAAACAGCGTCAAAAACGCACCCTTAATGTCGAAGATATCAACGATTTAGTGTTTAGCGTGATCCCTTAGGTGGATTTTGGTGGTAGCAGAAACTAATTAAAAACAATAATTTTTGAAAAAAAATGCCAAGTTCTATTTGAGCTAGACGCGCGAGTGAGGTGTCCAGAGACGCGTCTTCGCGCGGGCTAGCTAACTACGAAATAGAAAGGGGTGGGTGCCGAACAAAAATTTTGGGTTTTGGTCAAAAAACCAGTTTTTGACTCAAAAAATTTAGGTTTTCAACCTCCAACCTGGACTCCGGGACACGAAACGCGCACCGGATCACAGGGATGGTAGGTGAGTACTATTGCAACTATAAACTAACGTCAAATCTGTGGGAAAATTTGAAATAACACTAAATTTGGAAGATTTTATCTGAAATTCTAAAATTGTTCTAAGTGTTGGAAGGGAGGTTTTTTGAAAACGCTTGCAGGGTGGTGCAATGTGGTCAGAACGTAGGCGGAGGCCCACTAAAGTCTAAAAATGCTGAAAACAGCGTCAAAAACGCACCCTTAATGTCGAAGATATCAACGATTTAGTGTTTAGCGTGATCCCTTAGGTGGATTTTGGTGGTAGCAGAAACTAATTAAAAACAATAATTTTTGAAAAAAAATGCCAAGTTCTATTTGAGCTAGACGCGCGAGTGAGGTGTCCAGAGACGCGTCTTCGCGCGGGCTAGCTAACTACGAAATAGAAAGGGGTGGGTGCCGAACAAAAATTTTGGGTTTTGGTCAAAAAACCAGTTTTTGACTCAAAAAATTTAGGTTTTCAACCTCCAACCTGGACTCCGGGACACGAAACGCGCACCGGATCACAGGGATGGTAGGTGAGTACTATTGCAACTATAAACTAACGTCAAATCTGTGGGAAAATTTGAAATAACACTAAATTTGGAAGATTTTATCTGAAATTCTAAAATTGTTCTAAGTTTTGGAAGGGAGGTTTTTTGAAAACGCTTGCAGGGTGGTGCAATGTGGTCAGAACGTAGGCGGAGGCCCACTAAAGTCTAAAAATGCTGAAAACAGCGTCAAAAACGCACCCTTAATGTCGAAGATATCAACGATTTAGTGTTTAGCGTGATCCCTTAGGTGGATTTTGGTGGTAGCAGAAACTAATTAAAAACAATAATTTTTGAAAAAAAATGCCAAGTTCTATTTGAGCTAGACGCGCGAGTGAGGTGTCCAGAGACGCGTCTTCGCGCGGGCTAGCTAACTACGAAATAGAAAGGGGTGGGTGCCGAACAAAAATTTTGGGTTTTGGTCAAAAAACCAGTTTTTGACTCAAAAAATTTAGGTTTTCAACCTCCAACCTGGACTCCGGGACACGAAACGCGCACCGGATCACAGGGATGGTAGGTGAGTACTATTGCAACTATAAACTAACGTCAAATCTGTGGGAAAATTTGAAATAACACTAAATTTGGAAGATTTTATCTGAAATTCTAAAATTGTTCTAAGTTTTGGAAGGGAGGTTTTTTGAAAACGCTTGCAGGGTGGTGCAATGTGGTCAGAACGTAGGCGGAGGCCCACTAAAGTCTAAAAATGCTGAAAACAGCGTCAAAAACGCACCCTTAATGTCGAAGATATCAACGATTTAGTGTTTAGCGTGATCCCTTAGGTGGATTTTGGTGGTAGCAGAAACTAATTAAAAACAATAATTTTTGAAAAAAAATGCCAAGTTCTATTTGAGCTAGACGCGCGAGTGAGGTGTCCAGAGACGCGTCTTCGCGCGGGCTAGCTAACTACGAAATAGAAAGGGGTGGGTGCCGAACAAAAATTTTGGGTTTTGGTCAAAAAACCAGTTTTTGACTCAAAAAATTTAGGTTTTCAACCTCCAACCTGGACTCCGGGACACGAAACGCGCACCGGATCACAGGGATGGTAGGTGAGTACTATTGCAACTATAAACTAACGTCAAATCTGTGGGAAAATTTGAAATAACACTAAATTTGGAAGATTTTATCTGAAATTCTAAAATTGTTCTAAGTGTTGGAAGGGAGGTTTTTTGAAAACGCTTGCAGGGTGGTGCAATGTGGTCAGAACGTAGGCGGAGGCCCACTAAAGTCTAAAAATGCTGAAAACAGCGTCAAAAACGCACCCTTAATGTCGAAGATATCAACGATTTAGTGTTTAGCGTGATCCCTTAGGTGGATTTTGGTGGTAGCAGAAACTAATTAAAAACAATAATTTTTGAAAAAAAATGCCAAGTTCTATTTGAGCTAGACGCGCGAGTGAGGTGTCCAGAGACGCGTCTTCGCGCGGGCTAGCTAACTACGAAATAGAAAGGGGTGGGTGCCGAACAAAAATTTTGGGTTTTGGTCAAAAAACCAGTTTTTGACTCAAAAAATTTAGGTTTTCAACCTCCAACCTGGACTCCGGGACACGAAACGCGCACCGGATCACAGGGATGGTAGGTGAGTACTATTGCAACTATAAACTAACGTCAAATCTGTGGGAAAATTTGAAATAACACTAAATTTGGAAGATTTTATCTGAAATTCTAAAATTGTTCTAAGTGTTGGAAGGGAGGTTTTTTGAAAACGCTTGCAGGGTGGTGCAATGTGGTCAGAACGTAGGCGGAGGCCCACTAAAGTCTAAAAATGCTGAAAACAGCGTCAAAAACGCACCCTTAATGTCGAAGATATCAACGATTTAGTGTTTAGCGTGATCCCTTAGGTGGATTTTGGTGGTAGCAGAAACTAATTAAAAACAATAATTTTTGAAAAAAAATGCCAAGTTCTATTTGAGCTAGACGCGCGAGTGAGGTGTCCAGAGACGCGTCTTCGCGCGGGCTAGCTAACTACGAAATAGAAAGGGGTGGGTGCCGAACAAAAATTTTGGGTTTTGGTCAAAAAACCAGTTTTTGACTCAAAAAATTTAGGTTTTCAACCTCCAACCTGGACTCCGGGACACGAAACGCGCACCGGATCACAGGGATGGTAGGTGAGTACTATTGCAACTATAAACTAACGTCAAATCTGTGGGAAAATTTGAAATAACACTAAATTTGGAAGATTTTATCTGAAATTCTAAAATTGTTCTAAGTTTTGGAAGGGAGGTTTTTTGAAAACGCTTGCAGGGTGGTGCAATGTGGTCAGAACGTAGGCGGAGGCCCACTAAAGTCTAAAAATGCTGAAAACAGCGTCAAAAACGCACCCTTAATGTCGAAGATATCAACGATTTAGTGTTTAGCGTGATCCCTTAGGTGGATTTTGGTGGTAGCAGAAACTAATTAAAAACAATAATTTTTGAAAAAAAATGCCAAGTTCTATTTGAGCTAGACGCGCGAGTGAGGTGTCCAGAGACGCGTCTTCGCGCGGGCTAGCTAACTACGAAATAGAAAGGGGTGGGTGCCGAACAAAAATTTTGGGTTTTGGTCAAAAAACCAGTTTTTGACTCAAAAAATTTAGGTTTTCAACCTCCAACCTGGACTCCGGGACACGAAACGCGCACCGGATCACAGGGATGGTAGGTGAGTACTATTGCAACTATAAACTAACGTCAAATCTGTGGGAAAATTTGAAATAACACTAAATTTGGAAGATTTTATCTGAAATTCTAAAATTGTTCTAAGTTTTGGAAGGGAGGTTTTTTGAAAACGCTTGCAGGGTGGTGCAATGTGGTCAGAACGTAGGCGGAGGCCCACTAAAGTCTAAAAATGCTGAAAACAGCGTCAAAAACGCACCCTTAATGTCGAAGATATCAACGATTTAGTGTTTAGCGTGATCCCTTAGGTGGATTTTGGTGGTAGCAGAAACTAATTAAAAACAATAATTTTTGAAAAAAAATGCCAAGTTCTATTTGAGCTAGACGCGCGAGTGAGGTGTCCAGAGACGCGTCTTCGCGCGGGCTAGCTAACTACGAAATAGAAAGGGGTGGGTGCCGAACAAAAATTTTGGGTTTTGGTCAAAAAACCAGTTTTTGACTCAAAAAATTTAGGTTTTCAACCTCCAACCTGGACTCCGGGACACGAAACGCGCACCGGATCACAGGGATGGTAGGTGAGTACTATTGCAACTATAAACTAACGTCAAATCTGTGGGAAAATTTGAAATAACACTAAATTTGGAAGATTTTATCTGAAATTCTAAAATTGTTCTAAGTTTTGGAAGGGAGGTTTTTTGAAAACGCTTGCAGGGTGGTGCAATGTGGTCAGAACGTAGGCGGAGGCCCACTAAAGTCTAAAAATGCTGAAAACAGCGTCAAAAACGCACCCTTAATGTCGAAGATATCAACGATTTAGTGTTTAGCGTGATCCCTTAGGTGGATTTTGGTGGTAGCAGAAACTAATTAAAAACAATAATTTTTGAAAAAAAATGCCAAGTTCTATTTGAGCTAGACGCGCGAATGAGGTGTCCAGAGACGCGTCTTCGCGCGGGCTAGCTAACTACGAAATAGAAAGGGGTGGGTGCCGAACAAAAATTTTGGGTTTTGGTCAAAAAACCAGTTTTTGACTCAAAAAATTTAGGTTTTCAACCTCCAACCTGGACTCCGGGACACGAAACGCGCACCGGATCACAGGGATGGTAGGTGAGTACTATTGCAACTATAAACTAACGTCAAATCTGTGGGAAAATTTGAAATAACACTAAATTTGGAAGATTTTATCTGAAATTCTAAAATTGTTCTAAGTTTTGGAAGGGAGGTTTTTTGAAAACGCTTGCAGGGTGGTGCAATGTGGTCAGAACGTAGGCGGAGGCCCACTAAAGTCTAAAAATGCTGAAAACAGCGTCAAAAACGCACCCTTAATGTCGAAGATATCAACGATTTAGTGTTTAGCGTGATCCCTTAGGTGGATTTTGGTGGTAGCAGAAACTAATTAAAAACAATAATTTTTGAAAAAAAATGCCAAGTTCTATTTGAGCTAGACGCGCGAGTGAGGTGTCCAGAGACGCGTCTTCGCGCGGGCTAGCTAACTACGAAATAGAAAGGGGTGGGTGCCGAACAAAAATTTTGGGTTTTGGTCAAAAAACCAGTTTTTGACTCAAAAAATTTAGGTTTTCAACCTCCAACCTGGACTCCGGGACACGAAACGCGCACCGGATCACAGGGATGGTAGGTGAGTACTATTGCAACTATAAACTAACGTCAAATCTGTGGGAAAATTTGAAATAACACTAAATTTGGAAGATTTTATCTGAAATTCTAAAATTGTTCTAAGTGTTGGAAGGGAGGTTTTTTGAAAACGCTTGCAGGGTGGTGCAATGTGGTCAGAACGTAGGCGGAGGCCCACTAAAGTCTAAAAATGCTGAAAACAGCGTCAAAAACGCACCCTTAATGTCGAAGATATCAACGATTTAGTGTTTAGCGTGATCCCTTAGGTGGATTTTGGTGGTAGCAGAAACTAATTAAAAACAATAATTTTTGAAAAAAAATGCCAAGTTCTATTTGAGCTAGACGCGCGAGTGAGGTGTCCAGAGACGCGTCTTCGCGCGGGCTAGCTAACTACGAAATAGAAAGGGGTGGGTGCCGAACAAAAATTTTGGGTTTTGGTCAAAAAACCAGTTTTTGACTCAAAAAATTTAGGTTTTCAACCTCCAACCTGGACTCCGGGACACGAAACGCGCACCGGATCACAGGGATGGTAGGTGAGTACTATTGCAACTATAAACTAACGTCAAATCTGTGGGAAAATTTGAAATAACACTAAATTTGGAAGATTTTATCTGAAATTCTAAAATTGTTCTAAGTGTTGGAAGGGAGGTTTTTTGAAAACGCTTGCAGGGTGGTGCAATGTGGTCAGAACGTAGGCGGAGGCCCACTAAAGTCTAAAAATGCTGAAAACAGCGTCAAAAACGCACCCTTAATGTCGAAGATATCAACGATTTAGTGTTTAGCGTGATCCCTTAGGTGGATTTTGGTGGTAGCAGAAACTAATTAAAAACAATAATTTTTGAAAAAAAATGCCAAGTTCTATTTGAGCTAGACGCGCGAGTGAGGTGTCCAGAGACGCGTCTTCGCGCGGGCTAGCTAACTACGAAATAGAAAGGGGTGGGTGCCGAACAAAAATTTTGGGTTTTGGTCAAAAAACCAGTTTTTGACTCAAAAAATTTAGGTTTTCAACCTCCAACCTGGACTCCGGGACACGAAACGCGCACCGGATCACAGGGATGGTAGGTGAGTACTATTGCAACTATAAACTAACGTCAAATCTGTGGGAAAATTTGAAATAACACTAAATTTGGAAGATTTTATCTGAAATTCTAAAATTGTTCTAAGTTTTGGAAGGGAGGTTTTTTGAAAACGCTTGCAGGGTGGTGCAATGTGGTCAGAACGTAGGCGGAGGCCCACTAAAGTCTAAAAATGCTGAAAACAGCGTCAAAAACGCACCCTTAATGTCGAAGATATCAACGATTTAGTGTTTAGCGTGATCCCTTAGGTGGATTTTGGTGGTAGCAGAAACTAATTAAAAACAATAATTTTTGAAAAAAAATGCCAAGTTCTATTTGAGCTAGACGCGCGAGTGAGGTGTCCAGAGACGCGTCTTCGCGCGGGCTAGCTAACTACGAAATAGAAAGGGGTGGGTGCCGAACAAAAATTTTGGGTTTTGGTCAAAAAACCAGTTTTTGACTCAAAAAATTTAGGTTTTCAACCTCCAACCTGGACTCCGGGACACGAAACGCGCACCGGATCACAGGGATGGTAGGTGAGTACTATTGCAACTATAAACTAACGTCAAATCTGTGGGAAAATTTGAAATAACACTAAATTTGGAAGATTTTATCTGAAATTCTAAAATTGTTCTAAGTTTTGGAAGGGAGGTTTTTTGAAAACGCTTGCAGGGTGGTGCAATGTGGTCAGAACGTAGGCGGAGGCCCACTAAAGTCTAAAAATGCTGAAAACAGCGTCAAAAACGCACCCTTAATGTCGAAGATATCAACGATTTAGTGTTTAGCGTGATCCCTTAGGTGGATTTTGGTGGTAGCAGAAACTAATTAAAAACAATAATTTTTGAAAAAAAATGCCAAGTTCTATTTGAGCTAGACGCGCGAGTGAGGTGTCCAGAGACGCGTCTTCGCGCGGGCTAGCTAACTACGAAATAGAAAGGGGTGGGTGCCGAACAAAAATTTTGGGTTTTGGTCAAAAAACCAGTTTTTGACTCAAAAAATTTAGGTTTTCAACCTCCAACCTGGACTCCGGGACACGAAACGCGCACCGGATCACAGGGATGGTAGGTGAGTACTATTGCAACTATAAACTAACGTCAAATCTGTGGGAAAATTTGAAATAACACTAAATTTGGAAGATTTTATCTGAAATTCTAAAATTGTTCTAAGTGTTGGAAGGGAGGTTTTTTGAAAACGCTTGCAGGGTGGTGCAATGTGGTCAGAACGTAGGCGGAGGCCCACTAAAGTCTAAAAATGCTGAAAACAGCGTCAAAAACGCACCCTTAATGTCGAAGATATCAACGATTTAGTGTTTAGCGTGATCCCTTAGGTGGATTTTGGTGGTAGCAGAAACTAATTAAAAACAATAATTTTTGAAAAAAAATGCCAAGTTCTATTTGAGCTAGACGCGCGAGTGAGGTGTCCAGAGACGCGTCTTCGCGCGGGCTAGCTAACTACGAAATAGAAAGGGGTGGGTGCCGAACAAAAATTTTGGGTTTTGGTCAAAAAACCAGTTTTTGACTCAAAAAATTTAGGTTTTCAACCTCCAACCTGGACTCCGGGACACGAAACGCGCACCGGATCACAGGGATGGTAGGTGAGTACTATTGCAACTATAAACTAACGTCAAATCTGTGGGAAAATTTGAAATAACACTAAATTTGGAAGATTTTATCTGAAATTCTAAAATTGTTCTAAGTGTTGGAAGGGAGGTTTTTTGAAAACGCTTGCAGGGTGGTGCAATGTGGTCAGAACGTAGGCGGAGGCCCACTAAAGTCTAAAAATGCTGAAAACAGCGTCAAAAACGCACCCTTAATGTCGAAGATATCAACGATTTAGTGTTTAGCGTGATCCCTTAGGTGGATTTTGGTGGTAGCAGAAACTAATTAAAAACAATAATTTTTGAAAAAAAATGCCAAGTTCTATTTGAGCTAGACGCGCGAGTGAGGTGTCCAGAGACGCGTCTTCGCGCGGGCTAGCTAACTACGAAATAGAAAGGGGTGGGTGCCGAACAAAAATTTTGGGTTTTGGTCAAAAAACCAGTTTTTGACTCAAAAAATTTAGGTTTTCAACCTCCAACCTGGACTCCGGGACACGAAACGCGCACCGGATCACAGGGATGGTAGGTGAGTACTATTGCAACTATAAACTAACGTCAAATCTGTGGGAAAATTTGAAATAACACTAAATTTGGAAGATTTTATCTGAAATTCTAAAATTGTTCTAAGTTTTGGAAGGGAGGTTTTTTGAAAACGCTTGCAGGGTGGTGCAATGTGGTCAGAACGTAGGCGGAGGCCCACTAAAGTCTAAAAATGCTGAAAACAGCGTCAAAAACGCACCCTTAATGTCGAAGATATCAACGATTTAGTGTTTAGCGTGATCCCTTAGGTGGATTTTGGTGGTAGCAGAAACTAATTAAAAACAATAATTTTTGAAAAAAAATGCCAAGTTCTATTTGAGCTAGACGCGCGAGTGAGGTGTCCAGAGACGCGTCTTCGCGCGGGCTAGCTAACTACGAAATAGAAAGGGGTGGGTGCCGAACAAAAATTTTGGGTTTTGGTCAAAAAACCAGTTTTTGACTCAAAAAATTTAGGTTTTCAACCTCCAACCTGGACTCCGGGACACGAAACGCGCACCGGATCACAGGGATGGTAGGTGAGTACTATTGCAACTATAAACTAACGTCAAATCTGTGGGAAAATTTGAAATAACACTAAATTTGGAAGATTTTATCTGAAATTCTAAAATTGTTCTAAGTGTTGGAAGGGAGGTTTTTTGAAAACGCTTGCAGGGTGGTGCAATGTGGTCAGAACGTAGGCGGAGGCCCACTAAAGTCTAAAAATGCTGAAAACAGCGTCAAAAACGCACCCTTAATGTCGAAGATATCAACGATTTAGTGTTTAGCGTGATCCCTTAGGTGGATTTTGGTGGTAGCAGAAACTAATTAAAAACAATAATTTTTGAAAAAAAATGCCAAGTTCTATTTGAGCTAGACGCGCGAGTGAGGTGTCCAGAGACGCGTCTTCGCGCGGGCTAGCTAACTACGAAATAGAAAGGGGTGGGTGCCGAACAAAAATTTTGGGTTTTGGTCAAAAAACCAGTTTTTGACTCAAAAAATTTAGGTTTTCAACCTCCAACCTGGACTCCGGGACACGAAACGCGCACCGGATCACAGGGATGGTAGGTGAGTACTATTGCAACTATAAACTAACGTCAAATCTGTGGGAAAATTTGAAATAACACTAAATTTGGAAGATTTTATCTGAAATTCTAAAATTGTTCTAAGTGTTGGAAGGGAGGTTTTTTGAAAACGCTTGCAGGGTGGTGCAATGTGGTCAGAACGTAGGCGGAGGCCCACTAAAGTCTAAAAATGCTGAAAACAGCGTCAAAAACGCACCCTTAATGTCGAAGATATCAACGATTTAGTGTTTAGCGTGATCCCTTAGGTGGATTTTGGTGGTAGCAGAAACTAATTAAAAACAATAATTTTTGAAAAAAAATGCCAAGTTCTATTTGAGCTAGACGCGCGAGTGAGGTGTCCAGAGACGCGTCTTCGCGCGGGCTAGCTAACTACGAAATAGAAAGGGGTGGGTGCCGAACAAAAATTTTGGGTTTTGGTCAAAAAACCAGTTTTTGACTCAAAAAATTTAGGTTTTCAACCTCCAACCTGGACTCCGGGACACGAAACGCGCACCGGATCACAGGGATGGTAGGTGAGTACTATTGCAACTATAAACTAACGTCAAATCTGTGGGAAAATTTGAAATAACACTAAATTTGGAAGATTTTATCTGAAATTCTAAAATTGTTCTAAGTTTTGGAAGGGAGGTTTTTTGAAAACGCTTGCAGGGTGGTGCAATGTGGTCAGAACGTAGGCGGAGGCCCACTAAAGTCTAAAAATGCTGAAAACAGCGTCAAAAACGCACCCTTAATGTCGAAGATATCAACGATTTAGTGTTTAGCGTGATCCCTTAGGTGGATTTTGGTGGTAGCAGAAACTAATTAAAAACAATAATTTTTGAAAAAAAATGCCAAGTTCTATTTGAGCTAGACGCGCGAGTGAGGTGTCCAGAGACGCGTCTTCGCGCGGGCTAGCTAACTACGAAATAGAAAGGGGTGGGTGCCGAACAAAAATTTTGGGTTTTGGTCAAAAAACCAGTTTTTGACTCAAAAAATTTAGGTTTTCAACCTCCAACCTGGACTCCGGGACACGAAACGCGCACCGGATCACAGGGATGGTAGGTGAGTACTATTGCAACTATAAACTAACGTCAAATCTGTGGGAAAATTTGAAATAACACTAAATTTGGAAGATTTTATCTGAAATTCTAAAATTGTTCTAAGTTTTGGAAGGGAGGTTTTTTGAAAACGCTTGCAGGGTGGTGCAATGTGGTCAGAACGTAGGCGGAGGCCCACTAAAGTCTAAAAATGCTGAAAACAGCGTCAAAAACGCACCCTTAATGTCGAAGATATCAACGATTTAGTGTTTAGCGTGATCCCTTAGGTGGATTTTGGTGGTAGCAGAAACTAATTAAAAACAATAATTTTTGAAAAAAAATGCCAAGTTCTATTTGAGCTAGACGCGCGAGTGAGGTGTCCAGAGACGCGTCTTCGCGCGGGCTAGCTAACTACGAAATAGAAAGGGGTGGGTGCCGAACAAAAATTTTGGGTTTTGGTCAAAAAACCAGTTTTTGACTCAAAAAATTTAGGTTTTCAACCTCCAACCTGGACTCCGGGACACGAAACGCGCACCGGATCACAGGGATGGTAGGTGAGTACTATTGCAACTATAAACTAACGTCAAATCTGTGGGAAAATTTGAAATAACACTAAATTTGGAAGATTTTATCTGAAATTCTAAAATTGTTCTAAGTGTTGGAAGGGAGGTTTTTTGAAAACGCTTGCAGGGTGGTGCAATGTGGTCAGAACGTAGGCGGAGGCCCACTAAAGTCTAAAAATGCTGAAAACAGCGTCAAAAACGCACCCTTAATGTCGAAGATATCAACGATTTAGTGTTTAGCGTGATCCCTTAGGTGGATTTTGGTGGTAGCAGAAACTAATTAAAAACAATAATTTTTGAAAAAAAATGCCAAGTTCTATTTGAGCTAGACGCGCGAGTGAGGTGTCCAGAGACGCGTCTTCGCGCGGGCTAGCTAACTACGAAATAGAAAGGGGTGGGTGCCGAACAAAAATTTTGGGTTTTGGTCAAAAAACCAGTTTTTGACTCAAAAAATTTAGGTTTTCAACCTCCAACCTGGACTCCGGGACACGAAACGCGCACCGGATCACAGGGATGGTAGGTGAGTACTATTGCAACTATAAACTAACGTCAAATCTGTGGGAAAATTTGAAATAACACTAAATTTGGAAGATTTTATCTGAAATTCTAAAATTGTTCTAAGTGTTGGAAGGGAGGTTTTTTGAAAACGCTTGCAGGGTGGTGCAATGTGGTCAGAACGTAGGCGGAGGCCCACTAAAGTCTAAAAATGCTGAAAACAGCGTCAAAAACGCACCCTTAATGTCGAAGATATCAACGATTTAGTGTTTAGCGTGATCCCTTAGGTGGATTTTGGTGGTAGCAGAAACTAATTAAAAACAATAATTTTTGAAAAAAAATGCCAAGTTCTATTTGAGCTAGACGCGCGAGTGAGGTGTCCAGAGACGCGTCTTCGCGCGGGCTAGCTAACTACGAAATAGAAAGGGGTGGGTGCCGAACAAAAATTTTGGGTTTTGGTCAAAAAACCAGTTTTTGACTCAAAAAATTTAGGTTTTCAACCTCCAACCTGGACTCCGGGACACGAAACGCGCACCGGATCACAGGGATGGTAGGTGAGTACTATTGCAACTATAAACTAACGTCAAATCTGTGGGAAAATTTGAAATAACACTAAATTTGGAAGATTTTATCTGAAATTCTAAAATTGTTCTAAGTTTTGGAAGGGAGGTTTTTTGAAAACGCTTGCAGGGTGGTGCAATGTGGTCAGAACGTAGGCGGAGGCCCACTAAAGTCTAAAAATGCTGAAAACAGCGTCAAAAACGCACCCTTAATGTCGAAGATATCAACGATTTAGTGTTTAGCGTGATCCCTTAGGTGGATTTTGGTGGTAGCAGAAACTAATTAAAAACAATAATTTTTGAAAAAAAATGCCAAGTTCTATTTGAGCTAGACGCGCGAGTGAGGTGTCCAGAGACGCGTCTTCGCGCGGGCTAGCTAACTACGAAATAGAAAGGGGTGGGTGCCGAACAAAAATTTTGGGTTTTGGTCAAAAAACCAGTTTTTGACTCAAAAAATTTAGGTTTTCAACCTCCAACCTGGACTCCGGGACACGAAACGCGCACCGGATCACAGGGATGGTAGGTGAGTACTATTGCAACTATAAACTAACGTCAAATCTGTGGGAAAATTTGAAATAACACTAAATTTGGAAGATTTTATCTGAAATTCTAAAATTGTTCTAAGTTTTGGAAGGGAGGTTTTTTGAAAACGCTTGCAGGGTGGTGCAATGTGGTCAGAACGTAGGCGGAGGCCCACTAAAGTCTAAAAATGCTGAAAACAGCGTCAAAAACGCACCCTTAATGTCGAAGATATCAACGATTTAGTGTTTAGCGTGATCCCTTAGGTGGATTTTGGTGGTAGCAGAAACTAATTAAAAACAATAATTTTTGAAAAAAAATGCCAAGTTCTATTTGAGCTAGACGCGCGAGTGAGGTGTCCAGAGACGCGTCTTCGCGCGGGCTAGCTAACTACGAAATAGAAAGGGGTGGGTGCCGAACAAAAATTTTGGGTTTTGGTCAAAAAACCAGTTTTTGACTCAAAAAATTTAGGTTTTCAACCTCCAACCTGGACTCCGGGACACGAAACGCGCACCGGATCACAGGGATGGTAGGTGAGTACTATTGCAACTATAAACTAACGTCAAATCTGTGGGAAAATTTGAAATAACACTAAATTTGGAAGATTTTATCTGAAATTCTAAAATTGTTCTAAGTGTTGGAAGGGAGGTTTTTTGAAAACGCTTGCAGGGTGGTGCAATGTGGTCAGAACGTAGGCGGAGGCCCACTAAAGTCTAAAAATGCTGAAAACAGCGTCAAAAACGCACCCTTAATGTCGAAGATATCAACGATTTAGTGTTTAGCGTGATCCCTTAGGTGGATTTTGGTGGTAGCAGAAACTAATTAAAAACAATAATTTTTGAAAAAAAATGCCAAGTTCTATTTGAGCTAGACGCGCGAGTGAGGTGTCCAGAGACGCGTCTTCGCGCGGGCTAGCTAACTACGAAATAGAAAGGGGTGGGTGCCGAACAAAAATTTTGGGTTTTGGTCAAAAAACCAGTTTTTGACTCAAAAAATTTAGGTTTTCAACCTCCAACCTGGACTCCGGGACACGAAACGCGCACCGGATCACAGGGATGGTAGGTGAGTACTATTGCAACTATAAACTAACGTCAAATCTGTGGGAAAATTTGAAATAACACTAAATTTGGAAGATTTTATCTGAAATTCTAAAATTGTTCTAAGTGTTGGAAGGGAGGTTTTTTGAAAACGCTTGCAGGGTGGTGCAATGTGGTCAGAACGTAGGCGGAGGCCCACTAAAGTCTAAAAATGCTGAAAACAGCGTCAAAAACGCACCCTTAATGTCGAAGATATCAACGATTTAGTGTTTAGCGTGATCCCTTAGGTGGATTTTGGTGGTAGCAGAAACTAATTAAAAACAATAATTTTTGAAAAAAAATGCCAAGTTCTATTTGAGCTAGACGCGCGAGTGAGGTGTCCAGAGACGCGTCTTCGCGCGGGCTAGCTAACTACGAAATAGAAAGGGGTGGGTGCCGAACAAAAATTTTGGGTTTTGGTCAAAAAACCAGTTTTTGACTCAAAAAATTTAGGTTTTCAACCTCCAACCTGGACTCCGGGACACGAAACGCGCACCGGATCACAGGGATGGTAGGTGAGTACTATTGCAACTATAAACTAACGTCAAATCTGTGGGAAAATTTGAAATAACACTAAATTTGGAAGATTTTATCTGAAATTCTAAAATTGTTCTAAGTTTTGGAAGGGAGGTTTTTTGAAAACGCTTGCAGGGTGGTGCAATGTGGTCAGAACGTAGGCGGAGGCCCACTAAAGTCTAAAAATGCTGAAAACAGCGTCAAAAACGCACCCTTAATGTCGAAGATATCAACGATTTAGTGTTTAGCGTGATCCCTTAGGTGGATTTTGGTGGTAGCAGAAACTAATTAAAAACAATAATTTTTGAAAAAAAATGCCAAGTTCTATTTGAGCTAGACGCGCGAGTGAGGTGTCCAGAGACGCGTCTTCGCGCGGGCTAGCTAACTACGAAATAGAAAGGGGTGGGTGCCGAACAAAAATTTTGGGTTTTGGTCAAAAAACCAGTTTTTGACTCAAAAAATTTAGGTTTTCAACCTCCAACCTGGACTCCGGGACACGAAACGCGCACCGGATCACAGGGATGGTAGGTGAGTACTATTGCAACTATAAACTAACGTCAAATCTGTGGGAAAATTTGAAATAACACTAAATTTGGAAGATTTTATCTGAAATTCTAAAATTGTTCTAAGTTTTGGAAGGGAGGTTTTTTGAAAACGCTTGCAGGGTGGTGCAATGTGGTCAGAACGTAGGCGGAGGCCCACTAAAGTCTAAAAATGCTGAAAACAGCGTCAAAAACGCACCCTTAATGTCGAAGATATCAACGATTTAGTGTTTAGCGTGATCCCTTAGGTGGATTTTGGTGGTAGCAGAAACTAATTAAAAACAATAATTTTTGAAAAAAAATGCCAAGTTCTATTTGAGCTAGACGCGCGAGTGAGGTGTCCAGAGACGCGTCTTCGCGCGGGCTAGCTAACTACGAAATAGAAAGGGGTGGGTGCCGAACAAAAATTTTGGGTTTTGGTCAAAAAACCAGTTTTTGACTCAAAAAATTTAGGTTTTCAACCTCCAACCTGGACTCCGGGACACGAAACGCGCACCGGATCACAGGGATGGTAGGTGAGTACTATTGCAACTATAAACTAACGTCAAATCTGTGGGAAAATTTGAAATAACACTAAATTTGGAAGATTTTATCTGAAATTCTAAAATTGTTCTAAGTGTTGGAAGGGAGGTTTTTTGAAAACGCTTGCAGGGTGGTGCAATGTGGTCAGAACGTAGGCGGAGGCCCACTAAAGTCTAAAAATGCTGAAAACAGCGTCAAAAACGCACCCTTAATGTCGAAGATATCAACGATTTAGTGTTTAGCGTGATCCCTTAGGTGGATTTTGGTGGTAGCAGAAACTAATTAAAAACAATAATTTTTGAAAAAAAATGCCAAGTTCTATTTGAGCTAGACGCGCGAGTGAGGTGTCCAGAGACGCGTCTTCGCGCGGGCTAGCTAACTACGAAATAGAAAGGGGTGGGTGCCGAACAAAAATTTTGGGTTTTGGTCAAAAAACCAGTTTTTGACTCAAAAAATTTAGGTTTTCAACCTCCAACCTGGACTCCGGGACACGAAACGCGCACCGGATCACAGGGATGGTAGGTGAGTACTATTGCAACTATAAACTAACGTCAAATCTGTGGGAAAATTTGAAATAACACTAAATTTGGAAGATTTTATCTGAAATTCTAAAATTGTTCTAAGTGTTGGAAGGGAGGTTTTTTGAAAACGCTTGCAGGGTGGTGCAATGTGGTCAGAACGTAGGCGGAGGCCCACTAAAGTCTAAAAATGCTGAAAACAGCGTCAAAAACGCACCCTTAATGTCGAAGATATCAACGATTTAGTGTTTAGCGTGATCCCTTAGGTGGATTTTGGTGGTAGCAGAAACTAATTAAAAACAATAATTTTTGAAAAAAAATGCCAAGTTCTATTTGAGCTAGACGCGCGAGTGAGGTGTCCAGAGACGCGTCTTCGCGCGGGCTAGCTAACTACGAAATAGAAAGGGGTGGGTGCCGAACAAAAATTTTGGGTTTTGGTCAAAAAACCAGTTTTTGACTCAAAAAATTTAGGTTTTCAACCTCCAACCTGGACTCCGGGACACGAAACGCGCACCGGATCACAGGGATGGTAGGTGAGTACTATTGCAACTATAAACTAACGTCAAATCTGTGGGAAAATTTGAAATAACACTAAATTTGGAAGATTTTATCTGAAATTCTAAAATTGTTCTAAGTGTTGGAAGGGAGGTTTTTTGAAAACGCTTGCAGGGTGGTGCAATGTGGTCAGAACGTAGGCGGAGGCCCACTAAAGTCTAAAAATGCTGAAAACAGCGTCAAAAACGCACCCTTAATGTCGAAGATATCAACGATTTAGTGTTTAGCGTGATCCCTTAGGTGGATTTTGGTGGTAGCAGAAACTAATTAAAAACAATAATTTTTGAAAAAAAATGCCAAGTTCTATTTGAGCTAGACGCGCGAGTGAGGTGTCCAGAGACGCGTCTTCGCGCGGGCTAGCTAACTACGAAATAGAAAGGGGTGGGTGCCGAACAAAAATTTTGGGTTTTGGTCAAAAAACCAGTTTTTGACTCAAAAAATTTAGGTTTTCAACCTCCAACCTGGACTCCGGGACACGAAACGCGCACCGGATCACAGGGATGGTAGGTGAGTACTATTGCAACTATAAACTAACGTCAAATCTGTGGGAAAATTTGAAATAACACTAAATTTGGAAGATTTTATCTGAAATTCTAAAATTGTTCTAAGTGTTGGAAGGGAGGTTTTTTGAAAACGCTTGCAGGGTGGTGCAATGTGGTCAGAACGTAGGCGGAGGCCCACTAAAGTCTAAAAATGCTGAAAACAGCGTCAAAAACGCACCCTTAATGTCGAAGATATCAACCGGGTTAGGTTAGGTTAGGTTAGGTTTTTTTTTTTTTTTTTTTTTTTTTTTGGCAGGAGGGGAAATCCGGTCGGACTTACACCCAGGCTGACTCATAACGAGCCAGTCTGGATAGTGTCAGGCTCCAACTGACTAAAACCACCTCCTGCCTGTCTAGTGTCCCCCTGACATGGTCAGAGACCTGTTTACTGCATTGGTCGTTTCTAATACTGTTTTGTTTACAGTTTCGTTCATTAATGAAGTTTAACTTTAAATTTTTATCTGATTTTATTTGTTTTTATATTGCAAAAGTGCTTAAGAATTTAGATAAAAGTGAATTTAATAACTGAAAAAATTAAATAAATGGTTTACGTTTTACTATGCTTATTTCTAAATTTCTGTTCTTGATGAGAATCGCTTAAATCTGAAAAAGCACAGTTCCTTACTTTTATTTATTTCTATTGATCACTTTTGTTGCTACTGTTAAGCAGTATTCTACTAAAATTTTTCTACTTTTGGTTTCTGACATAAGTTTTTGTATGTTGTCTATATTAATAGCCGTCTCCAATCTCCGCTCGGCATCGTATCGTTCCAATAAGAAAACTGGACATTCTATTATTATGTGTGCGATCGACTCCACTTTATCCGGCTCGCAGATGCACGCTGGGTTCTCCTTACACTTGAAGCGGTGCAAGTATTCGGAGAACCCACCGTGCCCCGTCAAGATTTGCGTCAGTGTACCTGCCGGTTTTATTTTACGCACAATTCTGTGGGCGTCGATCGCATCGGGAAAGAATATTTTTGTAGTGGAGGCTGTTTCGCCGTTCTGGTACCTCCGGTTCCACTCGTCGAGCGACCCCATTCGGATCTGCCGCTTGACGAATGAAACCGGGCAGCGGTCGTAGTCCGGCCTCTTCCTGGACCGGAGTGCTGCCTCCTTTGCGAGGTGGTCCGCTCGCTCGTTGCCCTCTAGACCAGCGTGAGCCTTTACCCAGAACAAAGACACATCTTTGCCCTGAGATAAAGCCACGGCAACGTTCTCTCTCGTCTCCACGGCCAAGGCGTGGAGGGAACCCTGATTTGTGACTGTTTGAAGTGCAGCCTTTGAGTCACTATAGATACCGAAGGTTCCCTCTTTGCGCTTGAGTATTTCGCGCGTGGCTACGCATATGGCCAGAAGTTCCGCCTGGTAGACCGTGCAGTACGGAGGCAAGCTAAGTTTTGCGGACTTGATCTCGGCCTCACCGTCCCAAAAAGACAGTGCGGCTCCGACCTTGCCCTCAATCTTGCTGCCATCCGTGAATACCCTGACTGCTTGACGGTTGTGGGTCTCCACAAGCGTCTGGTCTTCCAGGCACACGAACTCCATGGCCGTATGTTTTGCCGGGTGCGGAGTCTCTGCAAATGCCACCACCCGCTCCACTTCTCTGCCCGCAAGCGCTGGCTGTGGTACCCCTCTCTTTGCCTCGTACAGAGCGGCTGCTTCCTGTATTCGGAGGTCGAGTGGGAGTATCCCAGCCAGCACCAGGGACGCGTTCAGCGAAACGGTGCGGTAGGATTTACAGAGCTTCTGCGCGAATCCTCGTTGAACCGTGTTCAGGCTTTTCTGCACTCCGATCTTTTTAACTGCCGGCGCCCAAGCGCTCGCCGCGTACATAATTACCGGCTCCACTGCTGCCGTGTAAATTATGCGGATGATCTCCGGGTTAAGGCCCCAGCTCACTTTGGCCGCGCGTGCCAGCTGTTTGTAAATATTAACAGCTTTTCTGCAGACGTTTGCGACGTGGGTGTTGAAGGTGAGCTGATGGTCGACGGTGAGCCCCAGTATCTTGATTTCCTTAGACATGCCAATGTCTACCCCGCCCATGCTCAGGAGCGGGACATCGTAACGAAGCTTCCTGGTGATCACCATTGCACAAGTTTTATGCGGTGCAAACTTCAGCTTGTTACGAATGCCCCACACCCGGACATACTCGAGGGCGGCATTGGCCTGCCTCTGGACCTCCAACGCAGTGTCACCGTCGAAAATCATCACAACATCATCGGCGAACGCTTGACAGTGGACGCCTTGCTCCTCCAGTCCCTTCAGCAGAGGATCCAGGATCAGGTTCCATAGGATCGGACCGCCAATGGACGGTTAGGTTAGGTTAGGTTAGGTTTTTTTTTTTTTTTTTTTTTTTTTTTTTACGGCTAAAACCACACTCCTGCCCCACCAGTGTCCCTCTGACATGATCAGAGACCTTGTCTGATTTAGTTTTGTCTTGTTTAGCGGTACATTTTTAATGGAGGCCGAAGAGACCACACTCAATGCAATTTATTTAAACTTGTTAATAATACTTTTTACGTACTCTAATTTTGTATTTATATTAAATTTTTCTATCATTATTTTCCATGTTTACTGATTTACAAAATTACTATTTATTATTTACTGTTTTTTTTTATGTTTGGTTGTGCTTTTGTATTTGATTTAATATAATAAATATATATACTTAACTCTTACTTTATTGTTTTACGACATGCTTTTAATTTAGATTTACAACTTTACCCTAATTTAATAATGTTGACCCTTCTATTTATTTGGTTTTGTTTAAAATTATTTAGCTTTAGTTTGATATGAACAACCTTATATACTTATTATATAATTGCATATCACAATTTTTTAGCCAAACTATTACACAACAAATGCAAATAAAAACAAACTCCCAACAAATCCGACACCAACTGATTCCACCGGGGCGACTTCAGATCGTGCCTAACTCGAGCCACTTTCTCAAGAAAGTGACTCAAGTTAACCCTCCCCATAGAACCAGCCCCAGTGGTTTGCTTACCGCGACTGCTCTCTGTGCATGCCGAATTCGTCACAAGTGTGTACGCGGAAGTGGGCGCACCGACAACTTTAGCAATATGCTATGGTTGCTCGCGCGAATGCGTCCCACTTCCTGCGTACCGGGCATTCTTTGCTAAACGCACTGTGTGAGTGTTCCCCGAGCTTGGCTCTGGTGCAGTTCACACAAACCGCTGCTTCGCCAAGATGTTTGACTGGGCAGTCCACCCTAACGTGTGGACCGCCACAGTGGCTGCATAGGTCCACCGGCTCCGTGCAGAGTCGCTTTCCGTGGCCGTATGCTAAGCAGCGGGTGCACTGCACCAGAGGCGTCTGGTCCTCAACGCGCACTCTCTGGAGGTCAATCCGAAGCTTGCCTCCTTCGAGTGCCCGCTTCCAGATAGCAGGGGAAACACTCATCACAATGCTGCTTACAAGAGGGTTCCTAGACTTTTTTCTAAACTTAATTGCAATTTTCTGTTCCTCGTCTCCGAGGCCGTGGAATATCTCCCGGTTCTGGTTCCTAAGGGCTTTCAGTACTTCTTCATCACTGTGAATCAGCAACACGTCCCTAAGAACCAGAAGCGGGTCCCGATTCTTCACTGCCTCGACGACGAGGTTCTCTCCGGCCGATTCCAGTCTCTGTTTTAACTTCGCCCTCTCCTCCCTCGTTGCGCACCCCATAATAACCTTCTGATCTTTGGCCTTTCGCACTCTTTCAACGCGCACCCAGCCCTCCTTCGCGTCCACTGCTTTCCTAACTCTCTCGAGTATTTCGCCCCCAGTATCCATTTCGTTTGTTGAGGAGACAATCACGGAGTGTAGCGTCGTTCGCTCCAGGGCTTGTGCCCCGGTGTGGCACTTACTGACGGCTGCTACACTCGCGTAGGTTGTCTCCCCCTCACGTTCCCTGCCGGCCAGACTGTCTCGGAGTTTCTCAAGTTTCTGGGAATTGTCCCTTAACTCCGAGATGTGCTCCTTCATGGTGTTTAGGAGCTCAGTCTGGCCGGCAAGAACCTCGACGCAAATGGGATGGGGGCTGCAGTCAGCAGTGGGCGCGGGTACCGGTACGGCTATGGGTGCGGGTGCGGCAGGGGTCTTGTCACGCTCAGACTCCTTGACCAGCTCATAAAGCCTGTTAATGGCTTCGAGCACCGCAGCCTTGATTTCGGCCTTGAGGTTGCGAGAGTTGCCCAAGTTAAGCTTAGCTTTATTTAGGCAAGCTCTCGCCTCCGTAATGCGACTGCGGTGCCCGTCCTCAGACTTCATGAGCGATCTTGGGGCACTGACAGGAGCTCGACGCGTACGCGGAGTAGCAGGGCCCTTCTGAGGCGCAGAAGGAGTGTCTTCTCCGAAGGAGATTCTCCTCCGTGCGTCAGTAGGCGAATTCACCGCTTTCTCCAACGATCGCGGCGAGCTACCGGAGCCCATTGTCCTTAAGATCGCGGATGGGGTGCGAAACATATCGAGCGTCGAGAGGCGGATATTATCAAAAAGGACCCCTGTAAAGGGGAGGTCAGTCTAACAATACCCGCTAGGGAGGAGAGAGGTGTGTCAGAGGACACTTGATACTTTTGTGTCCCTGTAAAGGGGGGTACACGGACAGTATATATAATAATTTTATTTACTAATCACGGTTTGTTCTCTACTTTGTAATTATCTTAAAATCCTAATTCAACGTTTAAAAACTCCGTCAGTGGTACTTACTGTGTAAGTAGTACTTAAAAATAAATAAAATTAAAATAAGAGATTAAATTACAATATAAAAAGGAAATAACAATAATTCAATTAAATAAGGATAATAAAGAGTAAGAGACAAAGAGTGAAAGAACTTATATTAGAGTCGTCCACTGACAAAACAACGGTCAAAATAAAATTCTAGTATAAAATTAGTCACATCTAGTCAATAATTTTAAAATAAAAAGCAACAATTTCCCCTAAAACCCTTTTTATGGTCCCAATAGTAGCTAGAAGAGCTAAAGTAGAAAAAATATTTTTTGCTGAAAGTCCCACTCCGGCCTTCCTATACACAATAGGGCGGGTGGGAGGGCAAAATTTTATTTGAGCTAGACCCGCGAGTGAGGTGTCCAGAGACGCAGCTTCGCGCGGGCTAGCTAACTACGAAACAAAACAAGGTAGGTGCCGAATAAAAAATTTGACTTTTGGTCAAAAAACCCGTTTTCGACTCAAAAAATTTTGATTTACACCCCCCAACTAGGGCTCCGGGACACGGAACGCGGACCAGAGCACAGGGATGGTAGGTGAGTACTATTGCAACTATAATCTAACGTAATATCTGAAGGAAAATTTGGAAGAACACTAAATTTTGATGATTTTGTCTGAAATTATAGTAATTTTCTAAGGGTAGGTAGGGAAACTTTTTCGAATTGCGTTAAGGGTGGTTTAAAATGGTCAGGGAGTAAGCGGTGGCCTACTTTAGTCTAAATTTGCTGAAAACAGCTTCAAAATCGCACCCTTTAAAGCGAAGATATCGACGTTTGTATGTTTTGCAAGCTCCCTAAGGTGGATTTGGGTACAAGCAGAAACTAATAGAAATTAATAATTTTGGAAAAATTACAAGTTTTATTTGAGCTAGACCCGCGAGTGAGGTGTCCAGAGACGCAGCTTCGCGCGGGCTAGATAACTACGAAACAAAACAAGGTAGGTGCCGAATAAAAAATTTGACTTTTGGTCAAAAAACCCGTTTTCGACTCAAAAAATTTTGATTTACACCCCCCAACTAGGGCTCCGGGACACGGAACGCGGACCAGAGCACAGGGATGGTAGGTGAGTACTATTGCAACTATAATCTAACGTAATATCTGAAGGAAAATTTGGAAGAACACTAAATTTTGATGATTTTGTCTGAAATTATAGTAATTTTCTAAGGGTAGGTAGGGAAACTTTTTCGAATTGCGTTAAGGGTGGTTTAAAATGGTCAGGGAGTAAGCGGTGGCCTACTTTAGTCTAAATTTGCTGAAAACAGCTTCAAAATCGCACCCTTTAAAGCGAAGATATCGACGTTTGTATGTTTTGCAAGCTCCCTAAGGTGGATTTGGGTACAAGCAGAAACTAATAGAAATTAATAATTTTGGAAAAATTACAAGTTTTATTTGAGCTAGACCCGCGAGTGAGGTGTCCAGAGACGCAGCTTCGCGCGGGCTAGCTAACTACGAAACAAAACAAGGTAGGTGCCGAATAAAAAATTTGACTTTTGGTCAAAAAACCCGTTTTCGACTCAAAAAATTTTGATTTACACCCCCCAACTAGGGCTCCGGGACACGGAACGCGGACCAGAGCACAGGGATGGTAGGTGAGTACTATTGCAACTATAATCTAACGTAATATCTGAAGGAAAATTTGGAAGAACACTAAATTTTGATGATTTTGTCTGAAATTATAGTAATTTTCTAAGGGTAGGTAGGGAAACTTTTTCGAATTGCGTTAAGGGTGGTTTAAAATGGTCAGGGAGTAAGCGGTGGCCTACTTTAGTCTAAATTTGCTGAAAACAGCTTCAAAATCGCACCCTTTAAAGCGAAGATATCGACGTTTGTATGTTTTGCAAGCTCCCTAAGGTGGATTTGGGTACAAGCAGAAACTAATAGAAATTAATAATTTTGGAAAAATTACAAGTTTTATTTGAGCTAGACCCGCGAGTGAGGTGTCCAGAGACGCAGCTTCGCGCGGGCTAGCTAACTACGAAACAAAACAAGGTAGGTGCCGAATAAAAAATTTGACTTTTGGTCAAAAAACCCGTTTTCGACTCAAAAAATTTTGATTTACACCCCCCAACTAGGGCTCCGGGACACGGAACGCGGACCAGAGCACAGGGATGGTAGGTGAGTACTATTGCAACTATAATCTAACGTAATATCTGAAGGAAAATTTGGAAGAACACTAAATTTTGATGATTTTGTCTGAAATTATAGTAATTTTCTAAGGGTAGGTAGGGAAACTTTTTCGAATTGCGTTAAGGGTGGTTTAAAATGGTCAGGGAGTAAGCGGTGGCCTACTTTAGTCTAAATTTGCTGAAAACAGCTTCAAAATCGCACCCTTTAAAGCGAAGATATCGACGTTTGTATGTTTTGCAAGCTCCCTAAGGTGGATTTGGGTACAAGCAGAAACTAATAGAAATTAATAATTTTGGAAAAATTACAAGTTTTATTTGAGCTAGACCCGCGAGTGAGGTGTCCAGAGACGCAGCTTCGCGCGGGCTAGCTAACTACGAAACAAAACAAGGTAGGTGCCGAATAAAAAATTTGACTTTTGGTCAAAAAACCCGTTTTCGACTCAAAAAATTTTGATTTACACCCCCCAACTAGGGCTCCGGGACACGGAACGCGGACCAGAGCACAGGGATGGTAGGTGAGTACTATTGCAACTATAATCTAACGTAATATCTGAAGGAAAATTTGGAAGAACACTAAATTTTGATGATTTTGTCTGAAATTATAGTAATTTTCTAAGGGTAGGTAGGGAAACTTTTTCGAATTGCGTTAAGGGTGGTTTAAAATGGTCAGGGAGTAAGCGGTGGCCTACTTTAGTCTAAATTTGCTGAAAACAGCTTCAAAATCGCACCCTTTAAAGCGAAGATATCGACGTTTGTATGTTTTGCAAGCTCCCTAAGGTGGATTTGGGTACAAGCAGAAACTAATAGAAATTAATAATTTTGGAAAAATTACAAGTTTTATTTGAGCTAGACCCGCGAGTGAGGTGTCCAGAGACGCAGCTTCGCGCGGGCTAGATAACTACGAAACAAAACAAGGTAGGTGCCGAATAAAAAATTTGACTTTTGGTCAAAAAACCCGTTTTCGACTCAAAAAATTTTGATTTACACCCCCCAACTAGGGCTCCGGGACACGGAACGCGGACCAGAGCACAGGGATGGTAGGTGAGTACTATTGCAACTATAATCTAACGTAATATCTGAAGGAAAATTTGGAAGAACACTAAATTTTGATGATTTTGTCTGAAATTATAGTAATTTTCTAAGGGTAGGTAGGGAAACTTTTTCGAATTGCGTTAAGGGTGGTTTAAAATGGTCAGGGAGTAAGCGGTGGCCTACTTTAGTCTAAATTTGCTGAAAACAGCTTCAAAATCGCACCCTTTAAAGCGAAGATATCGACGTTTGTATGTTTTGCAAGCTCCCTAAGGTGGATTTGGGTACAAGCAGAAACTAATAGAAATTAATAATTTTGGAAAAATTACAAGTTTTATTTGAGCTAGACCCGCGAGTGAGGTGTCCAGAGACGCAGCTTCGCGCGGGCTAGCTAACTACGAAACAAAACAAGGTAGGTGCCGAATAAAAAATTTGACTTTTGGTCAAAAAACCCGTTTTCGACTCAAAAAATTTTGATTTACACCCCCCAACTAGGGCTCCGGGACACGGAACGCGGACCAGAGCACAGGGATGGTAGGTGAGTACTATTGCAACTATAATCTAACGTAATATCTGAAGGAAAATTTGGAAGAACACTAAATTTTGATGATTTTGTCTGAAATTATAGTAATTTTCTAAGGGTAGGTAGGGAAACTTTTTCGAATTGCGTTAAGGGTGGTTTAAAATGGTCAGGGAGTAAGCGGTGGCCTACTTTAGTCTAAATTTGCTGAAAACAGCTTCAAAATCGCACCCTTTAAAGCGAAGATATCGACGTTTGTATGTTTTGCAAGCTCCCTAAGGTGGATTTGGGTACAAGCAGAAACTAATAGAAATTAATAATTTTGGAAAAATTACAAGTTTTATTTGAGCTAGACCCGCGAGTGAGGTGTCCAGAGACGCAGCTTCGCGCGGGCTAGCTAACTACGAAACAAAACAAGGTAGGTGCCGAATAAAAAATTTGACTTTTGGTCAAAAAACCCGTTTTCGACTCAAAAAATTTTGATTTACACCCCCCAACTAGGGCTCCGGGACACGGAACGCGGACCAGAGCACAGGGATGGTAGGTGAGTACTATTGCAACTATAATCTAACGTAATATCTGAAGGAAAATTTGGAAGAACACTAAATTTTGATGATTTTGTCTGAAATTATAGTAATTTTCTAAGGGTAGGTAGGGAAACTTTTTCGAATTGCGTTAAGGGTGGTTTAAAATGGTCAGGGAGTAAGCGGTGGCCTACTTTAGTCTAAATTTGCTGAAAACAGCTTCAAAATCGCACCCTTTAAAGCGAAGATATCGACGTTTGTATGTTTTGCAAGCTCCCTAAGGTGGATTTGGGTACAAGCAGAAACTAATAGAAATTAATAATTTTGGAAAAATTACAAGTTTTATTTGAGCTAGACCCGCGAGTGAGGTGTCCAGAGACGCAGCTTCGCGCGGGCTAGCTAACTACGAAACAAAACAAGGTAGGTGCCGAATAAAAAATTTGACTTTTGGTCAAAAAACCCGTTTTCGACTCAAAAAATTTTGATTTACACCCCCCAACTAGGGCTCCGGGACACGGAACGCGGACCAGAGCACAGGGATGGTAGGTGAGTACTATTGCAACTATAATCTAACGTAATATCTGAAGGAAAATTTGGAAGAACACTAAATTTTGATGATTTTGTCTGAAATTATAGTAATTTTCTAAGGGTAGGTAGGGAAACTTTTTCGAATTGCGTTAAGGGTGGTTTAAAATGGTCAGGGAGTAAGCGGTGGCCTACTTTAGTCTAAATTTGCTGAAAACAGCTTCAAAATCGCACCCTTTAAAGCGAAGATATCGACGTTTGTATGTTTTGCAAGCTCCCTAAGGTGGATTTGGGTACAAGCAGAAACTAATAGAAATTAATAATTTTGGAAAAATTACAAGTTTTATTTGAGCTAGACCCGCGAGTGAGGTGTCCAGAGACGCAGCTTCGCGCGGGCTAGCTAACTACGAAACAAAACAAGGTAGGTGCCGAATAAAAAATTTGACTTTTGGTCAAAAAACCCGTTTTCGACTCAAAAAATTTTGATTTACACCCCCCAACTAGGGCTCCGGGACACGGAACGCGGACCAGAGCACAGGGATGGTAGGTGAGTACTATTGCAACTATAATCTAACGTAATATCTGAAGGAAAATTTGGAAGAACACTAAATTTTGATGATTTTGTCTGAAATTATAGTAATTTTCTAAGGGTAGGTAGGGAAACTTTTTCGAATTGCGTTAAGGGTGGTTTAAAATGGTCAGGGAGTAAGCGGTGGCCTACTTTAGTCTAAATTTGCTGAAAACAGCTTCAAAATCGCACCCTTTAAAGCGAAGATATCGACGTTTGTATGTTTTGCAAGCTCCCTAAGGTGGATTTGGGTACAAGCAGAAACTAATAGAAATTAATAATTTTGGAAAAATTACAAGTTTTATTTGAGCTAGACCCGCGAGTGAGGTGTCCAGAGACGCAGCTTCGCGCGGGCTAGATAACTACGAAACAAAACAAGGTAGGTGCCGAATAAAAAATTTGACTTTTGGTCAAAAAACCCGTTTTCGACTCAAAAAATTTTGATTTACACCCCCCAACTAGGGCTCCGGGACACGGAACGCGGACCAGAGCACAGGGATGGTAGGTGAGTACTATTGCAACTATAATCTAACGTAATATCTGAAGGAAAATTTGGAAGAACACTAAATTTTGATGATTTTGTCTGAAATTATAGTAATTTTCTAAGGGTAGGTAGGGAAACTTTTTCGAATTGCGTTAAGGGTGGTTTAAAATGGTCAGGGAGTAAGCGGTGGCCTACTTTAGTCTAAATTTGCTGAAAACAGCTTCAAAATCGCACCCTTTAAAGCGAAGATATCGACGTTTGTATGTTTTGCAAGCTCCCTAAGGTGGATTTGGGTACAAGCAGAAACTAATAGAAATTAATAATTTTGGAAAAATTACAAGTTTTATTTGAGCTAGACCCGCGAGTGAGGTGTCCAGAGACGCAGCTTCGCGCGGGCTAGCTAACTACGAAACAAAACAAGGTAGGTGCCGAATAAAAAATTTGACTTTTGGTCAAAAAACCCGTTTTCGACTCAAAAAATTTTGATTTACACCCCCCAACTAGGGCTCCGGGACACGGAACGCGGACCAGAGCACAGGGATGGTAGGTGAGTACTATTGCAACTATAATCTAACGTAATATCTGAAGGAAAATTTGGAAGAACACTAAATTTTGATGATTTTGTCTGAAATTATAGTAATTTTCTAAGGGTAGGTAGGGAAACTTTTTCGAATTGCGTTAAGGGTGGTTTAAAATGGTCAGGGAGTAAGCGGTGGCCTACTTTAGTCTAAATTTGCTGAAAACAGCTTCAAAATCGCACCCTTTAAAGCGAAGATATCGACGTTTGTATGTTTTGCAAGCTCCCTAAGGTGGATTTGGGTACAAGCAGAAACTAATAGAAATTAATAATTTTGGAAAAATTACAAGTTTTATTTGAGCTAGACCCGCGAGTGAGGTGTCCAGAGACGCAGCTTCGCGCGGGCTAGCTAACTACGAAACAAAACAAGGTAGGTGCCGAATAAAAAATTTGACTTTTGGTCAAAAAACCCGTTTTCGACTCAAAAAATTTTGATTTACACCCCCCAACTAGGGCTCCGGGACACGGAACGCGGACCAGAGCACAGGGATGGTAGGTGAGTACTATTGCAACTATAATCTAACGTAATATCTGAAGGAAAATTTGGAAGAACACTAAATTTTGATGATTTTGTCTGAAATTATAGTAATTTTCTAAGGGTAGGTAGGGAAACTTTTTCGAATTGCGTTAAGGGTGGTTTAAAATGGTCAGGGAGTAAGCGGTGGCCTACTTTAGTCTAAATTTGCTGAAAACAGCTTCAAAATCGCACCCTTTAAAGCGAAGATATCGACGTTTGTATGTTTTGCAAGCTCCCTAAGGTGGATTTGGGTACAAGCAGAAACTAATAGAAATTAATAATTTTGGAAAAATTACAAGTTTTATTTGAGCTAGACCCGCGAGTGAGGTGTCCAGAGACGCAGCTTCGCGCGGGCTAGCTAACTACGAAACAAAACAAGGTAGGTGCCGAATAAAAAATTTGACTTTTGGTCAAAAAACCCGTTTTCGACTCAAAAAATTTTGATTTACACCCCCCAACTAGGGCTCCGGGACACGGAACGCGGACCAGAGCACAGGGATGGTAGGTGAGTACTATTGCAACTATAATCTAACGTAATATCTGAAGGAAAATTTGGAAGAACACTAAATTTTGATGATTTTGTCTGAAATTATAGTAATTTTCTAAGGGTAGGTAGGGAAACTTTTTCGAATTGCGTTAAGGGTGGTTTAAAATGGTCAGGGAGTAAGCGGTGGCCTACTTTAGTCTAAATTTGCTGAAAACAGCTTCAAAATCGCACCCTTTAAAGCGAAGATATCGACGTTTGTATGTTTTGCAAGCTCCCTAAGGTGGATTTGGGTACAAGCAGAAACTAATAGAAATTAATAATTTTGGAAAAATTACAAGTTTTATTTGAGCTAGACCCGCGAGTGAGGTGTCCAGAGACGCAGCTTCGCGCGGGCTAGATAACTACGAAACAAAACAAGGTAGGTGCCGAATAAAAAATTTGACTTTTGGTCAAAAAACCCGTTTTCGACTCAAAAAATTTTGATTTACACCCCCCAACTAGGGCTCCGGGACACGGAACGCGGACCAGAGCACAGGGATGGTAGGTGAGTACTATTGCAACTATAATCTAACGTAATATCTGAAGGAAAATTTGGAAGAACACTAAATTTTGATGATTTTGTCTGAAATTATAGTAATTTTCTAAGGGTAGGTAGGGAAACTTTTTCGAATTGCGTTAAGGGTGGTTTAAAATGGTCAGGGAGTAAGCGGTGGCCTACTTTAGTCTAAATTTGCTGAAAACAGCTTCAAAATCGCACCCTTTAAAGCGAAGATATCGACGTTTGTATGTTTTGCAAGCTCCCTAAGGTGGATTTGGGTACAAGCAGAAACTAATAGAAATTAATAATTTTGGAAAAATTACAAGTTTTATTTGAGCTAGACCCGCGAGTGAGGTGTCCAGAGACGCAGCTTCGCGCGGGCTAGCTAACTACGAAACAAAACAAGGTAGGTGCCGAATAAAAAATTTGACTTTTGGTCAAAAAACCCGTTTTCGACTCAAAAAATTTTGATTTACACCCCCCAACTAGGGCTCCGGGACACGGAACGCGGACCAGAGCACAGGGATGGTAGGTGAGTACTATTGCAACTATAATCTAACGTAATATCTGAAGGAAAATTTGGAAGAACACTAAATTTTGATGATTTTGTCTGAAATTATAGTAATTTTCTAAGGGTAGGTAGGGAAACTTTTTCGAATTGCGTTAAGGGTGGTTTAAAATGGTCAGGGAGTAAGCGGTGGCCTACTTTAGTCTAAATTTGCTGAAAACAGCTTCAAAATCGCACCCTTTAAAGCGAAGATATCGACGTTTGTATGTTTTGCAAGCTCCCTAAGGTGGATTTGGGTACAAGCAGAAACTAATAGAAATTAATAATTTTGGAAAAATTACAAGTTTTATTTGAGCTAGACCCGCGAGTGAGGTGTCCAGAGACGCAGCTTCGCGCGGGCTAGCTAACTACGAAACAAAACAAGGTAGGTGCCGAATAAAAAATTTGACTTTTGGTCAAAAAACCCGTTTTCGACTCAAAAAATTTTGATTTACACCCCCCAACTAGGGCTCCGGGACACGGAACGCGGACCAGAGCACAGGGATGGTAGGTGAGTACTATTGCAACTATAATCTAACGTAATATCTGAAGGAAAATTTGGAAGAACACTAAATTTTGATGATTTTGTCTGAAATTATAGTAATTTTCTAAGGGTAGGTAGGGAAACTTTTTCGAATTGCGTTAAGGGTGGTTTAAAATGGTCAGGGAGTAAGCGGTGGCCTACTTTAGTCTAAATTTGCTGAAAACAGCTTCAAAATCGCACCCTTTAAAGCGAAGATATCGACGTTTGTATGTTTTGCAAGCTCCCTAAGGTGGATTTGGGTACAAGCAGAAACTAATAGAAATTAATAATTTTGGAAAAATTACAAGTTTTATTTGAGCTAGACCCGCGAGTGAGGTGTCCAGAGACGCAGCTTCGCGCGGGCTAGCTAACTACGAAACAAAACAAGGTAGGTGCCGAATAAAAAATTTGACTTTTGGTCAAAAAACCCGTTTTCGACTCAAAAAATTTTGATTTACACCCCCCAACTAGGGCTCCGGGACACGGAACGCGGACCAGAGCACAGGGATGGTAGGTGAGTACTATTGCAACTATAATCTAACGTAATATCTGAAGGAAAATTTGGAAGAACACTAAATTTTGATGATTTTGTCTGAAATTATAGTAATTTTCTAAGGGTAGGTAGGGAAACTTTTTCGAATTGCGTTAAGGGTGGTTTAAAATGGTCAGGGAGTAAGCGGTGGCCTACTTTAGTCTAAATTTGCTGAAAACAGCTTCAAAATCGCACCCTTTAAAGCGAAGATATCGACGTTTGTATGTTTTGCAAGCTCCCTAAGGTGGATTTGGGTACAAGCAGAAACTAATAGAAATTAATAATTTTGGAAAAATTACAAGTTTTATTTGAGCTAGACCCGCGAGTGAGGTGTCCAGAGACGCAGCTTCGCGCGGGCTAGATAACTACGAAACAAAACAAGGTAGGTGCCGAATAAAAAATTTGACTTTTGGTCAAAAAAACCCGTTTTCGACTCAAAAAATTTTGATTTACACCCCCCAACTAGGGCTCCGGGACACGGAACGCGGACCAGAGCACAGGGATGGTAGGTGAGTACTATTGCAACTATAATCTAACGTAATATCTGAAGGAAAATTTGGAAGAACACTAAATTTTGATGATTTTGTCTGAAATTATAGTAATTTTCTAAGGGTAGGTAGGGAAACTTTTTCGAATTGCGTTAAGGGTGGTTTAAAATGGTCAGGGAGTAAGCGGTGGCCTACTTTAGTCTAAATTTGCTGAAAACAGCTTCAAAATCGCACCCTTTAAAGCGAAGATATCGACGTTTGTATGTTTTGCAAGCTCCCTAAGGTGGATTTGGGTACAAGCAGAAACTAATAGAAATTAATAATTTTGGAAAAATTACAAGTTTTATTTGAGCTAGACCCGCGAGTGAGGTGTCCAGAGACGCAGCTTCGCGCGGGCTAGCTAACTACGAAACAAAACAAGGTAGGTGCCGAATAAAAAATTTGACTTTTGGTCAAAAAACCCGTTTTCGACTCAAAAAATTTTGATTTACACCCCCCAACTAGGGCTCCGGGACACGGAACGCGGACCAGAGCACAGGGATGGTAGGTGAGTACTATTGCAACTATAATCTAACGTAATATCTGAAGGAAAATTTGGAAGAACACTAAATTTTGATGATTTTGTCTGAAATTATAGTAATTTTCTAAGGGTAGGTAGGGAAACTTTTTCGAATTGCGTTAAGGGTGGTTTAAAATGGTCAGGGAGTAAGCGGTGGCCTACTTTAGTCCTAAATTTGCTGAAAACAGCTTCAAAATCGCACCCTTTAAAGCGAAGATATCGACGTTTGTATGTTTTGCAAGCTCCCTAAGGTGGATTTGGGTACAAGCAGAAACTAATAGAAATTAATAATTTTGGAAAAATTACAAGTTTTATTTGAGCTAGACCCGCGAGTGAGGTGTCCAGAGACGCAGCTTCGCGCGGGCTAGCTAACTACGAAACAAAACAAGGTAGGTGCCGAATAAAAAATTTGACTTTTGGTCAAAAAACCCGTTTTCGACTCAAAAAATTTTGATTTACACCCCCCAACTAGGGCTCCGGGACACGGAACGCGGACCAGAGCACAGGGATGGTAGGTGAGTACTATTGCAACTATAATCTAACGTAATATCTGAAGGAAAATTTGGAAGAACACTAAATTTTGATGATTTTGTCTGAAATTATAGTAATTTTCTAAGGGTAGGTAGGGAAACTTTTTCGAATTGCGTTAAGGGTGGTTTAAAATGGTCAGGGAGTAAGCGGTGGCCTACTTTAGTCTAAATTTGCTGAAAACAGCTTCAAAATCGCACCCTTTAAAGCGAAGATATCGACGTTTGTATGTTTGCAAGCTCCCTAAGGTGGATTTGGGTACAAGCAGAAACTAATAGAAATTAATAATTTTGGAAAAATTACAAGTTTTATTTGAGCTAGACCCGCGAGTGAGGTGTCCAGAGGACGCAGCTTCGCGCGGGCTAGCTAACTACGAAACAAAACAAGGTAGGTGCCGAATAAAAAATTTGACTTTTGGTCAAAAAACCCGTTTTCGACTCAAAAAATTTTGATTTACACCCCCCAACTAGGGCTCCGGGACACGGAACGCGGACCAGAGCACAGGGATGGTAGGTGAGTACTATTGCAACTATAATCTAACGTAATATCTGAAGGAAAATTTGGAAGAACACTAAATTTTGATGATTTTGTCTGAAATTATAGTAATTTTCTAAGGGTAGGTAGGGAAACTTTTTCGAATTGCGTTAAGGGTGGTTTAAAATGGTCAGGGAGTAAGCGGTGGCCTACTTTAGTCTAAATTTGCTGAAAACAGCTTCAAAATCGCACCCTTTAAAGCGAAGATATCGACGTTTGTATGTTTTGCAAGCTCCCTAAGGTGGATTTGGGTACAAGCAGAAACTAATAGAAATTAATAATTTTGGAAAAATTACAAGTTTTATTTGAGCTAGACCCGCGAGTGAGGTGTCCAGAGACGCAGCTTCGCGCGGGCTAGATAACTACGAAACAAAACAAGGTAGGTGCCGAATAAAAAATTTGACTTTTGGTCAAAAAACCCGTTTTCGACTCAAAAAATTTTGATTTACACCCCCCAACTAGGGCTCCGGGACACGGAACGCGGACCAGAGCACAGGGATGGTAGGTGAGTACTATTGCAACTATAATCTAACGTAATATCTGAAGGAAAATTTGGAAGAACACTAAATTTTGATGATTTTGTCTGAAATTATAGTAATTTTCTAAGGGTAGGTAGGGAAACTTTTTCGAATTGCGTTAAGGGTGGTTTAAAATGGTCAGGGAGTAAGCGGTGGCCTACTTTAGTCTAAATTTGCTGAAAACAGCTTCAAAATCGCACCCTTTAAAGCGAAGATATCGACGTTTGTATGTTTTGCAAGCTCCCTAAGGTGGATTTGGGTACAAGCAGAAACTAATAGAAATTAATAATTTTGGAAAAATTACAAGTTTTATTTGAGCTAGACCCGCGAGTGAGGTGTCCAGAGACGCAGCTTCGCGCGGGCTAGCTAACTACGAAACAAAACAAGGTAGGTGCCGAATAAAAAATTTGACTTTTGGTCAAAAAACCCGTTTTCGACTCAAAAAATTTTGATTTACACCCCCCAACTAGGGCTCCGGGACACGGAACGCGGACCAGAGCACAGGGATGGTAGGTGAGTACTATTGCAACTATAATCTAACGTAATATCTGAAGGAAAATTTGGAAGAACACTAAATTTTGATGATTTTGTCTGAAATTATAGTAATTTTCTAAGGGTAGGTAGGGAAACTTTTTCGAATTGCGTTAAGGGTGGTTTAAAATGGTCAGGGAGTAAGCGGTGGCCTACTTTAGTCTAAATTTGCTGAAAACAGCTTCAAAATCGCACCCTTTAAAGCGAAGATATCGACGTTTGTATGTTTTGCAAGCTCCCTAAGGTGGATTTGGGTACAAGCAGAAACTAATAGAAATTAATAATTTTGGAAAAATTACAAGTTTTATTTGAGCTAGACCCGCGAGTGAGGTGTCCAGAGACGCAGCTTCGCGCGGGCTAGCTAACTACGAAACAAAACAAGGTAGGTGCCGAATAAAAAATTTGACTTTTGGTCAAAAAACCCGTTTTCGACTCAAAAAATTTTGATTTACACCCCCCAACTAGGGCTCCGGGACACGGAACGCGGACCAGAGCACAGGGATGGTAGGTGAGTACTATTGCAACTATAATCTAACGTAATATCTGAAGGAAAATTTGGAAGAACACTAAATTTTGATGATTTTGTCTGAAATTATAGTAATTTTCTAAGGGTAGGTAGGGAAACTTTTTCGAATTGCGTTAAGGGTGGTTTAAAATGGTCAGGGAGTAAGCGGTGGCCTACTTTAGTCTAAATTTGCTGAAAACAGCTTCAAAATCGCACCCTTTAAAGCGAAGATATCGACGTTTGTATGTTTTGCAAGCTCCCTAAGGTGGATTTGGGTACAAGCAGAAACTAATAGAAATTAATAATTTTGGAAAAATTACAAGTTTTATTTGAGCTAGACCCGCGAGTGAGGTGTCCAGAGACGCAGCTTCGCGCGGGCTAGCTAACTACGAAACAAAACAAGGTAGGTGCCGAATAAAAAATTTGACTTTTGGTCAAAAAACCCGTTTTCGACTCAAAAAATTTTGATTTACACCCCCCAACTAGGGCTCCGGGACACGGAACGCGGACCAGAGCACAGGGATGGTAGGTGAGTACTATTGCAACTATAATCTAACGTAATATCTGAAGGAAAATTTGGAAGAACACTAAATTTTGATGATTTTGTCTGAAATTATAGTAATTTTCTAAGGGTAGGTAGGGAAACTTTTTCGAATTGCGTTAAGGGTGGTTTAAAATGGTCAGGGAGTAAGCGGTGGCCTACTTTAGTCTAAATTTGCTGAAAACAGCTTCAAAATCGCACCCTTTAAAGCGAAGATATCGACGTTTGTATGTTTTGCAAGCTCCCTAAGGTGGATTTGGGTACAAGCAGAAACTAATAGAAATTAATAATTTTGGAAAAATTACAAGTTTTATTTGAGCTAGACCCGCGAGTGAGGTGTCCAGAGACGCAGCTTCGCGCGGGCTAGCTAACTACGAAACAAAACAAGGTAGGTGCCGAATAAAAAATTTGACTTTTGGTCAAAAAACCCGTTTTCGACTCAAAAAATTTTGATTTACACCCCCCAACTAGGGCTCCGGGACACGGAACGCGGACCAGAGCACAGGGATGGTAGGTGAGTACTATTGCAACTATAATCTAACGTAATATCTGAAGGAAAATTTGGAAGAACACTAAATTTTGATGATTTTGTCTGAAATTATAGTAATTTTCTAAGGGTAGGTAGGGAAACTTTTTCGAATTGCGTTAAGGGTGGTTTAAAATGGTCAGGGAGTAAGCGGTGGCCTACTTTAGTCTAAATTTGCTGAAAACAGCTTCAAAATCGCACCCTTTAAAGCGAAGATATCGACGTTTGTATGTTTTGCAAGCTCCCTAAGGTGGATTTGGGTACAAGCAGAAACTAATAGAAATTAATAATTTTGGAAAAATTACAAGTTTTATTTGAGCTAGACCCGCGAGTGAGGTGTCCAGAGACGCAGCTTCGCGCGGGCTAGATAACTACGAAACAAAACAAGGTAGGTGCCGAATAAAAAATTTGACTTTTGGTCAAAAAACCCGTTTTCGACTCAAAAAATTTTGATTTACACCCCCCAACTAGGGCTCCGGGACACGGAACGCGGACCAGAGCACAGGGATGGTAGGTGAGTACTATTGCAACTATAATCTAACGTAATATCTGAAGGAAAATTTGGAAGAACACTAAATTTTGATGATTTTGTCTGAAATTATAGTAATTTTCTAAGGGTAGGTAGGGAAACTTTTTCGAATTGCGTTAAGGGTGGTTTAAAATGGTCAGGGAGTAAGCGGTGGCCTACTTTAGTCTAAATTTGCTGAAAACAGCTTCAAAATCGCACCCTTTAAAGCGAAGATATCGACGTTTGTATGTTTTGCAAGCTCCCTAAGGTGGATTTGGGTACAAGCAGAAACTAATAGAAATTAATAATTTTGGAAAAATTACAAGTTTTATTTGAGCTAGACCCGCGAGTGAGGTGTCCAGAGACGCAGCTTCGCGCGGGCTAGATAACTACGAAACAAAACAAGGTAGGTGCCGAATAAAAAATTTGACTTTTGGTCAAAAAACCCGTTTTCGACTCAAAAAATTTTGATTTACACCCCCCAACTAGGGCTCCGGGACACGGAACGCGGACCAGAGCACAGGGATGGTAGGTGAGTACTATTGCAACTATAATCTAACGTAATATCTGAAGGAAAATTTGGAAGAACACTAAATTTTGATGATTTTGTCTGAAATTATAGTAATTTTCTAAGGGTAGGTAGGGAAACTTTTTCGAATTGCGTTAAGGGTGGTTTAAAATGGTCAGGGAGTAAGCGGTGGCCTACTTTAGTCTAAATTTGCTGAAAACAGCTTCAAAATCGCACCCTTTAAAGCGAAGATATCGACGTTTGTATGTTTTGCAAGCTCCCTAAGGTGGATTTGGGTACAAGCAGAAACTAATAGAAATTAATAATTTTGGAAAAATTACAAGTTTTATTTGAGCTAGACCCGCGAGTGAGGTGTCCAGAGACGCAGCTTCGCGCGGGCTAGCTAACTACGAAACAAAACAAGGTAGGTGCCGAATAAAAAATTTGACTTTTGGTCAAAAAACCCGTTTTCGACTCAAAAAATTTTGATTTACACCCCCCAACTAGGGCTCCGGGACACGGAACGCGGACCAGAGCACAGGGATGGTAGGTGAGTACTATTGCAACTATAATCTAACGTAATATCTGAAGGAAAATTTGGAAGAACACTAAATTTTGATGATTTTGTCTGAAATTATAGTAATTTTCTAAGGGTAGGTAGGGAAACTTTTTCGAATTGCGTTAAGGGTGGTTTAAAATGGTCAGGGAGTAAGCGGTGGCCTACTTTAGTCTAAATTTGCTGAAAACAGCTTCAAAATCGCACCCTTTAAAGCGAAGATATCGACGTTTGTATGTTTTGCAAGCTCCCTAAGGTGGATTTGGGTACAAGCAGAAACTAATAGAAATTAATAATTTTGGAAAAATTACAAGTTTTATTTGAGCTAGACCCGCGAGTGAGGTGTCCAGAGACGCAGCTTCGCGCGGGCTAGCTAACTACGAAACAAAACAAGGTAGGTGCCGAATAAAAAATTTGACTTTTGGTCAAAAAACCCGTTTTCGACTCAAAAAATTTTGATTTACACCCCCCAACTAGGGCTCCGGGACACGGAACGCGGACCAGAGCACAGGGATGGTAGGTGAGTACTATTGCAACTATAATCTAACGTAATATCTGAAGGAAAATTTGGAAGAACACTAAATTTTGATGATTTTGTCTGAAATTATAGTAATTTTCTAAGGGTAGGTAGGGAAACTTTTTCGAATTGCGTTAAGGGTGGTTTAAAATGGTCAGGGAGTAAGCGGTGGCCTACTTTAGTCTAAATTTGCTGAAAACAGCTTCAAAATCGCACCCTTTAAAGCGAAGATATCGACGTTTGTATGTTTTGCAAGCTCCCTAAGGTGGATTTGGGTACAAGCAGAAACTAATAGAAATTAATAATTTTGGAAAAATTACAAGTTTTATTTGAGCTAGACCCGCGAGTGAGGTGTCCAGAGACGCAGCTTCGCGCGGGCTAGCTAACTACGAAACAAAACAAGGTAGGTGCCGAATAAAAAATTTGACTTTTGGTCAAAAAACCCGTTTTCGACTCAAAAAATTTTGATTTACACCCCCCAACTAGGGCTCCGGGACACGGAACGCGGACCAGAGCACAGGGATGGTAGGTGAGTACTATTGCAACTATAATCTAACGTAATATCTGAAGGAAAATTTGGAAGAACACTAAATTTTGATGATTTTGTCTGAAATTATAGTAATTTTCTAAGGGTAGGTAGGGAAACTTTTTCGAATTGCGTTAAGGGTGGTTTAAAATGGTCAGGGAGTAAGCGGTGGCCTACTTTAGTCTAAATTTGCTGAAAACAGCTTCAAAATCGCACCCTTTAAAGCGAAGATATCGACGTTTGTATGTTTTGCAAGCTCCCTAAGGTGGATTTGGGTACAAGCAGAAACTAATAGAAATTAATAATTTTGGAAAAATTACAAGTTTTATTTGAGCTAGACCCGCGAGTGAGGTGTCCAGAGACGCAGCTTCGCGCGGGCTAGATAACTACGAAACAAAACAAGGTAGGTGCCGAATAAAAAATTTGACTTTTGGTCAAAAAACCCGTTTTCGACTCAAAAAATTTTGATTTACACCCCCCAACTAGGGCTCCGGGACACGGAACGCGGACCAGAGCACAGGGATGGTAGGTGAGTACTATTGCAACTATAATCTAACGTAATATCTGAAGGAAAATTTGGAAGAACACTAAATTTTGATGATTTTGTCTGAAATTATAGTAATTTTCTAAGGGTAGGTAGGGAAACTTTTTCGAATTGCGTTAAGGGTGGTTTAAAATGGTCAGGGAGTAAGCGGTGGCCTACTTTAGTCTAAATTTGCTGAAAACAGCTTCAAAATCGCACCCTTTAAAGCGAAGATATCGACGTTTGTATGTTTTGCAAGCTCCCTAAGGTGGATTTGGGTACAAGCAGAAACTAATAGAAATTAATAATTTTGGAAAAATTACAAGTTTTATTTGAGCTAGACCCGCGAGTGAGGTGTCCAGAGACGCAGCTTCGCGCGGGCTAGATAACTACGAAACAAAACAAGGTAGGTGCCGAATAAAAAATTTGACTTTTGGTCAAAAAACCCGTTTTCGACTCAAAAAATTTTGATTTACACCCCCCAACTAGGGCTCCGGGACACGGAACGCGGACCAGAGCACAGGGATGGTAGGTGAGTACTATTGCAACTATAATCTAACGTAATATCTGAAGGAAAATTTGGAAGAACACTAAATTTTGATGATTTTGTCTGAAATTATAGTAATTTTCTAAGGGTAGGTAGGGAAACTTTTTCGAATTGCGTTAAGGGTGGTTTAAAATGGTCAGGGAGTAAGCGGTGGCCTACTTTAGTCTAAATTTGCTGAAAACAGCTTCAAAATCGCACCCTTTAAAGCGAAGATATCGACGTTTGTATGTTTTGCAAGCTCCCTAAGGTGGATTTGGGTACAAGCAGAAACTAATAGAAATTAATAATTTTGGAAAAATTACAAGTTTTATTTGAGCTAGACCCGCGAGTGAGGTGTCCAGAGACGCAGCTTCGCGCGGGCTAGCTAACTACGAAACAAAACAAGGTAGGTGCCGAATAAAAAATTTGACTTTTGGTCAAAAAACCCGTTTTCGACTCAAAAAATTTTGATTTACACCCCCCAACTAGGGCTCCGGGACACGGAACGCGGACCAGAGCACAGGGATGGTAGGTGAGTACTATTGCAACTATAATCTAACGTAATATCTGAAGGAAAATTTGGAAGAACACTAAATTTTGATGATTTTGTCTGAA
This sequence comes from Cerastis rubricosa, assembly GCA_949152445.1. Taxonomy (NCBI): domain Eukaryota; kingdom Metazoa; phylum Arthropoda; class Insecta; order Lepidoptera; family Noctuidae; genus Cerastis; species Cerastis rubricosa. The sequence continues at coordinate 12,927,892 of OX424551.1, forward strand.
ATTATAGTAATTTTCTAAGGGTAGGTAGGGAAACTTTTTCGAATTGCGTTAAGGGTGGTTTAAAATGGTCAGGGAGTAAGCGGTGGCCTACTTTAGTCTAAATTTGCTGAAAACAGCTTCAAAATCGCACCCTTTAAAGCGAAGATATCGACGTTTGTATGTTTTGCAAGCTCCCTAAGGTGGATTTGGGTACAAGCAGAAACTAATAGAAATTAATAATTTTGGAAAAATTACAAGTTTTATTTGAGCTAGACCCGCGAGTGAGGTGTCCAGAGACGCAGCTTCGCGCGGGCTAGCTAACTACGAAACAAAACAAGGTAGGTGCCGAATAAAAAATTTGACTTTTGGTCAAAAAACCCGTTTTCGACTCAAAAAATTTTGATTTACACCCCCCAACTAGGGCTCCGGGACACGGAACGCGGACCAGAGCACAGGGATGGTAGGTGAGTACTATTGCAACTATAATCTAACGTAATATCTGAAGGAAAATTTGGAAGAACACTAAATTTTGATGATTTTGTCTGAAATTATAGTAATTTTCTAAGGGTAGGTAGGGAAACTTTTTCGAATTGCGTTAAGGGTGGTTTAAAATGGTCAGGGAGTAAGCGGTGGCCTACTTTAGTCTAAATTTGCTGAAAACAGCTTCAAAATCGCACCCTTTAAAGCGAAGATATCGACGTTTGTATGTTTTGCAAGCTCCCTAAGGTGGATTTGGGTACAAGCAGAAACTAATAGAAATTAATAATTTTGGAAAAATTACAAGTTTTATTTGAGCTAGACCCGCGAGTGAGGTGTCCAGAGACGCAGCTTCGCGCGGGCTAGATAACTACGAAACAAAACAAGGTAGGTGCCGAATAAAAAATTTGACTTTTGGTCAAAAAACCCGTTTTCGACTCAAAAAATTTTGATTTACACCCCCCAACTAGGGCTCCGGGACACGGAACGCGGACCAGAGCACAGGGATGGTAGGTGAGTACTATTGCAACTATAATCTAACGTAATATCTGAAGGAAAATTTGGAAGAACACTAAATTTTGATGATTTTGTCTGAAATTATAGTAATTTTCTAAGGGTAGGTAGGGAAACTTTTTCGAATTGCGTTAAGGGTGGTTTAAAATGGTCAGGGAGTAAGCGGTGGCCTACTTTAGTCTAAATTTGCTGAAAACAGCTTCAAAATCGCACCCTTTAAAGCGAAGATATCGACGTTTGTATGTTTTGCAAGCTCCCTAAGGTGGATTTGGGTACAAGCAGAAACTAATAGAAATTAATAATTTTGGAAAAATTACAAGTTTTATTTGAGCTAGACCCGCGAGTGAGGTGTCCAGAGACGCAGCTTCGCGCGGGCTAGATAACTACGAAACAAAACAAGGTAGGTGCCGAATAAAAAATTTGACTTTTGGTCAAAAAACCCGTTTTCGACTCAAAAAATTTTGATTTACACCCCCCAACTAGGGCTCCGGGACACGGAACGCGGACCAGAGCACAGGGATGGTAGGTGAGTACTATTGCAACTATAATCTAACGTAATATCTGAAGGAAAATTTGGAAGAACACTAAATTTTGATGATTTTGTCTGAAATTATAGTAATTTTCTAAGGGTAGGTAGGGAAACTTTTTCGAATTGCGTTAAGGGTGGTTTAAAATGGTCAGGGAGTAAGCGGTGGCCTACTTTAGTCTAAATTTGCTGAAAACAGCTTCAAAATCGCACCCTTTAAAGCGAAGATATCGACGTTTGTATGTTTTGCAAGCTCCCTAAGGTGGATTTGGGTACAAGCAGAAACTAATAGAAATTAATAATTTTGGAAAAATTACAAGTTTTATTTGAGCTAGACCCGCGAGTGAGGTGTCCAGAGACGCAGCTTCGCGCGGGCTAGCTAACTACGAAACAAAACAAGGTAGGTGCCGAATAAAAAATTTGACTTTTGGTCAAAAAACCCGTTTTCGACTCAAAAAATTTTGATTTACACCCCCCAACTAGGGCTCCGGGACACGGAACGCGGACCAGAGCACAGGGATGGTGTTAGATTCCGTGAGCTACTCAATAAAAACACATTATAAGATTCCAAATGTATTGTGCACCGCACAGGCAAAACGATCAGACTAAACTAAAGTAACATCTGTCTATAAACCTTACTCTAGACAACATAGAGTTTACAATGGAACACATACAAACTCCTTGAAGGTATATTTCTAACACTGGCCCTTGATCCAATATAAACTCATGTAAATCACATTACCCACAATAAAATATCTAAGTGTAGACACATCCGCTGTCTAAAAATATACTATAACATAACAACAACAAAACACAGCAAAAGCATAAATTTATCAAAGCATCCGTCACATATAAACAGTAAATATTCAAAAAACTATGTGATACGGATCTAAAACAAATTATACTTCTGCAAGTATGCCTTATCTACTGCTTAGAACCATCGCATATCATTTATTTAATGATAGAAATAAATGACATACAAACTTATCATGTTTTTCCTTTACCAACGGTTTCGTTAAAACATCGGCCACCATTTCATCAGTAGATAGGTATTTTATAACAACTGTACCTTCCTCAACAATTTCCCTAATGAAATGATGTCTCACGTCAATGTGTTTCGTTCTGGCATGATACATAGAATTAGTGCACAACTTCAGTGCAGACTGATTATCATTAAACAACGTAATCCTATACTGTACCCCGTAAATTTCGAACAGAAACTTGCGTAGAAAAAGTGCTTCTTTACAAGCATCCGACAGACACATATATTCGGCCTCTGTGCTTGAAAGAGCCACTGTTTTTTGTTTTCTACCCTCCCAAGAGATGGTAGAATTTCCAATTTTGAACACATAACCGGTATAAGATCGGCGATCGACCTCATTTGATGCAAAATCAGCGTCAGCATATGCGACGATATCCAAGCCTGACTTCTGAAAAGTTAAGTAATGATCAGGCGTACCTTTTAGATAGCGAAGAACGCGTTTTGCTGCCTTCCAGTGAGTCTCGTTGTAAGCGTCGTTGAACTGACTGAGCGAGCTGACAGCATGTGCAATATCCGGCCGCGTACATACCGCTATGTACATCAGACATCCTATCAGGCCTCTGTAGTCGTGCGTACAATCCTTCTTTGTAGATTTCACGAGCTTCAGACCTTTCTCCATAGGTGTTCGTGCAGGTTTGCAATCTGACATGTGAAATCGTTCTAGCACCTTCTTAATATAGTTTGACTGGTCTAGAGTTATTTCCTTGTTCTGTCTGCAAAGCCTCATTTCAAGAATGTGGTGTGCTGGCCCTAAATCTTTGATTTCGAAGGCCTTCTTTAATTCTTCTTTGATTCCTGCCACATCTCGGGAACCAGCTGAAGAAAACAGCATTATATCATCAACATAGAGAGCAATTATAATCACAGATTTCCCGCTCGACTTGACATAAACACAAGGTTCGGAAGATAAACGTTTAAATTTCATTTTGCTCGTCAAAACGCCATTTATTTTCTCATACCAAGACTTTGAAGCTTGCTTCAGTCCGTATATGGCCTTATTCAACTTGTAAACTTTATCTTCTTGACCTTTAATCTTGTAGCCTTCTGGCTGCTCCATAAAAACGGTTTCCTTTAAATCTCCATTCAAAAAGGCCGTTTTTACATCCAGATGCTCAATATTCATGTTATGTTCCGTTGCTAAAGCTAGTAACGTACGTATAGTGGAATATCGTACTACAGGAGAAAACGTTTCTTCGTAATCAATACCGTATTTCTGGGTATAACCTTTTGCAACGAGGCGCGCTTTGTACCTCAATATTTCCCCGTCAAGGCCAAGCTTTCTTTTAAAGATCCACTTGCATTTGACAGGCCTTTGCTTCGTATCGCGGTCAGTCAGAGTCCAACACTTATTATCGATGAAGGATTTATACTCTTCCGCCATCGCGGCTTTCCACTTACTTGCTTCGTGGCCATTCAGTGCCTCGCGTACTGTCTGAGGGTCTTCAGTGTCACTGCAAACAGTGCGTGCTACACTAGCTGACTCAAACTCACTACTTTCGTCCGTAGAGTTCTCGTAGTCTTCCAGTGTGGAATCTCCTGGGACATACGTCTCATCCGCAGAGTCATTCAGAGTCTCACTACTGCTCTCAGAATCATCTGTCGTAATGACGCTGTTATCTTGACAGTTTTCGTTAGATATTTCTGCGTGCTCTTGGGGTAAATCGGGTGAGGCAGGTTGCACTGGAACATTATCGGTGACAGTTACATTGTTCGGAAACAAACCAATCGTGTAACGTGAACTATCATCCTCATCCGATGAAGTGTTATTCCAAAAAGCATGTTCTAGAAAAATGACATTTCTTGCTTTTATGACATTCTTCGAGCTCGCCGGATCTATCAATCTGTAACCCTTTGACTCGTCACAGTATCCGGCAAAAATATATTTCTTACTTTTGGGATCTAATTTGTCCCGTTTGTGCTGTAGGGCATAAGCTTGACAACCAAAAATGCGTAGGTAACTCAGATTCTCCTTTTTACCTGTCCATTTTTCTTCCGGTGTACTGCCCATCACAGCCTTAGTTGGAGAGCGATTCTTCAGGTAGACGGCAGTGTTGACTGCTTCTGCCCAGAATTCCTTTTTCAAACCTGCTTCCTGGAGCATGCACCTGGCTTTCTCCGTAACGGTTCTGATCGCGCGTTCTGCGACCCCGTTCTGAGCTGATGACCTTGGAACCGTGGTCTGATGTCGAATCCCATGCTTCTTCAGGAACTTCTGAAAATTAGAATTGACATATTCACCACCATTGTCTGTACGAAGAACTTTTATTTTCTTATTGGTTTGGTTTTCTACGAGAGCTTTAAATTCTTTAAACATCTCGAAAACCTCATCCTTCCTCCTAAGAAAATAAACGAATGTTTTTCGTGACAGGTCGTCAATGAACAACAGAAAATATCTTTTCCCACCTAGGGACGGGCACGGCAGTGGTCCCATGACGTCACTGTGAATTATTCCAAGAATTTCCTTGGCTCTGGTCTCCGATTTCTTCGGAAATGGCAACTTAGTCTGTTTACCTAAGATGCAGGAAACACACGACCGAAAGTTATTGTTGTCATAAGAAATACCCTTGACCATACCTTTTCGCAGTAACTCCATGCTTCGGGTGTTCAGATGCGCTAGACGATGGTGCCAAATTTGTTGCGTTGACTGGCTTCCAGTAGCAGGGGACTGCGGCGCTTGCTTCACGCTCACGGCAACATGACGACTATCAACCTTCAATTGACGTGTCGGCACTGCTTTGCTGTCACCTGTACCTACAGACAAAGACGAACACATTGCCTGCGAGGATGGCTCGCTACACGAAACAGAAACAGTTTCAGTGGCATCAAGTTCATAAATACCATCTCTCAGGGTAGCTGTAGCCAAAACCTCCCCATTGTCATAGACTGTACACACGCCAGAACGAAACACAATTTCGAAACCTTTCTTATCCATCGCACTAACAGATAACAAATTAGCAGACAATTTTGGGACTAAGTACACATTACTTATCGATCTCACACTATTGTCCTTTAGCACAGTTTGCGCAGTTCCTTTTCCAGCTGTCGGCAATGCTTCACCATTGGCGATTAAGACCTTCTTCGGCTTTTCAATAGTAAAATCTGTTAAATACCTGCGATCATTGCAAAAATGCTGCGCCGCACCACTGTCGACGTACCAAACGTCTCTCTTGACTCCTGCGGCCAACGCTGTGAGATGCACCTGGCTTTTCCTGCCACTCTTCTTGCCGTCAGAGTTGTCAGGACAATCCTTCTTGAAATGCCCACTCTTTTTGCATCTGAAGCACTTAATTGGCTTGGGTGCTTTCCGAGCTGCTAAAGCCGTAACATTTACGCTTTTTTCGTCGCGTCTCGCATTTTCTAGAAGCAATTTTGCTTTGACATTTTCACTTGACAGTGACACGTTCGAATGTTCTAGAGCCATGATCAACGGGTCGTAATCGCTTGTCGAACCGCTGAGTAAAATCACGGCCACGAAGTCATCTTCTAAAGCCGCTCCGATGTCGCTCAGTTGTTGCGATGTATCTATGACCTTGTTCACATATGTCTCCATACTCGCACATTCGCTTAATTTAATGGCGAACAATGTGCGAAGCAATCCGAGTCGTCGTGACAAGCCTCGGTCCTCGTATGCCTTCTGCAGGTTGCTCCACGCTTCGCTAGCCGACTTGGCATTTCTAATTAGTGGAAATACACAAGGCTTCACGCTCAAGGCGATTTTCGCGAGCGCCTTTTCCTGCTTCTTCGCGTTTTCGTTTTTATTTTCAGTTGTGCCCACACAATCCCAAAGATCGTCATGGATGAGCACCATCCGCATCATAAATTTCCAGGATGGATAATCTTGAATCCCGGATAATTTTTCTATCGAAACATTTTGATTGACGGTTGTCATTGTTCTTTGTTTTTCTTGCGAATAAATTTTGAAAATAATTTTACAAAATCACACGCGTATACTTGGAAAATAATAAGAGTAGTGAATTTAAAGCATAACGCTCTGCTACCATGTTGGATTCCGTGAGCTACTCAATAAAAACACATTATAAGATTCCAAATGTATTGTGCACCGCACAGGCAAAACGATCAGACTAAACTAAAGTAACATCTGTCTATAAACCTTACTCTAGACAACATAGAGTTTACAATGGAACACATACAAACTCCTTGAAGGTATATTTCTAACAGATGGTAGGTGAGTACTATTGCAACTATAATCTAACGTAATATCTGAAGGAAAATTTGGAAGAACACTAAATTTTGATGATTTTGTCTGAAATTATAGTAATTTTCTAAGGGTAGGTAGGGAAACTTTTTCGAATTGCGTTAAGGGTGGTTTAAAATGGTCAGGGAGTAAGCGGTGGCCTACTTTAGTCTAAATTTGCTGAAAACAGCTTCAAAATCGCACCCTTTAAAGCGAAGATATCGACGTTTGTATGTTTTGCAAGCTCCCTAAGGTGGATTTGGGTACAAGCAGAAACTAATAGAAATTAATAATTTTGGAAAAATTACAAGTTTTATTTGAGCTAGACCCGCGAGTGAGGTGTCCAGAGACGCAGCTTCGCGCGGGCTAGCTAACTACGAAACAAAACAAGGTAGGTGCCGAATAAAAAATTTGACTTTTGGTCAAAAAACCCGTTTTCGACTCAAAAAATTTTGATTTACACCCCCCAACTAGGGCTCCGGGACACGGAACGCGGACCAGAGCACAGGGATGGTAGGTGAGTACTATTGCAACTATAATCTAACGTAATATCTGAAGGAAAATTTGGAAGAACACTAAATTTTGATGATTTTGTCTGAAATTATAGTAATTTTCTAAGGGTAGGTAGGGAAACTTTTTCGAATTGCGTTAAGGGTGGTTTAAAATGGTCAGGGAGTAAGCGGTGGCCTACTTTAGTCTAAATTTGCTGAAAACAGCTTCAAAATCGCACCCTTTAAAGCGAAGATATCGACGTTTGTATGTTTTGCAAGCTCCCTAAGGTGGATTTGGGTACAAGCAGAAACTAATAGAAATTAATAATTTTGGAAAAATTACAAGTTTTATTTGAGCTAGACCCGCGAGTGAGGTGTCCAGAGACGCAGCTTCGCGCGGGCTAGCTAACTACGAAACAAAACAAGGTAGGTGCCGAATAAAAAATTTGACTTTTGGTCAAAAAACCCGTTTTCGACTCAAAAAATTTTGATTTACACCCCCCAACTAGGGCTCCGGGACACGGAACGCGGACCAGAGCACAGGGATGGTAGGTGAGTACTATTGCAACTATAATCTAACGTAATATCTGAAGGAAAATTTGGAAGAACACTAAATTTTGATGATTTTGTCTGAAATTATAGTAATTTTCTAAGGGTAGGTAGGGAAACTTTTTCGAATTGCGTTAAGGGTGGTTTAAAATGGTCAGGGAGTAAGCGGTGGCCTACTTTAGTCTAAATTTGCTGAAAACAGCTTCAAAATCGCACCCTTTAAAGCGAAGATATCGACGTTTGTATGTTTTGCAAGCTCCCTAAGGTGGATTTGGGTACAAGCAGAAACTAATAGAAATTAATAATTTTGGAAAAATTACAAGTTTTATTTGAGCTAGACCCGCGAGTGAGGTGTCCAGAGACGCAGCTTCGCGCGGGCTAGATAACTACGAAACAAAACAAGGTAGGTGCCGAATAAAAAATTTGACTTTTGGTCAAAAAACCCGTTTTCGACTCAAAAAATTTTGATTTACACCCCCCAACTAGGGCTCCGGGACACGGAACGCGGACCAGAGCACAGGGATGGTAGGTGAGTACTATTGCAACTATAATCTAACGTAATATCTGAAGGAAAATTTGGAAGAACACTAAATTTTGATGATTTTGTCTGAAATTATAGTAATTTTCTAAGGGTAGGTAGGGAAACTTTTTCGAATTGCGTTAAGGGTGGTTTAAAATGGTCAGGGAGTAAGCGGTGGCCTACTTTAGTCTAAATTTGCTGAAAACAGCTTCAAAATCGCACCCTTTAAAGCGAAGATATCGACGTTTGTATGTTTTGCAAGCTCCCTAAGGTGGATTTGGGTACAAGCAGAAACTAATAGAAATTAATAATTTTGGAAAAATTACAAGTTTTATTTGAGCTAGACCCGCGAGTGAGGTGTCCAGAGACGCAGCTTCGCGCGGGCTAGCTAACTACGAAACAAAACAAGGTAGGTGCCGAATAAAAAATTTGACTTTTGGTCAAAAAACCCGTTTTCGACTCAAAAAATTTTGATTTACACCCCCCAACTAGGGCTCCGGGACACGGAACGCGGACCAGAGCACAGGGATGGTAGGTGAGTACTATTGCAACTATAATCTAACGTAATATCTGAAGGAAAATTTGGAAGAACACTAAATTTTGATGATTTTGTCTGAAATTATAGTAATTTTCTAAGGGTAGGTAGGGAAACTTTTTCGAATTGCGTTAAGGGTGGTTTAAAATGGTCAGGGAGTAAGCGGTGGCCTACTTTAGTCTAAATTTGCTGAAAACAGCTTCAAAATCGCACCCTTTAAAGCGAAGATATCGACGTTTGTATGTTTTGCAAGCTCCCTAAGGTGGATTTGGGTACAAGCAGAAACTAATAGAAATTAATAATTTTGGAAAAATTACAAGTTTTATTTGAGCTAGACCCGCGAGTGAGGTGTCCAGAGACGCAGCTTCGCGCGGGCTAGCTAACTACGAAACAAAACAAGGTAGGTGCCGAATAAAAAATTTGACTTTTGGTCAAAAAACCCGTTTTCGACTCAAAAAATTTTGATTTACACCCCCCAACTAGGGCTCCGGGACACGGAACGCGGACCAGAGCACAGGGATGGTAGGTGAGTACTATTGCAACTATAATCTAACGTAATATCTGAAGGAAAATTTGGAAGAACACTAAATTTTGATGATTTTGTCTGAAATTATAGTAATTTTCTAAGGGTAGGTAGGGAAACTTTTTCGAATTGCGTTAAGGGTGGTTTAAAATGGTCAGGGAGTAAGCGGTGGCCTACTTTAGTCTAAATTTGCTGAAAACAGCTTCAAAATCGCACCCTTTAAAGCGAAGATATCGACGTTTGTATGTTTTGCAAGCTCCCTAAGGTGGATTTGGGTACAAGCAGAAACTAATAGAAATTAATAATTTTGGAAAAATTACAAGTTTTATTTGAGCTAGACCCGCGAGTGAGGTGTCCAGAGACGCAGCTTCGCGCGGGCTAGATAACTACGAAACAAAACAAGGTAGGTGCCGAATAAAAAATTTGACTTTTGGTCAAAAAACCCGTTTTCGACTCAAAAAATTTTGATTTACACCCCCCAACTAGGGCTCCGGGACACGGAACGCGGACCAGAGCACAGGGATGGTAGGTGAGTACTATTGCAACTATAATCTAACGTAATATCTGAAGGAAAATTTGGAAGAACACTAAATTTTGATGATTTTGTCTGAAATTATAGTAATTTTCTAAGGGTAGGTAGGGAAACTTTTTCGAATTGCGTTAAGGGTGGTTTAAAATGGTCAGGGAGTAAGCGGTGGCCTACTTTAGTCTAAATTTGCTGAAAACAGCTTCAAAATCGCACCCTTTAAAGCGAAGATATCGACGTTTGTATGTTTTGCAAGCTCCCTAAGGTGGATTTGGGTACAAGCAGAAACTAATAGAAATTAATAATTTTGGAAAAATTACAAGTTTTATTTGAGCTAGACCCGCGAGTGAGGTGTCCAGAGACGCAGCTTCGCGCGGGCTAGCTAACTACGAAACAAAACAAGGTAGGTGCCGAATAAAAAATTTGACTTTTGGTCAAAAAACCCGTTTTCGACTCAAAAAATTTTGATTTACACCCCCCAACTAGGGCTCCGGGACACGGAACGCGGACCAGAGCACAGGGATGGTAGGTGAGTACTATTGCAACTATAATCTAACGTAATATCTGAAGGAAAATTTGGAAGAACACTAAATTTTGATGATTTTGTCTGAAATTATAGTAATTTTCTAAGGGTAGGTAGGGAAACTTTTTCGAATTGCGTTAAGGGTGGTTTAAAATGGTCAGGGAGTAAGCGGTGGCCTACTTTAGTCTAAATTTGCTGAAAACAGCTTCAAAATCGCACCCTTTAAAGCGAAGATATCGACGTTTGTATGTTTTGCAAGCTCCCTAAGGTGGATTTGGGTACAAGCAGAAACTAATAGAAATTAATAATTTTGGAAAAATTACAAGTTTTATTTGAGCTAGACCCGCGAGTGAGGTGTCCAGAGACGCAGCTTCGCGCGGGCTAGCTAACTACGAAACAAAACAAGGTAGGTGCCGAATAAAAAATTTGACTTTTGGTCAAAAAACCCGTTTTCGACTCAAAAAATTTTGATTTACACCCCCCAACTAGGGCTCCGGGACACGGAACGCGGACCAGAGCACAGGGATGGTAGGTGAGTACTATTGCAACTATAATCTAACGTAATATCTGAAGGAAAATTTGGAAGAACACTAAATTTTGATGATTTTGTCTGAAATTATAGTAATTTTCTAAGGGTAGGTAGGGAAACTTTTTCGAATTGCGTTAAGGGTGGTTTAAAATGGTCAGGGAGTAAGCGGTGGCCTACTTTAGTCTAAATTTGCTGAAAACAGCTTCAAAATCGCACCCTTTAAAGCGAAGATATCGACGTTTGTATGTTTTGCAAGCTCCCTAAGGTGGATTTGGGTACAAGCAGAAACTAATAGAAATTAATAATTTTGGAAAAATTACAAGTTTTATTTGAGCTAGACCCGCGAGTGAGGTGTCCAGAGACGCAGCTTCGCGCGGGCTAGATAACTACGAAACAAAACAAGGTAGGTGCCGAATAAAAAATTTGACTTTTGGTCAAAAAACCCGTTTTCGACTCAAAAAATTTTGATTTACACCCCCCAACTAGGGCTCCGGGACACGGAACGCGGACCAGAGCACAGGGATGGTAGGTGAGTACTATTGCAACTATAATCTAACGTAATATCTGAAGGAAAATTTGGAAGAACACTAAATTTTGATGATTTTGTCTGAAATTATAGTAATTTTCTAAGGGTAGGTAGGGAAACTTTTTCGAATTGCGTTAAGGGTGGTTTAAAATGGTCAGGGAGTAAGCGGTGGCCTACTTTAGTCTAAATTTGCTGAAAACAGCTTCAAAATCGCACCCTTTAAAGCGAAGATATCGACGTTTGTATGTTTTGCAAGCTCCCTAAGGTGGATTTGGGTACAAGCAGAAACTAATAGAAATTAATAATTTTGGAAAAATTACAAGTTTTATTTGAGCTAGACCCGCGAGTGAGGTGTCCAGAGACGCAGCTTCGCGCGGGCTAGCTAACTACGAAACAAAACAAGGTAGGTGCCGAATAAAAAATTTGACTTTTGGTCAAAAAACCCGTTTTCGACTCAAAAAATTTTGATTTACACCCCCCAACTAGGGCTCCGGGACACGGAACGCGGACCAGAGCACAGGGATGGTAGGTGAGTACTATTGCAACTATAATCTAACGTAATATCTGAAGGAAAATTTGGAAGAACACTAAATTTTGATGATTTTGTCTGAAATTATAGTAATTTTCTAAGGGTAGGTAGGGAAACTTTTTCGAATTGCGTTAAGGGTGGTTTAAAATGGTCAGGGAGTAAGCGGTGGCCTACTTTAGTCTAAATTTGCTGAAAACAGCTTCAAAATCGCACCCTTTAAAGCGAAGATATCGACGTTTGTATGTTTTGCAAGCTCCCTAAGGTGGATTTGGGTACAAGCAGAAACTAATAGAAATTAATAATTTTGGAAAAATTACAAGTTTTATTTGAGCTAGACCCGCGAGTGAGGTGTCCAGAGACGCAGCTTCGCGCGGGCTAGATAACTACGAAACAAAACAAGGTAGGTGCCGAATAAAAAATTTGACTTTTGGTCAAAAAACCCGTTTTCGACTCAAAAAATTTTGATTTACACCCCCCAACTAGGGCTCCGGGACACGGAACGCGGACCAGAGCACAGGGATGGTAGGTGAGTACTATTGCAACTATAATCTAACGTAATATCTGAAGGAAAATTTGGAAGAACACTAAATTTTGATGATTTTGTCTGAAATTATAGTAATTTTCTAAGGGTAGGTAGGGAAACTTTTTCGAATTGCGTTAAGGGTGGTTTAAAATGGTCAGGGAGTAAGCGGTGGCCTACTTTAGTCTAAATTTGCTGAAAACAGCTTCAAAATCGCACCCTTTAAAGCGAAGATATCGACGTTTGTATGTTTTGCAAGCTCCCTAAGGTGGATTTGGGTACAAGCAGAAACTAATAGAAATTAATAATTTTGGAAAAATTACAAGTTTTATTTGAGCTAGACCCGCGAGTGAGGTGTCCAGAGACGCAGCTTCGCGCGGGCTAGCTAACTACGAAACAAAACAAGGTAGGTGCCGAATAAAAAATTTGACTTTTGGTCAAAAAACCCGTTTTCGACTCAAAAAATTTTGATTTACACCCCCCAACTAGGGCTCCGGGACACGGAACGCGGACCAGAGCACAGGGATGGTAGGTGAGTACTATTGCAACTATAATCTAACGTAATATCTGAAGGAAAATTTGGAAGAACACTAAATTTTGATGATTTTGTCTGAAATTATAGTAATTTTCTAAGGGTAGGTAGGGAAACTTTTTCGAATTGCGTTAAGGGTGGTTTAAAATGGTCAGGGAGTAAGCGGTGGCCTACTTTAGTCTAAATTTGCTGAAAACAGCTTCAAAATCGCACCCTTTAAAGCGAAGATATCGACGTTTGTATGTTTTGCAAGCTCCCTAAGGTGGATTTGGGTACAAGCAGAAACTAATAGAAATGAATAATTTTGGAAAAATTACAAGTTTTATTTGAGCTAGACCCGCGAGTGAGGTGTCCAGAGACGCAGCTTCGCGCGGGCTAGCTAACTACGAAACAAAACAAGGTAGGTGCCGAATAAAAAATTTGACTTTTGGTCAAAAAACCCGTTTTCGACTCAAAAAATTTTGATTTACACCCCCCAACTAGGGCTCCGGGACACGGAACGCGGACCAGAGCACAGGGATGGTAGGTGAGTACTATTGCAACTATAATCTAACGTAATATCTGAAGGAAAATTTGGAAGAACACTAAATTTTGATGATTTTGTCTGAAATTATAGTAATTTTCTAAGGGTAGGTAGGGAAACTTTTTCGAATTGCGTTAAGGGTGGTTTAAAATGGTCAGGGAGTAAGCGGTGGCCTACTTTAGTCTAAATTTGCTGAAAACAGCTTCAAAATCGCACCCTTTAAAGCGAAGATATCGACGTTTGTATGTTTTGCAAGCTCCCTAAGGTGGATTTGGGTACAAGCAGAAACTAATAGAAATTAATAATTTTGGAAAAATTACAAGTTTTATTTGAGCTAGACCCGCGAGTGAGGTGTCCAGAGACGCAGCTTCGCGCGGGCTAGATAACTACGAAACAAAACAAGGTAGGTGCCGAATAAAAAATTTGACTTTTGGTCAAAAAACCCGTTTTCGACTCAAAAAATTTTGATTTACACCCCCCAACTAGGGCTCCGGGACACGGAACGCGGACCAGAGCACAGGGATGGTAGGTGAGTACTATTGCAACTATAATCTAACGTAATATCTGAAGGAAAATTTGGAAGAACACTAAATTTTGATGATTTTGTCTGAAATTATAGTAATTTTCTAAGGGTAGGTAGGGAAACTTTTTCGAATTGCGTTAAGGGTGGTTTAAAATGGTCAGGGAGTAAGCGGTGGCCTACTTTAGTCTAAATTTGCTGAAAACAGCTTCAAAATCGCACCCTTTAAAGCGAAGATATCGACGTTTGTATGTTTTGCAAGCTCCCTAAGGTGGATTTGGGTACAAGCAGAAACTAATAGAAATTAATAATTTTGGAAAAATTACAAGTTTTATTTGAGCTAGACCCGCGAGTGAGGTGTCCAGAGACGCAGCTTCGCGCGGGCTAGCTAACTACGAAACAAAACAAGGTAGGTGCCGAATAAAAAATTTGACTTTTGGTCAAAAAACCCGTTTTCGACTCAAAAAATTTTGATTTACACCCCCCAACTAGGGCTCCGGGACACGGAACGCGGACCAGAGCACAGGGATGGTAGGTGAGTACTATTGCAACTATAATCTAACGTAATATCTGAAGGAAAATTTGGAAGAACACTAAATTTTGATGATTTTGTCTGAAATTATAGTAATTTTCTAAGGGTAGGTAGGGAAACTTTTTCGAATTGCGTTAAGGGTGGTTTAAAATGGTCAGGGAGTAAGCGGTGGCCTACTTTAGTCTAAATTTGCTGAAAACAGCTTCAAAATCGCACCCTTTAAAGCGAAGATATCGACGTTTGTATGTTTTGCAAGCTCCCTAAGGTGGATTTGGGTACAAGCAGAAACTAATAGAAATTAATAATTTTGGAAAAATTACAAGTTTTATTTGAGCTAGACCCGCGAGTGAGGTGTCCAGAGACGCAGCTTCGCGCGGGCTAGATAACTACGAAACAAAACAAGGTAGGTGCCGAATAAAAAATTTGACTTTTGGTCAAAAAACCCGTTTTCGACTCAAAAAATTTTGATTTACACCCCCCAACTAGGGCTCCGGGACACGGAACGCGGACCAGAGCACAGGGATGGTAGGTGAGTACTATTGCAACTATAATCTAACGTAATATCTGAAGGAAAATTTGGAAGAACACTAAATTTTGATGATTTTGTCTGAAATTATAGTAATTTTCTAAGGGTAGGTAGGGAAACTTTTTCGAATTGCGTTAAGGGTGGTTTAAAATGGTCAGGGAGTAAGCGGTGGCCTACTTTAGTCTAAATTTGCTGAAAACAGCTTCAAAATCGCACCCTTTAAAGCGAAGATATCGACGTTTGTATGTTTTGCAAGCTCCCTAAGGTGGATTTGGGTACAAGCAGAAACTAATAGAAATTAATAATTTTGGAAAAATTACAAGTTTTATTTGAGCTAGACCCGCGAGTGAGGTGTCCAGAGACGCAGCTTCGCGCGGGCTAGCTAACTACGAAACAAAACAAGGTAGGTGCCGAATAAAAAATTTGACTTTTGGTCAAAAAACCCGTTTTCGACTCAAAAAATTTTGATTTACACCCCCCAACTAGGGCTCCGGGACACGGAACGCGGACCAGAGCACAGGGATGGTAGGTGAGTACTATTGCAACTATAATCTAACGTAATATCTGAAGGAAAATTTGGAAGAACACTAAATTTTGATGATTTTGTCTGAAATTATAGTAATTTTCTAAGGGTAGGTAGGGAAACTTTTTCGAATTGCGTTAAGGGTGGTTTAAAATGGTCAGGGAGTAAGCGGTGGCCTACTTTAGTCTAAATTTGCTGAAAACAGCTTCAAAATCGCACCCTTTAAAGCGAAGATATCGACGTTTGTATGTTTTGCAAGCTCCCTAAGGTGGATTTGGGTACAAGCAGAAACTAATAGAAATTAATAATTTTGGAAAAATTACAAGTTTTATTTGAGCTAGACCCGCGAGTGAGGTGTCCAGAGACGCAGCTTCGCGCGGGCTAGCTAACTACGAAACAAAACAAGGTAGGTGCCGAATAAAAAATTTGACTTTTGGTCAAAAAACCCGTTTTCGACTCAAAAAATTTTGATTTACACCCCCCAACTAGGGCTCCGGGACACGGAACGCGGACCAGAGCACAGGGATGGTAGGTGAGTACTATTGCAACTATAATCTAACGTAATATCTGAAGGAAAATTTGGAAGAACACTAAATTTTGATGATTTTGTCTGAAATTATAGTAATTTTCTAAGGGTAGGTAGGGAAACTTTTTCGAATTGCGTTAAGGGTGGTTTAAAATGGTCAGGGAGTAAGCGGTGGCCTACTTTAGTCTAAATTTGCTGAAAACAGCTTCAAAATCGCACCCTTTAAAGCGAAGATATCGACGTTTGTATGTTTTGCAAGCTCCCTAAGGTGGATTTGGGTACAAGCAGAAACTAATAGAAATTAATAATTTTGGAAAAATTACAAGTTTTATTTGAGCTAGACCCGCGAGTGAGGTGTCCAGAGACGCAGCTTCGCGCGGGCTAGATAACTACGAAACAAAACAAGGTAGGTGCCGAATAAAAAATTTGACTTTTGGTCAAAAAACCCGTTTTCGACTCAAAAAATTTTGATTTACACCCCCCAACTAGGGCTCCGGGACACGGAACGCGGACCAGAGCACAGGGATGGTAGGTGAGTACTATTGCAACTATAATCTAACGTAATATCTGAAGGAAAATTTGGAAGAACACTAAATTTTGATGATTTTGTCTGAAATTATAGTAATTTTCTAAGGGTAGGTAGGGAAACTTTTTCGAATTGCGTTAAGGGTGGTTTAAAATGGTCAGGGAGTAAGCGGTGGCCTACTTTAGTCTAAATTTGCTGAAAACAGCTTCAAAATCGCACCCTTTAAAGCGAAGATATCGACGTTTGTATGTTTTGCAAGCTCCCTAAGGTGGATTTGGGTACAAGCAGAAACTAATAGAAATTAATAATTTTGGAAAAATTACAAGTTTTATTTGAGCTAGACCCGCGAGTGAGGTGTCCAGAGACGCAGCTTCGCGCGGGCTAGCTAACTACGAAACAAAACAAGGTAGGTGCCGAATAAAAAATTTGACTTTTGGTCAAAAAACCCGTTTTCGACTCAAAAAATTTTGATTTACACCCCCCAACTAGGGCTCCGGGACACGGAACGCGGACCAGAGCACAGGGATGGTAGGTGAGTACTATTGCAACTATAATCTAACGTAATATCTGAAGGAAAATTTGGAAGAACACTAAATTTTGATGATTTTGTCTGAAATTATAGTAATTTTCTAAGGGTAGGTAGGGAAACTTTTTCGAATTGCGTTAAGGGTGGTTTAAAATGGTCAGGGAGTAAGCGGTGGCCTACTTTAGTCTAAATTTGCTGAAAACAGCTTCAAAATCGCACCCTTTAAAGCGAAGATATCGACGTTTGTATGTTTTGCAAGCTCCCTAAGGTGGATTTGGGTACAAGCAGAAACTAATAGAAATTAATAATTTTGGAAAAATTACAAGTTTTATTTGAGCTAGACCCGCGAGTGAGGTGTCCAGAGACGCAGCTTCGCGCGGGCTAGATAACTACGAAACAAAACAAGGTAGGTGCCGAATAAAAAATTTGACTTTTGGTCAAAAAACCCGTTTTCGACTCAAAAAATTTTGATTTACACCCCCCAACTAGGGCTCCGGGACACGGAACGCGGACCAGAGCACAGGGATGGTAGGTGAGTACTATTGCAACTATAATCTAACGTAATATCTGAAGGAAAATTTGGAAGAACACTAAATTTTGATGATTTTGTCTGAAATTATAGTAATTTTCTAAGGGTAGGTAGGGAAACTTTTTCGAATTGCGTTAAGGGTGGTTTAAAATGGTCAGGGAGTAAGCGGTGGCCTACTTTAGTCTAAATTTGCTGAAAACAGCTTCAAAATCGCACCCTTTAAAGCGAAGATATCGACGTTTGTATGTTTTGCAAGCTCCCTAAGGTGGATTTGGGTACAAGCAGAAACTAATAGAAATTAATAATTTTGGAAAAATTACAAGTTTTATTTGAGCTAGACCCGCGAGTGAGGTGTCCAGAGACGCAGCTTCGCGCGGGCTAGCTAACTACGAAACAAAACAAGGTAGGTGCCGAATAAAAAATTTGACTTTTGGTCAAAAAACCCGTTTTCGACTCAAAAAATTTTGATTTACACCCCCCAACTAGGGCTCCGGGACACGGAACGCGGACCAGAGCACAGGGATGGTAGGTGAGTACTATTGCAACTATAATCTAACGTAATATCTGAAGGAAAATTTGGAAGAACACTAAATTTTGATGATTTTGTCTGAAATTATAGTAATTTTCTAAGGGTAGGTAGGGAAACTTTTTCGAATTGCGTTAAGGGTGGTTTAAAATGGTCAGGGAGTAAGCGGTGGCCTACTTTAGTCTAAATTTGCTGAAAACAGCTTCAAAATCGCACCCTTTAAAGCGAAGATATCGACGTTTGTATGTTTTGCAAGCTCCCTAAGGTGGATTTGGGTACAAGCAGAAACTAATAGAAATTAATAATTTTGGAAAAATTACAAGTTTTATTTGAGCTAGACCCGCGAGTGAGGTGTCCAGAGACGCAGCTTCGCGCGGGCTAGCTAACTACGAAACAAAACAAGGTAGGTGCCGAATAAAAAATTTGACTTTTGGTCAAAAAACCCGTTTTCGACTCAAAAAATTTTGATTTACACCCCCCAACTAGGGCTCCGGGACACGGAACGCGGACCAGAGCACAGGGATGGTAGGTGAGTACTATTGCAACTATAATCTAACGTAATATCTGAAGGAAAATTTGGAAGAACACTAAATTTTGATGATTTTGTCTGAAATTATAGTAATTTTCTAAGGGTAGGTAGGGAAACTTTTTCGAATTGCGTTAAGGGTGGTTTAAAATGGTCAGGGAGTAAGCGGTGGCCTACTTTAGTCTAAATTTGCTGAAAACAGCTTCAAAATCGCACCCTTTAAAGCGAAGATATCGACGTTTGTATGTTTTGCAAGCTCCCTAAGGTGGATTTGGGTACAAGCAGAAACTAATAGAAATTAATAATTTTGGAAAAATTACAAGTTTTATTTGAGCTAGACCCGCGAGTGAGGTGTCCAGAGACGCAGCTTCGCGCGGGCTAGATAACTACGAAACAAAACAAGGTAGGTGCCGAATAAAAAATTTGACTTTTGGTCAAAAAACCCGTTTTCGACTCAAAAAATTTTGATTTACACCCCCCAACTAGGGCTCCGGGACACGGAACGCGGACCAGAGCACAGGGATGGTAGGTGAGTACTATTGCAACTATAATCTAACGTAATATCTGAAGGAAAATTTGGAAGAACACTAAATTTTGATGATTTTGTCTGAAATTATAGTAATTTTCTAAGGGTAGGTAGGGAAACTTTTTCGAATTGCGTTAAGGGTGGTTTAAAATGGTCAGGGAGTAAGCGGTGGCCTACTTTAGTCTAAATTTGCTGAAAACAGCTTCAAAATCGCACCCTTTAAAGCGAAGATATCGACGTTTGTATGTTTTGCAAGCTCCCTAAGGTGGATTTGGGTACAAGCAGAAACTAATAGAAATTAATAATTTTGGAAAAATTACAAGTTTTATTTGAGCTAGACCCGCGAGTGAGGTGTCCAGAGACGCAGCTTCGCGCGGGCTAGCTAACTACGAAACAAAACAAGGTAGGTGCCGAATAAAAAATTTGACTTTTGGTCAAAAAACCCGTTTTCGACTCAAAAAATTTTGATTTACACCCCCCAACTAGGGCTCCGGGACACGGAACGCGGACCAGAGCACAGGGATGGTAGGTGAGTACTATTGCAACTATAATCTAACGTAATATCTGAAGGAAAATTTGGAAGAACACTAAATTTTGATGATTTTGTCTGAAATTATAGTAATTTTCTAAGGGTAGGTAGGGAAACTTTTTCGAATTGCGTTAAGGGTGGTTTAAAATGGTCAGGGAGTAAGCGGTGGCCTACTTTAGTCTAAATTTGCTGAAAACAGCTTCAAAATCGCACCCTTTAAAGCGAAGATATCGACGTTTGTATGTTTTGCAAGCTCCCTAAGGTGGATTTGGGTACAAGCAGAAACTAATAGAAATTAATAATTTTGGAAAAATTACAAGTTTTATTTGAGCTAGACCCGCGAGTGAGGTGTTCAGAGACGCAGCTTCGCGCGGGCTAGATAACTACGAAACAAAACAAGGTAGGTGCCGAATAAAAAATTTGACTTTTGGTCAAAAAACCCGTTTTCGACTCAAAAAATTTTGATTTACACCCCCCAACTAGGGCTCCGGGACACGGAACGCGGACCAGAGCACAGGGATGGTAGGTGAGTACTATTGCAACTATAATCTAACGTAATATCTGAAGGAAAATTTGGAAGAACACTAAATTTTGATGATTTTGTCTGAAATTATAGTAATTTTCTAAGGGTAGGTAGGGAAACTTTTTCGAATTGCGTTAAGGGTGGTTTAAAATGGTCAGGGAGTAAGCGGTGGCCTACTTTAGTCTAAATTTGCTGAAAACAGCTTCAAAATCGCACCCTTTAAAGCGAAGATATCGACGTTTGTATGTTTTGCAAGCTCCCTAAGGTGGATTTGGGTACAAGCAGAAACTAATAGAAATTAATAATTTTGGAAAAATTACAAGTTTTATTTGAGCTAGACCCGCGAGTGAGGTGTCCAGAGACGCAGCTTCGCGCGGGCTAGCTAACTACGAAACAAAACAAGGTAGGTGCCGAATAAAAAATTTGACTTTTGGTCAAAAAACCCGTTTTCGACTCAAAAAATTTTGATTTACACCCCCCAACTAGGGCTCCGGGACACGGAACGCGGACCAGAGCACAGGGATGGTAGGTGAGTACTATTGCAACTATAATCTAACGTAATATCTGAAGGAAAATTTGGAAGAACACTAAATTTTGATGATTTTGTCTGAAATTATAGTAATTTTCTAAGGGTAGGTAGGGAAACTTTTTCGAATTGCGTTAAGGGTGGTTTAAAATGGTCAGGGAGTAAGCGGTGGCCTACTTTAGTCTAAATTTGCTGAAAACAGCTTCAAAATCGCACCCTTTAAAGCGAAGATATCGACGTTTGTATGTTTTGCAAGCTCCCTAAGGTGGATTTGGGTACAAGCAGAAACTAATAGAAATTAATAATTTTGGAAAAATTACAAGTTTTATTTGAGCTAGACCCGCGAGTGAGGTGTCCAGAGACGCAGCTTCGCGCGGGCTAGCTAACTACGAAACAAAACAAGGTAGGTGCCGAATAAAAAATTTGACTTTTGGTCAAAAAACCCGTTTTCGACTCAAAAAATTTTGATTTACACCCCCCAACTAGGGCTCCGGGACACGGAACGCGGACCAGAGCACAGGGATGGTAGGTGAGTACTATTGCAACTATAATCTAACGTAATATCTGAAGGAAAATTTGGAAGAACACTAAATTTTGATGATTTTGTCTGAAATTATAGTAATTTTCTAAGGGTAGGTAGGGAAACTTTTTCGAATTGCGTTAAGGGTGGTTTAAAATGGTCAGGGAGTAAGCGGTGGCCTACTTTAGTCTAAATTTGCTGAAAACAGCTTCAAAATCGCACCCTTTAAAGCGAAGATATCGACGTTTGTATGTTTTGCAAGCTCCCTAAGGTGGATTTGGGTACAAGCAGAAACTAATAGAAATTAATAATTTTGGAAAAATTACAAGTTTTATTTGAGCTAGACCCGCGAGTGAGGTGTCCAGAGACGCAGCTTCGCGCGGGCTAGCTAACTACGAAACAAAACAAGGTAGGTGCCGAATAAAAAATTTGACTTTTGGTCAAAAAACCCGTTTTCGACTCAAAAAATTTTGATTTACACCCCCCAACTAGGGCTCCGGGACACGGAACGCGGACCAGAGCACAGGGATGGTA